>CM067479.1:19839962-19919914 GCA_034552555.1 Semaprochilodus insignis | reverse complement strand
TGTTAGACACAACTAAAAGATGATCAGTCGTTCAGAGTGATTTGGTGAGAAATGCTCCGGAAAACACAGTTCAGAACTGGGAACCGAACGTCTGTACGATATGACAAAAATCAACATCACTCAGAAACCAGCTGCTTCCTAACACGCAGTTTTACGGTAGTTTTGAGATTTTGGTCTAAAACATATTTTAAAGACATAAAGGGCGGAAAGCTACATGCAAGGAGTTATGAGGCAAAATAGTTCCCAGTCAATGAGCCCCTATGAGACAAGGGCTCCATTAAAATATACAGTGTAAATATACCGTATATGTTGGTGTTCAGTAACCTGTTCTAACATACATATCGTGGCTGTCCAAAGAAAATCATGTATCTCCATATCTATCAGTTTTTACTTTTATTCATCGATCAATCACATGAGCTGCTGTTTATATTGTGTAAAAATTTCAGAATGAATGTACCAACAGAAATGGTCCGAAATTGCTTGGGAAAAAGTCAGGTTCCATTGACTTACATTAAAATTATATTAGTTTTTGCCCTCTACTGTAAAGTTGCCATTTTTGAGTTTTTCTTTGGACAGCGACGATAAGTTGATGATTTAAAGTATATTAATTGAATCATTTCAGTCAATTAATGGCACCAGCCAGTGATAGTTAGAATGGACCATTACTGGAGTTCAGTACTACACTAGTGTTAATATGAACATTGGTAGCTCCAGTGTTACTGATTACTAATCCATTTATTAATTACTTCGCTCAAAATGTAATCAAATGATATCACGTATTACTTCCAGAGGAATCTTACTAGTCATTGTTTTACTTCCACCTTACCAAATTATCTCACTACAGATCAGAATAATCAGATCATTTACGTACATCTATCATCATTTCTCAAAGCATGTAAAATGTTCTGCCAACAGGGGCATGTCTACAGGTGGGCAGGGGTGGTCAATCATCTTCTCATCCAATGAAACCTCACCAGTATAGCTGTTTCATAGTAACATTCATAATTTTCAGTAATTTTGTTGCTGGTCATCAAAAAAATGCACTGCGTTCCTATTGGCTGTTTCGTGTGGGTGTGGTTAGTAAGCTCCTTGGTGGCCACTGGTGTAGTGATTAGCCAGTTGGCTAGAAATCTATGGATGGATCTCATTATAAAAATAGATACATTCAACCCCAGTGCATGCACAGTCATGCCCAGCACATCTACCAACACAGAGCAAAGTCTTACTGACTCAGTGTCAGAGGCAGCAAACGTCCGTCCTGCACAAAATCCAGACATGCCGTCCTCCTGCTCTGCTGTGTCTGTTACTGAGTTAAATATGAACAGCCTGTCCCAGCCCACTTAGTTTTTGGAATGCCCTCGATTACATATCCTATTTAGGAACAGCAACATTGTTGTTGTTGCCCACCCAAATAAGTCAAATTCCCACCTAGAAGATGACGTCCTAGTATCACCTCTGGTTGACAGTATAGAGAGATAATCATATAATACTTAACACCTTAAGTAAAATGTCTACAAATAAGCTCAATAATCTTATAATACTCTTATAATAGCAAACTTAAAATGAGAAATATTAGCCTTAAAAAGAAGTTCACTTCCCGAGACATAATTTTCAGCAGTGCATATTATACTGTGTCTTTCAAGATCACAATAGGGGCCTATTCCTTTGGCCTAAACCAAACCCTCCTGATTATTGCTTATAAAGCATATATTCACTGGTGGGATTGCACTAGTGCACTAGTTGGGATAGTAAATGACATTTGCATTGTAGACAAGGCTGGTCTGGTTCTTGGCACCCCCCGCTGTATGGGGGCAAGTTCTTCCACAATGTACACTCTATATTGTTTACAACATAATCATGCAGGAAGTGATGGTGATCATCAGCATGAATACTTTCCACAGGTTAACTTTCTAATCACATTTTATTAGCTGGTACAAATACAGGTGTTATATGAGCTATCTCTTATGCTTACAGTGGGCAACAACAATACAAAACAGGTTAGCTCATTTTCTACATTCGTACTTCTTCGTTAGTGCTAGTGCTTAAAAAAACAGGTCTGGACAAACTTCAGGATAATCAAGATAATAAAAAACGATACAAACATTTGGAGGGACTGCTGAATCAAACACAACAGGCTATTTTACTCTCTGGTTCTAGATTTATAAAACAAATCTCAGCTAGGCTAGTAGAACAGCTCAGTCCTCACACTGAACTGACCCTTCAGAGAGAATGTGTTTCTCTTCCTTTTCAAACGCCATCATCTTCATCGGCCCGGGTCCTTCATCTGGGTCTCCTCTGCTCCATGCCGTTGGGCAGGAACCCCGCGATGATGGGCACCGGCCAGATGAGGGCAGCAACGCTCCACACGATGATGACCAGAGTCATGAAACACGCCACGAGGGTCGACTCAATGGGCTTGCGGTTGAGTCTCCAGCTCCGGTCCCCCTTCAGCTCATCCAGGGCGAAGTCCAGACAGCAAAAGCGCACGGCTCCGGGTCTCCGGTGCTGCCGGGCTCCTCCCGCGCCGCCGCAGCCCACGCAGAGCCGCAGCTCCTGTTGACCGCCCGCCAGCCCCACGTGCTCGATGAAGACGGGTGAGACGGCGCGGCTGAAGGCGGCCGAGAAAAACGCCTTGCCGTGGTTGTTGGTCGTGTAGACGAGCACGTCGCAGCGGAAGCCCACGGCGCCGTCCCAGCGTGCCACCAGCCGCGCGGGCAGCCGCTCAACGCTCACGTTGCACGAGCCGGAGGAGGTCGCGGTGGACCCGGTGGTGGTGGATGAGGAAGAAGAGGAGGAAGAGGTGGTGGAAGAAGCGGCCGAGGTGGAGGAACCTCTTGCGTAAGCCACGTCCACCTCCAAGTTGGCCAGGAAGCGCGCGGTTGAGTTGACGGGCGGCAGTAGCAGGTCGTCGTCGCTCCAAGCGCGCGCTAGTCCGGCAGCGGTCAGCGCGCTGAGGGCCAGCAGCAGAGGAGCCGCGCGGGAGTGGCTCAGCATGGCCCCGCAGCGGGAGCGCGCTGAGGACCGGGCATTGAAAGTTTAAGGAGGGGATTTAAAAAGAAACATGCAGAAGGAAAAAAAACAGATAAAAGGTGCGGGGAGGGGGGAGCAACGTGCGTCACTCGCGCGCGAGGGCTGAAGAGGCGGCGCAGGGTCGCGGGAGAGTCGTTTGGAGGGCTGAGCAGAAATCCATCGAGAACCGATGGGCGCCTGCTGAACTGTCCGCTGCTCGTGAATCCTCCGGCAGCGCTGCACTGGCGAGCGGAGCGCACAGGAGAGAGGAGCGCGCTGCCTCTGCCCAGGGAGGAGAGAGATGGAAGGAGGGAGGGAGGGAGGGAGAGGAGCTCAGTATACGCACGCACACGCACCACCTTTCACTTCTACCTATGAGTTGCAAATGCAAGTCCTTTTATGTCCTATTGAGAGGACTGTTGTATTCTAAATGAGCCCAATTCAGTGATGGGCTTAGCTTCCCAGTCCGTAAACCTAAGACCAGACTAAACAAGAGTTTAATCATGATGTAGTCTTTCCCCACAAAGCCAGTCAGTTATGCCCAAAAGTTTGTAGACACCTGCTCGCCCAACTTTCATTCTGAAATCAGGGATATTGATAAAGAGCTTGCCGCCACTTTTTAACGCAGTAACAGCCGCTACTCTTCATGATGTTGGGACATTGCTGTGAGGATTTAATTGCATTCAGCCACAAGAGCATTAGAGAGGTAAGGTACTGATGTTTGTTGCTTAGTTCTGCATCAAAAACTCCAACTCATCCCCACAGTACTGGATGGAGCTGCATCAATGCAGAGTATACCTATGACTCCACAATCCGGTGCTGGGGGGCTTATACACCTCTAGCTGCAGCTTAGCACTGGACTTGGTGCATTTAACCCATTTGGTCAGCAAGGCTTTTCTAGCTGCACCACTGAATGCATGTTTTTGCAATGAGTGCAGATTAAAAGCAGCTGAATACACTAACTAGAGGGGCTGTCTGTATTCCGTTGGACTTACAGTGCAGTTGAGAATTACTCTTCTCATAGTGTTTACTTAGGTGATGAATCCTAGGGCGACAATATGATTAGATGCAGTGCTCCTGTTTAAAGAGCATACATTGTAATACATTCTGAAATGTTAAATATGTACATATTACATGACTGGCTACTGCAGTAATGCACAGGAAAATCACTGTTGTTGAACTAGAAAAGTAAAGGCTGCCTTATCACAAGTCTAGTTACAGCAAAATAGTTGACTTGACCAACGCTAGTGGAAATGTCTAGCATCTCTATGTGACCCTAGTGGGTTCCTAATGGGTTCCTAATTACGTTAGTGGCTAATCTAACACCTTAAACCTTCAGTTCAGCTCCTGAAGTCCTAACTTTGCTGTATATATCTAGATACCAGATTTCTTTCTTTACCAGAAGGAAAAAAGTTAATAGATTTTTTTAACAACAAGAAACATTTTACATATATGAAATGAATGAAAGGACATTTTTCACAGAAATTATTAGACCTTCTCAGAACGCCTTGGAAGATCCTGAAGGTTCCCCATTGGAAATGCGAGGTAGGAGTGAGATCATTTGCAATCAGTGGATTTGTCCGACATGATTAATGAGAGGATAGTGTGAAGGCCTTGTTATTTGGCTGATGATGCTCTAAAAGCTCATGGAAAGTTATTATTTGAAATGATCTGGAATTCGCTGCCTGATGAAGACATTTTTTGCTGTAGTTCAGTTCTGAGATAAACTTGTATGTGTTAAAAATGTATTTTTACATACAGGGTGCAATGTAGGTGTTGTTGGAGGCAAATGTTGTTTTTAGATATTCAACATTACATATATAAAGGCATATATAGGTTTCTTGGTCATTTTGGATATGTCTGAGTAGATAAGAAAGTCCACTTGCATGGATTTTAAGGAAGGAGAAAGATATGGACAAAATGGAAATGGGGCTTCTGATCACCTTGCAAGACCTAGTAGACCACCAAACCTGTCACCAGCAGATAAACAGTTCATAAGGCTTTCATCTTTGAGAGAGAACAGAACATCAAGCTTCACTCTTCCTACAGACCAGGAAAAAACTACAAGTGTTTCTGTTTGTCCCTCCACTGTGAGAAGACAAGTCAGTGCTATGGGTCTAAAATGGCATGTATTATCAAAGTGAGGACTTCAGGAGCTGAACTGAAGGTTTAAGGTGTTAGATTAGCCACTAACATAATTAGGAAGTTTCAGGTTTTACATCCAGAGGGGCCACTTTGAAAATGTCACTTACAAATATGTTCATCCAAAGAACAAAAGTCAAAAAATGTGAATCGCCATTAACTTCGTGCTAACACTCCACTAGGGTCACATAGAGATGCTAGACATTGCCACTAACGTTTCTGGCCTGGTCAAGTCAACTGTTTTCTGTAACTAGACTTGTGATAAGGCAGCCTTTACTTTTCTAGTTCAACAACAGTGATTTTCCTGTGCATTACTGCAGTAGCCAGTCATGTAACATGCACATATTTAACATTTCAGAATGTATTATAATGTATGCTGTTTAAACAGGAGCACTGCATCTAATCATATTGTCGCCCTAGGATTCATCACCTAAGTAAACACTACAAGAAGAGTGATGTGTGTGTGTGTGTGTTAGATGTAAAGAGGAAGTCCTTACTGAGAAAAAAAACTGAGACAAACATAGAAACAGAGACAGACAAACAAAGTACAAACATAGCCAAGTACAATTGTCTAGATCACTGAATATGATGGGATTATTTGGGTTATGGGAAGCAGAAAATACAACCAACTTCTAAGACTAAACTTAGAAGGTGTGTGAAAATATCCCGGCAGATGTCTTTAAAAAACTGAAAGCAAGTCTCCTGAAAAGAATGGAAGCTGTAATAAAGATAAAGAGTGGAAACACTAATACAGCAAAATCTGGTATTATGTTTTGTTGGCGAGGCTTGTACTAAATGGCCGGTTTGACTGGATTTCCAAGCAATGGTGGTCTCTGACTTTTGCACAGTACTGTGGCTTTATGTAAAACATATCACACTTATCTTGTTATTAATAAGCCGTTTTTAAATGTATTTATACAGCGTCTGCTGACTCCTCACAGATCTCATTAGTGATTATCCTCAAATTCGCTGCATTGTAAGTGCATGTGCAGCCCAATTTGCTGCAATTACTCTAGCAATATAGTTGTGAAATCCCTCCTAAGAGGCCAGTATTGCTTCAAAGCAGGTGCTGAAGATGAATTAGTTTGTGCAGATGTCAGGTCTGATGACCTCGATTTATGGAAATGAATTTGGCCTGAGTGGTCTCTGCGTGAGCATAATAAGACGTCAGGAAGCCATATTTATCCTAAATGGTGCCAAAACTCAACAAGGCTAGAAACAGGTGGCCACTTAGAAGCACTCGCAGATCAACTTCCCTTTCAATGGATTCCAGATTTCTGATGTGGTGCTCTGCCAAACATCAAGATGAGACCAGATGAAAAACTTCACTTTAATTCAGGCATCTGCTAGAGCCACCACATTTGGGGGCTTGAGCTCGCTGATCCCAAATGGAGATATCGTTATCCGGAACAGAGCTCATCATTTCCTCAATGTTCTTTTTATCCCAAGGTGAAACGTCCCATAGGAGCACAATGTCCGGCTCAATCTCTTGACGGCCTTAAAGCTTATCCAGTGTTCATGTGTAGCGACTGAGCAAAAATAGAGAGTACATGATTCTAATCTGATCATATGCTATCAGAGACACATTCATTCTGCATAACTGAATGGTTAAGATTCACTGGTCTGATATAAGATGCGTTGTACTTGAGGAAATTCTTGGGGGAACTCTTGAGAAAGAGTCAGAATTGCTCACAGTGATGGTGTTAGGACGTCTAAAGAGTATAACTCCAAACCCTAATAAGCTAATTTTTAATTCATTTTTAACACTCATCTTAAATGAGGTGTTTTAAAAACTTGTCTTTTTTGTAATTGTTGTCTTGCTACCACCAAATTAACTAACTAGTTAGGATGCCCAAAACATCCAAAGTTGCATTTAGCCCAGATATAACCTGTGAATGCACTGTTTATTTGAAAGCAACAGTTGAAGGAAAAATAAGAGCTAATAATAAACAGACATAAACTAGTAATAAACTTGCTTCGATGTCTGCTCCATATTCTCTTATTGCTTGTTTTTTGAGTTTGTCCTATTCAGTACAATAAGTACACATGAACTTAAAACTGCTTGCCTGTATTAAGTTATAGCAACTAATTGCAAGGGGAAAAAGTAAATATTACTTGTTCCTTCAAGTACGAATAACGCCAGGGCTTTCAGCGTAAAAGCTCCCTCATAGAAAGTTGCTACACGAAATGGTTACAAATACATTGCCTGGAGTGCAAGATCAGGGATAGATTATTAGCTACGACCTAAAATTGTTATTGGGCCCCTCATATACAATAGAGTCCAAAAGTCTCAGAGCACTTGTGAATTTGCTTCTGTTTTGCATTCCTTCCTAATTTAATACAACTGTTTTTGCAAATGGTTGTTTTTGGCTGTTTTTGCTCCATAAGGTTGTGCAAAAGCCTCAGATGACTAGATCAAAACCTACTGAGAGAGCTCAGAAAAAACTGCCCGTTTTGTACAAAGGCTTTAACCCAGTTTCACAAATGTGCTTCAGTTTGAATAGTGACCTAGGAATAGTGCAGAACCTTGAATATTTCATTTTAATTCTCAAAATGACTCTTTGTTTTAAACTTAGCAGAGCTTTCAACTTCCTGTTGTTTTCTTTCAGGTTTAAATGAAATAATACCAGATTATCAATGTGGTCTACTGCAGTGCTTCTCAACCCTGGTCATGGAGGCACCCTGTCCTGCACCTTTAAGTGCGTTCCCTGCTCCCAGCACACCCGAATCAACTCATCAGCTCATTAACAAACCCGTTCAGAAGCAGAGAAAGCAGGCCACTAAAATGTATATACTACTGTACTGTATATGCGTCTACTGTATATACTAGCACAGTTGGGTACAGAAAAAACGAATTTCTTAACTATGTACCTCACCAGTTATCTTCCATCACCAGTACACTGACAGCTCTGACATTCACGTATCTCCCTCTGATTCATAATGCATCCATGGTAACCATTTTCACATAAATCCTTCACAACCTGCAACATGATCTATTCAATTTTTAAATACGGAGTCCAGCAAAAATATTTAGGCTAGTGGTGGGTCAACAAAATTTGGTGGTGGTGACAACAGTCATTTTCATATAGAAAGCCCACGAGTTTGTTTGTTTGTTTGGTTGGTTGGTTTATCACACCGGGGCCCCAAGAAGATCCTAATTACACCACTGGCCAGGGACCTTGTGGAAAACGCAATGCTTGTGATGGCTGAAATACCCCCAGAGGAAATTTCTTTTTTGCTCAGAATGGTTGATGCCTCAGGAGACATAATGGTGCATCCAGTCTGTCACAGATGTGTCTCCTAAAGTAGCATTAGATAAAAAGGAGGCATGAGATACTTCTGGCCCAGATAAAACTTCTAACCTCAACAATCCTGAGAAGACTACTAATCTTGGGTAAGAAATGGTTGAAAAACATGTGTGTTACTGTCTCAGCAAATCTGAGCATGATGTGTGAGTTTACTGAGATCACTACTAAAAGCTCAGGAGAGGCTATTAAGCAGGAAGTCAACATTGTCTTCCATATAGTCTTGTTGTTTAGGGGACACTGCAGAGATATTAAGGAGATCTCTTCTTATTTTTTTCTTCTGTATGGACAGAAACACTCCATAGTAGACACAATCATTAGATAGATGAAGAGCCCTTGAATATGCGTATATGACTAAAGGGTAGACTGTTGTTTGTTTTCAGACCGTTCTCAAAAGATTCCTTTGCTGATGGTCAAGACATTGTTTAATGAGTGGCATCTCATAGTTCTACACAGCCCCCAGGCACAATAGCCTTCTGTGGCCCCCTAGTACCCCAACAATAACACGTGGTAATACAAAAACCCCGAAAGGAAGATTTAACAATATTCCACATGTGTATGTTTGCATGTTTGTTTTTCCAGTATGGTTTATTTGAGAATTAAGCAAATGAGTCTTATTATTGTGCAGTATTCTGTAGTTTCTACATTGTAAAAGTTTTAGTGTAACATTTGAAGTTGTTTGTGAGACTTGAATTAAGACTTGATTTCTTACCATTTTTCTTTCTAGACAAACAGAAAGAAATACTGCTACAGTTATAATGCACATTCAGAAGTAGCCCTACATGCATACAATGACATTACTGGGCCGTTTGAATGAATCAGTAATAATAATAATAATAATAATACTAATAATAATAATAATAAATTGGGCTGAAAACAGAAAACTTTCTTTCTTTCTTTTTTTTGTCTTTCTTTAGTCATTTGTATGTAATCAAGGCCTACACTGTCATCTAATATGTACACCTGTGCTGGATTGTCCTGGGTATTTAACCCATCTTGAGTCTTGAGACTCCGCAACCCCCCATTCCTGAGACCCCTGGGCTTTGGCCCACTGGCCTGGTCAGTAATTCATTCCTGCTTTTGAGAATAGCTTGGCTCGACATGTATTTCTTAAAGCTAATCATGGCGAAGGTACATGCATGTGCTGTAAATGCATGTGTTGTAAATGTGTGGAAAAAAGAGTACTCTAAGAAAATGGCATAACATTACATGTAAAACTCTCACAGCTTATACAGAAATGACTATATTTGTGTTGCTGAGCTCTGGTTCTTATCAGCATTTAGTTCAGCTCTAAGTTTCTCTACTACATACCATTTCACATCAAACCACTCTGAATGACTTAGTTTACATCTTAATGGCTGAACTAATGCACATATTTAGAAAAATGAGTGTCGTTCTGATTGCATGTCAGATCTTAACAAATATTGTAGTTGAGCTCATGAAGAAAACGCAAAACGGCTCTGCCTTTCATGTTGCCTGAGGAATATGTATGAAACCTGTATGAATTGTTTTCCTCAGTGCTGCTTAAATGGCTTAATTTGTGCTGGAGTCCTGCCTCCCAGTGTTTGATGTCAGGGCCAACTGATGTGAAAGACAGAGGCCATATTTGCCTTCCATTTACACCTGAAAGAAGAACGCTCCTCTACCCCTCCCTGTTGTTTATCAAATCAGTATTCAATATTCATCATCTTGCCTCTTTCTTCCCCGCCGTCTTAACCTTTTCCCCCTAAAAAACATGCGCACATTGTCCGGATTCTCAGCGCAGGCCTCTGGAAATACCAGATAGGTTCCAGGCATGGTGGCAGCCTTCAGAAGAAAAATGTAAATGACTTTCTTGTTCATTAATTATGCTATAAAAATGTAAATTGGTTCAGTGCCAAAAATGCTAATGGAACAGAGATAAAAGTCTCTTGTGCCAAGAGTATATAAAAGATTCATTTTCCTGAATGTATCTCTTCTGCTTTCAAGCAAAAAAGAAAAAAGGAAAAAAGAGAAGAAGACCTTGTGGCTTCTGGATGGTTTCCTCAGACTTTTGGAGAAACTAGCATTTTCAGACATTAACAAGCACACATGCCGGACTTAATTAGGCGCCCGGCGCCGGACAAAAAGCTCCTGCTATTTTGTAGATCAGGCTCTGAAAGTCCATTGATTTACCCATTGCATCCTTTCCACTGAGTCGATGGCAAATCGCATGACTGCTCATATCCAGACTGACCACTGCCTCATTGACGTTTACAAATGTCAGCCTTTAATCCCTTCGATTGTACTTCAAAAAGATCCTTCCGGGAAATCTCAGGAACTGTACGTCCATTTGCATGAACTGTCGTGGCGTGCTGTGGAAAAGGGAGCGTTCGGTAGCAAAAGCAGAGACGAGACAAACCCATCTGGGGCTGGGATGCAGCCTCCGGGTTGAAGCCTTCACGCACCCACTCTTCCCATGCTGTCTTGGAGGCAGCTAAAGGATCAGAACACCAATTAGTAACATCAATTAGCAAGGGGGCCCTGTTGGAGCCCACAGCAGGAAAGGAAGGGGCAAGAGGAGAGCAGGAAAGAAGGCAGAGCACCAGGGGAACTGCTAATCTCTTGCAGGAGTCACCCAGAACTGTCAGCCGGATGAGTTACGGGCACGCACATACACACACACACACACACACAAGACTAACAGACAACATCAAAAACACTGATCACAGACTGACCACACAAGACAGTGTCCTGTTGGCATGCTCCAGAGGAAATGACTGGAAGGACCAAAGGAGGCGGGGGTGCTTGTCTGCTCTGGAACACTTGCTCATCAGTCTCTCTCATGGAGATTTATAGATCCATTTAATCTAATCAGTTCTGCTGGATGCAAATAAGTCTTCCATTAGATTGAGCTTAAGACGTAGTTCTGTACTATCTTTTAAATCTAGATACTGAACAAGAACAGATTTATTGATGTATACTAATTCTGATCATTCTAACCCAGTAATCAGGCCCAATGCAGGGTAGAGCTCCTTCAGTAGTAGTAATAGTAGTAGTAGTAGTAGCAGTAGTAGTAATCCTGGTCTGGGTAACTATGCTGCGTTACACCAATTTGGGCAATTTTTGGGCAAGACTCCTAACAACTACATTGGCCCATTTGTAACATGATTAACCTTGTAAGTCGCTCTGGATAAGAGCGTCAGCTAAATGCTGTGAATGAATAAATAAATGGTAACCTGCTCTGTGTTGTTGTTGTTATTGAGTATTACCTCCTGCTATATAATGTTAATAAGTACATCTGTGCTGTGCCATATGGAATGCAGCTATCAGTTGCCCTTTTAGATAAATTACACAGATACTGTATCCCGGGTATCCACCAGGTGAACCAAGCTTCAAAACTATCACTATAACCCCTCCACTATCCCTTCTGACGGCCTATCAGTGACCATCTGCTGTGGAATCCAATTGAAAAGGGGGAGGGGCTTAGTCTAAGGGTTGCAGGTTTTGGGGCTTGTATTAGAGGACGGTCAAGCCAAACTAATCTGTGCAAAACAATTTATCAGTGATAATTAGTAGAATCAAGGTATGTTCATTACATAAAATATCATCTACACCTCAGAATTGAAAGAAGTGGGAAATATAGGCATTGTTATACATACATATTGCATTAGAGAGCCTTCCTTGGAAAACTATCCAGCTGCAGTAGTGCCTAAATTTCATTTGAGAGAGTCTTTTTGTCACTCACAGCCCTGGACAATGACTAAATCCCTCATTTCATTGAGTTTCATTTATTATATTTGTGTGGTTTATGTACCAAAAAGAGTTATAATTAATTTTCCACTGTAGTGCTAGTCCTTAAAAACTCAACAGGCTGCTACTGGGTCTACACTACTGAATTTCATTCTGTGCCTCTTTAAAAAAAAACAGTCAGTGAAATGAAACGTTCCTTATGACTTCCACGTGAATAGGTAGAAGAAGACATCAGAATAGGTGTTTTTACGAACTAGTAAAAACCAAAGCTGAACAACACCACTTACCTAACTCACCTGTAATATAGATCTTCTAACAATCACCCTTCAGCAAAGAATTCCACCAATTTTTCAAAAATATTTCTTCATGATTCAGTCACTCATTGTAAGCAATGTCATTCCGACAGTGGTGGTTATAAGAACTAGGGATTGTAATATCTATAATGGACATATTGATTAGCTATTTACTATTGTTGTAAGCTTGTTTTGTATATATTTTTCTTTATTAGTTCTATGCATTGTCTTATCCTCCTTTGACCTTTGGGAAGTGTTGCCTCACTACTCAACAATGATATAAAAACTCCTTCAAAGTTTGTATCTATGGACTGCACTCTAGACTACACTCTGGACTGCATTCTGCTCTGCTCTAGACAGCAATCTGTACTGCTTTCTGGACTGCACGCTGGACTGCATTCTGGACTGCTCTAGACTGCACTCTGTACTGCATTCTGCACTGCACTCTGGACTGCATTCTGGACTACATGCTAGACTGCATTCTGGACTGCTCTAGACTGCACTCTGGACTGCATTCTGGAACCAGAGCTCAATAAGCTACATCGTAGTCCAGAGTGGGTTTTTTTTTTTCAATTTATTTTCAATTGACACCAAAAGAAGAAATTACAACACTATCCAAAAGAACCAGTGAACCTATGTGTGTCCCCTGAGTTATATGTGATGTTTATGGTCAAATACTAGCGAATCTAAAATAAGGTTTTCTTTACCTCTCAGTCCTAAAAGGATCTTTCAAAGCTTACCAAAACTCATAAAACAGGCATCAGGTAACAGTTGTGTAATAATTTTCTATCGGGGCGTTTTTACCTAGCATTAAACTCTTCCCATCAACAAATCTTAAGTGTCATGTTCCTCTAAAATTAAGCATTTCACATCCAACCACTCTTGACACTGTTTACATCTTAACCATTTAACAATTTGAAAAATATAGTATAATATAAACCTGTCTATTACTATTATTCAAGTATAAGCCTTTAAAATACCTTTACACCTCTCAGCTTCAACCAACTGTCAGTGTAGGCTGATGTTAGTCTCTGAGATCTGAGGTGGTGTTTTTCTTCCTGCCCTTGTCTGTTCGTGTCTATAATGGAGAATGTATAACACTTTCTGCAGTGGGTCAGGCCAGGCAGGCTGATACACATCCATTGTCCCAAAAGCCCTTCTCACTCTCCAACACGTTGCTCTCCATGTGACTATCTGCATGAGAAATGTCATCAGCCTCCACAAACAGGGCACAGGCAATGTTCTCACAGTGTATCTACATTGAGATTTAAGGAGGAATGTGTTTTGTGGGGACTGGAGACTGCTATAGCGGGCACGCCTGAGCTTGGTGTTTGATCAGATGCTCAGAGACAAAGAGATGGGCGATCAAGAGGTATCAGCCTGCCGCTCATTAAGAAGGCATCAGCACAGAGGAAGTAAATAATGAAGTGCAGAGGATGTGAGCCCATCAGAAGGAGCGTGATCATTAAGACGAGAGCTTTGGGGAACGTTATTAATTTAAATAAATTTGGAGCAGTGATCCAAGGTGAGGTGTGAGTAGAGTTTTGAAAAGCGGCATTGATATCTGTACTGGGAAATTCCATATGGCATGAAGCAGCGATTTAGGGAAACCAGTATTTATTTGCGCTGTAGTTCATACAGTCTCTGTATCAATCTTCTCCCAAATTCAGTCGTGTTCTCTACATGCAGCTGTCACTGAGAAGTAATCAAAGCCCACTTGAAAAATGAAAGCGGCCTGTCACTCCTTCAGTCTCCGTGGACAATGTGCTTCCATCACTGCGCAAGATTTGTGATGTCTATTATTTTCTCATTTGGCGCCAGCTTTGTCTTCCTCACTTCCTTTAACTGGAACCGTTTGCTCTTGTTAAGCTGACCTTGAAGTAGAGCAAGTTGTGTTGAGATCATGGTAGATATCTCAGAGCATCTCCTGGAATCCTCCTACCTATGTTTGATGTCGGGGTCCAAAGACATCCAACATCATCAAACATCAAACATGTATGGTTAACTTCTTCGCAATACAGCACAACACAACGCAACACAGCTTCCTTACCACTGATTCAGGCACATACTGACCTGACCTCCTTTAAAGTATTGATTAGCCACTATCCTCACTTAGTTCAAGCACACTGTGCAGCCTTTTTCCATTTAGAGCCTAAAAGGTGAAAGCGCATCAGCAAAGGTCAATGCCTGGATTAAAGACTCACTGGTGACTTAGCAAATATGCTTGAATCCACTTAGAGTAATCCCTCATCATCAATAATGCTAAGGGCCAATATTTTGCTACCCTGAGTTTCCAGTAGTGAGGTAGAGAAATGAAAGAGTGAAAGGTACATTTTCAAGTCTGAATAGAAGTGAAGGAATATGGGTCTAACTGGCTAGTGAGAAATTTGCAAATGGACTGAAGGTTCTTGAATCCAGTAGAGTTCCTGGGCCATTGTTGCTTGATGCTATAGGATACGTTTTACAGTCTAGGAACTTGTTAGTATATCTTGAACATAGCAGGGATCTTTGAAGAACTACAACTGCTTTGGAGTGGATTTTAGGGTGTTTTAGAAGAAAAGGCCTTTGTTGCCATATAACTGTATTAACTGTCCAATGATCATTACAATGGAGATAACTGATTCCCAACAAAAAGGACAACAAGCTAAAAGTTAAAGTTAACAAGCTTCTTCATTGTGTCAGATGTCCCCATTTTCTGGGGACAGTCCCCATTTTTGTTGGCCTTTTTACCGGGAATTAAAAAAACACTAGAAAGCCCTAAGAAAGACGTGTTTTTGCTGTTTTGGCTAACAGAGAGGGTAACTGCTGCCTACTAACCACTTCTACCACTTGCTCATCTATTTTCACTGGTGTTTGAATTATGGGCTCATACAGTAACTGAATCTTTTGTGGTAAACAAATCCCTATTGGCTCGACCGGAAATGTTCCTGGTTTTCATTTCAGAAATCTGGTCACCTTATATCCTTTTCTCTTGTTGAAAGGTGAAATAAGGTGTGCTTTGATGCTGTAGTAATAGCTATTTTTATTGGCCTTGTAATTAAATATATACAGATATAAAATTAAGTAGAAATCCTTAATCCCAGGTAGTAAACATATTTAGGTCTGCTGGCTTGATGAGGTTGGCACCCTGCTGACTGTTTTTCACTGCTGGTCCACCCTCGAACCATCCAGATTACTGTCCTATGTACAAGGTCCAAATTGTTTTTTATTGTGGAAAATACACGAAGATATTACAAACAACTGATAATATAATAACAATGACCTTATACTGTATACACTAAATTAGTTGAAAATGTTGTTGCTGGCACTGATAATTGTTGACTAAATCATTTCATTAAGTATGACGGAAGAAAGAAATTAAGAAAAAATCTAATAAATTGGACTGCGATGGAGCAGCCTGTCCAGGATGTTTCCTGCCTTCCACCCACTGAATGTTGGGATAGGCTCCAGCACCCCCACGATCCAGAAGGATAAAGTGGTTTAGATGATGAGTGAGTGAGTTAGTGAGGGCGTGAGTGAGTGAGTGAGTGAGTGAATGAGTGAGAGAGGTGAAAATGAATGATGAAAACAGGGACTTTGTCTAATGCTCTAATGCACCAGTGGGCCGCCTAGAAAACGCTGAGCAAAACACCAGTGGACTGCCCAGTGGACTGAACTTTTCCGTTAGCAGGACGACAGTGGTCCGCTATCCTTTTTCTATCAGGGATGTCATACTCAATGAAAAACATTCAAAGTGAATATTCAAAGTGAAATTACAATGTGAACATAACAGTAACAGCTTACAGGCAGGCAAATGATGTAGCTAATTGTTTTGGTAGCGCTAGGTGCTAGCTAGGCTAGTCTTGCTCACTGTGATCAGTTCAGCTAGTCAGCCGCTCCTTAAGACAAGTCAGTACCACTGGATGCTTAACAGTGAATGTTTTTGACCAAATATAAAAGGCAGTGACTTCAACATTGCATTTAATCAGATACCCTATGAAACCGCACCAAGGCACACGCGATATCTTCAAGTTCCTGTTTAATGCAATAACTGTCAGGGGAAATGGTTATTTAAACTGACTTAATAAATTTAGCAGACGGTGATTAAGTTAGCGTCTGCTCGCTCTGCGCATTTTGTGATAATGAGGATTCTGTTCAATGGGGGTTGGGGTGCTATAATTTTGTCAGAGACTCGATTCCTCTCCTCCTTTTCCTCTAGGTGCTATCTCCTGTGGCGCCTCGGGTGTCTGTGCTCGTTCCGCTGTGATGTATGATGGCGGAGCTGTGCCGCAGGTTCAGCAGACTAACGTCAGAGCTCTCTGATTCTGTTTGTGTCCTCTCTATCTTTCTTCCTCTGTTCTTTTTCCCATTTGACTGTGTCAAGATAGTGAGATGGAGAGCTTTGATTCAAGCAGTGGAATAGAGCTGTTCCGTTGAGTCACCACACTGCAAACACATAATCTGTACATCATGACAGCAACATTACAGGAAAATGAGCTTCAAAAGTTTTCAGGCCCACAGTTTACTCAAGATCCCTCTGATGTTCTCAGTACACTTAGCTGGATGAAATACACACTTTATACAGTCTGGGTTTCTCTTTAATACTCTGATTTCAAAAGCAGACGTTTTGATTCCTGTGAGGATAGGGGGCTCCCCGCTGTGTGTTTGAGGAAGCTGCATTCGGTCTTATGTGTTTGCCTCTGTGCAGCTTTGCAAATCCTTCAACTGAAAACAATCTGGTGTTGGAGAGATAAAAGGGTTGCTAAGGTAACAGGCAGTAACGTCCAATGCTGGATTTTCATGCCTGGCACAAAGCCCACTGCACTGAACAGAAATAAAATTGATAGGAACTTTATGCTGAAGTATTGTAGTGAGAGCTGAACCTACAGTGCATGTTTCACTGCCATAAATAAAACAGAAATTCTGTAGACCCATAAAATATAACCGATACGTATAAGATCAAATATGCAGACATGATAGAAATAGTCACAATAGTGCAGATATGATAGTAAATAGGCTTACACCTTTACAAGTACTGTTTATTGGTGTACACATTTCTTAATTGTCCTTAGAAAACCGTGTGTTAAATTCAAAAACTGCTGTAAAAAAATAATGCTATATTTTATACTGCATTTCCACAGTGCTTATCTTGCTTAGTTGAGGGCAGATTGTGCTTAGTCTACTCATGTTCGTTTGTCATGTAGTTTTAGCATGCTTTTTGTGTATATTTTAGCTATGAGAGACATTCTAACACATTCCAAAATTTATTTGAGAAGTCTATTTTAATATTTCAGATATACACTTTGCATTCATTTCTTTGTCCTCCTTCTTTTTTCCCCTCTTTTTTTTTTTTTTTTTTTTTACAGCATATATAAATAGTTCTGTCTGAAAATATGATCTGTCTTGATATTTTGACTTCCTGTGTCAAAACAATGGCTCATTTCTTCTCAATTTTGAGACGGTATGTTGAATAAAGAAGTATTTTCTTAAAATAAAACGTTATCTTATTATTTTCAATGTACTTATTTACTTATATCTTATTTTCTTACAATTTGACTTATTGTCTTGAAACTTCAATGTATAAGTCAAGTTATTAGATTTCGAGTTAGCGAGTCATTTTGTGGGGTGGCCATATGTTCTCCTTGACTTTTGACGTTTTTGTTAAAAGTAAACAAAAGAAACTCTATAGGTCTCTTGTGAGAAAATAAGTGATTAATTCGAGTTAACAAGTCAAGAGCTCAAGAAAATAAGAGATTAATTTTGGCTGTGGGTGTAAACAGCGCTGTGCTGTTAGATCAGGGGAGCAGCGCTCTGAGTTTGTCTCTGTACCGGATCTAATAAAGTTTGTTTTGAACAATATGGCGGCGCCCTGTTAGCGGTGTGAGTCCTACTGAGCACAGAAACAGACACGGAGAGAGTGTAAACTCGCCAGATGTCTCCTACATGAATCAGGACAGCTCTCTGTCTAGCCGGACAGCTCGTTTAATCCTCAATTACAGTGAGTATTTACCTTTATAGAGAGAGACAGAGAGAGAGAGAGAGAGAGAGAGAGAGAACGCTCCACTTACACACTCCTTATCTCTTTGATAGCAGTTTAAAATCTGCACATCAGCTCTTATAAGTCACTGCTTTACTGATCGCTGGCTGTCTGTGTTGGCGGTGTTTGTGTTATAACTGCAGCTGTCAGAAAGCCCGGGTCCTCGGACAGCGCTAGCCTGCTAATGCTAACTGCAGCACTACTGCATGTTTGATAATGCACTCTGAACTGGTGGAGACGGACAGTGATTAGAGCTCTCTAATGTACTAAGTCGCGCTCAATATGACTGAATAGCAGCGATGTTATGAGGACAATTTATAGCCTTTTTCCAGATCTGTAACCATAGCAACAACATCTCTCTTTCTCTCTCTCTCTCTCTCTCTCTCTCTCTCTCTCTCTCTCTCTCTCATACTTGAAGTCGCCTTGTACACATGAAAGGGGGAACACTGTGTAATTTCTACAGTGAAAAAAGTCAACAATACAGATAAAACTGTGTGCATCAGTTAACCTCCACATGCACTGACTGTTTAATGAAGTTAGATCTAGCATAGACCACTGAAATCATTCCGTAGTCAATGTCATGACCGTATAGAGAACTGCAGGTCTAAGCGCCTTACCTCTGTATTGTCCAAAATCTGCTGTGGTCAACGTAAATGGTTAAAGCCCAATAAGTTTTCTCCTGTGCACATTTTTTTACTGTGAGTGTTACTGGATCCTTTGAATTACAAGGTTATTGAACAGTCACATTATGAATATAGCAACATGCATGTTACAAGCAAGCTGCCTTCCTGCTCATTGTAATGATGTGGCATAGCAGTAAGTCTGATCTTGTACTTTATTCTAACAACTCCAGCTCCTCAAACTGTGGGCTGCAACAGGCAGAGCGAAGTTACTACCACTGTAGCGATGTTACCAGTCCTGTGAGACCAGTTTAAAGCACAGCAAAGCTGCATGTAGCAATATTCATACTTTGACTTTTTAATGACCTCTTTATTTGTAGGACAGAAGTGTACATACAGCAAAAAATATTTTAGCAGTATTTGGAACCAGGTTGGGCATGGCAAAAACATAATGTCAAGATAAGTGAAGGTGCTGTCACGACAGCCAATGCAACATTAATTTTTTCTTATGTTTGATAAGCTGAAACCAGAACAGTGCAGCAGTACTGGCAAATTTTTAAAGCCGGGTACATTAAGCATTATTATATACAGCTGCATTATGTCCAATTAAGCGGGACAAATTATGCTTTTGTAATGAAACATTCAGTTGATCATTAAGTACTGATGACATCCACAATATGCTCAGAAATATCATGTAATTTATCACTATAACAGAAAAACATTGGCAATCTTGTAATTACAAAAATATTGTTTACCATGGAGCTTTACCAAAATGCCCTTAATTTTTCCCACATAGGTAAACAACTTAGACCCAGAATTCCTAACAGGCATGATGCTAACTACAAATTACAGCACAACTTCAGAGATAGTATAGATATTATATAGAGCCATATTATATAGGGGATTATAGAGAATTAACTCTGACTTATGTGCGTGAGGAACAGAAGGAAGGTGCAGAAACAACCATTTTTTCACTGTTTCAGCATCAAATACACATTCAGTTTCACAAGAGGAAAGAGATTCAGATTACTGCTTATATACTTCCATCGCTATTTTTACATGACTGTTCTCCAAAGGGAACATCAATGCCTGAAATATCGATACTTCCATATCAGTCCACCCACCTATAATGCACAGTATGTATTTCTTGCTGTCTGCTTTCCTCCCCTTTACCATGTTGCACAAACCAAGCTGAGACAGCGCTGAGACTCGTGAAGCATGTGGGCGTTTGGTGGAGAAATGATGCTACAAACCACTTCTCTCTTCACTGCTCATCAGTGCTGTTTCCTACAGGAAAGCCTTTGGCACTGCTTGTTCCTAGTTCTGTGGTTTATCATTGCCAGTAGCCTGTGTGAAGTTTTTGGTTATAGGTAGCTGGACTATATGCTGGAATGTTGCTGTGAGGATTTGATTGCATTCAGTCACAAGAACATTAGTGAGGTCTGTTGCGTATGTTGGATGATTAGTTCTGGATCACAAACTGTACTCCAGCTCATCCTAAAGATATTGGATGGAGCTCCTTAACTCGAGAACACACTTACGCTGCTGTACAGGCCGGTGCCGGCAATGCTTGGCATTGGGCAGGATGACATTAGGCTTATGTGCAGCTGCTCCAGAGCGTCCCACTGTATTGACCAAGCTTTTCTATGGAAATTCTACAAGCTGTGCGTGCGACTGAGCGTCTGTGTCAGCAATAGGCGCAGCTTAAACTAGCTAACTTTTTTATATGGTTTTTTTTTTTTTTTAACTTTTAGTTTCCAGGGGGATACAATAATCACCTTACCGCATCGAATGTTGCCATAGTAACCACAATGGTGGACCTGGGTTTTGTGGCTGTTGGTTTAATCTGTTTTATTTCTGTAATGGTAGATGATGCACAGTGCGGTAGCCCTGGCCTCACCTGTTTTCTGTTGCTATAATCACATAAGCCTAATGAGGAGAACTGAGAGTCCAGTGCAGTTTAGTTGATAATCTGGGGTGTAATTATCTACATTTAAACAGGAGAACATCCAAACAGTACAGGAATCAGGCCCACAGTTCTTTATGTCTGTATAGTAATGAGTCCATTTTCATCTGTTTAAAAAAAACAAAGACACTCAGAGCGCAGGGGAATCTATAAAGACGATCGAAAGACACAGCAGGGAAAAACAAAAGCACCCAGGACAAACAAGGCATGAGCAAACATCAATGCCATGGTAGGGAAACGAGCCAGACTGCATTCGAGGAAGGTGGGTCCCTGGTAGCACTGTTCTGGTTCCTCATTCATATTACACAATGCCAAACACAACAGTCTACCAAGGCATGTACAGTTTAAAGGAGAAAATACTGTTAATGGGAATGGTTGCAACTAGAATGAAACAGAGGAAATGAGAGTGTTGTTGAGGCAGACCAAATGAGGTGAAGAATCTCAGTATGTGTGCTGAGGTTACAGTTCTCCTGTATGATGTGTTATGATGTTGATAATTTGGGTTGACCTTGATGTGGACTGGATGCTAATGAAAGCTGGTTTTCTTTCAGCTGTTAAAAGGAATCATTTAAAATAGTACACCCTTTAAAAGGCATGCATGGGTTAACTTTCTTACAGAGTAGTTAAGTCATATTTATTTATATAGCCCTTTTTACAACAGTCAAAAACCAGCTTTACCGAATATCCAGGCCCAAGCCCCCAGTGAGCAAGCCAGTGGCGACAGTGGCAAGGAAAAACACCCTCAGAGCAAGAGGAAGAAACATTGAAAGGAACCAAGACTCAAAAGGGAAACCCATCCTCCTCAGGTCGACCACGTATAGCATCAAACACTAAAAGGATCAGAGTTTATAATTAAAGGTAATATTGAATAAGAACTGTTAGTAACTAGAGTACCAAACAGCCATCTTGTTCATTTGTATATTTGGAAAGGAAATCTTCAGATTTCTGTTTTTCTAATGGGGCACTCTGGTTGGAAACTCAACTCTTACAGCATGCCTACTATTTGAAACATGCCTGCTTAACTCCTGCTTAACTCCTTCAACTCCTGCCACATTAGTTCCTAGATTCTGATTTTCTGTTTTTCTGGACTAGTATAAAGACTAGGACGATACTTGGAAAAGCCCCTTCTTGTTGAGGGTGGGCTGTTTAAAATGTTTTGACTAGGTGACTGATTCAGAAGGAAGCCAGATAACTAGCATTACTGCTATGAAGCCAAACATAGCCTTGACATCAATGGCTACACGAGCAGCCAGAATTTCTTTAGTGTGATTTGGGGTGGCCCATTGATGGTATGATGTGCTGTATCTGTGCAATGCATGCTGGATATTGTAATGAGAAAAAAAAATGAATGAACAAAAAACAAAAGAATAAAAAGTGTGAATTCTGTCAAACTGATGTGGTTGAGGGTTGGTGCCATGTGGTGCTGCATTATAATATGGAACATGACAGAAAGTCCAGCTTTTATGTCGGCTATCCTCAAGCATGTTGAATGAGGTTGATTTGCGCTGTGTTAATAGAGCTTATAGGACCATTATCTGTTGTGTAAGTGCAGTAACCTGATCTGTGGCGCTTCTCCTCTAACCCTGTGTGACTCAATAGTTTATTTATTTATTTATTTTTGTCTGCTAGGGGTCTGATGCAGGTGACAATGTGCAGGCTTGCTGTGTGTTCTCTGGATCTGGTGAGGCGGAGCGGTTGCCTGAGATTTCCAGTTGCCCCAGGTCTGCGTCCCCTCAGGACTAGTGTCCGGAGCCTGTTCAGTGAGACTGGTGTGTGGGAGCGAGACTACAGGGCAGAGACGAGGCGTAGGGTGGAGCAGTGGTGGCATCCACGTATCCAGCAGCAATGGCAGAAGGAAATGAAGGAGCAGGTGAGTAACCTTGTATTGTGATAATGAGGGGTTCAATTGGACTTTGGAAGATGGCTGAAAATGGCTAAGCTGTAAATGAGTATAGAGTCTACCAAAGCAACTAGATATCCAGGCTAGCTAAACAAGCTTAGAGATTCTAAGGCAGGGGTATGGAATTGATGGCCAGAGTCCCTGCTCTAGCAAACCAGCCAAACCTAGTAAATAACAGATGAGTTGATTCAGATATACTTGAGCAGGAAAACACAAATCCCTAAACTATGCAGCTCCAACAATCTTGTAAGGGCTGAGTTAAAGATTTGTCGTCTCTTCAAAGGCCTTGCTTGCTCACATGAAGCGTTGATGTTTGTGTTTTTTTCACTGATGGTGAATATGGCTCAGTTTGAATAACACTAGGCCTATCTATTGGTAAGAGCTGTATCATAATACAGGGGTTACGATTTGCTAATGCTAACAGTAGCCGTGGAGTGGAAGAGTCTAATGGCCAAAGTGCTTTTAGCACTGTGAATTTGTGATATAGGCTGTATGTGTGGAGTTGAGCAGCAGATTGCACCTTAAAGTGCACAAATTCACTACCAAGAAGCTCTGTCTTTATACTTTTGGACATTGTTTCTAGAAGTTGCTGGGACGTTGATCCAGAAAAGTTTAGGCCAGTTTAATCCTTAATGACAGTGAGGTGATCGGCTACCATTTCAGTGTGCCTACTGTAAGATTCTGTCTTTACTATGACCTCTTATATATAGTCAGGTGGCTCACTTAAATAGCCATTCTGTCCTCAAAGCAGCATGTAAGACACTATTTGCCATGTTTTGTAATGTTCTGTATCTCTCAGCCTTACCAGTCAAACTGAAATCACGATTTTGTATCCTTTTTGTGTTTTCATTCTTCAGTAGACTCTCACTACAATATGTCTAACTAATGTAGAAAATAATAAATCCAGACATGATATTTGACTTCCTGGCATTAACGTGTGTAACATTAGATTATTAGCCAGCAGGAAAAAAAACCAAACCAAAAAAAAAACATGTCAGATCAGCCTGCCAGCCCAAAAACCAGAGTAGTCCTCAAAATACTACCGAAGAATGTCCATTTCTGCTGCACCTCTATAGCAAGCAAAGAGGCATGTGTGTAACAAGTGTAGCAATGGATAAACTTTCTATTTTGGCTGTAATTGATTATCATTGTAACTGTATAACTTTAGTTGTAAACTGTGAATTGACTTTGACATCTTGGAAAAATAAGGGCAATAATAAGGATGCATTTTGCAGCTTAAATAACCTGGACTGAGAATCAAAAGAAGTGATATCAATAAATAAGCTGTCTGGATGCATGGTGAGAACATGAATAAAACATTCATTCAAGCTGTGACAATCGGTGTGCAGTGATTATGCAGTATGTAGTGATTATGCAGTATGTAGTGATTATGCAGTAAGCAGTGATTGTATAAGCGAATGCCAGTTTGGTGACAAACACACATTTTGGTTGGGTTCTATTACAAATTGGTAATAATGGTTATGCATGGTACAGACAGGCTACAGTGCTTTTTGCTGCCTCTTTGCACCGAGTTTCTCGGGCTGAAGAGACAGCAATGCCTGGATACTGTATAATGTCAAGGCCAACGAACAGTCACTGTATGAAAGAGCAGTGTGTTCGGCTCCATGGAAACCTTTAACTAGTTAGAGGCAGTATGATGCATCCGCCCTACTAACCCTTAAAAAGACTTTCCAGTTTTGTTGTCTGTTGTATGGTCCATTGTCTAAAGTCATTGAGGAATCTCTCTCATTGCTACGGTGCAGGTATAGTGTAGATGAAATCAGGTCAGGCAAATATGTAAATCTGGTCTTCCCACGTAGGCCAAACATTTAGCAGAACGGTTGAAAGGTGTGTTGGCAGTAAAAGCTATTTCTGCTGGTGATTTTACTATGGCTCTGCTCACATTAGCATTTGCATATGATTACTGTGATTCAATCGTGGGGACTATATATGTTGTGTATATTGTGTATACAGTGTACATATAAAATTTACATTTATGAATTTGGTGGAAAGCTACTCACTATATTACACCAACCAGCAGTCCAATCAAAACATTGCACTTTTACTTTTGCCCTTTCATTGCCCGTGAAAATTTACCTTCTTCACTCAGATACTGATGTCATTTCCTCTGTGCAATAGCCCTGTGTATTCATTTTTGTTGTTGTCTGACTATTATCGATTTATGTAATGCTTTTACTACGGACTGGTTGAGAAAGAATTGTGCTGGCCTTTTCTGTTAAGGAATTTTTGAAGCTGCTTTTTTACAGTTGAATTTAAGCTAGTTGGGACTAAATTTGGCACAAGGGGTGTCAGGTCTGCCAAAGGACCCATCAGAATTAGCAGTATGTGAATCATGATAGCACAACGTGGAACAAATGTTTATTGTGCAGGTGTGATCATCATGGAGAATAGACATTCTGTTATTTATGCTGTTATTTATATCTGTTTCAACTGTGCTCCTTAAATACCAGTATTTGTAAACCATCAACACCAATCAACACCTTACTCCTGCACTCCTCCTGCTTCCCAGCTCCAGCGTCATTAAAAGTTGCGCAACAACAAGATTATAGTCATAATTTAGTTCATAATAAAGTGTGAATACTGAGTCATGGACCCAGTATCGTGAATTGAATTGTATCAGGTGGTGAGAATGTCATTACATCCCTGAAAAGCGTTTAAGCGGGAGCTTGTTATTAGGTGCTCCACCTTAACTGTAGGAGTGAGATGTTACATTGGCTACAAGGCTCAGATATCGGAAGTGAGTTTTCGAACATTAACTGGGTGGGACTTTGTTGATGCAGTAACGTGATGCAGACCACCCCAAAATGTATTTTTCGTGACACACACACGCACGCCCACATATGTTAAATGTGGCTTGAAAATCAATGTTTAAATTAATGTGACATGAAAATCAATTTTTAAATTAATACACATATAAACCTGGATAAAACCTTTGTATTTTGTCTATGTTTATACAGTATGCTTGAGTAACCAACACAATTGCCAATTCTGCTGATCATCAAGGCCTCACAGTAGGTACAAAAAACTAAGACCTTGTTTAGTTTGCTGCTATAATGTTGTACATAAAGCCAACAGTGATTTGGGATTTGCTGTGTTTAGCCTTCTTGTTTAACAGTATTAAGCTGACTGTATATCCGTTTTGAAATATCTGACCCCAATCCTAAATGCATTACTGCTGGCAATGTTCTAACAGCGCCCCCTTGTGGGAATCTGAATTATTTCACAAAATAAGCATTAAAATAAAAAGCTTTTGCATGCTTCATCTGTTTTTTGTCACAATTAAAGTGTCGATTAGTTTAACATGCATTTTAATGTTAAAATGAAAAAAAAAATGATAGAAGATTTTATAGCACCATCACTGCACGCTCAAACATCTCAGGTACAGGCCTGCCCCGGGTGGACTAAATATAACGAATGTAGTCGATCTAGCTGTATATCCACATGTGCAGATCCGATCACCATGTATTCTGTACTACCTTAGGATCAGATAGTTAGGTCTGAATGCTTTCCATTCACTGATGTGGGTTCACTCTTTTAAATGAGTACATGGACAACATCTACATATGCAATGCATTTTAATACCAAATGCAAACAGGGCCAATGAGGTTTAAATCCTTTTTGAGGTATGGTTTTATTGTTGTTCCCCATAACCTAGCTGTTTATTATCATTAACTTTAATTTATCTGTCATTCCGTCATTTAACTATTAAATCAATTGTTCTTTTTTCCCCCAAAAATGATCTCCATCTTTATGTGGAAGATGGATAGATTTTCCTTGGTAGCAGTTCTTTAAATGAATCTCTAAGAGGGGCTTCCGCTACCTAAAAATAATCTGACCCTTGGGATGATTAAAGAACTTTTCATTTCTGCTCTCCTGCACAAACAAGTCCCTGGGCTACCTGGAGTTTCATGCACACCTCTGTTTGTTTTGGGTAGTCTCCCTTGTTGTGTCTGGCTCGGATTGAGAAGCAGCCGTGAGTTTTCTGTCTATAATGTGTGTTGCCCCAGAGTGCCGTTTTGATGACTTTGCCTGCACATTTTGAATGAACAGCTGTCGATGGGTCAAGTTCTATATTCCGATTTTTCGGCCCACGTCTCACCAGGACTGTCACCTACAGTGTTTCTTTGTGCGTTTAGATCAAGGCTATCTGGAGGCTTGTGTTAGAGCGCTTGCCTTGTCGCTTCGGCAGTGTGTGAATAATTCAGGTCTCTCTTGACCTGATCTGATTAATACTTCCCGGACCGGCGGCCTTCTTCAAGACCTTATGAATCATTAAACGTCAGGAGCCAAAGTGTGTGTGCATGTGCCCACAGTGGCCGTGTCACTGTGCCAGAAGATATCTCGCAGGTCAGCTGCACAGAGCTGCAGTACTTTTATGAAGGCACTTTATGATTTCATGGAAGAGCAAATATCCCTGACATCAAAATCCTTAGTGGTGGGAATAGGTTTCCTCTGAGCATATCATGGTGTTAGAAAAAGCAGTGTATTAAAGGAGGGCGATATGGCAAAAAATACCACTGCTTTACACCTAAAGGCAATTTCACAATATATGAAAAGGCTGGAACAGACAAAATGCACCAGCAAAACTGGTGAACAAGGACGGACAATATGGCAAAATTTTGTCATTGTCATGATGCTTTGTATCATGGTGTGTTATTCTGACCACACTGTAGATATGAACAATGGCAAATTCAAATACACAGTCGAGTCATGTTATTATGACCACTTGAAGGAACCTCATGAAAGAAGTCACGTATTCTCCGGACCCACTCATCCATGTGGAAGGCACTCTCAACCGATGGAAGAGCATGACCAAGACTTTCAAGTACTACCCTGGCCCCCTAATTCCCCAGACTTGAGCCTAACTGAGCATCTGTGGGACCACCTTGATTGTCATGTTCGCTCTATGGATCCTCCAGCAGCTGTGGGATTCACTGCGGTCAGCATGGCTCCAAATACACTATATTGCCAAAAGTATTTGCTTGTCTGCCTTCTCATGCATATGAACTTGAGTGTCATCCCGTTCTTAATCCATAAGGTTTAATATGATGTCGCCCCACCCATTGCAGCTATAACGGCTTCAGCTCTTCTGAGAAGAATTTACATAAGGTTTAGGAATGTGAATATGGGAATTTTTGACCATTCATCCAGAATTGCATTTGTGAGGTCAGGCACTGATGTTGGACAAGAAGGCCTGGCTTGCAGTCTCATTTCTAATTCATCCTAAGGGTGGTCTATGGGGCAGTCGTGGGCTGGAGGTTAGGGAACCAGCCTCGTGACCGGAGGGTTGCCGGTTCGATTCCCTGAACCGTCAGTAATGACTGAGGTGCCCTTGAGCAAGGCACCTAACCCCCAGCTGACCCCCAGCTGGATAGGGCTGCCCTCCGCTCCGGGCAAGTGTGCACACGGCCCCCTAGTGTGTGTATTCACTAGTGTGTGTGTATGTGGGTGTTTCACTTCACGGATGGGTTAAATGCGGAATACAAATTCCTCTGTGTGAAAATCACAAATGGCACAAAAATGGCTCAAAAACTCTCTACTCAGAGAATGATTGGCCTCACCAATTTGATTTGATTTGATTTGAGGTCTGTACAGGCCAGCCAAGTTCTTCTACACGAAACTCCCTCAACCATGTCTTTATGGACCTTGCTTTGTGCCTTGGTGGAACAGGAAGGGGCCATCCCCAAACTGTTCCCACAAAGTTGGGAGCATAAACTTGTCCAAAATCGCTTGGTATGCTCAAGCATACAGAGTTCCTTTCACTCGAACTAAGGGTCCGAGCCCAGCTCCTGAAATCTGAAGGCCACATGAAGTTTGGAGGTCTGTAGCGATTCAGTGTTATCTTTATTCAGTTTTATGTTTTGGTGCTGTTGCATGCACATCACATTCGAGGTCTAGCATCATATTTTCAGTAATGCTCCTGTCAGGTCACTGTGTGGGCTATTCTGAAACCTTAATCTTGTGTTTCTTGGAGTAGTTCAGTTTTGTATTTGTTGCATGTTTTGGATCATTGTTGATCATTGTCTTGTTGTAATAGCTAGCCTCTTCATCTTCAGCATTTTCACTGGTAAGTGATGTAAGCTTCTGGGATTTGTTGAGTTTAAGAAAGATCCTTCTTCCTTCTATGCACACAACATTTCCAGTGCCACCGACTGTGGCACAACCCCAAAGCATAAAAAATCCAACCTCATGCTTAACATTTGAGAAGACATCTTTTTATTTTCTCCAAACAGGCAGTGGGGTATAAATGTCTGAGAAAACACTGAAAATCTGGGATTCGAATTAGAATGTTAAACATTTTAAAGCAAAGCCAAATCAAGAAGAAATACTGACTATACGTTACTACAAAATTTCTGTTTCACTCTCCAAAATTTTTAGCAGATTTGTGCCAGTGACCATGATGGGACCTTTGCATAAAAATCTTTCTGTTAAATAAGAAAGCAATACCACATAGAAGCATTTTAGCACATGTTGTAGGGTCCTAGACTTTTAGACCCCATTCTATCTTTGTTGATCGTAGTCAAAGAACAAAGAACAAAACTACTGGCTTACCTCTCCTGTCTCTCTGCAGTCGCCACCTAATCATGATGGTACAGAAGGCATGTGTAGGTTCACTACTGGTTTTGAACAGTATATGGAATGTAGACATTGTGACCCCTGGTTTCTGTCATACCACTACAATGAATCATTTCACATCAGCCCCTCTGGAAGACTGTTTACATCTCAGTGTTTGCATTAATGCAGTTCTGAAAAAATAGGGTGGAATTCCACTTTAAGACATAAATGTATGCAGACGAGCAGACAAGGAAAACCAAAGGCACCTTAATGAGAGGTTTTGCATTCGTTGGTGGAAAAGGCTTTTTGAATCTGCATTTCCCTGCTCTGGAAGATGTCCCTTAAAATCCTGGTCCATTATCTCGGCTCTCTCTTTAACAGTTTTATATAATGCCGCTTGTGCTTGCACTTCCTCACTGTATTCACTAGAATCAGGGAAATGTTCTTGTTCAGTTTCAATGCAGCGTGGTCTGTGAATAATCTGGAAAAGTTTGTTCCAAGTTCAAGTTTCAGGTCGTTTGACTGAATTATCCTTGAGACACAAATGAGCTGTTTTTCCTTGTTTTCTCTTGATATTCAGAGCTCCCAGAAGAAGAAGTTTTATGTCCTCTCCATGTTTCCGTATCCTTCTGGTCGTCTGCACATGGGCCATGTGAGGGTCTACACCATCAGCGACACCATCGCACACTTCCAGCGGATGAGGGGTCATAAGGTAGCTGTGTGGAGAGTTTCTCTGATTCACCTTTCTCTGTATCACGCATGTACACATTTTGTCTCTGAATTATTTTCCCACCTGCCCACACACATACTTGGCAGCCTGGGTTTTTGTCCTGCGAAGCCTCTTGGTCAAGGTCTCCTGTTTGCCATCATTATACTCTGAAGTCAAAGGCATCTGAATAGAGGGCAAATTATGAAAGCACATTTCCAATTACATCCCAAACGCAACTGATGGGAACTGCTCAGAGTCTGGACTGTAGAGTCCCTAACCCTTTGATGTCAATATATTATTCACCCTAACTTTCTTTGCTCTTTCTCTCACCCTGTAATCTGTGCAGTAAATGGTGCCTTAGTATAGTAGATTATTGATTAGATTATGGATTATATAATAGATTATGAATTACTATAATAAACTACTGGATTACAAATTTTTTGTTTAATTTGTTAAACTTAAAGTCTAATGTGTATTTAGGAGGAACAGTAAATGATCTATAAATTTGGATATAATATTTTTTTTTTGTGATTTTAATACATTTTACTGTCAAGTATAATGAACATTGGAATTAACCAAAACCTAAAGGTTTTGAAAAATGTAATATATTTAATAGAATTTATTATATTATAGCTGGGGATGGCAGACCCAAAAGAAAACCGAACATATCCTGTGTTTTAAAAAAAGTAACTACTCAAACACAGAAATATTATGTCTGTTTATGACACTGAGTTTGCGTATGCATGAATGTCATCTGTTTAATATTATATACAAATTTAGGTAAGAGTCGAGTTTTTTTTTTATTCTTTTCTCCAATAAACTTGATTTGTTCATTGCACATATATTGATGTAAATATGTATATATGATTTGTGTGGAAAAAGACATTTATTATTATTATGATATAAAATGATTATAAAAATTGTTTATGCAGTTCAGGTAGTTCCAGGAGTTCAGAATTTTTTCCTGCTGCTGTAAATACAGTAAACAGTGTGTTCAGTACTTGCTTTGTGTTTTGTTAGGTTGGTGATAAGAAATATGTTCATTTTTCTTTTTTTGTGTACTATTTATATATATGTTGTGTGTATATATAAACTTATATAAACATAGAATTTTATGTAGTATGTAGCAGATAATGTGTTTAGCCCAAAGACTAAAGTGTTTAGTCTTGGGGCTGAGGAGGACATAAGGAAACTAAGATGCATAAACAGCCAGCTTTGAATTCACTGTTTTTGTGAGGTCATGAAAAACGACAGCAGTTTAGCTCCGCCCCTCTGTTCTAAAGGTACAAGGGGTGTTTCAACCTGTACTTGTTTAGAATTAAATCACAGCACATGCCAGCGAATCAGAACAGAGGTCATTTGCATATAACGGTCTTAAGGGCACCATAAGAAATAAAGGGTGGGAAAAAGAGGAGTTGAAAATGGTTAAGTAAAAATAAATGATGAATGCTTTTGTTTTTTTGTACATACGAGCATGGCGATATTACGGTACGCGGAGATGTTGTGGTACAGAGAGATATCTCTGGGAAAAATACAAATGCACAACAGTTTTGGGACGTAACCTTTTAAGATGTATACAAAACCATCCAGAGAGGCTTCCCCTATCATTTTCTTTTCCCTCTGTCCATCTCTCTCCTCTGCCTTCTCTAAATCTCTCTCACTCAGTTGCTTATCCTGTTTTTCTCACATTTCCCTCTGCGTGGCCTTTGAATCATCCCATCAGTCTTGCTGTCCTCTCCGTGACCAATCCCTCTTTGGTCTGAGAGACGGGCAGCAGCTGCTGGGTGTTGTAAACACAGCGCTTAGTGTAGGTGATGATTTAATGGGCCTTGACCAAGTGCTGGCACAGTCAGAGAGGCGGCAGCAGCACCGTGCCACTGATTGAATTGGAACTGACAGGGTTCAGTCAGGTTTTCTTGTCAGGGGAGGTTGGAGAAGGGTGAAAACAGAAGAGTGATAATGGCTGTATCACTCTATAAACATAATCATGTGTGTGCCTGTCAGTCTAGGCAACACGGCTGAAAACTCATCACAATTTTTTTTGAATTATGAAGGAATCAGATGAAGTAACCTTGTCATCTAATTAAAAAATAAAGCAGTTTGCACACAAAGACAAATCACTGTTTTGCATATATCAAAGCAAAAAGAGCATCAAAAAGAAAAATAAAGATGAGGTGCTTTAGAGTTTAAAAAAAAGCAACAACAAAAGGACAAGAATAAAATATGGAATAAAATATGAAAGTGAGAATATTAAAGTGATAAAAAAATATACTAAGTGCAATAGCTTATATAAAATGATGCATAATTGAAAGGATGTACAAGATACAAAAAAAAAACAATAAGGAATGTGTTAAAGACATGAATTAGTGAAGTTGCAGTGCTAAAATATAAAGTGCAAGTTTTCAAGCTCAATTAATATGTGCAATAAAATGTTTTATAAATTTAAATTTAAATTTGCTTCTTTTAAGGTCTTATCTAAGATTTTCTGGGGGTTTGTTCCAGGGGTATACAGCGTAATGGGAAAATTCTGCTTCTTTATGTTTATTCTTTATGTTTTGGAAGTCCAGTTAGGATACCATTACAGTAGTCAACCTGCTAGATATAAAACCACAGAGGTGTTTCTCTATGTCTTGCTGGGACACTAAACCTTTGATGGCTGTATTTTAAAGATGACAGAAGACTGTTTTACAGACTGCTGTGATGTGGCTGGTGATGGTTATTAGAACACTAAGATTTAAAACTTTGCACTACTTAACGCTCTTCTCTCTGGTGCCGAACAAAGTAATCTCTGTTTTGTCTTTATTGAATTGCAGGATTGTGTCTGTGTTTTTTTTTTTTTTTTTCTATTAACTGTGGATCTTCTGCATGACTATATGAATCAATGTTAATGTTATAAAATTGGCCCAAAGGGAGCATATAAAGATTGAATAAAAGGGCTCCAAGAACCGACCCCTGAGGCATACCGCATGGCATAGCCATCCTGTGACACAGATTTGTGTAGAGCCACGAGTAAATGTCATAACAAACTCTCTTGTCTCTCAACAGTAATTTTCTAGGAGAAGAAAAAATAATTTAAAAAATGTTCTTATTATTAAACTGTAATATATGTTAATATAGCAACTTTCAATTCACTGTCATATTTTGGCAAATATTTGCTTTAAAAAACTGTCAGCACTGGACAGATGTTTAGATCTGACTGATATTTCAAAGCTGTATTTGCTGATGTAGATCCTGCACTCTGAAATAGTGGAAGGTTTAGATGCTAGGGTACTGCACTAAACTGTCTGCATTTTATTTATTTTACTACATTTTTAACAGTCTCAAAATAAATCTTTTGGGTATTTGTTGGACTGCCAATTCAGGCTGATGGTGTCCCAAGGTCTACATAGATTTGGACAAATGGGCAAGAATATAACATCACAATGATTGATGACATTTTGATGAGTCACAATATTTATTGCAATGGTTGAGTCATATAAAAAGCATAAAACTGTTTCAGAAACAGCAAGGATGATGATTTTTTTAAATGTTTCTTACACTGTGCTGCAATACATTAGTCCAGTTAAACAGGACTAACTGTGTTCTATTCTGTTGTACTTAAAGGTGGTCTGTACTGACAATATCCACAATATGCTCAGAAAAGAATTTTGTCAAAATGGCCACCACTTTTCCACCCTTTATGAAATGTTTATCTATGGAAATGTGTAGATTGACCCAGAGTTCCCATATTGGTGCATCCTTATAAGGCAATTTATGGTGACATTGCTTTGAAATGACAACAAATTTATTGATGTTTAACCCTTTGCTGATAATACAGGGTTCAGAAACAGAGTGACAGTCATACTTGCATTACTTATATAAAGAGAAGTCTAGTATTTATCATAGTTATTTTATCACCCAGACCTGTTTTACCCCATGTTTGTGCTCTTCACCTGGAAAAAAAACTCACAATGCACATCTGCCAGGTAGCGAGAGTTGTCACTCTGCACATTTAGGAAGTGTGTTGAGAAGCTAATGGGCAACATCATTACTGTGAAGTTCGTCTATTCAGTACGCTCTTTCCCACTAGACTGAGAGTGATAATAAAGCTCGTGTGATTGGCATCTGTCTTCTGTCATGGGGCATGTTCACCATGGCAATCAGAGCGTCAATTTGCAGCTCTCGCACATTTACTCAGTCACGCACACAAATAAGTTGTCCCTGCGGTATACAAATGAGGAAATGATGCTTGTTGAGACACGGGAGTCCTTGTCGCTGATGCTGATTGACGCATTTTTCATTTTTAATCCAGTTCAGCTGTTAAGCTCACTTGCTTCTTTCATTGTACAGCAGATGGAGAGTTGCTGCTGGGTCTCCTCTGTCCTTCAGAGTTTCTGCTTTTGTTATGCAAATACTTTCATGTGACGAAAGGCTTTCAGCCCAGGTTTAAAGCTTTTCCAAATCGGTTTTGATAAAAACTGTACAGTTTGAAACTTGAGTTTGACCGTACTTATAAAGGCACAGCATGTCCGTAACCTAGTTTGTAAGAATACCAAACATGCACACCTGCAAATGTAATGTCTCTTTCGTATTCAAGGATGTTGATCAGGAATTTGTCCCTCTTTTGCTGCAGTAATAGCCTCTACTCTGCTGGGAAGACTGAAACGTAAATGGCATGTAATACCTCCCTAAGCATGAATAGCAGATGTGATTCAATTTGGCATGGACTGGAAAAGTTTCTGGATGTAGGCCACATCATGTTCAGACACTCTTGCATCAAAGAATTGTGCAGTTGGGACAGATTTGTTGGATGCCTTCCCTGGCACAATTCTGAGGGGAATTTCCTGTAGACTGGGATTTGTGCCGCTGCTGGTAGATACGTATGACCATACGCTTCTGTACACCTGCAAATTCAGCTACTTCCTTCACACTATGGCCTTTGGCATGGCCAAATACAATCCCTCCTTTTAGCCAATCATTAACATCTGCTTTGCAACCCATTTTCCACATATCAAACGAAACATTCACTGCACTGTACCACGTCTTTTCAATCTGTGAATTCCATCATACACCCCACAGGTATTTATAGCCTGATCATCCTCGTCCAGCACCATCTGCAGGAGCCTGAAGTTACGACAACCCTATTTTTTGTCTGGTGTCTGGATATTGTTCAATCACTTGAGAGCACAGTTCCAGTGCTCTACAGCCTAGTGCTGGAAGGTTTTATATGGATACTTGGCATGAGGTATGGTGACCTCATGCTTCCTTTGAGGATTATACAAACTCTGTGTTCCCTGCTGAACTCCTGTGTGAGTGTCATATTTGAGGAAAAAGAAGAAAAGTTTCTGATCACGTTATTCTGTCCATCCATCCTCTGTCCAGAAGACTCAACATCCAGCTAAGCGTAATGAATGTGGAAGGATGTGTAGCTGTCAAGAAAAGAGGAAAAAAGTAATAAAGACAGTTTGTATTCCTCTTGGAGCCATATTTGTAGCCAGCAGTTTAGAACAGTGGAGGGTCAGTGCAGGTTTGGGGATGTATAATGTTTAATGCAGGTTTGGGGATGGAAATGTTTATATTATATTTAGTTATTGAGGCTGCTACAGCTTGTTTTACTAATGCTGAAAAATGAATTACTTGCACTTACTTACTTGTGAACGATTCAAGTTTCACGCTCGTCCACGCATATGACGTAAGCCAGGACAGGCCTATCGCTGTTCCTGGCTTACCCAACAGCCATAATCGTGGACATTCAGCAACCAGTGATGCCCTCCACGAGTCATCCTGTTAGTGCCAGCACCATTGGCAGACAGGTCATATTGCCCATATCAGTCTCCTTTTTCTTTCTGTTTTTTTTTTAGCATTTATTGTTCTTGGCGACCTTTATCTTCCCTCCAAAGAGCATTGCAATCTGACACTTCCTTCTGGATGCAATTATTATTCTGATGATGAGTGTAATTAATAAAACTGATTCAGAAGGGAAAAATTGTGGTTGACACAAAACTCACTATTTCATCTGTGAAGCATTTAGGAGATACATCTCTTGTTCTATTGACAATGTAACTAAAGGTAGCAGAAGTGTGTAAAGTGGTTGACTTGTGGTGGTTTTGCTGCATGTCCCTACAGTCCATGCAAGCAGCTAAATGTGTTTCAGCAGGGCCAAGGAGTGAAGAGTCTCAGACTGGCCGAATCAATTTCCCAATTCAAGTCCAATCGAGAATGCATTTCAGTTGCTGAAAAGCAGGCTATAGTCAGGAGCTCCACAAAACAAACATGTGGTGAAAGTCACTGTAGCCAAGGCTTGGCAGGGTAAGGAAAATACAGACCATTTGTTGATATCTCTGGATCTCATGCTTTTGTGTGGGTTTGGGAGTTTGGCGCAATCATACATTATTTGCTCCAGATTGCTGATGCTGAAGTACTCCACACAGAACCCTGATGTATTATGTGCCTAAATTATTCACAGATAATGTGTTCACAACTAGAAAAAACTGATCTTCTGTGTGCTTTCTTTTAACTCACTACTGGAATATACAGTATTGTCAGAGACAACCTTTCATTTTTCCACTTTCCACTTGTGAGGAATTCAACAACTCAACAGTTTATGTAAAATAATTTTAGTTTTTATTGCTGTCATACAAATTAGTTTAGCCTTATTTGTCATACAAGTCAAATTTTTGGCTTTGTTTGTTCACCTGTCAAGTAAATTTAACAACAACATTCAGAAGTTATCAGCATTAAAGATGCCATAGAATGATAAACTGTATTTACGTTGTCATTGTTGAATAAAAAGAGTTCAGTACATATAAATGACATACAGTGAACCTCAAACACTGTTGTCTCCTTTTTCAACTACAAATCCCACATTTGTAAAAACTGTAGTTGTCTGACTTATTAATATGTAAGCCCCCAAAATGTATATACTCAAAACTAAAAAAAACAGAGCAACAGCAACAAACATGGGGACTATGTGGAGAAATCTTGATTGAATGTTCTACAGGCTTCCACCTTTATTAGCTTCACAGTCTCAACAGCAACCTGTAAGTAGCAGCCATGCTGTATGTCCTTCATCCACTGTTTGCTGTTTGAAGCAGATCGTCTTAAACTGAAAGTTTCATACTGAGCAACAACTTTAATTCACTTTGTGTTGATGTTGAGATTAAAAGCACATAGCCAGTGCAGATAATAACTTGAAATAATAAATTAAATATCTTAATGGCCGTTTTGCTTAATGGCCTTTTTGAGTGGAAGTGGCAGAGGGATATCTCTGATGTTTGCACAGTAGTGTAGAAACAGCATAATGAACTGTTTGACTTAGATTTAGAGAGTAAAACTGATGCAAGCACAACGGTATTCGTTCGTAGCAGCATCTGTAGCACGGTTAGCGCTTTATAGAGTAAAGACAAAGTGCCATTGAGTCTGATTAGAAACTCTAGTGCATATCAACTGCTTTGTGCATTATGTTGAGTTTCTGATTTTGAATGCTGAGGTGGACTGTGTTGTTACATCAGACTGAAGCATGTCAGGTTATATAGGACAATATCAATTTTGCTAAATCACGCTAATGTGTGCTTCTATGACAATACTACGTCCAGTCTGTCCTGTATGACTTTTCAGCCTGTTGCAAAATAAATATAATCTGAATGTAAAGGTGAGAGTTTTGCACTAAAGTTTTCATATTGGGTTTAGTAGGACTATAACAATGTTCCATAAAGCTGTTCCCTGGAAGCAGTTGGTATGAAAGAATGCATTTGTGCTTACTAATATCTGTTTGTGCACCTCATGAATGTGGTGGTGAAGCTTTGTGAGCTTTGAGTTTGTAGCTGCTGAGATGGAGGCTGATGTGTGACTGGGTGTTGCATGCTGTTTCTGTTCCCCAGCTAATGAACAGGGATAATAAACGTGCTGCCGGTGATACTGTGAGAGAAAGGGATGACACGTCCTCAAAGCGTCTGTTTGTAGGCCAGATTGTGGATGGTGGGGATGTTTATTTATTTGGCTTGTTTGCTCACAGTTCATACTTTCACTACAGTGTTCAGTACAGTGGAGCTTTAGCAGCCGCACGGCTTAATAGCATTCAGTGCTTTGCTTAACAAATGAGGTGCAGCCAGTTACCAAGGATACTGATTCTCCTGATACAGCCTGAGTGATAAAGCACTCAGAGTCACTCTTTCTCTTTCTCTCTCACTCTCTGTCTTTTTCCCTCTTTCTCTCTCTCTCTCTCTCTCTCTCCTCTCTCTCTCTCTCTCTCTCTCTCTCTCTCCCGTTCTCCTTACCTTTCACAGCTTTCTGCTTTTTCAGTCCCCCCCTCTCTCTCTCTCCTTCGTTCTTCTCACCTTCTCAGCTTTCTGCTTTTTCAATCCTCTCTCTGTCTGTCTCTCTCCCTCTCCTGTTCTTTCTCTATTTCTCTCTCTCATTCTCTCCCTTGTTCTCTCTATCTCTCTCTCTCTCTCTCTCTCTCTCTCCCTCTTTCATTCTTCTCACCTTTCTCAGCTTTCTTCTTTTTCTAGCCTCTCTCTCCTGTTCGTTCTCTCTCTCTCTCTCTCTCTCTCTCTCTCTCTCTTTTTCTCACTCTCTCTCCTGTTCTGTCTCTCTCTCTTTCTAACAAGTGTAAATATAGGACTCTTCTTCTCCATTGTCCACATGGTTTATTGTTTAGATACCCGGAGAAGAAAGCTAATTTTAACTAATAGACAGGGTGAGAACGACTGTCGGCATCAGGGAGAGTTTAGGGGAGAGAAATATGGTTGCAGATGCCAGGGTAGATACATTCCTACCTCTCCGTTCACATGCGATGAGAGCTTAACAATGTGGCGTCTCATTACTGTGAAATGTGGATGATTTATTGAAAAAGGTACTCCATTTCGTATTGGCCATTAAACACAACACCAGGGCCACTGGAGGCTGTATACAAACTTCATTTCCACAAATGTTGGCATTAGCCATTGCTTTCATCAGCTTTGGTGTTAACCATTTAATGCCAGTGTACAAGTCTTCAGCAGTGCAGCCAGTGTACAAGTCTTCAGCAGTGCAGCCAGTGTGCAAGTCTTCAGCAGTGCAGCCAGTGTGCAAGTCTTCAGCAGTGCACCCAGTGCGCAAGTCTTCAGCAGTGCAGCCAGTGCGCAAGTCTTCAGCAGTGCAGCCAGTGCGCAAGTCTTCAGCAGTGCAGCCAGTGCGCAAGTCTTCAGCAGTGCAGCCAGTGTGCAAGTCTCCAGTAGTGCAGCAGTACAGTTTGTTGTCATATTTTGTGTTGAGTAATGGGTCACAAGTTTTCATTGGAGATGGGTCTTAACTGCAAACTGGCCTGTGCAGTATCATTACAGTTATACTGTATATATATGTTATAAAACTTGAGGGAAAGTGGCTTGGCGTTGTCATGTTGAAATAAGCATGGATGTCCCTGAAAGAAGAGAAGGAAGTGGCCTTTGTAGATATTGTTGACATATTGTGTATAGTATAGCCTTAACATGAATTTAACAGCAGTTTGACTGCAAATGAAATAGATGGTGATCTCTGACATTGGCACTGTAGTGTAGATACAGCGTAATAAACTGTTTTGACCTAAATTTAGAGAGTAAAAGTGATGCCAACACTAAGGCGTTTGTTGGTAGCATCTGCTGCATGGCTGGACAAGCCTTAAAGAATAATGGCAAATATCCCATTGAGTCTGATGAGACCCTGTAGCAGTGACTTGGTATTGTAATGTTGAAATAAGCATGGATGCCCCTGAAAGAGAAGGCAGTGGCCTTTCTAGACAGTGCTGACATACAGCTTTTGCTGTGTGTAGCACAATCTTAACCTTGACCTTTTTTCACAGAGATTCGTATCTTTGGATTTCCTCATTCTTTTGATGTTATGTACCACAGAGGCTGAACAACAGAGTGTCGTTTTTCGCTTCTGGAAATTGCCAGGCCTCGAGCCATCATGGCTTAAATAAGACTGCCTTTTCTAGCTGCTCCTCTTATGCCCAAGCATGATTGAATCGTCTGTTTAACATGTATTTACAACATTTCACCCTTCTTTACTTAAGGCTTCTAGCAAGCTTTAAGTATCTAACATTGGCACAGCTAACTAAATAGAATGATGACCTAGTTTATTTACACTTGCTGTAAACCAGCCAATCAAAGCACCAAAACAGGGAAAACAGCTTGTTTTATTCAAGGGCCAAATCCTAGGGGTGTAAATTGGCATGTAAAACTGCAACTGGCCATTTTCTACTCCGACCAAGGTCACGTGTTTTCTAAGTAGATATTAGAGAACAATTTTAAAAAGCTGAATAAATGCATTTTATGGACCCTTAAATGTTAGCGTTATTAGTATAGAATAGAGCAGACGCAATAGTAGAACTTTTTTGTGTTGGCCTTCAGTCATGGAAACTTTGTGAAACTTTTTTCCATTTTTTTCCCTTCCGTACTAAAATATTACTATCAAAATATGTCCTTGAAACTAAATAACTTCCAGTTAACGTCTGTATTCATGGTACATGAAATAAAAGGTTATGTTATACACGGTAGACAAGATTTCTACATTTAAACTTTTTAGGAATGTGTTCCAGACATCAGTTTTAGAATTAGAGTGCAATTACAAAATGCAATGAAGTCAATAAGATCAAACAAAAATAGACAAAAAACAAAATACACAAGAAAAACATAAACATGAAAAAAACATCTTGCCTTTGTACTGTTTGATTGAAATGTGGGTCAAAGTAGATTTACAAATCACCACTTTCTCTATTCATCTGCATCTGCAACTGTTTTGGAATTGAGGTTTGTGCAAAAAGCTCAACTCTGTATTGGAATAGACCATTAAACACTGCTACACTGGATCCAGCAATGGCGGCTTTATAGTAGAGATGGTACAACACCACTTTGTCTTTTTAATAGCCATACTGATGTTAAAACCTTGAGTATACCAATAGCAGTCTGATTCGATACTTACTTAGTTTTTAATTGAAGCACTTTGCCTAAGATAAGCATCTAAAAGTAGACTGTCTATTTAAACACGCTACTACCCCACAGGAACAAAGCTAACAACATCACACCACACACTGTGAATGGGTGTTACTTTAGAATGCACTTGTTACAGGATTGGATCAGGCTTGTGTTTTTCCCTCTGATGTCCACGCCACCATTTTCAGCTGATATTGGGCTGATACTGATTCCTAGTATCAGATCTCTGACATCTCTGTCCATAGAAAAACGTGCATCTTTTCAAGAATATTTTACAGTAGAAGGCAAAAACATTATTTGCTATTAATGTCAGTGAAATATAAAGAGAATCAATTCCAGACAATTGTGAAGCATTTCTTTTGGTCCATTCATTATGAAATTTCCATACAATGTTAAGTTCAGCTGCTGTGCTCAGATGATGGCTAGTACTGCATGCTTGCAATCATCTGTTAACAAATGACTCCATTGTTTTTGTAGGATGCAGAGGGTGTGAAAGTGATGGTGAAAGAGATCTTTTCAGAAGGTCTTTATTTCATTATCCGAGATTATCCGATACCCCGGGACACCAGTGACATTGTTGAAGTTCAGATGGTGATCTGGCAATGCAGGGAATTATCTTTGTGCTTTACACGGTTTTCCTGAATATGTAAAATGCTAAAAAGTCTTAAAATAGATAATAAGTTTATCAAATGGTGCCTGAAATGTCTTATGAAAACATTTTTATTGTCTACCCTTAATATAACATATATACAAAATGTTGTTCTTCAGGCTGAATGGTTCATCACGCAACAGCAGCACATTATACAAGGCTATTGTTGTTGTTATTATTATTATTATTATTATTATTATTAGTAGTAGTAGTAGTAGTACTAGTAGTAGTAGTAGTATTACACAGGACTGTTATAAAGTATATTATTATATAGGACCTTTATTATTCTTGCCATTTGAGCAATACAGTTGATGCCTGAAGATTGAGCTAAAATTGTGTATGTAGAATAATCTGCCCACCAAAAAGTCTTGGGAAGTCATGGGCCGGAAGTTGGAGAACCAGGCTTGCACCTGGAAGGTCACCGCCTTGACACTGTCAGGACACTTTGTTGTTCCCTGTAATGTTTTTGTAATTGTGATGTATTAAAATATGTTGAAAATATGTGGAAGTGAGTTCTGGACCTGGACTCATCAAACCACATGACGTTTTTCCTTTGTTCCAGAGTCCAATCTTTATGCCCTCTAGGAAGTGGTTGTCTTATGTCCACACAGCTGTTTAATCTCATTCCTGTAAATTCTGGTCATGTGGAAATGCTCTTACTTTCGCTCTTAAACATAGCCATGAGTTCTAATTGCATTTTACCATTCAACTTTACCAAGTGTCTAAGTGATTTGCAGTCACCGCCATTCAACACTTTTTTCCCCACCACATTTCTTCTGCGAAACTGACGGTTCTCCACTGTTCTTCCAGGTTTTAATAATGTTGGCCAGTTACTAATCCAATTTCAGCTTATCCTACTCACTACACAAATGATGTGTTCGGTTGTTTGTATAGTTGAATAACCATGCCCATCTGTACTACACATTGTCAGACTGCTCTCGGGGCAGGGCAGGGTAGGGTACAGGACAGGGTACAGTGGTCAGTGCTGCTCTGCACAGCTGAGCGCTTTTAATGGTTGTGTGTTTGGTGACAGGTGCTGAATCCAATGGGCTGGGATGCTTTTGGGCTACCTGCGGAGAACGCTGCCATTGAACGAGGTCTGGACCCTGAAGACTGGACAAAGAGGTGGATGTGTGCTCTCACCTCTTGTTTTTGATATTTATTTCCTTCTCTTGTTTTTCCCTTGAAGTCCGTTACTACTGATGGCCTTAATTCACTTTTACATTTTACAACATTTCTTAGTATTAAACAGGCTGAGCCTTTAAGACTGATATTTAGATGACCTTTCTTCAGATCAGATGACCATGATGATTTAAGTACTGACTGTTTTTTGCAGCTTGGTTTCTTAGTTGAGGTTAAAGTTAAGGCTGAGGTCTGGATACTCCATAGTCTTTTTACAGGTAAGAGTTGTGTAAACAGTCCATGTGAAGAGGGATCCTTCCCAATGCTGCATGCTTTCCCTTCACACCGTTAGATGTAGATGTCCTTAACGGCAGTAAAACATCACCAAGATTGCATACCACACAGTGACGCTGCAGGTCAGGATGCTCTGTATGATCCTTTTGTAGAAGTACTTCAGAATGGGTGTGCCCTGGCCGGCCCTCTTCAGTCTCCATAGGAAGCAGAGGCGCTGGGTGTTGAACCTTCTTCACTCGGGAGGAGGTGGTTTAAAGCGTTTCTCTCACTGTGAATGTTTGTGTTTCAGATTTATAGCTGTAATGTGTGTGTTATTTATAGCCTTAGTATTCCGGCGCTTGTGTCCACAGTGAGAGGTTAGAGGAGTGACAGAGCTCAGTATTACTGCTGATTTCTTATCTGTAATAATAAGAGTCTCCAATATCGTCTGACCTTCTCTGTCCCCTTATCTCTCTCAGACTCTCTCTCTCACTTCCTCACTCTCTGTGTCCTCATTTCTCCCTGTCTCTCTCACTTGCTCTGTGTGAATGGTGCGTCCAGAGACAGGATTTATCACAGCGCTGCGAGGAACGATCTGTGTACATGAGGAAAAATGATACACACACACACACACACACACACACACACACACACACACACACACACACACACACACACACACACACACACGCACACACACACAGACTCATATTCACCGACCGCCAGGACCCACCCACACACACCAATCCATCAGTTCATCACCAGCCCCCGAACTTTACTTTACAGTCCCACACAGTCTTCTGAAACATCTCTCTCTCTCTCTCTCTCTCTCTCTCTCTCTCTCTCTCTCTCTACATCTCTCTTTCTCCCTCTCCCTGTGTCTTTCTGTATCTTGGTATCTGTGTGTGTGTGTGTGTCTCTCTCTCATTGTCCCTCCGTCTGTATAGTAATATCCAGTCCATGCGGGAGCAGCTCGACAGCCTGGGGCTGTGCTTTAATTGGGACCGGGTGAGTAAAGAGGGATGTGTCGTGTGTGTGTGTGTATGTGTGTGTGTATGTGTATGTGTATGTGTGTGTGTGTGTGTGTGTATGTGTGTGTGTGTGTGTCTACAGGCGTGGGTGGTCCTCATTTTAAGGAAACCTCCATAACCTCACCAGTACTGTACGGAGCACATATGTGTAACTCCACATTTGTTACAGTGCAGCCTGGTAGCCTTGCATCATTCCATCACTCAAAATATTGACTTTAAAGCTCCGAGTTAATGTGACACTGAAAGTGTCTGGTTACCATGTGAACAGATCGCTGCTGTTCCCAGTAATGGCATTAAAAGTCCCATTCTTCCAGAGCTGTCATGTCCCCCTTTCCAATAATGCCGTTATGCCTTCCTGATGAAATATGTTCATAATGGTCGTATTCACTCTGCCTTTGTGTACCGATGGTACCAGTTATTATTGATTCTGTTTGTAATTCAGTTGTTAGTTGATTATTTAGGCAATCAACTACTTGCATGGGTTTTTTCAACCTCTTGAATGCCCAAGACTGGCCTGCAGCTAAAAGTTTGCAGAGGCCTGATTATTAATGTCTTCAACCGCCCAATTCAACCATTAACCATGTCCACTTGGGCCCACAAATCTGATTCTTGCCCAATCTCTTCTGTAAAACCTAGCACCATTTTTTTTATTTGTGCCCAACTGTTTCAACCATACCCCATGCTCACCAATACACACCCATATTTCGGGCTATTCATGTGGTCCTCATCATCTCCTGCCTGTGTTTGCTGATATCTGCTCCACTGGTGTGTAGAATCTCGTAACACAGCCTCAAGACCCATCACAGCTCCACGCACCCAACCGCACAAATAAACATTTCAGTGATGTCACATAGAAGTAAGTATTTAGTGTATTTTTAGCCTAAACAAAGCAATTAAAACCATGTGCACGTGACACCAATCAATGAGCGTTACATCATGTGACGTCATTGGCGACAGAAAATCTGGCAGCACCACCACCAATCCAAAAAACAGCATACCAGGTTGACTTACCTACATTTATTTTTCAGCTAAAATTAAAGTAAAGCCCAAACAGATGCTGAAATTCCACAATGATTTTGTACATGAGTTATTTACTGGGTGTTATATAGCATAATGTGTTTCACTGCTCGTGATTACTGATGCACTTGCAGCCCATTTGTTACTTGCCTATTTGCTTCTGCAAGCAGCCAAAACTCTCACGAGCCCGCCGCACCTAGCCAGCCATAACATCCACTCTTTCGGGTGTTTACACGCAACGACTGCAGTGCCTCAGAAAGATCCCCGTCCACAGATTATTCAGCAGATCCAGTGGCAACCCGCCTTGTGCAGACCTCTACTTCAAACTTCTGTTACATAGCACTGTTATTTAAGAATAACTCAGTCAATTCACGTTATCGTTCTTTGTACGCTGTATAAAATAATTGTGTTTCTTTTTTTTTTTTTAAAAAGCCAGGTTGCTTCAAAATGCACTTTATTAAAACAATACAGTTAACAGAACTTAAAACACATATTAACTTGCTGTTACAAAATATGTAACGTTTCAATAAAATTAAGTATTATGAGTTTAAAACGGCCAAACAGTAATAATGATTTTAACTGAACAGTAAAAACTGTAAAATTTTTTATAGCCTCAAAATACATTATTGGTGGAAAAAAAGAGAAACATATATAATGAAAAATATAAATACCTAAATAAATATATAAATGCATGTGAATGCATGTCTATTATACTGTTTCCTTAACATAAAAGAAACCAGTAGGAGAATTTAAAATATGCATTCCCGTGCAAATTGTCAACTAATCACTCTCGATTCATAGACAGGGTAATATTTATTTCTGTTTTAATTTTTTTAATTGAATAATCAAGTCTAATTGATTAATCCTAACAGCTCTGGGTGATTGCATTGTTTTCACTGTTCCAAATATTTAATTGTGTTGATGTATAAATGTCGTTTTATGTTCTCACTAATTAAGGTTTAATTCAAATCTGTTGACAGGAAGTCACTACTTGCCTGCCTGACTATTACAAATGGACTCAGTACTTGTTTGTGAAGCTTTATGAAGCTGGACTGGCCTATCAGAAAGAGGTAAGGTCTGTCTACATTCAGATGATCTCAGTGAGTATTATGTCTCTCAAGGGTGCTTTCTAGGAACTTAGCAACACAGTTATGAGCATTAAAGCTCTTTCATGCTTCCTCAATAGATTTTTTGAAAGGTAACAACTAATAAGAAAATATAATGTAATAAATGATGAAAATAATATAGAAATAAAATTTCCTGCAATAGAAATGAGTCATTATAACAGTGTTATGAAAGAGCAGCTGTCTGTTAGTTTAAAGGCCTCTATGTCAATGCAGTGTTGTAGCCAGTATGGCTTTATAAATATGTTATTCTAATTGCCTTTTTCGTAGCTTTCAAATAAAGTGCTTTTAAAATATTTTTGGATTCCGACAAACACTTTCTAAAGTCTTGAAATGGTCATAAAATATCTGAAAATGTCTTATTGTTTATAGTTGTAAGTATTAAATTCTGAAATAATGTGAAAAGATCTGGTTGATTGTGTATACAAAACTACTTTAGAGGTCAGAAACTGACCGTTGATGAACAGCTTGAGCACAGCTAAAATGATAACAACAATAAGTAAAGCCAGATTTCGAGGGCTACCATTACATGACTTATGTAATGCGATGCTGTGTCTTGAAGGTATATCAATGTTTTTTTTTTTGTTCAGTCTGTTTAAAGACATTGGTATATCCATATTTAAGCTTGTGCACAGTGTTATGCAGTGAAAGTGGTATTGTTTTCCTTTGTGGAGGTCTTTAAAACATATTTTTCTCTTATTTAATTTGAGTTTTAAAAAACTGTACAGCAACCCTGTAGTGAGATTTAGTCATGTTGCTCAGAAATGTAGTGAATGCTGGACAGGGCCTCTATATAAGCACACTACAATACAAGGGACCATTGTCTGAGGAACACTGTAATATCAGGCAAGATTTTCTGTGATTTGCTATGGGTTCACACAGAGCGTGTGTGGTTGGATGGTATGGAGTGTGCTTGTATAGGCTGTATTTATGCAATATAGATGTAAAGCGTGTTTGATGCTTTCAGTCTGAGTCAGGAAATGAGGTCTTTTCTGCCTTTCATCTGCCTCAGAGTAACAGTGAGAAGCCTGTCAAGCCTGGCAACATTCTACCCAGTGTGGTGTATTCACAGCAGACTATCCTTGAGCACCAAGTCCTCAGTTACTCCAGATGATGCCAAAGATATCGATCTATAGACTATTCTACATGTCCAGGCTTGTAAATTTTGCTCATAGAGTCAAAATATCATTTATTCCCTCTCAAGTCAGATGTCTGTTTGTGTCTTACTTTAGGCACTGGTGAACTGGGACCCGGTAGACCAGACAGTCCTGGCTGATGAACAGGTGGATGAAAATGGTTGCTCGTGGAGATCTGGTGCTCCTGTAGAACAGAAGCTTCTAAGGCAATGGTTCATCAAAACCACCAACTATGCCAAGGTGAGTTTGCATATGTCACCCGCATCAGGTTCAGAACGCAATCACTCAGTCTTCATTAAAAACCCATCAAGAAATCAAAAATTGTGTGATTTGTCCATTCAAATGTTTAATGCTAACACCCTCCATCCCTCTGGTTAGTCACTCATGGGACTACCAAACACACCGAAGAACATGCCAGTAGTGGTCATTTATAGAACAGTCTTTCGTATGGTAAGCTACTGGTTAATATAGCTGCGATCATATGTTTGTGGTAGACAGACGCCGGCCAACCAGAAATTATATTTTTATCAGTGGAGCCACAACAGGAAATTTTGGCAACATTCCTCACACCCCAGTGGTGGGTTCAATTTTCCAAACTTGTATTTGTTAATTTTTGCCGGTAACCACCGATCACTTACCGCTGTGAGATACACAAAGGTGGTTATTCAATGCAGTGTGAACGCAGCACACCCTCTTAACTGTTGATGCTTGATATTGAGCACCTACATCATTGTAACAGAAAAGTGCTTTAAACTGAATATTTGACAAAAAAACTTTGGACTGCACTCAGGTGTCTTCAGGAACCTCAGAAACTAGTTACATTAAATAATAATTAAATGGTTAAAATGTAAACCAAGTAATTTAGAGTGGTTTGATGTGAAATGAACAGTTCTACAGAAACCTACAGAGTCAGTGGTAGTGCACTGGGGAAAAAAGTTTTTGCTATAGTTTCTAACATTTCTCATGTGATTGTTGTAAGAATATTATAATCGTTTTTTGTTCTTTTTCCATTGATAGGTTATTTTACTTGTTTCTAGAAGGAATGAAGATAATTTACAAATACCTAGAAATACAACCTCAATTCCAAAAAAGTTGGGACGCTGTGTAAAATGTAAAGAAATGTATATTTTAATAAATGCATTTTAGTGTTTCAAAAAAATCATTAACTCATTAACAACTTGATGGCAGCAATGCATCTCAAAAAAGCTGGAACAGGGGAAACAAAAGGCTGGAAAGGTAGCAGTACTAATAAAAAAAACAAAAAAAAAACAGCTGGTATGCATTTTAGGGAGGCAGAGTCTCTCACAAGCAAAGAAGCCATATGCCAACACAATACAGAAACGCCACCATCTTCTCTGGACTGAAACCCATTTAAAATGGACTGAGGCATGGAAATGGAAAACTGTTCTGTGGTCAGGTGAATCACAATTTGAAATTCTTCTTGGAAACCACGGACGCCGTGTCCTGCGGACTCAAGAAGAGAGGGACCACCAAGCTTGTTGTCACAGTTCAAAAGCCTCCATCTCCATGGGGTTGCATTAGTGCCTATGGCATGGGCAGCTTGCACATCTGGAAAGGCACTATCAGTGCTTAACAGTGTATATATAGAGGTTTTAGAACAACATATGTTCCCGTCCAGACTACTCTCTTTCAGGGAAGGCTGAAAAAGAATGGGACAACATTCCACTTCCAATGCACCAGCAATTGGTCTCCTCACCAAAAGAAAAGGGGATGCTACACAAAGGTAGACATGGCCCTGTCCCAACTTTTTGAGATATGTTGCTGCCATCAAGCTCTAAATGATGTTAGTCATTTTCATTAAAGGGTAAAATGTCTCTGATATGTGTTCTATGTTCTGTTGTGAATAAAACATGGCTCTATGAGATTCGCAAATCATTTCATTCTGTTTTTAATTACATTTATTAACGCAGCGTCTCAGCTTTCTGGAATTGGGATTGCAGATAAAATAATATTTTGACTACATTTAAGATGTTTTCACTTGATAAGATTTCATCTTTTGCAGTGTGATGATAGGAACCATACAGTTCTTAATGCCTTGTAAAGCTATTTCACTGATGTAACATGGTTGCAGATACGCTGCCTGGGACATTCTTATATGCTGGTTTTGAATTAAATGTTTTGACTATATTAAATCCATTTATGGCAGAGACGTGCATGGAGGGCACTGTGAAGCAAAATAGTGCCTGAAGAGAAACATTCATCCAGATTTACCAGAGTTTCACCCTCATCAGCATTACATATAAAAACCTCAGACAACCTTTACAATCTGTCCTTATTTCATCTGCTGAGGACTGTAACAAAGAACACATAATTCTGTCCCAGTGTTCTGCACTTGACACTGGCAGGACACTTAAAGATTCACAACATGCATTAAAGAACATGAAGCATTTTTATTGGTCCTGGGTAAATCAGGATGTTATGGCTCTCTGTCACGTTATAGCTCTTTACTCCTGACAAGCCTGTTAAGTAGTTGGGAAGCCAAAATCAGAACAAGCCGGTGGCATGCCACTCGTCTTAATTGACCGTGTTGGACTTGAGCCAAAGTAGGGAAATGGACTTCTGCTTAGCAGTATTGATGCCGATATTTCTCCAAAGTGTCCTCTGAGGAGCATTAAAGCTGGAACGACAGATGCAGATTTTTCTTTGCTTCATAATGTGCAGCTCGAATGCAATTCTGTGTATGATTTATTTCAGACTAAAGCATGAGCTTAGTATAAATCAAGTGACCATTTCTGCCTATGAACTGCTGCCACAGGGAAGCCTGTCAGGCTCTTAGAAAGTGTGGAAGAGCTATTCTGTTCCTTCCCCTGAGACTGGCACCTCACCATGCCCCTTCTGTAGTTTGTCACAGAATAAAACAGTAAATCTCACAAGTGAGGGAGAGCAGTCCAGGTGCTGTCACTACCATGGCAGAATGAAATTAAGCTTAGAAAAAAAGTTATGAACTATATAACTAAATGACTAAAAATAACTCCTCACAAAAAAAAAAATGAATGGGTTTCAGTAAACTACTGCTTTAAAAGTATAAATTGATATACAGCGTACTACAAATTCATCCAAGTTTAACTTGAATACGTGTATCGTGAATATGAAAATGTCTGTTGAAATTGCATGTTTTATGATGAAGCCAAAAATCAATACAAACCATGTAAAACCCTTTGCCATCTTTAGTGTGTAACAAAATTCAAGAGAAAAAGAAAAACGAATTGAAAATAAAATGACAAAATCCACGTACAGCACCCTGGTTGCATATGTGTGCACAACCCCACAGCTAATACTTTGTTGAATCATCTTTTGCATTTATCACATCAGCAAATCTTTAAGTAAATAAGTCTTTCCACCTGAAATTGCATCCCGCTCCTCCTTATGAAAACATTTAAACTCCTTCCAATGGCCAGGTGATCTCCTGTGCAGCCCGATTTGGGTCATTCCGCTAGTTGTCAGTAAGGCTGAGGTCTGGGTTCTGGCTAAGCCATTCTAAGACATTATCCTTCCAGTTTGATTGACTGGGATGTTGGGGATTATGTCATCATCATGTTAGCAAAGGGGGAAACCCTTCTTCTGCTTTCTGACAGAGGTCAACAGGTTTCGTGCCAAAATGTCTTGATATTTGCAACTAGTAATTATCCCATGACTAGATCACCTATGCGAGATGAAGAGAAGCAGCCCAAGATCATGATGCTCCCACCACCATGCTTCACAGCAGGCATGGTGTTTTTGTAGTTGATGTTCTGTGTTGTCATTGTACCCCACACGTCTTTAAGAATGCGGATAAAAAGCTTTAACATTGTCTGATCAGACGGTTTTGTTTAATGCAATGTTTTAAATGTTTACAATCTTAAGAGAACCTTGGATGATCTTTTCTGTTTATACCCCATTACCCGGACACGTGGAGTATGTAGGATTGGTGTCACATCTATGGCATGGCCAGAACTTGCCAGAAATCCCTCCAGCTTTTATATATCACTGTAGGCCACTTGGTAGCATGCCTGAAAGTTTTTTTTTCTTGTCCTCTCATCAGTTTTTGAGTATTTTCCTGACCTCAGCAATGCGCCTGGGGTGATAAAATGCCTTCACAGCGCTTGATGGTACATCCAAGGCCTTTAAAATTCTTGTGTATCATTCTCCTGATCCTTACCTTTTGACAGTAAGATTTTGTAGATGTTGTATCAGATCACAGTTATCCCTCAGGAACAGCAGGCAGTAAGGATGTCTTTTTTTATTTGGGGTAATTCATAATTACTTTCCTTTCCTTAACATGTATGTTACTTATAACTGGGCATGATTTTTAGTCCAACTTGTTAAGCCTAAACACAGCTACAGCCACTGTTATTAAAGGGTGAGCAAATGAGGGGATTGTAAGGTTCTTATTTTTGAATTTAATATCTATTTGTTTTTGTCTTAATTTTTTGGTTGCAAGGTCACATTAGAAATAAAAGACATCTTCAAGGGTATGAATGAAGACTTTTCATATCCACTGTAACTAGTTAGTTCTAAGATTGTCCCTTTGTGTTGATGTTTGTGCACGAGGTGTGAAGGTTTCTCAGGAGTCAGGTGCAAAAAGGGTGCAAAGTGTGCTTCTGTAACATGCCACTTGAGAATCTTTGAGAACTGAAAAAATTCCCGCTTGCTGACTGTGGATAGGAGTATGTGTGGACTATGGACGCCCCTGTACACGTACCACAAATTTTGGAAAACAGTCTTCTGTAATTCTGTAATTCCTTTATACACTAAGCTGCTAGTTCACTATCTGGCAGTGTGATGGATGGATGCGACCTACTGGAATGCATTGTGCCAACAGTAAAGTTTGGTGATGGAGAGATACTGGTCTGGATCTGTTTTTGGGGTTGTGCTAGGGTGCTTAGTTCCAGTGAAGAGTAATGTTAATGCAACAAACAAAGAATTTTTGACTGTAATGGTTCATAGGGCTTTATATCGGAGCATCATCTACTTTGCAGATCACAGTTTGCAGTGTAATTCATACATGCTTCCTTAGCTTTCAGCAGTTTCAACCATCCATCGAAGTCAATGTGTCCTACTAGTTTAAAACCTAAGTGAGAGCTGAGCTTAGTTACCAATAATGGCCATTTACACATAATGACATGTTTGCGTTCAACTTTAAGGGTTATGAGGCTCTTCATATGTTGTGACTCTTCTGTTCCGTTTAATAGTTTTTGAACTCACTTCAGCTAGAATTTTATGCAGCAACAAACAAGATCAGGTCAATGCCTGATTAAAATGTCTGTAGGAAAACGCTGCAGGTGTCAGTTCTGCCAATGAAAAGAACTGACACCTGCAGAATACAATTTCTAAACAATACAATAATATTTCTAAACAATACAATAAGATGTCCATATTGTGAGGGAGATTGTTCCGCCTTTTATACCCAACCCCTTCTCAAAATGCAGGCCTCTCCAAACTTTCTAAAGATAATCCTGCCAGTAATCATACTATGTTTAGAATTTACCCCGGTATGTTTACTGTCTTACAGTTACTTTTGTTACTATAGTATTCAGTTATTATAACGCTGTTCTGTAACGACCAAGCCCTAGGTAAAAGGATCACCTGTATGGTTGATGTACCTGCTAAAATAGAGTGTTAGTAGTTAGGTAGTTAAATCCAATACTAATTGGAGTGTTCAGGACAGCTGAGTGAGACATTAGGGCCTTCGATCGAACAGAAGGGGCCATGCTCAAACTGAACACTGGAGAGGCAGACCAGTGTGCCTCGCCTACGGCCAATCAGCAGAAGCACTAGCAGGCTCCTCTTGTTCTCATAATCACAGGCTCCACTACAGGCCGACTCTTCTCTCAGTAGCCCAGCTGGGCTGATTGATGAGGGCTCACTATGCCGCTCATGCTGTGCCCAACTGAAGTGACCCTGTCCCTCCCAGCTCCAACTCTTTCTGTCTAAGAAGACCTTCACAGTGGCCTGATTTGGCTGGTTCTCACCTCCTGATTGCAAACGGTGGAGTTGTGGCAGGATGTCCCATAGATAGTTAGAAACTTTATTTATTCCACTTTGAAAAGTTGTTTTTCAGGAGAAAAAGAACATTGAGCAATGCAGATCCAAAACAAACATCACATTAAACAAGTCACAAGTAAATATATATTCCATCAAATACTACAGTAGACCACCAGCAAAGTTGAGTTGATCGATGAAGTAGATCTGCCTGCCGGGAATGGAAATTAAAGTACTACATACTTACTTATATACTTAGCCAACATAAATAGTCAACATTAATTCCTTCTGCACAGGTGAAGTATTTCCAGGTGAAACAAGGTATCAGGGAAGTAGTATCAGTTTCCCACTGATGATAGTTAGGGGTAGTGGGAGGTTTTATTGCTTAATATTACTTTCCCCCTCACACTGGTGCATGGTGAAATGAATCAAAATCAGAGAACAAGGCAGGCAGAAGTCACTACACCACATTACACAAACAAACATTACAGGAAAAATAAAAGCTTTCTTCTATGATAGAGAGGAGAAAATAAAGCTCTACTCCTACTCAGATCAGAAGCTAGCTCAGTGTGTTTTTGTCCATCCGTCTACTGTAGGGAAAAGAAAATAGAGGAAAAAGAAAAACAATGAACAATGGACTGGCCCTGCCAGAGCCCAGACCTCGGTTTAATTAAATGTCTTTGGCATTATTGGGATTATGAGATGCATGAAATGCAACCAACTTCTAAGACTGAACTTTGGAGATGTGGAGAAATATCCCTGCAGGTTACTTTGAAAAACTGAAAGCAAGTCTCCTGTAAAGAATGTGATAATGACTGTAATACAGATGAAGAGAGGGCACAGTAAATGTGTATATTATATTTAATATAATTAATAAAATAACCTTTTTTTTTTACTTTTTACCTGATGCTGAGAAATCACTAAGTTAATGACCATTTTGAGTGGAACTGGAATAAATGAAGGGTGGTTTCTGACACTTGCACAGTACTGTACGTCAGTACTACCCTGCACTTCCTCCTAACCTGTCATCCTAGCCTGCTTGTCATTGGGTAGGAGGCCTAATGCAGCATTCTGCTTCTAAAACATTACAGTCTTTGTCAGCTTCATTAGAGCGCTCCGGTGCGGTTTGAATGGGACCTGGTTCTTTCTCCTGCTTCCTTTGTCTTTCAGATGCTAGAACTGTGACTGTGTGTGGTTGTTGTTGTTCTGTGTCTGTTGTCTGACTGTCAGGTGTTTGAGATGACAGTGTGGTCCAGCGTGTTCCTGTGATTCACAGAACCTCTCATTTGCACAGTGGTAGCTGTGTGTGCGTGTGAGTAAGTACAGTTATGTGCAGGAGGATGGCGAGAGCAGGGGAGTATCATTACTCACCTAATGGGCCAGACTGAGCACTCATTATTGAACCCATTTAATTAGAGCATGTGTGTATATGCGTGTGTGCGCTTCTCTATACCAGGGATGATGAAGTGCATGTTTAAAAAAAGCCCAGTGGCCCTGGACGAAGCAATAGTTCCTGCTGACATGCATGCTGGTGGCTCAGGCATCCTGGCTTATATTTGTTTGGATGCTCGCTGCTTTATTGGCAGCTTAATGGTCAATAGAAATGGTGAATCAACCTCCGCTCTCTCTCTGTCTCTGAAATACAAGCCTGCAGCTGCAGCTGTGCTCAGTCTGTGAACAGTTGTGTTGTTTTCCTTAAATGTCATAATTTAACGCACATTCTCACTCGGCCATTCCGCACCCATCACTCATCCACTTCAACTCTCGCATAATGCATGTAGATTCTCCTTCGTCTGACAGATCTAAATCAAGTCTTCTGCCCTGCTGTACTTCTGGTTTCGTATAGATGGTTCACAGTGGTCAATGGCTTTACGTGTTACCATGGACACACTTTAAGAAGAAGAACATATATCCCAGTTTGAGCCCACTTAGTTCAGAGAATAGGAAAGCCAAGATTACTGCAAAACTGCAAGTTTGAGATGGTTAAGGAATAGTTGGGCAAAAATGCACAAGTGTTTTTTCCCTTTACTCCAAATGTAGTCAATCAACTGATGTACCTAATGCAGCTAAATAATGACCTATGGTACCTGACTAATTACTACAGAGCAAACCACATGCCTAAATTATCACTCTTATTACACTCTTGCTTAAAAACTGGCAAACTCCCAGCCACAACAAAATAGTAATCTGATCAAATACATATCAAATACACCATCAGAGACAATGACTCCACTCAGAGTCTTAGTATTACCATGCTATATTAAATCCAGGCCATAAATACATAGTAGATGACAAGAGGGTTGCGAATGCATTTTGACCAGAAATTTTGGACGTTTGGTGTCTAAAACTTTTGCGTGCCATTCTACACCTGTATGACGCCATTGTATTTTTCACTGGGCATTTCACTGGTAGTATCTGTTTAGGGGTTATTGAGAGGGTTAAATGAGTAGTGAAATCATGTACATCTAGATAGATAGATAGATAGATAGATAGATAGATAGATAGATAGATAGATAGATAGATAGATAGAATTTTTTTTTTCTGAATCCATTCAGCTTCTGCCTATATTAAATATATATTTAAAGGCATGCATTTTCAAAACTGTTAGATATGTTGGTGGCTTTCTTATTTCATTGTATCCATCTCCCTGTGGACATACAGTCCAAATTTCCTTTTGTGGTAAACTATTTTTACAAATCATCAAATTAACAATGCTTGCAGCCTTTTTATATCCTAGCTAAAAGTTGGGGTATAAACTTTTCCTTCATGTTGGCTCTTCCATATGAGGATGGATAATATTAAAGAGAAGCTTATTAGCATATATAAAATGCCAATTTGCTATTTAAAGTATTTTAAAATTCGTACTCACCCAAGTTATTAAGCAGTAGATCCATTAACATTATCTTGACTGATATTACCACAGGTTGGTGACAGCTGACTGCAGGAAGGGTGCCTCTCAATTTTACTATATCAGTCCCTTGCTGTATTTGTCCTGCGAGTCCTCATGGTTGTGTATATCTGTAGGTTGTTCCCATTCTTTGGACTGTAAGGAGGAGGAGATGGAGAATGCATTTGTGCAGCTCTTTTTGCCTCTGCTATGATGATGCATTTGTCTCTACTTCTTTATTAGGCTGCTTTAGCATTTGCACCACAAATGTTGTGTGGTCACTACCGACGTATGTTAATGCCTGCTGTGAACAGAGTCAATTGGACTCACTTATGTGGTTTCAAACATTGTGGGCCTGTTTACACCTTACATCAACCTTACATTGTATCATCAGGATACAAAGAGAGGGCGAACACTTAATTTAAAGGGCTTTCAGAAATGTAAGAAATTAGGCCATTTCTGTTGGTCTATTCATCAGGGAATGTTCTTACAGTGTAAACAGCAGCTGCTGTGTTTAAATGATACAGAGAAGTAAAAATCGACATAACTTGACAAAAGTGGAGATACATGTTTTTCTTTGGACTGTGATGATATATTGTTGTGCTTTTTACATGAGGAAAGCAAAATCTGATCTCAGCTGATCACACTTGCACACATGCAATTTAATGAAGAATGTAAATACAATCCAAACTAAGTATATACAGATATAGTCCTGATATTAAATATATATTTATGCAAGGCTCTGTATAACACAGCACTGTTATCAATAAAAAATGGATAAAAACATTGCATAGCTAATTTTGCCAGTTAGTATGTCCATATGTAGATAACAGTAAATCACATGAGCTAGTCTGTTTAAGATTACTTAACAACTCCCAAATATGTGCTGCATCATTTTCACAATGCTAGCTTTGTAATGGCACCAAACCTGTCCTGATCAATCTCTTATGCTTAAATAAGATGAAAATTGTAAATGAGATTTTTCTCTGAATCATTCCTTAAAGCAGGCACTGTTTGTATCTGACGCCTGGTGCTGCGGCTCTGGTTGCATTGGCTAAATAAGTGCTGTTATGACGGCTTGGACCGGGTTCAGCCGTGACTCAGGAGAAGCTTGTGGAAACCGTGAGCAAGGCTCAAGAGAGTTATGCAACCGTTTTGCTTACAAGACCACTGCTCTGTACTGACGGCTGAGCTGGGTTATGATTAGAGATATTCTTATGTTGAGGGCCGGAACTGAGCCTGAACAGTGGGAAATGATCACCAAACGAGGTCGTTTATGTCCCTATGGGGGTCACGACCCGCTGTCTCTTCGAGGTAAACAGCAGAAACGATAATAGAAGCCACAGCCACTTCGCTGCTTATGTTCTGCAGTGGAGACCAGACAGCCCACCCCGCTCTCCTTTCGTCAGTCCTCCCTGTGAGAGTGTGCGACTCTCTGCGCGCGCCTCCGTCTCTGTTAATGAGTGGAAGGCGAGGCCAGGAGCGGCCTTAGGGTCCCGGCAATTATTTTGTATTTGCCTTCCCCGCGGGGAGCAGAGCCCCTCAGGGCCAGCCTGCTAATACAGAGTGACAGAGAGGAGAGAGATATCAAACCGGCCGGCGCTGGCTGCTCATATCCTCTCCTTTCTCTCCCTCTCAGCCCAGCTGTGCCTTTTGGCCCCCGCCGTCGTTATTATGCATAGCTTCCTTTTTTGTCATTCACCCGCACCACCATGCACTTCTCCGCAGCTCTCCATCTTCTTCTTTTCTTCTGGGAGTCTTTTCTTTCATCGTGGTCAAAGGGTGATCTCTTTCTCTCATTTGAGAAAGTGGGAGTGTGTGTTTTCCTTGTTTTTGTATTTATCACTGTGATAGAAAAACAGGAACATTTTGTAGATGTGAGAACATTTGGCTGGTTTTCACAAGAGACCAAATGCTTCTTTTTGGAAAAGCAGAAATGGCCAAAAAGATACTGAGGTTAAAGGGCATAGCTCATTGGAGACCAAACCCTGAACCTTAAACCTAATGTCTGTAAAAGCAGTCTGCGTGCCTAGGTGCCTGGTTTTATACACCTGTTGCCATGGAAGTGATTGGAACACCTGTATTAAACTAATTGGACGGTGAATACTTTTGGCAATATAGTGTAGTTTAAACTGTGTTTTAAATAATTCATTGAGTGCACCAGTTTGCTACAGTGCCACCCTGAAGCAGACCAAATCTACAGCAATAGTTGTTTAAGCAAGGCGGAAGCTTGCCAGTTGTATTTGAAGCAGCTAAACAGTGACAGCACCATGTCATAATTTTCAGAGACCCCCCAGAAAGAGCTTCTTGACACCTTTCAGCCCCGTGGTATTGAGTTGCCTTCACACAGTGGAAAGCTGTGGATTGTTTCAGAATCGGATAAATGAGTGAAGCTTGATTTTCTACTCTCTACTATAAGATGAAAGCTTTAGATGCTGTTTATCTGATGGCGACCGATTTGTTGGTCTACCGGCTCCTGCACTGTTGGAAGTCCTGTTTTCTCCATATGTTTAAATAATTTTTAGAGTTACAAACAGTTGTACCCCTACATTTTAGAGCAGAATGTGAGACTGCATCCCTGTCCCTCATGACCACATGGTGAGCAGTTAGATCTCAGTGTGGAACATTAAGCTGCCACTTCATTTAGTACTAAGTATCAAGTGTTGTGCTGTTGGAGTTTTTAAACTTTGCTGGACTGAGGATCAGCCACCAACCAAAAATATCCAGCCAGCAGCGTGACCACTAATAAAGGACTAGAGGATGACCAACACAAACTGTGCAGCAGTAGATGAGCTATTCTCTCTGACATTGTCTCTACATTTACAAAGTGGACCAGCAAGGTAGGAGTGTCTAATAGAGTGGACAGTGAGTGGACACAGTGTTTAAAACTCTACTTGGTACTCATCCATTCGTACCAGCACAACACACACTAACAGACCACCACCACGTCAGTGTCAGTGCAGTGCTGAGAAAGAGCCACCACTCAATTAATTCCTGCTGCGTGGTGGTCCTGTGAGGTAATTGTACAGCTACATAGTGCTCCTATATGGGAGGTGGAGCTTAAAAGGACATTGAGCAGAGAGACAAAGAGGTGTATTTAATGAAGTGACTAGTCAGTGTATAATCATTTACTATATGTCTATTTAATAATACTAGAAGAAAACGACTGAATATGGGCCTTTCAAGGCTTAAGTGTAGGAACAGCATTACTCAACTCCCATATTACACCAGTCAGTCAAAGTCCTTGCAAGGCCAGTAATACAGAGCTGTGTCTGTGAAATCTGCCGTTTCATGAGCATTTTTCTGGCTTAAGAAGGGAACAGGCGGGTAGTGGGCTGGAGGTCAGTGTGGGCTTTGTGTGCCTCTCTTCTCATTAAATGTGACATCAGTCACTCAGCTACTTGGTGCCAGTAAATTGGCTGTGCTTTCACTAAGCTGCTGGGTGTGAGCGATATTATTGAGTTTGATTGTGTAAAGATTACGAGCTCTGAAATAAAACTACAGCTCAAGCACTTCATACATGTTAGCCTTAAACCTGAATAACCTTACTAAAGATTTGAACCAAGTTAAAGGGGAATTCCAACATTCCATACATAAAATATCTTCTTAATTTAGTATGATGATGTCTGAAGAGTTTAGTGTCTCTAAAAGCCTCTGCCCCACAGAGAGTTATTATGGGAAATGGCTACAAGTATCTTGCCTAATGACTGAGACATAAGTGTGGCAGCATGCTCTTATTAATCCGATCACAATCTGACTTCTGTGGTTATCTGATTATTCAAGTGGTCACATAAACAGCACATTCTGATTTTGAATATCGGATTAAGCTCGAATTTTGAGTGTAACGTTATGCATTCATCATTCTGTGGTTTTATTTCCTTGTTGTAGAGAAGAAATTGGATTATTGCTTGACTGTTGTAGACCTAGAGTTTCCCAATATGTGATCACTCAAGTAGATATAAATGCATTGAACATATTACTGATAAATCTAATTATCTGCAGCTATGAGATGATTAATTGCATCTAAACCCATCGTTGTGGTACAATAGTTTTTACGATTTTAACAAATAACTTTGAATAACTTTTATTTTTATTCTATTCATGGAGGCATATGTGTTTAGAAAAACATGCAAATAGTACACAAAGAAATGCTACAGCATATTGTGAAGTATTTCAGAGCTATCCTGGGTGTAGTTACAGGTGCTTGGCTATGAGCAACCAGTTGAGTGTCCCGGGTTGCTACAGCGCTGCCTTACAGTGACCTTGACTTCTTACAGTGGACGGTTGGGCAGAAAGAGCTGTGGATTGTTTCCGAATCTGAAGGGAGAGTGGAGCTTGATTTTTCTTCTATCTTTGAAAAGTGAAAGTTTTAGATGGTGACTGTTTGGTTGGTCTACCAGCTCTTGCACTGTTGTTAGAAGTCCTATTGAAAATCTTGCACTGCATGTTCGTGTTTGATTGGAAAGTGGGTAAATGAAGCGTGGTTCCCGACGTTGGCTCAGTACTGTGATGTGGTAAGTTTCTATAAACAACTGAATTATGCTGAAATGAAAAGAAGTCCACCATGACCACCTTGTATTATTGTCTTTTCTTGTCTCGCAGCCTCTCTTGGATGCCTTGGCGGATCTCCCCGAATGGTATGGTGTGAAAGGGATGCAGGCCAACTGGATCGGTGAATGCTCAGGCTGCTATTTCGACCACGTGCTGAAAGTGAGTGATGTTGGCCTTGCTGAAATACAGCAGCCTTTTGTTCCGCTTATTTGATTTTCGTCTTCCTCGTAATTTTCCGAACAGTGTTTGGCTGCAGACTGTAGGCTCTGTCAGTGGGTGCAAATCTGCATAATGACATCTGAACATTTTCATTACATTTTGTGCATTTTATCAGGCTTTGTGTCGACTTCGACTCAGGGTTATCTGGTCTATCACTGCTATCTATGCTTCTCTGTCTCTCTCATTACGGGAGGAAATATGTTCACTTAGCAGTGGCCTTGCTTATTAAATCCTTAATTTCATTTCCAGAGAGGGTGAACAAGGACAGTGTGTAGGTGGGCTGAGGAAAGCGCTACTAAAGCGCTCATTTTGGAAAAGCTGTGCAGAGACCAATTAAATGCACAGCATTGTCAAGCCTGCTTACAATGATATCCATATACTGTACTGTACCGAACCTTAAGCCAGCTGACATAACAGTGTAAGCTCACAGTATGTTTCTAATAAAGCTGATTATCAGGGCAATGAGAATGTGTTCATTAAGCCTGATATTTACAATTACCATCCAATACCTGCTTCAAATAATCAATTCTTCATCAAATTTAACTAATCCATACAGCGACATCAAGGTAGAGAAGAACCAAACCTGCATTCATCTGAAGAATTTCAAATTTATCTGCACCCTTAAATGCAGAAATTATATGTATATATAAGTCTTTTTTTTACTCAGATCAGTACAAAAATAGCCGCGTTATTTTACAGTATGTTAATGGGTTGCATAAATCAGGCAAAGAAATTAGCCTCAGGTCAGCTGTCTGCAGGTGGTCTAGGGACTGAACTAGGCCTGTGCCTCATGGCAGATAGTCAAGTTACTACAGTAACAGCCCACATTTACTATGTTTACTGATGGTTTTAAAAAAGCTTGTTTATTTTTTTATTTACATTGAGAGAACTACAGAAAGACAGTAGCATTCCCATATGTAAACATTTGGATGATATCCTACATTAATACCACATCTACTGTACTGACATGTGCTGTATGTTAAGGTGTACAATGCAGACCATCCTTACACCATCGCATCAGGTTTTAAACTGAATAATGACTTTGGTTCTCAGGAAACATGAGTAAAAACGTCTCGTTCATCAGGTAAAATGGGTTGTTTCAAAGGACCTCAGATGAAAAGGTTTCAGAGAAGGCAGCATAGGGCTAAGCTAACCGGCCACTAACTGTCAGATGGTGAAGTTTTTGTGACTGTGTTACTTTCCATGCAGTTGCCTAGATAAAACCACTGCAACACCAACATAGGCTAGTTTGACCAATTTTGTGAACATCTTGAGGCTGATATATGTAGTCAAGTGGAGGTGGGATATATCCCATATGGTTTTGTTGTTCTGAACAGTGGCACACCTGTCTATAGGTTCAGCTTCCTTTTTGGGACGCTGGTAATTATCTACATATTATCAGTGATCATTAATCATCGTCTGATGTTACTGGACAACCATAATATTGGATGGGCTTTAATGTGGATGCTGCACATAAAAGGGCTAGCAGTTTCACAAGACTTATTGATACTGGCAAATATTTTCATTAGACTAATTATAACTGTTATTCTTATTATTATCATTATTATTATTATTATTATTATTGTTATTAGTCTAAAGCTTTTGCAAGAGTGAGACGTGCGATGTAATAAAAAATGTACACTCATCATCAAAAGAATGGGTGCATCCAGAAGGAAGTGTTGGATTGGAGTGCTATTGGGAAGGAAGATAAAGAAGTAGTGTCTCTCAGTATGGCGTCGGTCCACCATGTGTATACATGTGTATGCTAATACAACATGCAGACGTCTCTGCATGGAGTTGTAGAGGTTCCTAATGGTGGCCTGTGATAATCCATCCCATGCAGCTTGAATATTCTCACACAGTTCCTGCAGATTTTGCGGTAGCGGTGGAGGTGGAGTAACACTAGGCCTTTAGGTCATGTGACAAGTTACAACAAATCGTTCATTTTGGTCGTTTGCATCGTGCAGCTGCCTGCCAATGGTGCCGGCACTAACAGGATGACTCATGTAGGGCGTCACTGCTCGCTGAATGTCTGAAATCGTGGCTGTTGGGTCAGTCAGGTACAGCGATAAGGCCCATCCTTGCTTAAGTCGCATGTGCAGCCACATGTGAAATTTTAATCATTCACGATGTCAAAGCTATCCACCAAGTTTCATTCCTGTCAGTTGATTCCTTCTGGGTGCAGCTCTTTGTGCAACTGTTGTTTTGACGATGAGTGTATTATCATTAGTTCAAAGCTTTTGCACAGTAGCATACTAGAGACATAAACTGTAATCAAAAATGTTTTTCAATTCAAGTGGTGTTCATAATAAATTTTCTCTGTGATATAGCTAGTCTACTGTAAAGGATGTGTATGGATGCTAATCTCACTCACGTTACGGCCATCTAACTATATTCGTTGTCATTTTCTTCCCTTTCTGTCTGTCAGCTGGAGGGGAAAGAGACAAGTGAGGTCCTGGCTGCCTATACCTCTTCTCCTGAAGCCATATATGGGGCAGCATTCATCTCCATCCTGCCATCTCACCGGCTTCTCCACGGCTCCAGCCCTGTGAGACCAGCCCTCCTCAGAGCGCTGCAACCTGGGAAAAGTGAGGGGGACACACACACGCACATATACACACACACAAGAGATGGATGTGAAAAGCCTGAGTCATTACTGAGTGTGAATGGCTCTTTTAATTCCGAGGCTTCACAGACCGCGTAAGTGACGATGATCATTAAAGAAGTTCTACATGTTTGATGTTATATCTTGGTTAGTGGTGAATGTGTGTGTGTGTGTGTGTGTGGATCTCTTGATGCTGTCTGTGTGTGGAATGGTGTTGCAATAGTGCGCTTGCATCTGACTGTGTTTATAATTGGGGATCCCGTGTGGGGCTGCTCTCTTTCTCTCTGGAGATGTTGTAGTTAATGAGGTATCAGGAGAGGACACACGCTATTAACACTTGACTATTAGCTCTCATTTGCTGACGTCTGGCCTGCAGACTGCTTCAGTGAGGTCACTGCCCTCAACGTCTTCACCGGCCGCGAGATTCCAGTGGTCATCTCTGCTCAGACTGAGTTTCAGGGACATCTGGACACTGTGATAGGTGAGCATTTACATGTGTGGAGGAACTCTCCTTGAAACCTTGATTCAAACTGATTACAATTATTATCCACAGTTTGTAGCTTTCACAATCATGTTTACATTGTAACAAATAAAGTAAACCAGTGCTTTTTATCCATTAGGTGAGACAAATGCATGTAAATAAAACAAAGATGAAAATACATTCACTGAGACACATCATAGACATTGCAAAAACAACAAATCAATAACTTTTGTTATGCATAGAACATTTTCACTCTAAAGGCAGCTCAAAGTGTTTTAAAGTGTGATAACGCATCACAGTATTGGAAGAAATTATGAGGATTTGATTAATATTTACACTCACCATCAAAAGAGTAGTTGCACCCAGAAGGAAGTGTTGGATAGCAGTGCTATTGGGAAGGAAGATAAAGGTTACCAGGAACAATAAATTATGATAGATTTAGACTGATATGGGCAATATTTACTGAGCTACACATACAGAAGTAGTGTCTCTCAGTATGGCATCGGGCTGCCATGTTTGCTAATGCAACATGCCAGACGTCCCAGCATGGAGTTGTAGAGGTTCCTAATGGTGTTCTGTGATAATCCATCCCATGCAGCTTGAATATTCTCACACAGTTCCTGCAGATCCTTGCAGCAGGGGTGCTGTAAAGCCATTTAGAGTAAAAAAACAAAAAGGGAGTTAACAAACTTTACAATCTGTTCTAACGATACAATTAGATAATTAGTGAAGTACTTTGCAGCAGTGGGTTGTTTTAATCAAGCTGAGCAAAAGCTGAATTAGTTGCTTCAATTAACAGAACAACCGTTACATTGTTCATTGCAATTGTATCTGCCGAATAATAATAATCTAAAATTTCATGATTGTGGTAGGCCTAATTACATGTGCGTAGTTACATGCAGTGCTTCTGGAAGTATACAGTCCTTTGACAATGTTCTTGTTATAGTGTCATTGAATTTCTTGTCATAGTGTCATTGAAACATTGAATCTCCTGAGAATTTAATTCATTTTTTTTTTTTTTATGGTGTTCAACAGAAACTCTTACTCCTATTAAAAGACAGATGTGAAAAACAGATCACTCTGCAAGGTGATTTAAATTAATTACAAATATCAAAAACAACATCGCTGATTACATAAGCATTCACCCTCATCAAGCCAGTATTTTGTAGATGTATCTTTAGCAGCAATCAGAGCTTCTAGTCTGTGGTAGATTTGCAAATTTAAACTCTGCAGTTTTCCCTAATTCCTCTCAGCAAAACTGCTGATGCACTATCTGTGGCTTGTGAATGAACAGCCTTTAGGCACAGACTCTCTTTAGGATAATCATCATTGTGGGCTGAACAAAAAGCCTCGCCTAGCATCGTGTGGCCTCCTGACTTTCTCCTTTTGGCAAGAGCAAAGTTTTATAACATGTGATAGAAGACACGTCTTCTCCCATGACTCCAGTTGTTTTCAGAATGCATGTGTTTTTTTCTACAGGAGTTCCATGTATTTTGCTGGGCTCTATTCTTTTCTTCATACACCTCCCAGGACACGCTGCAGAGATCTTTAATTGGCTGTGCCAGTGTTGAGTTGGGAGAGTTGTATTAGAGGGGCTTGATGCAGCTAAATGCTTTGTTTTATATTTGAAATTACTTTAAAGAGGATCTATTATGCTTTTCCAGTTAGTGTGCTTTTAGTTAGTGTACTTTAGTGTGCTGTGTAGCCTTTTCTGAATGTAAACAGTCTGCAAAGCCCAAAGTACATGTCAGAGGGAGAAACTCTCTCCCACAGAAACCATTGTTCTCAGCTGCCTGAAATGCCTCATTGGAATTCCTCTGTTACATGGTGACATCATCTCAAAACACAATTCTTATTGTCCGTCTACCAGCAAGCTTGGCACACACTCACACAATGCACTGATACGGCAGAACGGACGCGATGGTAAGAACAGCCGCATCGCTGTAGGGATGGAACTTGGCAGGATGCTGCTCTGGCAGTTGGACACTCAGAACAGAGTGAGCAAACTGACCAATCAGCACACTCGGCTCATCAGGAGGTGGGGCTTAACGACTCAGGAGCTCTTGCAGAGTGTTTCAGACAGGGGGTGAATACAGATATACACTTTGGGGAAAAATCATGTGTTTTGGGGAAACTGAAGCATGTAAATCTGTTATGGTGAATCCCAAATCTAAAATTATGAACACTGAAAATAAGAATGATAGGTCTCCTTGGAGAGATCGGTGTTCACTTTGATGTAAGAAGAAAAAAAAAAAACACTGTGATGCAATGTTCTGTAAAATAAAACATGAGAAGGTGAATACTTTTTATAATCGCCATATATAAGACATATGTAAGTGTCCATGTCCTAACATTGTATAAAATCAAGTGTTTGTGTATTTGTGTGTGAGTGTCAAGTCCCCTCGTATGGATGTTTATGTTCTCACTGTACACAGCACACATGTCACATGTTATTCATAGCACCCTTTCCCAGCATGCTCTGTTCTGCTTCACCTGAATCCCCTGTTGTCTCACTCAAGAGTCCCTATAAACAGCTCCTCTGTGTCTGAATCATTTTAATCACACAGATAGTGTTTCTCTAATGCCAGAGGTTAATGCACATGTATGTGTGTGTGTGAGACAGGTATTCCTGACAGTAGTGAGGAGGATGCGCGTGTGGCCGGGGATCTGGGTGTCAGTTGGGTTTCGGTGCTGAAGAGTGAAGAAGATGGAACTCACACTCTAATCAACTCTGCTGAGGTACACACTGATCACACACACCCCGCCACAAGGGGAGGCAGCTGCCCACTCATACATACACACTCACTCACTCTCACCAGCGCCGTCCCGAGGCTCTTGTTCTCACAAGCACACACCCACACGCTGTCCCAAGGCCCTCATCTCCCCGAGCACTCACACTCACACACCCACACATGCACTGTCCCAAAGCCTCTCATCCCACTAAAGGCCACCGCACACCAGATGCTGCATGAAACCATTGCTTTTAATGAAGGTGTGCACACTGCTGCTGACATTCAGCATTGATACGCATCCCCGCTTACTGATTTCCAGTACTGTTCATTTGCTCTAAGCACCACAGTGCACCGCTCAGCATTTTGATATACTGTATAGCTGTGTTAAATTAAACTCAGAATCAGAACAAAACATATTATTAATTTTAATTTGCACTGAGGAATACAGTCAATCTTTAGTCTTTAAAATAAACTGCTAAATGTTAATTGTCTGTTACCTCAACAATTAGCACAATCGCATCTTAACCTCGACTTATATATTTTAGGTTGAAATCATTGAATGTGCTTACATGTACTTAATGATCTGATCATAATAGGGTTTCTGCAGTAATCTGATTATTCAAACGGTCATTTAAACAACCTACTCCAACTTCATTACATCAGCTTACATTGGATTAAGGCCTAGAAATCTGACTAATAAAGAAAGTAATTAAAAGTAAAGAAAGGTTTTTCAGCACATATATGCTTACATACATACATACATACATACACACACATGCATACGCACACAAACATACACACACACGCACACACACAAATCCACACAGAAATCACCTGTTACCTTACCTAATGTTGCTAGCCTGGTCACAGTGTAATCTCACTTCATACCTCTTAGCTTGAATTTGTGAGGGGCTACTTAGCTGAAACCAAACCTGATAAAAAGTTCCATTAAATCTACACGAGTAGAATGAACTTTCTGTAACTAAAGGCCACCACACACCAAATGCTACATAAAACTGTTGTTTTTCATGAAGGTGCACACACCACTGCCAACAGTCATCCTCAACGCACATCATTGCTTACCGACTTTAGCTTCTCTAAGGACAGCAGCATGCCGCTCAGTTTTGCTATTACTGCGTTAAATCACCTGACTTCTAAAGGCTAAAGCTGATAAATTCACAAAATAATGTTTGGAATTTTATCCCATCAGATCTATACAAGTAGAGTGTAAAAACGAACTTGAGCTTTAAGTTTGTCAGTGCTGTCACTGCAATGAATTCCTTTTGATTTGCCTGTGCTATAGCTGTACTGATGTGCGACTCTGTGTGGTGTATCCAGTGTGCACCAGCATTCCCTCCCATTCCCATGTTGCACAGTGTGTCATGGTATGTAGTTTGTTTGAGGTTTGCAGACAAGTTGGGTTGGACAAAAAGCGCCAGCAAAACAGTAATGCTACATACAGACTTGATACAGCCTGTGATACATTTGAAACACAATTCTTTCAATGCAGGGTGTGGAAAAATTAACTATTGGATGAAATAAGATAATGCCATAATGAGCTAACATCCAGTCATCTATTTGTACTGTTGTGTGGAAAGCTTTGGGTGCACCTGAAAAATGACTTTTCTAAGTGAAAATAGTGAACACATCCTCTACATCCTCTAACTTCTGCACATTTGATAAGTAAATCAACTGGTTTTGTGGTTTTATACCCTTTTTTAAGGAAACAAACTGTCTACAGTCATGATTGATGTTCATCTTTAAACAAAGCTAAAATTTGGTTTACTAGCTTCTTAATTGAATGTTCCATGCTGCCTTAAATGCTATGCTATAGCTTGTACAGGCTATGTTAGCTATGCTTATGTTAGTTACTTGAGGCTTACTAGTGTCTCAAAAAATAAACTAATGTTACTTGTGCTAGATACTTGTTTTTGGTCTTGACAACAACACAACTTAAAGTTCACTCATTGTTCTTATTGTGAAACATACAATTTAAGCCTCAACTGGCAAAGCCTCAATCTGCCTCAACTGGCAAAAAGTAAAATAAAATCACACAGCATGGCAACCAATTTACCTTAACCTTAACTGGTTTTGCAGTTATATTCTGGTCCCAGTACAAGCTGTAGCATTTAAGGTGGAACAGAACGTTCGGTTAAGAAGCTGGCGAATAGGAGGCTATTTTTCAGCCTTGCTTAAAGATGAACATAAACCATGCAAGTTGGCTGTTTGGTTCATTGGAAAAGGTTTAAAAATGGGCCTACGCCCCCCATACGGCCTGAAAAGGTGGGTTACTCCACGTAGTCCGCCTGTTTAGTTGCTGTTGCACTGTTGTTGTTGTTGTTGTTGTTGTTGTTATATGTAAAATTCGGGAATGTGAATTACATAACAGTTTAACAGTTTAAGGCTCAACAGCCTCTTCATACGTGCTCTGCAGTTCACAGGTCAGACACAGGAAGAGGCCTTCAACTCCATTACCCAGAAAGCTCGGGAAAAGAATGTTGGCGGTCACCTCACCAGTTCTAAGCTCAGGGACTGGTTGATATCAAGGCAGCGCTACTGGGGTACACCCATTCCCGTGGTGCATTGTGGGTCTTGTGGTCCTGTGGCGGTACCTGTGGAGGATCTGCCAGTCATGCTGCCTAAAGTGCCGTTCCTCACAGGGAAAGGGGCGTCACCCCTACAGTCTGCTCACGAGTGGGTCAGCTGCTCATGCCCAAGGTACTGCTCCATTCTCACTGTGTCTGTGCTGTTACACACCAAATGTGTTGAAAGTAAACAATGCAACAATTCAAAAAGAATGAAGGCTACTAGTGAGAATTGAGTTTCACCGAACATTTAGAAGCTGAAACTTATTAGCGCTTTTGTACATAGCTCGAGTGCCTATAGCCTAGTGTGGGTTGCTGACAAAGCAGAGGGCAAACTAATCATTTTGATGTTGGTCAAAAAGTATGATTGCTGGGACACAGGTGATCAGTTATCTTGGCTAATTCCATGTTAACCACATAGACAGAAGGATTATTTGAGTGAATTTATGATGTTGGCAAAAATAATGTTGCATTTCACTGTCTGAAAAATCGCAAGTTATCATCAGTTAAACATGTATCTCAATGAATGTTAGAGAAACACACACAAATTTGTGTTCAGTGTGCAACAGCCATTATTTTGCAGAATCTTCCCATTTTTTAACCTCCTTTGTTTATGTCACTGGTCATATGAAGCACTGATGCATCATATCATTTAATAGCCAAAATGTTTTTTTTTTTTAAATGTTCCAACAAAATTTAATGACTTTTGGTTCTAAAACATCCTCTGTATGTCACCGTGTGCCAGCAGGGAAAAATTATATTAAAACATTAACATAGTTCAATACAGCAATACAGTACAGAAGGTGAATGTTGCGATCTCCCATACTCATAAGAATATAGAATCATAAATAGTGACGAGACCATTTGGACATTGTACATACAAGCTGTCCTAGAAAAACAAATTATTTGTTTTTACTGTGAACTGTTATTGTAACAAAACTCCAGATTTTCTCAGGGGGTGCTGGCTGAAACAAGGCATTCATGTCATCCACCAAATGTGGAGTATTTTAGTCAAAGTAATGCAGGCTAATATTGAATCATATCACAAGGCTTCAGTGGTGTTTCAGTTGTATCATATTTGAAAAATGTAGCAATTAAAACACTTGGTTACTGTTAATGAAACTAATGCAGTTTGTGTAGTTATAAGAAAGAATGTCGTGCTAAAAAGGTGGATAAACACTAAACTTCAGTGATTGGCAATGTATGTTTTTTCTTCTTTTCGGTGTCAGCTGAAGAGAGGAGACCACTCTGGATCTGATGTTAGTTTATTGAGCTCTGCTTCCGGAATACAGTCTAGAATGCAGTCCACAGGTACAAGCTTCGAAGGGGCCCTTATACCACTGTCGTTAATGCCTCTGTTCCAGAGAGGCAACTCCTCCCAGAGGTTAACAAATGGTCAAAGGAAACTAAGCTTTTGGTATCAGTATGGTTTACAAATGATACAAACCAACAACAATATATAATAACATATATAGAACTAATAGAAGTCAAGAACATAAAACAAGTTTACAACAGCAGTTTCTTAATTGCAGTTTGTGAAATGTTTAGCAGAAGTGACATTCTATGGTCTCTGTTTTTTTCACTTTCTATGAATGGTGATGAGTGAGTAATTGAGTCAACTCTGAAATAAGTGAGTAAAAATGGTGAGTTAATAATTTGAAAATATGACTAAACACTATTTCAAATTTAAAAATACATCCCTGGTTTTAGAAATGAGGGAATAAAATGCAGATATACGGATCTCTTGTAGTATACTAAATCTCTTGTAGTATAAGGATTAAAAATCTACTATAGTTGTGGTCTTGGAGATGGATAGGCTATTGAGCAAGGTATATGGTCAGCGCCTTGAACCAATAAACTGAAAAGACGTGTATTTATTTGCTCTCAGTCCTGAGCTGGTAAATTCCTCCAGTCTGCGTGGCCTCGACTCTCATCAGAACAGCACACAAGTCACTGCAGTGATGAAGTGCTGTTTCATCAGTGAGTTTAGGTTATAGGCATCACCACTGAGTCATGAGCTCCATAAGGATGTGTGAAGATATGACTCTTGCTGAGTGTAGGCTGGACTAATAGACTGTTGGGTCAGACTCTGAAGCATGGTTATGCAATTAGTATCAGAACTGATGAAATGCTGAGAAATGCTGGAATCATTTTAAACAGCCACTTGACTCCCTAAAGAGAGGAATGCAATATATGGGGTCCATCAGATAATATATACACTACAAGTGAAACATTTGGACCTTACTGTAAATGTGTTTTGCATCATCAAAAGACATTTTGATCTGGAGACTTATGCTCAAATCCAGCATGTTTCCAAAGCCCTATTAGGGCGGGATTAGTTTGACCGGAGGAGTGCTAATGTAATTCTGGGATTTGATCAGTCGATTCAGACAGGATAAAGTATCTGCTAAATTTCCCTAAATTGCCTCAGGTAGCCTAGATCCAAGTGTTATAGCCTGTACGTTCACATTAGCATTAAGATTAAAATGAAATGGATCTATGCAAACAAGTTTCCAGTCAATACCACATAGAAAAGCATTAAGCACTTAAAATGGTCTCATTCAGTTTATCATATGCCGTAAATGACAGGACAGAAATCACTCTGCCTTGTGAGGGGTGCTTTCAAGATACTTCATTTTCCCTCTAATCCTCCTAATTAGAATGTTGTAGATTACAGAAATCCTGATTTGAACTGGAGGATAAAAGCAATATGCCAAGACAGGCTTTTATAGGTCTTAAGTCATGTCACCAGTAATCAGTGAAATTACAGCACCTCACCAAGTACAACTAATTTAGCTCAAATTGGGTTTAAAACAAATGTAGAGTTTCATTCCAAAATGCATGCTAGACCATTTTTAAGACATGCCCAAAATTTTGACTGGTATGCATTAAAAATTAACTACACATGATCCACACTCATCATCAAAATAATAGTTGCACCCAGAAGGACGTGTGCAGTGCTCTTGGGAAGGATGATAAAGGTTACCAGGACACTCGCGGGTGACAGTGAAACTTAAATCATTTGCATGTCTCGTGATGTCGAAACTTACCCACCAAGTTTTATACTGGTTGGTTGATTCCATCTGGGTGCAGCTGTTTGTGCAGCTTTTTTTTTTTTGGATGATGAGTGTATGTGCTATGCATTTCCTTTTCAAAGCAATTTGTTCTTTCTAACATAACATGTGCACTCAACGTTAGGAAAAGAATACATGTCCTGTTGATTGTACAACAGAAAACGCACATTCTGACTCATCTGAGACACATGCTCAGCCCACCGCCACACTGGTATTAGATATTCTGAAGGGGAATTTTACTGCTGTCACCATTACTCAGTTAAACTCTAGTGCCCCGCAGAATAATCCGTGGACTGCTAAAACACTGGAAGTGACAACCCTGGTAGATTTTTCTTGAGCATGCATGAATCTAGAACTTTGTTCTGAAATGGATCCTCAGGAGTACAGACACCATAATGTCTTTAAAGTGAGATGATTTTGTCGCTGTAAAAGTTTTGTCGTTGAGGTCCATTGATTCCTGTAATGGCAGAGAGGTTAGAACATCTCTGTCTGTAGAGAGCACCGAAGTGACAGTTTGAGGGAAATCACTTCAGTTTTTTAACTGATCCTCCCACATCCAATTAGGCAAGCCGTGAAGTGAAAAGAAGTCAGATGAAAGATCGAGTGAGAGATGGGGCTTATCAGCCTAGTCCTTGAAAGAGGCTAAAAAAAGCTGGAAGTCATTTCCTGAGCAGTGATATTGTCTCTGGTCTTGCTGTTACCAGCTGGGGGACTAATTGAAAGCCTGCTTCCAGTCCAGTCTTCATATCAGTCCAACTGCAGCCCCGTCCACACGGGTGCTAAACATGTTAATGACCCTGATTCCACGTTTGAGGGACTATTACACACTCACAGCAGGTCCTGACCACTGATAACAATTTTCTAGAGCTGAAACCTGCATTAATACAAGGGTTAATATCAGTGGGTATGGATTTAGAGTGTTTTAAATTGGGGTTCCAAAGCATTTGCAACTCGTGGCGCATGAGAAGATTTAATTCGCCCTATCGTTTAAAATGCAAGCAAATATAACACCATTATCAATGTGGCCTGCTAAATTTCCCTGGATTAGTACAGTCACGCAACGTAATAAACAGCAAGTAATATGCAACACATTACTGTTTGTTTATCCATAACTGATGAATTCCCTACTATTAAAAGGAGAAATGGGTTTTTTTTCCATTTTCACTGAAAATGCAAATATAAGCTGCAGGCATATGCAGAAGTTTGAGTTCCCCTGGTTAAATGATGTTTTGTTGATTTTTCAAAAATCATCAACAACACACTTCTACACACATTGGAGGGAAAATTAAAACATAAAATGTGGCCTGTGCAAGAATTATGGCACATTTAATATTGCAAATAAACAGAAATTGTGCACTAAAATTATGCCAAAATATGTAATTTGGCCAGGTTTGACCAACTGCATATTGATCATGCATTTGGCCAAATAAATTAGTGAGCTTGAGCGAAATATATGTATATATATATATATTATTTTTGCAAATAGTGTAGTTATCACAACAATAATATTTGGCTGAATGTTCACATTGCTATTTTAAAAAATATAAAATTAAAAAAATAATAAATAAAAAAACTCACAGCAGCCGCCTAGGAGTACCAATATGGCCCACTGGGGGTGTTGCGGCCCTCAGATTGAAAATCATTGGCCTAAAGTATATCTAGCAGTTATAGTTACACAGTGTTTTACAGACTTCCTTTTCATGGCAGACTAGCAGAACATCTCTCACATGGTTCACATGTATAAACTTCTTCCTTTTTCCGAGCTGGATGGGACGTGGGCTTTCACCCTTCTTTTAAGATTGAAAGTTCTCAGGTTGTTTCTCCTTTTCTGTGGTCTGGTTGCATTTATTGTGATACATGTTTACTAGAATGTATTTTAGTCTCCTCCCTCCACTACTATTTCAAGGCACGATCATGTTTGGGATATATATGTGTTTGATTGCTTCATTAGTGCAGGTTTAAGACAGTTGCAGATGCTAGGTGCCAAACCTTTGGCATACCAGTGTCATTTGTTTGGAACATTATTAAGAAGAAAGAGTGCAATGGTGAGCCAAGTAACCATAAAGAGACAGGCAGGCCAGATAGGACCTGTAGCTGGTGGCAGAAGAGTTCTCACCATAATGAAGAAAAATCTCCTGTCTGACAGATCAGAAACACTCTTCAAAAGGCAAGTGTGGATTTGCCAATGACTGTTGTCTGCAGATGGCTTCATGGCCAGAAATACAGAGGCTACACTGCAAGATGCAAACCATCAGTTAGTTGTAATACAGGATGGCCAGGTTATAGTTTACTAAATGAAAGTACGTAAAAGAGCCTACAGAGTTCTGGACATAAGGGTCTTGTACACAGGCGAGACAAGGATTAACTTGTATTCTAAGATCCATAGCATATCACCTCATCTGTGAAACATTTGGTGGTGGTAGTATTAGTGTCTGGGCCTGTGTGGCTGCCACAGGTATTGGCTCACTCATCCTGACTGATGATGTAACTGCTGATGGTCAAAGGAAAGTGAATTCTGAGGTGATTTGGTGTGTTATTTGCATGCAGGCAGTCAAAGAGTATGCAACAAAGAGCTAAATGTGACTAATGTGCTGTACATACCACTGCCTTGATTGTGCTTTGAAAAGGGTGGGCTGTGGATATAAAATGCTGGAATTTCTACATGGTAAACTAAAATGTTTGTCCCACATGTTATACCTGGCCCCACATATACAACACATATTGACCGATAGATTGGCATTCTAGTCTATATTTTTCAAAGCAATTCAAATTGTGCTTGGTCTATCCCTTACAGGGGCTGTCACAAGGGCGCCACAGGAGATCGTGATGCCACTAGGCAACTTGGTATTACCGTAACATATTAAACCCAGACCAAGAGTACATTTACGATAAGTAGACACGTATTTAGCGTCTGTTTTCACCCACGCTAATGTTACTAGCCTAGTCACATATTCTCCTTAGACATTTTCACTCAATAGCAGTGAGTTTGTTAGCTGATACCAAACAATTCACAAAATGATGTTTTAAATGAGTGTAAAATGAACTTTGTGTTTATTGCCACTTTTCTGCAACCCTTCCTATGTGCTATAACTGCACTTTGCACTATCATGCACAGAGAAACCCACTCCAACAAACCTTCAAATCACTTATGGTGGTGAGTGCAGCCATGACTGTGAAGTAAACTTTTTCCTTCCTTGGCGGTTGGCTTCTCTGAAGTTGTCGTGCACATGCAGGTCAAAAGCACTCTAAGAGCAGCTTATCACATCAGATTGCCATAATGAGCTGGAAAATGATTTCGAGCAAAACCCTTCGCAGCCGAATTTGGCTCACTTCACAGAAGCACCACTCTGCCCAAGTGCCAGCAGTGTGGGCAGACGCAGCACACGTGTTTAGTCTCCTCTTCAACAGGCCTCAGCTGTTACTGTCTGTCTAATGGGTCTCTCATCTCCTCACTGGACAAATAGCAGCCATTATCACAGCCAGGTACCAACACAATGCTTCAGTGCAGAGACTGCGTACCCTGAATCTATTATGAACTCAGATGTGAATTGGAGTCCACTTACACGTTTCAGACCAGCTTAACGAGACACAGAAAACCTTAGAGATAAAGGAAAAGCACGTCACCTTTTTTCCCCACATGAATTCTCTTTTTAATACGCAGGAATCAGTCTTTGCTGCAGGACACTTCATTATGGCTCGTATTGGGGGGGGGTTTCATCCTGAAATGGCACCTGGCTTTCAAAGAATTAACCTGCTACACCTTAGGCTAGTTGCTAGGCAACGCAGAGGCGCCGTGCTCATCCTGTTGAGCGAGCGTTAGAGCGGGCAGGCTTGTGGGAGAGCAGTGCTGATTGTCAGTGTTGGGCGCTGGAAGCTCACGTCCCCAGAGAAGAAGAAAAGGCTGGTGGCTGGCTGCCGGCTGCCCTGTAAGCCGTCCTATAAGCTGTACAAGAAAGGCCGGGAACCTGTGGTCATTAGCTTTCCTGTGCAAGGGGAGCCATTAATTTGCTTGAGGTGCTGCCGTTAGTGATGCAGATCAGCTGACTATACTCTGTTGAGACTTGTTACAGTTAGTGTGAAACTGACGCAGGAGCTTATCAGCTCTGTGTTTTGTTGTGCGAGTGAGCAAGCGAGCGAGTGAGCATGTCTTGTAAGAAAAACAATGGCTAACCTACAAAGTCTTAGCTGAAAGGTTATAACTTCTATTGCTTTGTTTCTGAGGTCTGTGCTGGGATTAAGCTAAAAAAGTCTCATTTCAGTCGTTTTTTATCATCTGATTGGCTGAGCCATGTTCAAAATGAAACACTCTGTAGACATACCTATGACCACCCATGCACCATGCTTTTCAGAATGTTTGTACTGTGTATTTGAGGAGCTGCTGTTAGTGATGCAGATCAGCTGACTATATTCAAACAAGATGTTTGTACTCTTTAAGTTGCTTACATGGGCCACTGAATGCAGTATCGCTAGGTAGGACCAGGCGTCATTTGTGTGTGCATACATATGTGGTGCTGCTTGAAAGTTTGTGAACATTTTATCATTTTGTTTCATTTCTACAAAACGTACCTGCAATATGACAAGATCCTCAGATAAATAATAACAATAAATAAATATAACCCAATTAGGCAAATAACAAATCTATAGTTTTCCCTTTCATTTATTGAACAAAATAACAAAATACTTTATGACTTTGTTGTCAAAAGTATTTGATCTTGTGAACTAAAATGATCAACTTGGTAATAATGAAGGTCCTGAGGTTTATTTGGAATCCAAAAAGTTTGTGTTGCTGACCTTACCCTATTTAAAAAAACATCAACTTGAGTCTTTACCATCAAAGTCACACACATTTGTTTGATTCAATGTGTCATTTTTTGCCATTGCTCATCAGTATAGAATAGAATAGAATTTCTTTGACATTGTACCATGTACAACAAAAGTTGAGTTCAATACACACAGTGCAAACAGCAATAAAGTTAAAAGAACAATGAAAGAGCTATATAAAAAAAGTAAAAACAATACAATTAGGGTTTTTAATAATTAAAACAATTCGTTGGAACAATTTGCTGTCAGTGAATAAATGAAGGAAATTCAATATAATTGCTATACTTTCTAGAAATTATCCCACAATGTTCATTGTGGGTTTAGTATAAAATGTTTTCAAGTGTTATTTTTGCCCTATCACCCACCCCTAATTTAAAGGTAAATATCCAATGAGTCATTCACTGTAAAACTGCAACATACAAAGTATGTTTAAAGTAAGAGCTGCTAAAAGTGATAATGAACCCAGTGTGGGAAAGTAAACGCAGTTGGTAGCTATCGTAAAGTCACTGGCATAGGTTAGCATCATTATAGCAACTTATAAAGGTTTCTACATTGTGCATTACTGTATTAGGATATGCATGGCTAAAAAAGTTCATGTAATGACAGGAATATGCAGTGATGGTCTCAAAATCTCAGTTCTTGTTCAGCTGATTTGCTTGGTACTCATAGCCTACTACATTTCTTGGAGGTAGAATTGTTTATTATATCTGTGTATCGGGCATTTGTGTAGTTTATTTTACAGTATATTGCTGTTTCTTTGTGTCGTGCGTAACATCTACCAACCATGCTAAAATCACTGTAACACGTGGCCTCACAGTTTTGTGCTTTATTACTTATTGGTCATCACATCTGTTTAATATATTGCTGCTGCTGGAACAAAACCTAACCTGACATAAGTTGAAAATGCCTGTTGTCATTTACATTCAAGGCAAATTTCATGATAAATGGCCCAAAAATGTTTTTTTTCCTTCTTCTATATAGTGTTGGGGGTTTTATTCCAACAGCAGTGATATGTGGCATATATACTACCTCACAATAGTGGTTTTCAGTAATATATTTTTGCAGATAAAATTATTTTAATATGATGTTAATATTTTTTTTTAAGTTTTTGATAAAGTTAGAGACATCAAAGTCAGATACATTGGTCATGCCATAAGTGGTGAATAAACAGTCATTTAACATTTTTGGTATTTAGCTGATAACGGGTCAGTCTGCACTTTGTAAGTAGTTATTGAATAACAGTAATTTATATGACAAATGGCTGCACAATCTGTGTGTCCTGACATTTGTATAAAAAGTAAGTGTGTGTGTGTGTGTGTGCGTGTGTGTGTGTGCGTGTGCGTGTGCATGCACACCCTCTTTTTGTGAGCATCACTGACAGACAGGCAGTGGTGCTGTTTATTTTGGAGGAAAGAGATGGAGGGTAATGCTCCAACTCAAACACACAGACACCAATGCACCATTGTCTATTGGAGCATGTGGTGACCTCTGCTGTGGGCAGCAGCAGCCAGTCTCTAATCAACACACTGGAGCAGAGTGGCAGGGACAGAGCAGTCCACAGAGACGTGCCATACAAGCCCAGCCCGCTGACATTTCATACTGCAAGCAGGATAGCCTGTACTACTGCTAATGAGAAATCTTCCTTATTACGCATCTTATTACGCTAGTTCTCCTGCTTTTCAGTGACTTCTATAGAGCTGTGTTCTTCTGTATACCCCAACAGGGAGACCCGCTTTGATCTTGTATCATATGCAAGTTATTCAAGTTAGCTTGGATTGTTCTTTTTGTATTGTGACGCATTTCTGAGTGAAACATTGTATAGGGGAGGTTTCTCAGGTTAGGCAGGTGCGGTGTAATGGGCAGGTAAACCACGATATTGTCACTTAGTACTGTTCCCCCACCCATTGGTGCATGCTGTAATGAAAACTTGAGTTTTTAACACAGGCACAAAATGTTTTATTGATTCCAGGTTGACCTTCATGGACTGTGAAGCTGGTTTAGACATGCATTGCTTTTCTAATATAAAGTTTTCTTTACAAGAGAGTTATTGGCACTCCAAAATTCCTGGTGTTGTTTCTTTTCTTGCTTGCACAGAAAGGCAGAGTCAGGAGACTGGAGGTTGGGGATGTTGGAGTAGTTTATTTCATGGCGATCGCAGTTCTCTCACAGCTCCTGTCCTAAGACAGTCCCATCCAGTCCAACTCAGTCCAGTCCAGTCCAAAGACAGTCTAAAGACACACAGGCTTTATACCCTACTATATAGAGGGTGTGTCCTTATCTAGTGTCAGCAGATGGTCAACTATCCTTCAGGTGGTGACCATTGTCCCAGGGACTCCATCCTGTCGTAAAGTTCTCCTGAAGGCAACATTCTCCCAGGGACTCCTCCTGTCGTAAATACCTAAAGCTTTGTTCTGGTAATGCAGCTGTTCCCCACATGGTAAACTTATACACACTTATATACATACACACTTATACAAAAACACTAATA
>CM067479.1:19810767-19830306 GCA_034552555.1 Semaprochilodus insignis | reverse complement strand
CTCTTATTCACTCTCTTTCTCTCTCTCTCTTCCCTCTCTCTCTTATTCACTCTCTTTCTCTCTTCCCTCTCTCTTTCTCTCTCTCTCTTCCCTCTCTTTCTCTCTCTCTTCCTCCTCTTTCTCTCTCTTCTTTCTCTCTCACACACACTCTCTCCTTGTTCTCTCTCACTCTCTTTCTCTCTTACTCTTTCTTCTCCTCTCTTCTCTCTCTCTTTCTCTCTCTTTGTCTTTCTCTCTTCTTTTTTCCTTTCTGCTTTCTTACTCTCTCAGCCTTTTTTCTTTCTTGCTTTCTTTGTTCTTTCTTTCTCCCTCTCTTTTCTTTTTCTCTCTCTCCCCCTCTTTCCTCTTTCTCATTCTCCTGCCACTCTATTCTCTTTCTTGCTCTCTCTCCTCATCTTTTCTCTTTCATGCTCTGCCTCTTTTCGCTCTTTTCTCTTTCTTTTTGTCTTTCCCTCTTTTCTCTTTCTCACTCTCTCTCTCTCCCCCTTTTTTCACTTTCTCTGTCTGGTGAGCAGTGGACGTTACATGTCTGAATTGTTGCCAGGCAACCGGGTAAACAGGGGGTTTCAGGCGGGACTCAGTATATTGTAGGTATCAAAGGGAATCTGTGTGTTAATGCCTTCAGTGTCAGTGAGCGCAGAGATGATGACTAATTTGTGTGTCTGTGTGTGTGTTTGTGGTCGAGGCAGTAGTTTCCACAGTTATCGGGTTCCTGGACTGTGCCCACGTTGTTCAGAGAGGGGATTAGAAAAGCCAGTGAATACCAGTCTTCTCTTCTTCACCCTGAGCCCCTCACTCCTCCTCAGCAGTATTGAGGCTGATTCGACTGATTCTGATACTGTGTTACATTTGGAAAACATCATGATTTAATTTAATCCGTATCTGTCCATCATGCTTTTCAGTATGAAGGAAGGGTTTTTAATGTGTTTATCTTTGTTTTTACTTTGTTGGTTAATTTCCAGAAGACAAAATGCATGTTTCCCATGCCATTTTTATTAAGTCAGGGTACCGGTGGGCTGGGAAAATTAAAGGGGACCTCATACGTTTTTCCAGTGTTTCTCTTTCCTTTAGTGTGTTGTGTAGCTTTTTGTGCATGTAAACGGGCTGCAAAGTTATAAAACCCAAAATGCATGACAGAGAAAAACTCTCCCACAGAAACTGCTTTTATCAGCTGCCTAAAACATCCCTCAGTTACAAGATGACATCATCTCGTAACACAATCCTTATTGCCCGCCTACTGGAAAGCTTTGCATGTCCACACACAACACACAGAGAGCTAAACAAGTAAAAGCTTACTGCTCTGAAACATCCTGCTCCAGTCTAACTTGTGGACATGGATCAGGTCTACCAGCTTGTTCTACCTGACTATCAGGATGGAACTCAATGGCTCAAGCTGATACAGCAGAACCAACACCATTGTAATTGCAGCCAGAGCAGTGTGGTGGTGGAACTCGTAGCCGGATGCTGCTCTGTCAGTTGGTCAATCAGAATAGAGTGGGCGAGTTGACTAATGATAGCACACTGAGCTCAATGGGGGAAGGGTGGCTTAAAGACACAGGAGCTCAAAGAGTTACAGACAGAGGGTGAATACAGGTAAATATTGTGTGCACAACTGAAGCATGTAAATCTGGTCTAGTAGACCCCCAAAATAAAGTTATGAACTCTGAACATAAGCATAAAAAATTTCCCTTTAATACTAACCATTAATATCATCTTTCACCTTCCACTTCCTCCACCTCATGAATCATTGTGTGGAAACACTTAGCTCGCATGAATTCGATCCTCAGTAATGCCACAGCCTTCCGGAAGTCACAGAAAGTGAAACTGCCCTTACTGTCTCTGGGTGAGCAGGACAGCCTTTCATGATGTAACAGAAGTGGCAGTTAGTTCTCCTCTGAGCATGTTGATGATTTGTTTGCAGCAGGTTGAAAAGATGCAGTGATGTTTCACATTTCTTGGAGGAAGCTCTATCTAGTCTTCACCTTCCCAGCTTGGTAGCGTTGTGTGATGGGGAGACCCAGCAAACGAGTGAGAACTGGACATGACTAAATTAGAGAAGGGTGGGGTGGCTTGGCAAATGCGGTGTTGCTAAGATCTGAAGTTCTGGTTTTGCAAACAGATTATGCACATTTCTGTTTGATCCCTCTTCTCTGCAGGTGCAGAGCCTGTGCAGAAGGGCAGTGGCAAGCAGCTGCAGGTGACCTGGGAGAAGATGAGTAAATCCAAACACAACGGGCTGGACCCTCAGGAGGTGGTGCAGCAGTACGGCATTGATACTGTGCGCCTCTACATCCTCTATGCAGCTCCGCCAGAGCAGGACATCCTGTGGGATGTTAAAAGTAAGTCACTTGTAGCTGCTAAAGACATGCTGCTAAGGTGCCGGTGTCAGTGGCGGTGAGGGAGCTGAATAGTGAGAGCCAGTCTGACTTCAGCAAGAAAAAGCAACTCCATCCAAAACCAGTTACAGACCGAGTCTCCCTAACTTTAAATATAATGGAAAACTGAATTCTCCTCGCGTTTTGGAAAGAATATGTTTGATGTAAAAAGTAAACATTGACACATTTTAAAAATGTACTGTAGGTTTATCATTAAGTAGAAAAAAGGAAAAATGTTTTGTATAACAAGTGTTTTGGGCCAGATTGCTTTTTGAATAAGGCTGTCCGTCAGAGAAACGTCATTTACATACATTTACATCAGTCTTAAAAGTCCCCAACATCAAAACAGCCTGTTTAATTCCAAAGGATAAAGAGAGGGTGGGAAGCAGTCATTTTTTTGGTATATAAAACAACATAAATGACCTTGAGAAAGAGAAAATGTAGGACATGGACTCATTACAGTTTAAACTCTTACTTTTGGGAACTGGATAGTGGATTAGTTCACTTGTTTTGAATTTTTAATCTTGAATTAAAATCTTTACTTCAAAAAATGACATCTTACCAAGTGAAATCATCTTAAATGTAGTCTATATATCTAATACTTCTCATTTTGTTTTATAAAAATAAGATTATTTAACTTATTTCTAATGTTCTTTCTTGTTTAAAGTGATTGTGTTAAGCAGAATTATCTCACTATACCTGTTCTAAGCATATTTCTTAAATTAAGCTAAATTATCTGCCAATATTGTAAAATAATCCTGCTTATGTATAAACATAAGTTAAATGCTCTTAGAGTATTCCTACAATGAGAAATATGAGATATTTTAATTAGATATAGGTAGTAAGATAATATTAGTTATAGAAGTAGCATTCAAACTAGGAAGATCAAACTAAGAAAATCATTTTTGCAGTTGTTTGCAAAAGCTTGGATTTGTAGGGATCTAGAGTTCTCTGTAGTACTTTAGTATTTAGTATTTGTAACTATTTTAAGTGTGGTTAATTCAGGCTGATAAAGATGAAGAGGCCTGATTCATTCACTGTGTGTATGTTTGTGTTTAGCGGATGCTATCCCTGGCGTGCTCCGCTGGCAGTCTCGTCTTTGGGGGCTGGTCACTAAGTTAAGAGAGGCTCGTCAGGGCGGAGAGACACCCAACCCCTCCATCCTGAACAAGAAAGAGCGCTCTGAGGCCAGGAGGATCTGGGAGAACAAGAATCATGCCGTCACACAGGTGAGATGCCACACCTTATAAAATCATTTAGCTGCTACACAAGATAAAACCATTGTTCATTTGCACTGCTTTACCAGCTGGGGTCGCCACTGTGAGGATCAGACTCATGAGTATTTTGTTTAGACTTTACGAAGGAGCTTCAAGTCTCATCCTTACTGTAATGTCAGTTGTCCGTTCTGAGCTGTTAGCACATACTCTTCTTCCTTATATACTGTACTTTGTTAATGTTATGTCAGTATTTTCTTCTGAGATAGAGTTTTGTTTGCATGTACTGACAATTAACCAGTGATAGCTGACAATGCAGAAAAGGCCAAAAAGTGGCTATTTAAGAGAAAAGATATCTTCAAAAAAGGGAGAGAACCTGTATATGTGTACATAAATGAGTACTAACATCTTCCACAGACAATAGAAGATCAATAGAAGATCTTCAGTAGCACATCCCAGTTTAGCTGTATTGTTTTTTGAGCTTTGAATTGAATTGAGTCATAAGGGTCTCAGTTCTCCAAAGTGTAAGAATCCAGTTCCAACACTATGTAAGATGTGGGGATATGGAGAGCTCACTAGTGAAATTGCTCCCTTGTGATTGCACACAAGGTGCAGAATTCTGTTTTGTAATGTCTGTTTTGTTGATGATTGCAAGCAGTTAAAGAGTTAAAAGAGTTTGAACTCTTCTTGAACTTGGTCAAAACATAGTGTAGGTCTTCTGAGAATGTGGGTCAATTATTGGCTATCGTCATGATGTATTCATTAGCTTAATGTTGTTCTTATTTATGAGCCTGCATGCATGGTGTGATAGTACTTAAAGACATGCGATGTGGAGAAAATACAGAGCGACTTAAGAATCCTGCTTATTTCAGTTTGAACTAATAATCATAACTAATCATAATTCCAATATCAATCATAATATCATCACATTTTTAGAAAGGATGCACAACTATCCACGTATATTGTTTATCAGCAAAAGGCTGGGAAATATCAATGTATTAAGACATGTTCATCATATCGTCCAGCTCAAGTCTAATAACAGTAAGCAACCTGATCGATCCTAATGCCACTGGAAACAACAGAGAGGGTGTGGAGAAGTGATGTTAAATGGAGCAGCCAATGCATCAGTGTAGTATAAATAGCAGTCTCCTGCATCTGGTAGCCAAGGTCAAGATCGATTCCTCCAGAGGCTTAGGCTGGGTAAGGGAATTGGCATGTGGTAGGTCCGGCCCAGAGCCACTAAGCCACAGCGTCCCTTTGATCGTCCGCCTGGAAAGTCTCTGTCATTAACCATGTCCTTTCTCCTGAAGGGCCTCTGTGGGCACCTGCCACCCCGTTTAGCTGGTCTAGGACCTGCATCCCAGCCCAAACCCTAATTTTATCTAATGCAGTAGAAGATTCCCTACCGCGCTCAGATCTTGTAACAAAACACCAGTGTCTGGAAAAAAAAACGCCATGGCCCCTTTTCCCCCACTGGATTACAGTAGGAATGTTCACATGCTCTGTGCCCTTTCATTAGCAAAAATATCTCTAGCAGGGAAGCATCAATAGGAGACAGTGGAATTATGTGTGGCATGTCCCGCGCCCAGCTGCATATGTGCTCCATATGTTCAACTTTACATTCACTTTTGTAAGATATTCCTTCTTTATTATTGACAGAATGAGCATTTAATTCTTGATATTTTACCATATTTGTACATACACTGATGAGCCAAAACTTTATCTGCCTAACATGCTGTTGATCTTTATCATGTCACTAAAAAAGCTGTGACCCGCTGAGGCATAGACTCTGCAAGGTCTATTAGAGAGTGCCCTACGGTAACTGATTCCAAGACATACTGATGTAATCACTTCTCTAGGTTTATGGTGCACATGTACCCAGTTGTCCATGTGTTGTAAATGAATACAGGACTCGTCAGGCCAGACAACCTTAGTCCATAGTTCCGAGGTCCAGTTCCGATGCTTCCATGGCCAGTGTGGGCACAGTTGATGGTGAACATGGGTTAGCACTGGATATTCTGATCAGTCTCCAACTGTGCAGCCTCAATCCCAGCAGAGTGTGAGCATGTATTCTTCTCGTGACCATTGTTAATATTTCTGTGACTTTCCCACAGTAGCCCTTCTGTTGGTTCAGACCAGACAGGCCGACAGGCCAGACAGGATGGTCTAGATAGATAGATAGATATTGCCCTCACATATCAGTGAGCCTGTATTACCCTATTGATGGTTCGTGGTTTGTCCCTACTTGGAACACCATTAGTAGCTCACCTCTGCTGATCTCCAGCACTCCACACTTTGAAAATGCTCCATCCCAGTCGTCGTCAGGCCGTAACGCTGTCTGTAACGATATGGCGCTTGTCAAAATCACACATTGAACATGTCCACTACAAGAACCAACAGTTCAGTAAGTGTTTAATATATCACAGTCCCAATCAGTTTAATTTACTAAATCTGTAAGTTTTCATAATGTTTTGGCTCATTGGTGTACATTATACTTGCGCTTTAGCCCATGTAGTGTGAAGGAACAATACCTGATCTTCCCAGTCAAAGGGACTGGAAGAATAATGTCACAGGTAGATAATGAGATGTGCTGAATTATGCTAATATGCAGTATTTGATTGTTAGGTCACCACTCACTTCACAGAGGACTTCCTGTTGAATGCAGCAATCTCACGGCTGATGGGACTGACCAATACGCTCTCAGTAAGTCTGCTGTAAACACTCTCTCACTCATCTTGTATAGTCCTTAAACTGTGCCTAAATCACATCTTATCTGTGCTGGTGTACAGTTTATTTATTTAGTTTATTTATTTATGTATTTGTTTGTTTTGTTTATTTGTTAACTATACATTTTTGGATCCATTTTTGTCGATTTTGACTTTTATGCATCATTTGGACACAGCAGCTGCTGTTTCCACTGGGTGAAAATTTCATGATGAATGGACCAACAAAAATGGCCCAAAACTTACTGGGAAAAAGTCGTGTTCCATTGACTTACATTAAAATCAATTAGGTTTTACCCTCTCCTGTAAAGTTGCCATTTTGGAGATACTTGTTTTTCTTTGGACAGCACCGATATACTTGAGCACATACAGTACATGTTCACAAATAGGCCTTACAGGATATCTGGATGGTCCTTGGAGGAAAGCGCTAACATGGAGGAGTGTTGGAAATCCCCTGTTGTCTAAAATGGATTGGACTGCAATGTTGTTCTATACTATGAGGTTTTGTTCGTTGTATAGCTCTCAGTAAGTCTCACTGTCCTAATTCACATCAACGAGGCTTTGGGCACTTTATTGAGAATTTCATTGATTTTGATTTGATTCAACACAATTCAGTGCTTGAAATGTAAACAAAGTTTTTCAGGTTTTGATGTGATAATGTTATCATTTTGAATATCAATAATTTGTTTTACAGTGGATTTTAAAAATTGCGGTTTATGGCATTTCTCATGGCTATTCTCATTTCTCAAAACGATCATAAAACAATGCCAATTTATTTGCATCTTTACCACATAATTTTGCAGAAAGGATGATCAGTCTGTGAAGTTCCTATTTAACCCTCTAGGGCCTAAGCTGTTTTTCCTATGTTTATGGTTATAGTAATAATTAGTAATGCAGATGTTTTCTTTTTCTCTTCAGGATAGCCTAGACTATCAGAATATTTATGCTGCAATGATGTCACATGAATTTATGAATAGTTATAAGACCATATACCAAAAGGAAAACTAAAACAGAACTTTCTCACCGAACTGTACTCAAATCACACTGAGAAAATAGTAAAGGAGGTTTTTGGCTTTTGATAATTGTTCTCCCGAGTCTTGGCAATCAAGGGGAAAATTGAATATTCTGACCATTACATCAAAAGCTATGTACATTTTTCAAGAGAATTCCTATTATTTTTATTATTACAACAAACATTAGTTGGGCCATGTCTCTGCATGCACTAGAAAAGGCTGCCTTTCTTCTGGTCATCGGTCACTTCTGGTGCATTTGCACTATTATTTCAACTGTTTTGCGAATAGTATAGATCTATATATGTGATAATGGTTTCAGTCTCATTATTCAAATGTGCAGTGTGTTTGAGATCAGTGCTGCCACAAGCACACCCCAGTCTGCCACCTCTGAGTAATTGAAAAGTCAGGAACACAGCCTTCGACTGGTCAAGACAGGAACACAGCTTTTGTCTAGTCAAGTCAGGAACACAGCCTTCGACTGGTCAAGACAGGAACACAGCCTTCGACTGGTCAAGACAGGAACACAGCCTTTGTCTAGTCAAGTCAGGAACACAGCCTTTGTCTAGTCAAGTCAGGAACACAGCCTTCGACTGGTCAAGACAGGAACACAGCCTTTGTCTAGACAAGTCAGGAACACAGCCTTCGACTGGTCAAGACAGGAACACAGCCTTTGTCTAGTCAAGTCAGAAACACAGCCTTCGACTGGTCAAGACAGGAACACAGCCTTTCTCTAGTCAAGTCAGGAACACAGCCTTTGACTGGTCAAGTCAGAAACACAGCCTCTGATTGGTTGACAGACTCAGACTTCGTTCCGGAAATATTCAGTCTTTTTTGAACAATGTCCTCGAAGGTTAATGAAAAGCTGGATGTGGTAGGATATATTTGGGTGACTACTGACATCTAGAGTTTGTTTGCAACTTTAGCCTCATTACTCTAGCGCTAAACTAAAGAAGTATTTGGATACCAGGTATGGATGTTTGAATACATCTGGGGTACTGAGAAACTTAGGAAAATTATATTTAATGACAAACTTTTACTTTAATTTTCAGCTGTGATGTTTGTAACATTAGCAATTGTTCAAATAAAGAGCTTCAAGAAAAGTTAATGTCTGTTTAAAGTCATCTTTAAAGATACCCCACAGTTTTTGGTCTCTAATTGCAAAATGCTTTTATGTTCAGTTGGACTGTACATTTCTTTACCATAAAGTGTAAATGATCAGCAGACCTATTACAACAGTTACTACTACCACTACAATTACTATTAATGACTATTTCTGTCTTTATTCCTCCACAGCAAGCATCTCCCCGTGTGGTTCTGCACAGTGAGGAGTTCGAGCAGGCCCTGGCATCTCTTTGTGTGATGGCTGCTCCCATGGCCCCTCACCTGGCCTCAGAGCTGTGGGCAGGTGCGTAGACATCCAAAGGCATTACTGTGTTAGTGTGCGGCTAAAGCTTAGATACGTCAGTGGAGAAATCAGAACGGTATCCGTTTAAACAGCATCCGTCAAATTCCCATATCCACTGTTAGGGCAATAATTAAGAAGGAAACCACCAGAGCTGTAGTGAACACAAACACTGGAACCTGATTCTGTGGTCAGATTGGTGGTGGAACAAGAAGGAGGATAATGCAGGAAAGAACCTCATCCCCATGAGCAAACATGATGGAGGATTTGAGGCTGTTGGAATTCTGTACTCCATGAAAATCTGGCTGCCTAAAAGACATAAAGAGTTGTGATTGCATCTTCTAGCAGGACAGTGATCCACGACAAACATGTTTTTGTTTCCCTGAAGGCTGTAATGAGGGATTTTGTATTCTTATACAAAATTAATATGATATTTTGGTATATGGAAGCTTTGCCTACATCCTGCTGACCCATCCAATGAACCTGCTATTTAATCACAGACCTTTTTTCCTTTCCTGCTTTTTCCTCTGCCTCACAAAACACTGATAGCTTCTCTTATTCTTCCTAATAGATCATCATCATTTGGCTTGTAGCAGCAGTAATGGATGTTCATGGCTTTTTACTGTGATAAACTACTAATAGTGGTCACTGTTTTCACTGGTAACAAGTTTAATTCAGACTTTCAGGTCTGTTTCTCATTGTTACTCCCACTCTGTTGTTGGTTATTAAGTTCAATAATATTGCACATAACTGTAAATTCCTATCCTTTTCATATTGCGTTTGTGCTTGTTTTGCTACTAGAGGAGGATTGGGTTCCCCTTTTGAGTCTTGGTTCCTCTCGAGGTTTCTTCCTCTTATTCTAAGAGAGTTTTTCCTTACCACTTTCGCCCTTGGCTTGCTCAGTGGCTTTGATCCGGATTCTCTGTAAAGCTGCATCGTGACAACATCTGTTGTAAAAGGCGCTATATAAAAATAAACCTTGACTTAATACTTCACTTAATATTCTACATATAATTTTAGTGTGATTGTTAATTAAGCACAAAAACATTTTTATGACCCTTTTTTAACCCAATTTTAACAAGGGTGCCAGTAATTATGGAGCTGTACTGTATATGTGCAGTGTTACTGCGCATTTTCTCGGCCGAGTGCGTTCCTTGAATTCCACACTGTAGTTGTGGACTTAGTAACTAGACATAAAGCAAGATGAAGCGTTTGTTTGGCAGTGAGTCAGCTTGCTCCATTTAAAAGTGAAATTGTGTCGGTCAAGAGTACAAAGTTGTGGAAAACACCGGAAGAAACAGAGGAAGCAAGTGTCCAGAACTCAATCACATCCAGCTATTGTCAAACGCACCCACACCATTCAAACCTGCTGTGTGGACAGAAGACCTGAGCACCTCGCGGGAGAGATGAAGAATGGGCACATCCTCATCCTCTTGCTGGTAACCACTTGACCACAATGAGGGATTGTAATGAGACGAAACAGGAAGCGCGTGAGGGCTGTGTGTATTTATGCATGTCGTCGTAGGGTTGCGTTGCAAAAATCACAAAACACGAGGAACATAGTGTGAGCAAGACCTCTCTGACATTCCAGCTCTGTCTCCCCCCCCGCCAACATGCGGCCACACACACAAACACACAAACACAAAGGCCAGCGGAAACACACATCCTTCCTGGAGGCAAGTGTGGGTCATACAGAGATTGCTAATTTTAAAATAATGTCCCAGGAGAGAGGTGTTTGCCAAAAGACCCCCATGCACGCTCACTCTCTCAGTCTCTCTCTCCCTCTCTCCCTCTCTCTCTCTTTTATGCTCTCATTCTCTTTTGTCATCTCTGTGTTTTCCATTATCTATGTTTTCCAATTAAGATATATTAACTTTTTTGAATCAAGGTTATTAATAGAGAGCTTGTTCCCCCTTTTGCTGCAGTACACAGCTCCTCTACTCCTTTGTGAAGGCTTTACACTAGATGGTGGAATATTGCTGTGAGGATTGGATTGCATTCAGCCACAAGTGTCAGAGAGGTCTGATACTGATTTTGGATGATTGTTGGGGATCACAATCTCACAACTCTTAGGAATGAGTTGTGAGATTAGGAATGCTTATCTTAGGATCATCAGAGCATCTCATTTTAATACCAAACCTTTTCCATGGATATATTACAAGCTGCGTGTGCAGCTGAACCTGTGTCAGTTAGGGCTTAAAGATTAAGGGAAAATACTTGAATGTGATTTTTCTGACCGATATTGCATCTGTGCTTTAAAATGCAGTAGTTTTTATTAAATAAGGTTTTGGGTTTTTTGGTCAAGAAGACCAGCATATCCACTTTTTTTCTGACCTTTCTTCTGAGGTTTGACCCCTGCATATAATGTTCCAGACTGCCACTAAGATGTGGTTGTGATGTCTCAACACACAGAGGTTTGGTTGTATCTGACTGGCCTATAATATCCACAGGCAGTTCACAAGCTTGGCTATAAGGTTAGCTTTTCCACTGTTCTAGATAATGTAGCCTATAACTGGAAAAACTTCTGTGATTTGAAAATTGCTCTGTGATTTGGATATAAAAATGATTATGATCATCTTTCTGCCCTAGTGTCAGCAGTAGGTGTAGCTTAACGTGCATGAATTTGCTTATTAGAAGAGGTGTCTGGATACTTATGGATATAAATACCTCACATACTCTTTGTCTCTCTTTCTCTCTGTCTCACTCTTTTAGGGCTGTCTCAGGTGCAGAACCCTCTCTGTTCTTTACTCTTGGGGAAAGGAGATGTGATGCAGCAGCCGTGGCCCACTGTGGATCCAGAGTACCTGCAGACTCCAGACACACTGGAGGTTTCCGTACGGGTGAGAGACACGCACACACACATTTGTCTTGCGATATCAATGTGGCTACATAATACTACACCTAAACACTATGCTTAACCTCATTATCCAAATGTTATTTTCTGCTCTATTAGATTTTCCAAAAAATGTGATTTGGGGTAAATACAGCACATGCTCAAGTGAGAACCAGAAAAATGTCCTCACCTGAGCAAAAGTTTCATGTTGTCCTATATTTGTGAAGACCCTTTACAAGTATATCAAGACTAGAACACACTCAAACATAGACCTATTTACTCCTCACATCACACAAAATGGGGGAAGGCCCCCCTTATGAACACTGCCCTCTTTAGCTAAACCATACCTACATGTATATGATGATGATAAAACTGCACACAGTTAGAGGAAATATATATATATATATGTATATGATATGACACAAAAAAGAAAGTCTCAAAATTGTCCTACCTAAATCGGAAAGCAGAAAGCTCTCATTATGAATCTTGCACCAAATTGTTTTACAGAATCTTTAATGATTATTTCTAATTATTTGTAGTCTTTTAAAATTTGTGATATTATTTGAAGTTGAGTCCTCAGTTTGTCTTAATGATTCCACTTCATTTCAATAAGTGTGAAAAAAAGCAATGAGAGTAAAATGATTCAAAAGATTTTTTTTTATTCGAAAGAATTCATAATGATATTGTTTTAACTAATTAATTTATTATTATTATTATTATTATTATTATTATTATTATGAGCAGTAGTAGTAGAAGAGTCTTCTTATTCGGGTAGTTGAATGGAAACTATCCCTTAATGTGAAGGGGACGTGGGACCAGGTACAGTGACAGCATCCACGCTGAAGTTTAATCTGTATCAAACACAGTAAAAGAACATGATGAAGCTCGGCTCTGTGCAGGCTGTTATTGCAGATTACTGTCATCATCTGAGACGATTCTGTAATTAATGTTCTTCTTCAAACCCGTTTTACCCGAGAGCGTTTAGAACGATCCGATGTGGGAGAGCTGAGACATGATTCTTTACCCGATTTTCCCAGGCTTTTCATGAAACATAAAGGTGGCTTTTTAGGCAAGATATCTGTCTGCTGCACCGAGCACATTTAACCACCACAACTGCTATTCAGCCACTCTTTGTTAGGTACAATAATGTGATATTAAAGTATTTACATGTGGAGTAAACTAGTGTGTGGCTACATTGCATAAATCATTCTAAAATATAAATATATTGATTTATAGTGATTCTCCAAATCCACAGTTCAGTTCTTACCTTGATTTGTCAGCCATGGCCATATATGATTCTATGGGTTTTCTGGGTTTTATTAAATCACCAACAGTTTGGAACATGATATAGAAGAACACTAAAGAACATGAGAGATTAACCAAACTCCTCATAAATGCACGTCATAAGAGCTCAGCAGGCTGCTCCTGCAGCAGTGGCAGTGGTTTGGGGTGGGTGGAGCAGTCTTAGTTTTAGAATCATTACACCCCTAATAAATAAAAAGCATGTTTTAAACCGGCAGTAACTAAGTTTTACTGTGACTGGGGACTTTTACTGCAGTTACCAACCCCAAAAACCTTCCCAGAAAAACACTCCTTGAAATGGAGTGATCTGAATAAGGTTTAGGAGTCAACTTGAACATAGCTATTTAGTAAATGTGTGAAGATTAAATTTGGATTAGATTTGACCAAGACAGAAACTTACTTTAAGAGCTTCACCCCCACCCCCCTCCCAATATACCTTATATAGATCATTTCTGATGCTGTCCTCTAAGGCAGTCATCTGTACTCTCCTGTAATACATGTGCTGTAACGAGACGTGACAGGCAGGTTCCCCAGGCTGTTCAGTACGCATGATCTGCTGTCAGCAGCACTCTGCTTCATCACCAATGAGCTGCTGAACATCTCCACGTTCACTTAGCAACTCAAGAGTGGGTGATCCTCCACAGAGGGAACTGGAATGCAGGAAATGAATGTGTCTCCTCCTAACAAGACTGTGGCTTCATATAGCATGTCTGTAATTAATCTGTGTGTGTCTGTGTGTGTGTGGGGGTGGGTGAAGGGCCTGGCCTTTGGTTTGCAGTGATGGGTGAACAGCAATTAGAGACTGTTTTGAATGCCCTAGGAGACGGATGAGTGAATTGCTCCATATAAGACTCAGTTTGAAGCATATTGGGGTGTGTGTGTGTGTGTGTGTGTGTGTGTGTGTGTGTGCCTGGTTGCTTGTCTGGTCAGTAAATCCATTTGTGTGGGCTTGGTCAGTGAGTCAGCTGCACAAAGATCAAACTCTGTAGAAGAAACCAGAGATGAGCTCACACATAACCCTTTTATTAGGATATCTATTAGATAGATATACAGTTGGGTCCATAAGTATTTGGATGTTCGCAGAGTTATTGTGTGCAGTTCTAATTTGAGAGTATTTATTTCCAGATCAGATGAAGAGTGTAAGAGTTACTGTGGTGGACAGCTAAAATAACAATTATTCCAAACAATGTCCAAAGCTGGGAAATGTAAAACAGCTGATGTTGAATTTGTCATTACTGTGATGTCACACCTGTGAACATGTTTACATAAGACTGCCCATCAGAGCAGAGTTCATCTTAAAGACAAAGTAACAAAAACAACCTGTTTGGTTCTAAGACAGTGCTGTTGTCCCATGAAGATATTTGATTTGCTGTGGTGGATGACAAACTAATTCTTTCCCTGGTGAAGAAAAAGCCTTCACAACAGTTGGCCCAATCAAGAACACCTTCCAGGAATGATCTGTGTCAAAGTTAACAACCAAGAGAAATGAAAACCACAAAGTAAATACAGAGTGTTTACCACAAGATGTAAACCAACATCTTATTGACAGCTGAGACAAAGATCAACTTGTACCAGAATGGTGAGAAGAGATGAGTATGGAGAAGGGAAGAATTGCTCATTATCCAAAGCATGACACCTCATCTGGAGGTAGTGTTATGTCATGGGCGCTTATTGCTGCCAGTGGAACCGGTTCCCTTGTAGTTATTGATGATGTAATTTCTGACAAAAGCAGCAGGATGAATGCTGAGGTGTATAGAGCTTTATTATCTGCTCGGATTCAGCAAATAAATTCAACAATGCTTCAAAGTCCAGATGGACAGTGACCTTGAAGCGTACTGTGAAAACGACCCAGGACTTTTGTAAGGCAAAGAAACTGAATATTCAGCAGTGGTGAACTCAGTCACCAGACCTCAATCCAACTGAGCAAACACTTCTCTTAGTGAAAGTAAAACTGAAGGTTAAGTACCCTAAAATGAGCAGGAGCAGAAGACAGGTCTGAAAGAGCTTTCCTCACTAGGAAAGAGATGCAACATGTTGTGATGGTGATGTCTATGGGTTCCAGACTTCAGGCAGACATTTACAGCACAAGATTTGCAACAGAGTATTTTTTAAAAAAATCATTTATGATTTTTTTGTTTGTCCAATTACTTCTGAGCCTGTAAAATGATGGGTTATGAAAATGGTAGTATTTCATACACTGTTCACTGGGCTCATATTAACTGTTGTATTTCAACTCCAGTATGCTGTGCTGGACAGCTAAAATACCAAGTGCTCCAAATTGTCAAAATGCCCCAATATTTATGGGGCTAACTGTATAGATATTAGAATATTCACCAACTTGGGAGACCATCATGGACATCATGGACTTCCCTCATTTGAAAAAGAAGTACTACGTAAACATTGTCCCCAAAAAGTGCCATTAGAGCTGACTTTGAATTTGTCATTGTTGTGACATTTACATAAGACTGCCAACCAGAAGAGAGTTTATTTACATGAATCTTAAAGACAAAGTAACAAAAACACTTTGTTTAGTTTTAAGACAGTGCTGATGTCCAACCAAGATGTCAACCTTCACATACTATCCACATGTACTGTATTTATCATTCTACCTAATAGTTCAAAGAGTTTAAAACACATCTCATACTTTAACCTAAAATGGATTTGCTTTGAGTGACCTCATACCTTAATTATTACCTTATTTCATTGTATTAAAATAGTTTCATCTTTTTGCTTATCTATACATACAGTATTATTTACATACAGTGTTTCAATCAAGGCGCAGTAACAAAAACAGCATAATTATTTGAGAAAATGGTTTTTTTTTTTAAGCTTAATTATGACCATTTTAGTTACATGAAGTCATAGAAATGTACTAAGTAGATCTCAGGGAGAAAATAAAATACAAGCGAAATGTGTGTTGGGAGGAGAACATCCACTTCAAATGAAAGATCATTCCTTTCCTAAAAAAGACCACCCACATGTAACTCAAAATATGATCAGTTAAGCTGGAGTATACCACCCAGATCAAGCCACTCCACCCGGTGGAGCTGCGTCATATTCACACAGTATTGAGGAATTCATGAATGCCTCTCGCACACACCTACACAATACCCTCTAACATGCTCTATCACAGTTTCAATCAGAAATCAAATATAAACTTCACACACTCAGCAGAACTGCAGCCTGTTCTGACTTCTTGTAAAGTCTGTGGAGCCCTTTTGAGTGGTTTAAATTGTTTTAGCATGTTTGATGAAGATCGAACGCTGCTCTGCAGTGACGGACAGCGCCTGCCTTTGATCTCTTCTCCATTACATTAAGTGAATCAATTCTCTTGCTCTCTCAGTCACTGGTTTATATAAAGCAGACTCTAAGTGGAGGGTGTCTGTCCAGGAATCTGGCTTATTGAAGGCCTCCTCTGGTTTTCCCAGCACATTTTCTTTCATATTGTACTTGCCAAAGTGTCTTCCATCACTGTACTCTGCCGTGTTGGCACCTGCTGGGTGAGGTGGGCTGGCATCGTGGGCTCATGGGTGTGTATGCCGCTGTATTTTGGGAATCCCTTGCCTAGTGGCAGAGGTTGGAGAAGTTCAGGACCTGTAATGACAGGGTTGAGTTTCTCCCACTGAGCAGGGCAGCTTCTGCGGCTGAGTCTAACATACACACACACACACACACACACACACACACACACACACACACACACACACACACACACACACACACACATGCACCCACGCAGCGGCAGATTGGATTGAAACTGAAGTGGTCACACGCAGCCCTGCTCACACATAAATGATCTTGGCAGATGCAGCGGCTAGTTGGCCACCCTGTGAAGAGCCGAGCCTGATTGTTTACCTATCCCTGTTTAACCACAAGGCGCTTGACTGAGAGTGTTTGTTTCTATTTTAAAGACAGGAGATGAGCTAATCTGGAGGATGATGTGAAGTTAGCTTCTTTGTTGTGTGCCAAGCTGTAGATGTAATTGGAAATGTTCAGACTTTGTTCAAACTTTGACTTCAGTGTGAGTGTCTTTCAGCTCTACTGGTTTTGGTAATCTTACCTTGCTAGGCTCTTAGTTGAGCAATAAAGTGGTCTGCTGCTCACATGTGCTTGGGCTGCTGTTTTTTTTTTAATTGTTAAAAATTAAAATAGTCGAAACTGTTGAAATATGTCTTCCCTACCTTAAATGTAGTCAGTCAGCCAAAACATGCTTGGTGCCTTTGGGGAGAATCTGTGTAACTAATTGGCTGGCTGATTTACTGACTGAGAGATTTATTGATTTACTGAACAACTGAGTAACTAACTAACTGACTGACTTACTGACTGATTGGCTTACTGAGTAAATTAGTGTGTGACTTACTGACTGACTAGCTGCATGACAGCTCATGACCCACTTAATTACTGACTGACTTATTGACTTAACTGAGTTACGTAGTGAATTTTGACTGACTGATTGACTGGCTGCTTGCTGACTAAATGATTTACCGACTTAGTGACTTATTGACTTAATGGGTAAGTGACCGACTGACTGACTGACTGAGTGAGTTTACTAGCTGACCAAATTTACTTTACTTAAAAAAACTAATTTGCTAACTTTGTAATTGATAGACTGACTTGCTTACTGACTGACTAACTGACTTCACTTACTGAGTAACTTAATTAGTATGTGACTGACTGACTGGCTGATTTGATTACAGACTGCCTGAGTAACTAACTTGCTGACTGACTGACTTGCTAGCTGTCTGACTTGCTTGCTGAATGAATTAGTGAGTGATTTACTGACTGACTTGCCAACTCACTGACTGGGTGACTGACTTGCTGACTGATTTACAAACTGACTGAATGGGTGATTTCCCTGCTTGCTTACTTACTTATTTACTCAGTTGCATGCGAATGAGGTCCACGCCATTCACACTTCACAAATAAAGCAATAATCATAACGTTTAAATTTGTACATGCTTTTGTCTATTTCAGTCAAACGGTGTCAGAAACCTTATAAACTAGATATAGACCAAATTTCCAAACTGTTACTTTTATCTCAAAACTCTTTTTATTCTCCTTCCGTCAGATTAACAACAAGGCTTGCGGGAGTGTCACCGTGCCTCGACAGGTGGCTCAGGATGCTGAGAAGGTGCGTGAGCTGGTTTTGGGCAGTCCACTGGGCATGCGTCTCCTCACCGACCGCGTCATAAAGAAAGCCATCCTCTCTCCCAGGACTGCCCTGATAAACTTCCTGGTAGAAGAATGAACTGAGAGAGACCTGTGGACATTAGTAAGGTCAAATGAGATGCCAGGCCAGAAGGTCAGAAGCTACAGGCTAATGAGAAGCTGAGGCTTTTCCGCTGGGAGAGAAGAGTGAACGGATATCGATGCAGCTCTCAGTTTGTAAAACAAACAGAACGAAGACTGTGCTTACAGACATTGTTTTTATTTTTTACCTTTTTAAAAAGAGTGCACGTTTGTCTGTTGGAGAAGACATTAAAAACTGAGAGTGAAATTGGCCTTTAAGTGTGCTGCTGAGTGAATGGGATGTTTGTCAAAGATGATGATGATGAATTTTACATTTCTGGGTGGACTTTGCCTGTATACCAAAAGCTCGGCAACCATGTTCCAGACTGTTTCTGTACTGAGGCTGGTGATGAAGCACTTCTAATTAGAGCTGCTGGTTCCAGATAAACAGGCTCTCCTCCTGCCATCACCAGTCCTGTAATGATGTAGTGGAGAAATTGCTGTCCTCACTTACAACAGTTAGATTCCTACCAGCTCTTGTAAACTAATGCAGTGACCACCAAGCTGCATCTGACTCATTCTGTCCTCTGTGGATCTGTTAGTTCTACTGTGTAGGTCTAAACCAAGAGTGTAAGAGTCCAGTCCTGCAGAGTTTTGCATGTTACCTCATTAAATACAGCCGATTCAACTCAGCACAGGGGTACCGATGTCTTCATGAGTTGAAATCAGAGTGTTAGAAGGGAAACTCTGCCAGGCTCTGACCCTCCAGAAGCTGGAAAACTGTCCTAGACAGGACTAACCAATATATCATTTGCAGATTTCTATGATTTTTAATCTCTTTCACCTAATGGGTAGTCTGGAGTAGCAAATTTGAATACAAGATATCTCCATAGTATTAAAAAGCATGTAATGTATGCCAACACTATCTTTATCATTATCATTTATAACATGTTCCTACACATGATGAGAACTGATTGGAGGGGGAGAAAAATAAGAGGTTATAAACAGAAACCAAAACTGCAAAGAGCCACTCCCAGTACTGCTATGTTAGCATCATTAAGACTGTGAGATTCTGGTTTTTTTTTTTTTTTTTTTTTTTTTCAAATGTAAGAAGTGTAAGCTATGGAAGGGTAAAACTAAAATCTAAAATATAGTTAAATATTGATTTTGACTGATATAATCAGTTATCCTGATATTAGCCTCTTAAAATCAGTATTAGCCACCAGCATTAGTCTAGCCCTGCTCTGGTCCAGTGGGTCTTAATCTCCAACCCCTGTTGCTCCAATCATACTTGAATTATGAGTTCAGTACCAAGAAATGAAATTCTGCCAGGAAGATTCCAGTGCTACATCAGTCATTCGTTCATTGCTCTAGGCCAAACGCAATGCACCACCTGTCTTTAGAAGGATTCAACTTGCACTCACGCTTTTGGGTGCTGACGTTTCTAC
>CM067479.1:19513353-19810724 GCA_034552555.1 Semaprochilodus insignis | reverse complement strand
GGTCCTGTTGTCCAGGGAGTAGGCTCCGCCCCTGCCGTCCATATCTGGCAGGATCTGCGAGGGTCCGAACGCTTCAAGACCCAGGGCCTATGCCAAAGACTCCTTAGTTCAACCATTATCAAATTGCACATCTTATACAAGATTAATATCGTTTTCTATCACTTTTGCCTTTCGAGTCTTTATGGCAGAAATGACATACTGTGAGCCTTAAACACTGTTGTCACCTCATACCAAATATAAAACAGTCACTACAGTGAAAAATTAGCAAATGCAATACATTGGCATTACTTTTCGGCAGTAGCATGCAGAATACATGCCTAAAGAAAGCAAATCCCTGGTTATTCATGTTCCTGCTTCTCAGTAAAGGTGGCTTGTTATATTCTGAATTCTATGTATTTGTACTGTAGTGATTGCTGTAGTGATCTAGTTTTGGCACACATTGCTCTTCATAGTAAACTGAAGAGGAAATCTTTGAAATGAACCAAGTTGTATGACTAAAGTGCAATTGCATAACTCTAAGTAAATGGATAATAATGTTGTTACATTTAAATACTTCAACAAATGAAAACTTAGAAGTTAGCCTTCAGCTAATTAACCCTCAGAAGCTGAGTTAGGTGTGTGGGAGCTGGGAAAACATGAAAACATGTAGGGTAATGAAAACGTGTAGGGTAATGAAAACGTGTAGGGTAATGAAAACGCGTAGGATAATGGAAAATTTTCCCACCTTCTTTTAAAGAGTGCTGTGTTAAAGATGCTGTATTACAACACCCACCAGGCCAAAAGTGATAACTGAGTCATTCTGTGAAAAGAGTGCCAGTTCCACACATTCCACAGCCTACAATGGCATGTAGCAGAGACAGAAACCTGTTTATACGTACTTATCAAGCCTATTTAAACTCAGAGGCTCATCATTAGCATACTATGTGCACATTTCTGGAAGTGAATATAGGTCCCAGTTCCTCTGCTGTTAACTGCCATGACAGAGGACCTGCTAACTTATTTTCACTTAAAATGTCAGTCAGATTATAATTATATGATATAATTTGAATGAAATGATATGAAATGAAATGTTTGGGTGTTCAAAGGGCGAGAACCACTCTGTATAGGTTCATAGGTCTTATTAGCACTAACACTAACGTTTATTAAAGTTAATCTTATCTAATATGACAATACTGACATATTTTATGATGTTTGATGTCATGACAGCTCATTTAACATGCTACGTGTAGGCTAAGTTTGCCACCAGGACATCTGTTGTAAATATTACCTTTAAAGGTAACATGACATTATTAATAACTAAATGAACATAATCTGTCACAAAAACATTGTAATGCCATATGTGTGACAGTGTTATGTAACAGTCCAAGCATTACCAAATGTTCCACTATAACAAAAAAGACATGAAGAAAGACATGAAAACATGTGGTACATTTCACTTTTATTTAGCATTAATAATTTGTTTTCTCCTGTCTTTGTAGTATCTACTCAATCATGCAAGATATGTAGAGAGTATATTCTCTATATATTGCAGTAATCACTGACATATAATTAGCTGTGGTTTGACGGTCTAAGCTTGATAAAGGCATGTTCTTTATTGATACAAGGAAAATGTCATTTTGCTGTCTTAGGGCACAACCAGTCAGTTCGGGCCGGTTACCGGATCACTTCTCCTGTCACTAGGCTACCAGTCACCTCAAACTGAACGGTGTTAGCCAGCGTAGCCTGAAAAATTCCCCTCTGTCAAAAGCTCAGTGTGATAGCATGGTAGATTTCAGTTTTCTTTGGCCCCAAATAAATTTGAACAACAGTTTTCCATGGCTGAAGCAAGAGATTTTTTTGTCTTGTTTCTTTCTGCTTTGGTTGAGTAGGACAGCCCTCCTTCTTCCATCATTTCTCAGCTCAATGCTAGTCAGGTAAAAGGTCTGTTAGCTGACTTAGCAGAACTGGTAGTTGGTGCTGTTCTCCAAGCACATTGACTGGTCCAATGATGTTGCGTTAGTGGCCGTGACGATTCACATGTCTAACTTCACTGTCCAACTTGATTATGTTTTTAAAGTAGTGGATCATTTGAAGCTGTTGTTTAACTTCAGAGCTGTTTTCCATGGCTTGGTGGGCACATGGTTCTACTCTTACCCAACAGCTGTTTGCAAAAGCACTGATGCCTTTGGCTTTCAGATCAGCTGAGTTCCTGTTTGTGAGCTTTTGTGAAAGGCCATCAGCAGTTCTTTTCAGTGCTGGCAGCAGAGAGGCCACAGTCATCGCATTGCAGAGGCAGTATGATTCAGTGTCACTCTCTCAGCTGGCCCAGCCCGATGACATGCGCAGCTCTGGCGCCATTGACAGCTCGGTCCATGCAGCCATGGCTCTTCAGTTGTCTGACTTCATTGACTGTGTCGAAGAGTAATTCACTCGACCCTTCAGCAGGACAAAGACGAACAGAAGCAGAGGAAAGACATAAAGCCCCCCTTTCATCTCAGGAGAGGAGCTGGCCTCCTGGGAATTGAAGTCTGGGGGAGCTTCAACATCTGACAGTGGTGCCATTGTCTGCGAATGTTTCTTAACACGGCTGGACATCATTATCTGACCACACATAACTTATTCTGACTATCAAATCTCCAGGCTCTGATATCTATCCCTTCCTCTGTGTGGAATGGCACCATTGTAGTGACTCACCGATCTAATTCTGCTGAATAATGGCTCTGAGAATGCTTCCACATTCCTCAGATGTGCTGACTTTTCTCATTAAATACACTCTGACAGGGCCGGGGATCCGACACGGCCTGCACTGACTGTTCCTTCAGCATTCCTTGTTATATCCTTTCTTGCAGTATGAATGTATCCCTCGTTTTGTATTCTATCCTTTCATTTCCTTCAGAGGAAGTGTTTTCATTCACCTTTTCACCTTTTGCACTCGTTAAATTCCCCGAAGCTCAAGGTTTTATTTTTACTCCAGTGCTCGGTAGGTTCAAGTTCATGACTGCTGACTCTGGATCAGTTCTGTTTTTTGATACTATGTCAGTAACCTGATACTAGAACCGAACTCCAGGTTCTTTCACAGTACGAGCGGCTGTATTAATCTTCTCCTCAGATGATTTCTTCAACAGCTGGCCTGCTGACCTGTCAGTGCAGTGGTGTCATGTGATTCTGGTTTGAGGGTGAGCCTTCATGAGGGATGTGTGCTCTGTTGCCCTAAAAAAGCCTGACTCTGTGTATGATCTGAAGCAGGCAAACCTGCGGAAGTTAATGGGATTCTAGTACTTGATTTGGGGGAATAATGTGGAATGCTGGTTTTGTATTTCAAGTGTTGGTTTGACTGTTGTTAGTCAAGTTACTCTTGTAGTGGAAATTTATGCTGAAATTTACGCTGAACCTAAAGCTGCACAATGTACCTTTTTCTAAACATGAATGAAAGAATTAGCATCACTGAGTTAAGAGCAATGTGGTGGGTATGTGCTGCAACCTGTAAAACCTGAAATTATAATTTAAAAGTCAGAGTTTTTTTAGCTCAAAAAGATGGTCGTTCTCAATATTTAGGTCCTAAACACAAATTCAACATTATACTGATGAATATATGACAATGGTAAATAGTTTACTTCCATACTCAGAGGACACATAATTCACCAGGTTTTGACTAAGTTCTCTTTGAATACTCTTTCATTGGGCAAGTCTACTATTACAATGCTCAATAGAGCCCTATAGTTGTGTTGTTGTTCTGTAGTTGGTCTGTTGTGTTTTGCTGTATTGGGTTCTTGTTCACTGAATTTCACCTGATCCTCTAAACTGTAAGGTTGTTAAGGAGCTGAAATACAGTTATACCTATGCAAGCTAACACTGCATTGAACAGACTGGCATAAAACCAGCAAGCTTTTACAAACATTCAGAAACAGAATGGAGCACTTTTTGTGTCCAGTCGCTACAATTTAGATGAGTGAAACAGATTCACAACAGGGTGAGACAGCTATAAGACAGACTTCGCCCACACACTAAACAAATGTGTTGTAGGTGAAAAAAAATGCTGAAATCTATTTCAGTATTATTGTATTAGATAAATAAACTCTAACAAAGATAAAAATGTCAGCGTTAATGAAAACCTGTGAACTTGTACAGGTCGCAATGTTTTTATAGCTTGATTGGCATTGTGAAGTGAAAATAAGTTATCACATTCTCTAATGGGAACTATTACTTCATTAGCATACCTGGGTGTTAATTAGGAAGTACATTATTGAAGTATTTCTGAAATTGAATTCTTGTACTCCAAATAAATAACAAAAACAAACCTTTTCCTGCTTTAATTTTCAATCAGATACCTCAGTAGTACTTTTTTTAAAGACCAGGTTACTAAGGTATATTTTGTCTGTACTTTTTCCCCCACTATACATACATACAGGGGTTGGACAATGAAACTGAAACACCTGGTTTTAGACCACAATCATTTATTAGTATGGTGTAGGGCCTCCTTTTGCGGCCAATACAGCGTCAGTTCGTCTTGGGAATGACATATACAAGTCCTGCACAGTGGTCAGAGGGATTTTAAGCCATTCTTCTTGCAGAATAGTGGCCAGGTCACTACATGATGCTGGTGGAGGAAAACGTCCTTCTTGGTGGTATGCTGACATTACCCTGGATACCGTGGCTCTTGATACATCACAAAGACTTGCTGTCTTGGTCACAGATGCGCCAGCAAGACGTGCACCAACAATTTGTCCTCTTTTGAACTCTGGTATGTCACCCATAATGTTGTGTGCATTGCAATATTTTGAGCAAAACTGTGCTCTTACCTGCTAATTGAACCTTCACACTCTGCTCTTACTGGTGCAATGTGCAATTAATGAAGATTGGCCACCAGGCTGGTCCAATTTAGCCATGAAACCTCCCACACTAAAATGACAGGTGTTTCAGTTTCATTGTCCAACCGCTGTACATATGTGTATGTATAGTGGTATATATAAACAATTAAAATAGTAGAAGTTTAAAACTGTTTACTGTGTATTAGATTTAGATTCTGCTGCAACACTACAGTGTACAGGTCTTGGAGGTCACTGCTAAAGTTCAGTCTCCACAGCTGCCACAGGTTCATATAACCAGTCTTCTGATGAAGCAGTGCTGATTGAGTTCCACAGCCATGACATTAGAGTTTTCAGTCCATCTGAAAACCACATGAACCTGAAGGCTTTAGCATATGTGGAAAACAGATGAACCTGCACTGCACCAATGCAGCAATCAAAATCACAAGCGTGTTTGCTGTCTAGACTCAGTACTGGACTGTTTGTTTAGGTTGGGAGGGAGACATTAGCTTAATCCTTCTCTCAGCTCCACTAGCAGTTAGTCTGTTCTCGGTCCTTCTTTCATTTCAGCATTAGCATTAGCTTCCATTAGAACTCAGTCCTAAAACCTGCTCCGGCCCAGCATAGAGAAGAACAGTACAGGGAAGTGTATGAAGGAGCAGAAGCAGAGAAAGGCATGTACACTACCTTGTAAAACCTTGATTTCAAAGATTTCAATATTGTAAAATTTAATATTGCGCAGATAAATGTACTAAATTATTCTAGCTACTTCTAGTTCTTTGCAACTTTATACAGTGCAAATTTTATAGAATTACACAGTATTAGTAGGACACTGGACAGAAAGAAATGTTATATGTGTCTAGAATTATAAACAGAGCTGTAGATGATTCTAAAATGACTTGATGAAGTCCCAATAAATATAATAGCAATAATTCCTTGTGTTTCAAAAATGACAAACACGTCTCAGAGCAGATGACTTGAAAATTCCTGTAAACAAATCATTAAAAATATATTATTTATTCTTGAGTAATGTACTATTGTTCCTACAACAGCATCTAAATATTTAGTTTTCTAGTTTAGAGCAGTAAGTTGGCATTGCATGTGTAATAACAAAACATATTCATATTAAAAATGATGGTACATTTTTGGACATATAGATTCATAAGTATGTACCGTCATGAGACCACCCTTCATTTATTTGTTTAAATATTTTTATTTTTTCTACTGAAAACTGTCATCCAGTACAAGTTATTTAATTTTCAGTAGTAGATAAAAAAAACAGGATGTATTTAGTGTGTCCGCTCATATACGTATTTTCCCACACCTCAAAAGTTCTTTCTGAGGATGCAGATAATCTCAAACACAAACACAGGTCTGGACTCTGGGGTGGTCAGTCCATTATTCTGTGCAGCTTCTTGATTGACTTTGCACATGTTCATTTTTTTTCCTCAGTAAGAGCTTCTTGGCAGCTACACTCTTTCAGACCCATAGTGTTGACTCGTCTTCTCACAGTAGAAGGATGGACAGATGCACGTGTGGTTGATACTGACTATAACACCTTCAGTTTAAGATGATCTGTTTCTTCCTTCAAACAGTGGATAAAATCACACAGCCTGTCTGCTACTCACAGGTAGCTGTTAGGGCTGTGATGCTAATAAAGGTGGCGCTGCTCCTCTTTTCAGTCTCTTCAGTGTTAAACACTGAGTGTAGCTGCTCAGTGTTGTCCAAGGTTTGAGAAACTGTCCGGAGAGCAAACTAACAACTTTGGATAGGCTGTGGAAGCTGATGTTTTCCTATTCACCTGTTTGTTTTGTGAATTTTCTGTTACACCTTAAATGATGCTGCAGTTACATTTTGGTATCTATACAACTAGTAGCATTTAAGGTGGAACTGAACATTTGATTAAGAAGCTGGTGAATGTTCATGGCATGTTAGTTCTATGTACTGAACTCTCCTTATTCAGCTACACCAATGTAAATACAGTTTTCCATTCTGTGGCACCTTTCCCGGTAATTCTGAACCATAATTTAAGAAACAGCTTGCATTTTCAAAAGAAATGGAAAGAAAATATTGCAGTTATGAAGTATTTATATGACAGGAGTTTTTGAGTAGCTATTTGAAGACATTCTGTCAATATAAATCAGCCTAATGACGCATTGAACCTTCATGCTTTATGGTCATCATTGCTGAGGGCAGTTGAGTGAGCGGTGAGGGTACAATGATGCGAGGCTACATGCACGCAGCACTTTGAGGGTGTTTTTATCACAGGCAGGAATTCCAGTCCTCCTTCACTCAGCAGATACTGTTGCTGGGGTGGAATGTGCGGCGTGCAGCTGGAGCAGAGTGTGTTTTCTCACACGCTGCATGCAGGGTTGGGGTGATAATTGGGGCACACGTTATCCGCCACCCAGCTCTCCTGCACGCACAGCACTGCACTCATCTGTGTGTGTTTCTTTAAAGCGTTCTCCGTTTGCAGTACACAACTGCTGCCTCTCCTGGGCCTGTTCCTCATAAGAGCTGGGTGTAGAGAGCAATATGTTACCTTTAATTTACCTCCTTAATGTAAAGAAACTCACATGGGTGATCATCACATATGTAGTATGTGGCATTGAATACATAATTCAAGGACCCATATCAAGGAAAAACTAGTTGTCTTAGCTGTTCTAAATTCAAGAGTAGCAAAGGTTAAAGTTGCACCATTGCTGATACTTTGTCATCCTTTCATGCTGGACTGATTTGACTCGACACTACAATGACCCAGTATCACCTCTTCAGGCACAAAGTAGTAACATGAGATAAGATGCTCTCTTCAGTAGATATCTCTGCAATACGATACATAGGCCTGTTTGATATACCATCAAAACTGTAATTTCTTCACATTCTGTTGATAATTTTAGTTCATTTTAGAATATTTTAATGTGAAAATCTTACACATTGCTCCTTTAAACCTTTCTACATTGCTTTCATTTTTATTCTATGTAACTGAAAAGTTTTTGTCAGCATTTATTAAAAACATCCATGATGATCAGCCTTGTGTTCCACAAATGAAGGAGGGATGGTTAGACAGTGTTTAGACTGTTAGTTAGCTAACTTTGTAGATCTGGAAGTTATTCTTGGGACAGTGTGACATTAAAGATCATGATGATCACAAGTATTGTCGACTCCAACTGTCTTTAATTTAAGCAGATAATCATTTGTTTCATTCTCAATTTTGTGGTTGCCCTAATAAATGCAGCCTTGTTGCAGAATGTTTTGCCACTTGGTCCGACCGAGGGGATGTATTCCAGGGGGCAAGTATTATAAACTCAGCAAATTAATACTTTTTTCCCTTTTGTGGGTCTGCAACTTATTATATTAAATCCTCATACCAATCAATTTAAGTAATAAATGAATAATTACAGTTTATTATTTATCATTTAATAACTTTCTAATGTTCCCAAATTTTGAATAAAACATCTAAATATATTATATTGCTTATGATATTTAAAAATACATTCCACTGGCTATTGCTGTATATACAGTTCCAAAGATTATTAATGTAACAAGTAATTCCTCAAAGTATAATGACCCTTTGACATAGCTGAAGGTATGATACATTTACGGTATTTGGCAGACGCTCTTATCCAGAGTGACTTACAGTTTGATCATTTCTTACACAGGTAAGCGAGGGTAGTGTTAATAGCCTTGTCCAAGGACCCTTATTGCTGTAGTGTACAGCATTTGGCCAGGTAGGGATAAAACCCCAGTCTACAGCATGGTAAGTGGAGGTGCTACATACTACGCTATACCAACCACAACACTAATATACATAAAGGGCTAAAGAGAGGTTGCAAAATGAATTACAACTATGGCTTTTTTGCATAACACCACACACATGGTGTGCATGTTTGCATTACCTGGCCTCACACTGTTGATTGTGGGAATAGTGATACTGTTTCTGTTGTCACTGTGGCTACACTAGGAATAGTTTGGAATGTGTCACAGTCACTCAGTTGACCTTTTAAAGCAATATTTTCACATGACCATCATGAATCTGTATAGCAGAGTGGTCAGGCTGGTGGAATGTTAAAACAGGGCAGGGATGTTTTTGCTCTGTTACTATGCATCACGCAATTAGGCTGCATGGCTGTGATGCAGTTGGGTGGGAAAAATGCAGGGATTATTACTGCGGAGCCACATCTAAGTTGGGTAATTTGGCAAGCTCCTCAGAGACTAGATTGCTCATTGGGGAAAATGGGCTGCTGTCTCGCTAACCGCCTCAAAGGAAACCCGGTCTTTGTGACGTCATGGTGATATTTCCTACATCCCACATAAAAGAACACATGGATATATATCTGTTCTTTTTTCTTTAGGATAATTATTAAACCCCATTTATTTCATTGAACAATGACCCTCAAGCAACTATGGCAGAACTATCAGCAACTGGTTTACAGCTGTGGCAGAGCATCAAGTGTTTGGTTTAATTAAACAGCCCCAGCTTTGTGAGTGAACATTTTACAGGGATTTAAGTGTACTTTAGAACTTACCAGTGCAGGGATATTATATCTAACTTAAAGTGTTTCTCAATGCTTAATGAAATAATTCAGCTAAACAGATCTGGAACTGGAGCTGCTAGGCTAACATTGCTAACAAACACTAAATGTCAGTAGTTACCCAAAGTGTATTCCATGAATACAACCTCAAACTTTACTTAAACTGCATCCAGGTCTTAATTCAGGTCAGTCAGACAAGTCAATACTGTTTAGTAGTCTTCTATTCGGGGGAGAGGGTTTTAAGTGACTATTGCCTCCTGTTGTTTGTTTTAAACTAAAGGGGCAAAATTTGGACATCAGACATGACATAGCTATTTAATTGGGGTAAGTGAAAAATCATCATTAATTTGTTCAAATCTATGTATGTTATTCACAACAGACACACATTTAATTTTGGTGTTTGTGTTACAAATACATAGCAATATGCATTATGTATCATATTCCTTAAAACAGCTAAGAGCTCATACGCACAGATAAAAAAAACTGTCCTATATATTTAAAATAATTACAATAGCGTTGCTGTCAGAACAAAACATTGTATCTCTGAAATGGTCACTTTACAGGAGAACATTTTTAACTTGTTATGGAATTTGGGATTATTTCTGTTGATCAATTCATCATGAAATTTAGAGGCTAAAAGCTAAAAGAAGTTTTCATATTTTCTAAAAAAAAAAAAAAGAAAAGGAAAAAACAATAATGGAGATAATATGATATCAGATTTGCTGTGCTGATATTAACACAATAAATTATTATTCTTGTTACTGTACACAATTATTTTGATGTGTATATTTTTATGTATGCATCTCTTTCCAACTCATTCCAAAACATGTTGGGACAGGGGCATTTTAGGGCTAGCAATGAGGTCAAATGAAATAATGATGTGATTTCAAACACATGATGTCAACAGGTGACTGTAGTCATGACTTGGTACAAAAGCAATATCCACGAATGGCTGAGGGTGAGTACCAATTGCGCACTTAATACTAATAATAAATAAGTTTGAGTACTCAAAAACCCACAATGCACACTCAGAACCAGTCGATTTTCGAGTGCAGAAATGATGGACACTATCGTCCCACAATGCAATGGGAATGCCTCTACAAATAAACATATTCTCCCACATAATGCAGTTATTTGTTTGTGTAAGCTTCATCACTTCCTGTTAGTAAGAAACCATGTAGTATGCTTATATTTTGCGCAGAGGATCTCCAGTTTGTCAACAAACAATAAATCTCACACAAGTATTTTTAACCTCACTAAGCAAAACCCAACATGTCTTAGATGATTCCCTGCACTCCTCTACATGTAAACATGAATGAAGAATGAAGATAATGAGCTTGAGGCCGTAAATATCTCTTAGGTAGCCTGCTGGGAGGAAAATGTGGCTAACTAAGTCAGGAAGTGTTTCTCTCTGGCTTGTTTTACTGAACATGATCACATGTGCTGGCGCCGAGCCCGGAGCTATCAACTACACAGAATAACACACACAGGAGCCTAGAGAGGCTTCACAGTGTCCTCCATACATATCTGCCCAATGAAACTCTCTGCTTTTCACCTGTATATTCAAGCCTGCTTAATTAATGGCGAAAAGCTGGAAACATAGCAGTTCTGGAATGAAGCACTTTTTGTGTGCAATCTCTTCATTTTAGATGAGTCAAACAAAATCACTGCAGGGTGAGAGAGCTATAAGACGGACTTCGCCCACACACTAAACAAATGTGTTGTAGGTGAAAAAGGAAAAAGGCTGCACTGATGGAGGAGAGTAAACATGAAATGTAAGAGCTTAAAATGCCTTTTGTGAATCACAACTGTAGTGCTGGCAGATACTGACAAAACTCAGCAACATGATATTTTCTGAATGCGTCACAGTTTTAGGATACATTTAAGTTGGCATTAATACTGTCAGTATGTTAGCATTAATAAAATAAATTAAACAATACATTAATGGAGTTAATAAGTTAACAGAAGTGAAGTTAGCTTGCTTTCATTTGGCTGTTTAGTTTCATATATATATATATATATATATATCTGGTTAACTCTCAGGGCCTAGATATCAGTAGTACAACGCACCACCTCATTTTCTGTGAAACCTATTACCAATGTTACATGTAAATAAATGTATGATACATGTTTGATACATGTGCAAAATGATTTCATAACTTCACATCTTCACAGATTTCAGCCGATTAAGAAATTAAAGAAAACCTGTTCATAAAATTAAACGAACTTTTAGATGAATGGAGCTCTAGATCATTCTGATCAAGCTGAGGTGCTGATGAAAATCTCTTACATGCACACTACAAGTAATCAGATCCAGAATCACATGCATGCGTGGAGAACCACGTTATAAACTTACAATGGAAACACACCTGTGCAGAACATACACAAAACTTCCAGACCGGGAACATAACCAGATACAGCTGTTTACACGGCTATTGTTCTCCTGTTTAAGATTATTAACAGATTATTTACAGGATTACACATCTCGTTCATTCAGAAACCGCATTCGGTATAACCTTAGTCAAATTAATCTATAGCGATTGTGTATGTACATGAACGTGTTCTATTCCGATTGAGCTAATCCGTTAATAATCGGATTATTAACGGATTATCAAGATGCATGTAACCATGGCTTATGTTCCCAAAAAAGCATGAAATATTAAATGAAATATATTAATACACACTGAATAAGATACTAATAACTCTAACGCTTCTAATAATATGTATATATATTATTATATAACGAAGTTATTATTGTTAGAGAGTGATTCAGGCCTCTGAGGGATGGTGCTGGTGTTGGTGGGCTGTGCTGATCTGAGCGCCTGTGTTTTGAGGTTACTGCGCCTTTAAATACAAAGGCACACTGGAAGGACGGTTGCGTGGTACATTCAACCGTTTAAGCCGCCCGAGTGCTGCTCATATTTGACTGCACACTGACTGCAGCGGAGGACCGCTCGGGAGGAGCTCGCCGAGCTCCCAAACCGCCGTAAACAGGTCGCTATAAAGTTGCTCCAGAAGTTTGTGTGGAGGTGGTCTCGTGAGCTCTGGAGTGGGCGCGAGCTTCTTAAAGGCGGCAGCGGCAGCGGCAGCGGCAGCATCGCGAGGGACGAGCAGCTGAGGAGGATCTGTGTCTCTCTCTCTCTCTCTCTCTCTCTCTCTCTCTCTTCCCCGCTCTCCCTCTCCCTCTCAGCCACTTCACTCACTCTGACACCGCTCTAAGGACGGAGTTTGAGCAGACTTGCCTGTGTAAAGTGCAGAGAAAGCGTTTTTTTCCAGTTGTTTTTTCTTCACACGGATCTCGGAGAACTACACAACTGGATGAAAGTTCGTTTGTGAGCTGTAAGTACAGTTTCTGGGCTCGCCTGTGTTTTTCAGCCTTTATTCTTTGAGCTTTTTACTTTGTGACATGGAACAAGTCCAAACTTTGAAGTGACGTCTTCACTCCCGGTCCTTTCAGTACTTAAGTGCTCTGGAATACTAGAAACACCTCGGCGAACATGGATAAGTACGAAGACTTGGGGCTCGAGGCGAGCAAGTTTATTGAAGACCTTAACATGTACGAGGCGTCGAGGGACGGTTTGTTCCGAATGAAGCGGGACGCGGGAAACAACCCGGACTTTGAGGAAACCAGGAGAGTGTTCGCCTCCAAAATGACCAAAATACACATGCAGAAGCATCAGGAGGAGATGGCCAAAAACAGCCTGGCGGCGAGGCTAAACGGAGGCCACGGGAAAGCGTCAGACGGCACGTTTTACACCAAAGACAGACCACCTATCAGTAGCTGCAGGCAGGGGGGCGAAGCTGCAGCTAAGCCGCCCATTCTGTCCGGACCCATGCCAAGCTCAGCCAGCATTACTCAGTATTCACCTTATGAAGGACAGAAACATCATCCAGCCCCCCAGAATGATGCTCCCGACGGCAGAGGCTATAGCTATGGAAACAGTCATGACCAGGAGCATGTGGATTCCTACCATCACCCACCCATTAGTCCTGGAAACACTTATATCCAATCATCGCCCACACATGCAAGCCAACCTTCCAGTCCTTCTGGTACATGGGACCCTAGGAACAATCCTCCCTGTCAGGCATCATCATCACCCACCCTTAACAACAGTTCTGCTACAAGTCCAAGTGCACCTGGAGCTGGCCAGAACCATGGAGTTACTCCTCCACTCCATCAGAACCTGCCATCCCAGGCTTTCCCCAATGCTGGCAAGCCTGATTCTGTCCCACGGTCACCCACAGGTTCCTACAGAGCATCCACAGACTCTTACCACCAGCCTCCAACTCACCGGACCCCCTCTCAACACTTTGAACCCACCCAAGTTCAAAGGCCTGTTCAGGGAGACCCGCGCCTCAACGGGGTTCCTCCGAGCCCTGGGCCTGCCCAGGTTACCCCACCAGCACACAGCCAGCCAGAATTGCATCAGAGCAGCCCCAAAGCAGGCCATGCTGTAGTACAGGGGGGTCCGGTGATGTCAGGCAGCCAGGCAACCCCTTCCGCTCAATTAGCTGCAGCAGAGCAGCCAGCCCGAGGCGAAGCCCCCAGCCCCCCGCGGGCACTCAAACTGCCATGCCATACTCTCCATATACAGCCGGAGCATGGGCCATCTGTGGCTGAAATAAAATTAGAAGCTCTAACCGAACGCCTGGAAAAGGAGATGGACGCCCAGCCTAAGGCTGACTACTTCGGTAAGCCAAACGTGATCACTCCCTCCTGCTTTTTTCTTCTTCTTCTTCTTCTACTTCTTCTTCGGGTTAATCGTTTTCTCATCTGTAATTTTTGAGAACTGAACGGTATTTGACAGCCCAGTGATTGAAAAACATGCTGCCAGTTTCTACTTGACCTTCACTGTGTGTGAGCGTGTGTGTGTGTGTGTGTGTGAGAGAGAGTGTGAGTGAGAAAGTCTGTTGCCAGCTTGAGCAATACAGCCAAGTATCTGACTGGTGTGTGTATGTGTGAATGATATACTGCTGCTCCCTGCTGCTGGTCCGTCTCCAGCCTGTGCAGTCATGGCTCAAGTCTAGTGTTAATCATTTGTCTCATTTGCTTCATCTCATCATCCTTAAATCTCCCCAGCCTGTCTCTGGGCCTTCGTAATAAACAACCCTGGGAAAGCTGTTCAGCTTTCATAAATCTAATAAGGAGGTCACCATGTCATTAAAAACTCTGGATTTGCCTATGTATCTTAGTCGGTGTTCATGTACAGGGAATTCTTGATGCTGTGACGTTTAATGAAGTAACAACAGTTTGCATAGAAATAAAAGTGGACCCCAAACACGACTTGAGCAGGAGTAAAAGTAAGGTTGAATTGATGATGGATGTTTTAGAATTCTGGTTCAGATTACTTTATAAACCCAGTGAGTGGACTAAATTAGCATATGAAACACACTGGAATATTTTCAGTGCTTTGTGTTATCCAGTGTGAGAATATAAATAACATAATTTCCTTTTTTTTATAATTCATACACAAAAATGTTCTAATAAAGAAAACAAAGAAATGCTTTATTAAAAGAGGCACAGTAAGTCTTCCTTGAGTTCACGACTTCAGATTAGTTGACTAATCGATGATGATGTCATGACTAAAACCACAGGAGAAGGGAATGCTTTGCAACAAGCGCCTTAAAAACAGAAGAGAAACTTCACAGTTCATGATGCATGCAAACACACAGAACATGATGTGCTTTTTCCAACAAGCCCTCAGATAACAGGAGAAATGGACCCCAGGATAGCACAAATTCAGGATTACCTTTAGTGGCCTTGTTGAAATGCTCTCCTGCAGTGGAGATCCCTCTCTCCAACAACACATGGGTTTTTACTGTGATCTTGGGGAAAACAAAAACAACAATGTTCAGGATCTGATCTTTGACATATTGTACATTGGTGGAGAACCTAACAGGTCAGTAGAAAGTGATCTTCCTGGCATTGTTAGTCTTCAGGAAACCAGAGATCCCAGAATCACCAGGCTCCTCACTTGTTGTGTTCTCTGAAGCATCCATATTGTTAGTGTCACGGACTGCTTGACATGAACCTTAATCTTCGAGCAGTAAGTGCAGAGTGCTAACCTAACTTTGACACCAATTGGCCAATGACTGACTAAATGTTTAAGGCAAAAATCTGCTGATTCCGATCATTTCCTGAGGAGCTGCAGTGGAATGTCTTGGTTCAGCCAGCATTTATAGCGTCGGAGCTATCCTTCACTTTTTGGTCTAAAATTAAACTGGACTGTGAGAAGGAGTGTGAAAAGTAATATGGGCAGTATTCACAGATCTGACCAGCAGATGAAGAATTTTGAGTAGGTGGGAGGTGTCACCAAATCCTAATGTATAAACCAGCATTGCCACACTTTCAGTTCCTTTTTTATTAATGTGAATGGCACACATTTGCTTCCTGGTTACATGGTGTTTGTTGAATCAAGGGAGTGTAAACTTTGACCCTGTTTACTAATCTACTTACCTCTGAGGTTTTTATGCTCTTAACTTCTGAAATGCTTCAGTGGTTATCTGAATTTTACTTCCTCTTATATTAGTCACAAAAAATAATATTTTGACACTCCTGAAGTGATGATATTAAGGCAAAAGGAAGCATTGTAATAAAGGTCCACAGAAGGTTTGCGTTTTTGCAAATAAAATGGTCCTGCATTTAACTGTTATTTAGGATTTGAAGGGTGAAAGATGACTGCATCTACTGTAAATCAACAGTGTTCTGACTTGCACAGACTTAGACAAGATAAAGAAATGTGTAATTATACACATAAACCCAAATACTTTGAGTATCCCAGGAGTTGAGCACATTCAGTTAAGTGTCACTAAGCCTACTTTAAACATACAAATGCAACCGCTAAGTGATCGCTGCTGGTTTTGTGTAACTGAAGGATCTGTCACATGACAAGTAGTGCGTGTCTGGATGCTTGTTCTCATTCAGGTCCTCCTGACCTCTGGCCTTTTGCTTTAGATTGAGGTCCTTTTTCTGACTCATACACTGTGACAAATGGAGATTTTGGCCTTGAATGCAAAAGCATATTTCCAGCCTAGTCATGCTTTTGATGACACACAAAGTGAGGGGTGGGTGAGAGTTGAGCTCCGTGTCTGTTCTCAGTCTTTGGCCAGTGCATTGCATGCCGTCTTCTCTTGAAATACATGAACTCTCTCCAAATGCATGCCAGCACAGCCATGAAGTCGGTGATTCTACTGATGGTAGAAACAAACATGACTCTAATTTGAAGGACTGACTCGAAACATAGGCTACTTGTAATAGAAGCAAGTGGGCAGTGTCCACCAGTAAATGTTTTGCAAAACACATTTTGTAGAACACGTTTGTGTTCTACAAAAACAGCCTGCAAATCTGTAAATTTGATCAGAGATGGAACTAGTGTCCCGTTTTTTTCCACAGCTTTTAGAAGCTTTTTATGGGTTTTTTATGTTCTCCATACATGCAAAATGCACCTCACTGATTGGCAAAGCAGTGCAGAGAGGTTCTGGGAAAATGAACACAGAGGAAAAGTGCTGCACCAGGGGGATGTTCAGGAATGTCTGGAAAACTAGCTCTGGAATTTACAGAGGGCCAGGGCCAGGGCCATGGGATGATAATAAATTGGAAAGAGCTACAATAGAATGCAATCGGGAGTAAAGTTCTTGCTCTTGACATCCAAATGGAAAAGAGCTACAATGGCCTTCCTCCTGTCTAGAGTCAGTTAAGCATGGCCCCTCCTCGTTGGTTTCTTTTGTTTTGGGAGAGACAGTGGATGAGATATGAGGAGGGGTTGAGCATGGAGCAGGAAGAGAAAGAAAGGGGTGGTGGAGGGTGTCCCGGGCTGCACATGCAAACACATCAGCAGGAGACAATTGCACTGGTATGTTCAGTGCTGTTTTGAATAAGGATTACTTAATCTGTCTGTCTTTCAGTCTGAGTGGCTTTATCTTAACTCTGCCTCAAGTTTTCCTGGCTGCATTTAACCAAGTGAAGTTTAGACATAGTTACTGTATGTGTATGTGCGCATTTGTGTGTATGGATGCATGCCGGATCTGTTTAACGCTAAATAATACACCATAACAGTTCATCTCAGTGTAGTGCCTGGCTGGTTTGTGACTCTGATTTGAGATTTTAGGTAGTTGACGCCATCTTCTCTAAGCTATCAACAAAGCATATTGGATTCCATTAACAGGTATTTTCGTCTGAGGTGGTTTTCAGCAATGCTGAGGGTCCTGGTAGGAAGCTTATTTATTTTGCTTAGCTGTTCTAGCAGAGACCATTTGTAATTATGCCTTTTCCATTGTTCAGTTGGTTAACTGAACATTAGCTTAGTGAGCAGACTGCAGACCCAAGCAGTGCCATACACGACAGTACAGGTTATATTCTGACTAACTGGTGCTCTCCTGAAACTACTTTAGAAGAGAAAGCTAATGTCCATGAGTGCAGAGTTGATTGACCGGTGTGGGAATAGCAGAACTTGTTCCGGCCTGTTTGGCACTATAGGGTTTTGGCTAAGGTAACGATAACTTTATTAGCAGGCTGAATGTGCCATACACAACACCACAGGGTTGGTTCCAGCTAACTGCTAAAATGACACTCATTTTGAGGATTGCTGAGAGTGCACACAGTTACAGTGACTGGTGTTAGAGTGAATGCTTAAATTGAACGTGTGCTATGGTGTGTAGCTCTTAGCATTTCCTGAGTGCTACCAATCAATCTAAATGACTGGAATGTGTTTAGCCGTTCTGACATGAAATAGAAATAGCAACATTTTTTAGAAATACTGTCATCATTTTGATAGCGTAGCTTATTCCTGTAATACTACCCAAAGAGAGATTTCATGCATACCTGCAGCAGATCAATCTAGACTCTGAAGCCCTCTCCCAGTTAGCGTTACTTTGGCATTCAGAGGGGCACTCACAAACACTCTCCATATGCTCTTACTATGACCTTTGGCAAGGACCACATCAATGTGAGCTCTTAACCACAACTCTATTAAATACAGTCTAGGACGATTCAGAGTGGTGGGGTTTCTTTACAGCTGCCTGACCAACATGGTTGGAGAAGATACTGAATTGTGAGTTAAAACATATTTGTAACTCAGCCACTGAACTGCGTTATTCTTGTATTCTTGATTTAGCAGCATTAAATGAAAAAATCGGCTAGTCAAATTTAAAATGCTGAAAATGATCGCAAGCATCATTTCATTTAGTACCGCACATGTAGAGCCTAGTAGTCACATGTGTCTGTTCGAAATGCACACTAACCTTTTAGGTTTCTTGCCCTGTACTTTCATAGGTTATTGGTGTTAGCAGAATGTGGACTTTCATGAGGACCACAGGGTACAAGACTTCAGGCTGCAGAGTATTCGTCCCACTTTGTGCAGGTCACTGGGTACAGAGTCTAAACACTTCCCCCTCCTTATGGCAAGACATAGACTTAAGATTTCCTCTTAGTGGGAGATATTGCTGAGGTTCTACTACACAGGAAGCTTATTTTCATTCCAGGAACTCTGTATTTTGACAGAGCATTTGGGGCTGGGCAGTATGAATGAACCCCATTTTTGCACAGAACTTTTTTCCAACCATATGAAACTTCCTACACAACACATTCCCACATCAACACATTTCCTAGTATAATAGTTTAATAGAAATAGCACAATGCAGCTTTTTTCCCTTCCTGTACTGAAACTAAGCTTTAAAATGTTTTTATTATGTGTTTATATATAAACTGATGTGTTACTAATGCTGAGAGTGTTCAAACCCTTTACTATCCCACCCATACTCTTATCATGTGAGCTACTGCTGCTATTTCCATCTAGATTTGTTATAGAATCTGACTGGATTCATTCTTTTTTACCTTGTATATCTGATCCAGCATTTTCTGTACCTAATATAGATCAGTGTTATTATCTACACTTTATAGTACTACTATAATATGCTTTCCATCTCAGCAACACTACAGCAGCATCAGGTCCCAGTTCCAGTATTTTTGCTGAATAAGGGTTTTGCCTGTGGAAGGTAATATTAGAGCGTATAATGGAGTAGCCTGATTCTGTGTGCGATGGTTTGCTTATAAGGCAAGCAGTGTGGGTGTGGTAGTGTCTTCGAATAGTGCTAAAAGCTTAAGGCTGGTTGGTTCCTTTAACACAGGCTGTGCAGAGTGGGCAGAGGTTGGCTGCCTGATGTTTGCTGGATACCAGAGGAAACAGAGGCTTCTTTGTGAGGGTCCATTCCAGCTTCTGGCTGGCGAGCTCTTCCTCTGAGGAGAGTTTGCACTGGGTAATGCTGTTAGCCCCGTGGGATGCCGTTGATCACGCTTTTTCTAATCTGCTGTGAGCTCACTGTTAGCCACGCACACGTACAAAGGGAATGTTATGAAAGCCTCACAAAGGAAACTCTTCTGTATTCTCTTCATCAAGCAGCACAGGCACAGGTCTTGTGATACTCATTGGGCTTCCTTCATGGAGCTGACTAAAGTGTTTTTCGATCAAGTTTTATTAATGTGTTTCATGTGGTAAATGCCTGCTTTATCTGGCAGATAGCTCTATTTGTTGTGTTCCAAATGGCAGTTAATGCCTACACATGACTACCGAGAACTAATGCAATATAAAAAACACAAAGGTCATCCACACTATGTGGAGCTTTCTATGTGTTGGATATAGTGTCACCAAATTCATGCTACAGCTTCAGGGCAAAAACATTAGTCACTTTCTAAAGCCGTTGTCTGATTTGTCGATTTGGGACTACGGTAGAAACATGGTGGTGCAACATGCCAGGCTCTGCTGGAAGAAGGTGCGCTCCTTATATAGGTATGAAGGGCTCATTCCAAAAACACAACGATCTGTAGTTGCAGGTGATTATGCAGTAATATAAACATGGTTTTGTGTACTATATTCCATTTCTGCTAATAGATGCTATATCATGCACGCTGCACCTTTAATGGTCATTTTAATTGAAAATCAAATACACTGAAGGTGGTCTCTGACTGTTGGACAGTACTGTAAATTGGTTGGATTTGACCTGAAGGGAGCCTGAAAGCAGCACATTATAAAGGGCTCAGTTTCCTTTTGCTCTTTTGCATGGCTTCACTGTGCACTAAGTGAGAGTCATTATTGTGACTGGGCCATAATTACATCTCTGCACCAGTCCTGTGGAGCTGTGGAGGCTGAGTTGGCAGACGAGGCGAAATGGAGGGATTGGAGGGGAAATGCTGTAATCAGGCCTGTCCTCTCACAATAAACAGCATGATAGGAAATGTCACAACACACAGGGCCCTCGCACTGCGCTCACTTTGAATCCGGGTATAGTAAAAGTTTGCACTAGTCTTTCTCCCTTCTCATTTTTCCCTCTTTCATTTTTATCTGTACTATACCTTTTAATACTGTTTTTCCACATCCTGTTGATATAGAGAGCGTGCGTGCGAGTACATTTGGCAGTGTTTGGTGGGAACCCTTCGTAGTCTGATTAACGTGTTCATGGGGCAGAATTCTCAGCGCATGTGCCAAAGCAAACAAGCAAATTGGATTATATTTCGATCTATACTGATACAATGTGTTACCAGCCTGTTCTGCCTCTCACCTCTCCCACTTCTTTTCTTCTCCTTTGTATTCATTTGAGAGATGGTTTCATATCAGATTTCATGTCGCGAAATGAATAGATTCCTACAAGATAGAAACACATAAGGCTCAGCTGGTTTGTTTTGGATATGTGCAAATATATCCCAGATATTTTGGGGATAAGCACAATAAAAGCTTTGACATCTTTAAGTATGTTGCTTAACTCCACTGGGTTAAGTGCATGTGCTGAATAGCAGGCCAGCGGCATACAGAGAGCTGGCACCACAGAAACCAAGCGAAGGCTGTTTTGTGTGGTTTCTACATGAGATCAAACCCACATCTCTCCAGCAGCCAGGTTGCAAAGCTCGCCACTGCTCTTTTTTATTGAACACTGTAAATAATGAAGTAGAATGTTGTGCTGTTTAGCTGATATGGTTGTGTTGCTTCTTTGCAGGCAGTTGTGTGAAATGCGGTAAGGCTGTGTATGGAGCCAGCCAGGCATGCCAGGCCATGGGTAGCCTCTACCACGACAACTGCTTCACCTGCAGTGCCTGCAGTAAGTATGACCATGACACACTTCACACTATCTATCGGTCTGTTTGGTCTGAAAGATTAATTGTTTTATACATAAATTGCAAATTAAAGGAGTGTAATCTTAAAATGACAAAATTGTCAAGTGGTGCAATATCACTTCAGAACACAGTAAATGAATTACATCTATCACACGGGTGCTGTGCCAACACAGTTGCAAACTAACTGTCAGTCTGTAAAACTATGACCTACATTCAGACCCAGAAAAGGTGGATGTGCTGGTGGTATTGTCTTGTGAAAAAATGTAAATAATTTAATATACGTGTCATGATATCATGACATCATAACAATTGAAATCATTGGATACTTACTATATTTATCTGTAGGTTTATTTAAGCATCTTGTTTATTACCAGCCATTTCTCATCATGGATGCAATCCAATGCACATGTCACTATGTTTAGAATGAATTGCTGACATAATCATGTCACTTGTGGGACTGGAGCTTTCAGTGCTCAGTGGGTGGAAGGCAGGAAACACCCTGGACAGGCCGCCAGTCCTTCGCAGGGCAGCTGAAGAAATCAAACTTAGCTATATGAAATTTGACAAAATGCTAACAAAATCAAATGTATTCTTTTTTGTAGCTTTTAACCTGGACATTAAATATAGATATATATATATTTTTTTATGATTTTTTTTTTTGCATATTTTGGTTTGATTTCAGATATGTCAGTGTGAACTAGGGATGTGCATTCCAACAAGTGTTGTTATTTGAGTATCTATATGAGTTCATGAATGGATTACTAGTCAAACCCAAAGAAAAGGAAAAAAACACAGCAAAAAAAAAGGAACTTAAATTTTGGCTGAAATGATTGAGCGCTTTTGGACGAAATTTCTAGGTGTTGCACAAAATGTTTTGATCATGTTTTATTATATTAAAATAGTCGAGCGAAACCGGTAGCTTTTCATGTCAGATGCATGGTACAGCAGAGACACAGGTGAGCTAATGAGCTAAAACTGTCGTTAACCAGTAACACAGGGCGGTGCCTTCTGCAAGTTTTTTTCTCCTCTTCAGTGGACAATGTGCAAACAATTAGATTGTTAGACATACATTGTAACTGTTTGAGACCTAAATCAGCTTAGCCTATTTTCCAATAAAGTTTACCTGTGTCTGGCTTCTCAGCCACGTCCTTAACAGTGAATACCTGACAGCGCACCAATATTACAGCTCTAGTGTTTCAGTAGCAAAGTATCATATAATATACTTAATTTTAAATATGAACCTTTCACATTTTACAGTTCTGTTAAAATAATAATAATAATAATAATAAATGTAATTTCACTAAATTGTTGGTCTATTTTTTTTGCTGTCTTCCTGTGAGGAAATATAACAATGCTGGCCCCTTTAACATTTAACTGAGTTTTTGAGTACCTGTGCACATTCCTTGTGTGAACCCCAGGCAAATTACAGCTAAAGTGCAACAGTGTGGGCCAAGAAAAGCAAATTACAGATCTAAACATGCTGTTAGTGAGGTGCATCATCTGCATCAGATAAATAGTGCTTGACTCTTTAAAGATTTGGAACATTGAATCTAGGAGCAGTCATTAGAAACCGATGCACAAGCAGCACACTCTGAGTGCATGCAGCTGCTGGAGCTCAGACTAGTGTACAACTGTTAAAATCATTCTTTCATCAGCCACTGGCACAGAGGTGAGTGGAGAAAAAGAGCCGTCTGGCTCCAGAAATGATCATAAGCCACGTGGCATGCAGCATTTGAGGGTGGACAGTGGTAACTAGGATAGCAAAACAGCTGCCAGGACCTGAATATCATTGCTGTTGGGACCAACACTTGTATGAAATGGTCAAGAATTACTTGGAATAAAGTCTTAACTTTAACGCTGCAACGTGAAGATTGTTTGTGAAAGTTAGCATTATGGAATAAGAGGTTTTGTTCCAATAGCGATGCTGGATATTTCTGGATATGCAGATGTTTTTGATTCAGGTAGATGTAAATTATTCACAGTCCAACCTAAATTTCCACATTACTCATAGTCCTGGCTCTCTTGGCCTTTAGCATGTGTGATAGACTGGTTGCACTCGCTCTCTTATTTGGTTTCAGGGAGTGTCTGTGTTCAGACAGCGTCAGGAAGGTGTAAAGAAAGGTCTGAATGGAGGTACAATGTGGAACTGAAAGATCATGTGTCCTGTGAATATGAATGGTGTGGTTGGGTTGGGCTGCGTTGTGTGTAGCGGACATCGGATATCATGTCTTCTGAATGACTCGGGATTGATATTGAGGGTTTTTTTCCCACAGTTTACTTGTCAGAAGACCACAATCACTTGTCCAGAAAACAATAATTGCTGTAATTACAATAATAATATGTGGAAATTACTGCTATTTTGCAAACATTCTTATAATAAAATCAACTATGAGCCAGCTGTAATGTGAGTGTGTGAGAAAGAGAGAGAGAAACTAATTAATTTTTCCAACTTATAATATCTCTGTAGTTTCTCCTCCATAATAATGAAATCAGATAGAAAGACAGAGACTTTTGCTTAAGTCTCCTGCTGCCCTGGTATTTCTCACAGAGAAAAGAGGTCAGGAATCTCATATGTCTTAGCTTGGGTTTTAGTAGAGATCCAAGTATAGTCACACATTGTGCCCCTATTTGCCCAGATAATAATGCTCTTTATTAATGTAATATCAGATAATAATGATCTTTATCTGCAACCAAACTCTCATCTCTCCTTTATCTCTTCATTTTTTGTGTCTCTTTTCTCTATTATGCTATTTATCCTACTGAAGAATCATCTTTAAGTGTCCTGAGATAAAAGATCAACATAAAAGATCAACATATCAGCAATAAAATGTCTTCTGACTAGATAGATAGCATTAGGGTTTTGCATCTCAAATATACACTGCCAGTACCAAGTTTAGACATGGCTACTCATAGACGGTGTTGCTTGTTTTTAGCTTAATGCTTTGCTTTAGAATAAATATGGAATTTGGAAATATGGAAATTATGGTCACCTTAAAACACTGCCAAAATGGGAATTTACAACAGAAGAAAACAACTTTCTTAACTTGCAATGTACCTTGAAATAACAAGATTTTTTCTAAGCAATTATGGACCAATTCATTTGGCCCAGGCATCATGAATATTGACAAAATTGAAAAGGTAATTAGAGCTTTTAAATTGTGCCAAAAATATATATAAGAGGTGGTGACATGGCCAAAATATAACGTTGTGATACATCAATAGTACATGTGTAGGATACAATTTTTTTCATCTCATCAGTTGGAACAGTTAAGTATAAGCCTGCAGAGTCTGTACAGAAAGCAAAGAACATCCGCTTGTTTTGAGTGTGTCTAAACTTTTGACTGACAGTGTATGTTCTCAAAAAACCATACTTATAGCATATAGTATAAGCAAACCGTGTGGTTTGATGGTCATTTTGACTTCTAACGTAGCCAACCCACACAGCTTGCTGACACAATATAAATGCGCTTTCTAACAAATTGTTGCACATTGCAGGTATTGTAAAACATGCCTTGTTCTTCGTCATAGCTCTCTCAGTCAAATTCATCCCTCCATTTGGGAACATATCTTTGTTCTCTCTTAGACTTGTACATGTCAGCAGTTCATTTCAGAGCTTTATGTGGAACTTGCTTGGTCAGTAGAGGTTTCAAAAACATTCTGGCTGTTTAGCTGAACTGCTGCCACTATAGAGAAGCACTCAGGTCTGATGAACATAGAACACTTATTCACTGTTTATAACCATTAACCACCCTGGTGGGCTACTTTAGTGCAAATCTACACATTTAAGTATTGTCAGCAACTTCACAACGTTACATATCACGATATGACAGTATGATGACTCGGCACATCAAAGTTGTGTTTAGTTTGAACATTTGAACGTTTTAAAAGTTGATAAATAAATAAAGAAATAAATAAATAGGTTTGGAAAAATGATAATGGCATTTTTAAGTTAATGTTTAGCTTAATTTTTGTTTTAAGTTTCAAAAATACAACAGTGATGAATAGGTAACGCTGGTAACGAGGGTGTAGGAACTATATTATAGGTGTGCTTCTATCTTGAGGTGCTGGTCAGCATACAGAGATGCAGAGGACTGAACCTTGTGTACTTGTAATCACAGTAGGAGGCAATATTCAGTATTTGGGCACATGCCCACATCTGTGGTCATAACATCATCAGGGAACAGCACGGCTGTAGGGACATAGCTCACATATCACAGGGACATCATCCGTTTAGCATTTTAACAACACTACAACACGAAGCAGCTCTACAAACCTGTAATTTATATGCTAACAGTTGTGCACTAAACACAACTAATCTTTGTTAATAATAACTGTTAATAAAAGCACGTCCTGTTCTCTAATGCAGCCTTTTATACAAATAATAATAAATATAGAGCATGTTTGCTACATTGTGGATGTTGTTAAGTGTTAAACTTATCAGTTTTACTTGCGCATAAATACACTATCAATAAAGCCACCACTCTGCCAGTATTAGTATTGCCACAAGCTCATACGCAATATATTGCCACATTAATATTTTGAACCCTATTTACTATATACGCTGAAATGATCATTCACTGTTCTCAGAACGCATTTGATTTGTTTTATAAAGTCATTCTTAAGCCTGTTCGGAATTTTTCCTTGTGTGTTTAGTAGCACAATCAAATCAGTAATTCCATCGTCATTCCATTGTCCAAACTTTCACTTTGTAACAGATAAGCATTATCGTTGTGAGGGGGCATTGTCCACAGCACTGTCAGGTGTTTGTGTGTTTCCGTGTTGGAAGTCTATATGGGTCAGGAAGTCAGGATTAGGTTTGGTGTAGAGATGTCAGGGTTAAACTGTGTGTTGGCTGCAGTGTGTGAGGGCTCAGTGGACTTGCTGTGAGGTGTGTGACCAGGTGCTGTCCAAACGTGAGCCACAAGTGTGAGTTCAGACAGCGTCCTCTAAATAAGTCTAAATAACACTCCCTTTAAGCTTGGCAGCTACTATTGCATTAGTGCCCAGTAAGAGAAACTTGGCGAGGCATTGCTAAGCTTTTCATCTGCATGACTGGCGCTCTGATACAGCTGAATTCGCCAATTAAAATTTCTCCCCTAATTACTCAGGCAAACACAGAGAGGCCCTATTGATGTCTGCTGCTAGCTATTAACGTGTGTCATGAGGCTGGACCTTTAGCCCGATCTGTCACTCACCGTGACGACTCTGAATCAGCTCTTGTGTGTTGCTGTGTGTGGCTCTCAGTAATGCTGGATAATACATGATCTGTATCAGTGTCACACTGAAGTGTTGATCTTTAGTTTTAGTGGAATTGATGAATCATATGAAAAGCCAGCTGCAGTGTATGCTGGGCACTTCAGATTGTTTTTTATATGAAACTTGCTGTACAAATTTAAATGAAGAGCAAGTTTCGTTTTCTGCAAATGTGCTTTGTGTCTGGAATGTTATGTAAGGTTCCCTTTGGTGTCATTTTAAGGGAAGAAAACGGAACAAAACGGTCTGGTGAAAACTAACTATGTCAGGCTTTCATTTGGAGTGCCAGTATTCAGGAAGATTCATTAACTTTTTTAAAGAGTAATTCCATTGATTTTTCAAACGATCTGCATAAATCAATCATTGAGATGTTAACAAAGTCATTCTGAGTGGTTTGATATGAAATGTGGCAGTAGAGATATTTACCAGCGTGTCTTTTTTGCAGTGGGACTTTTTATTAGGGACCAAAGGCCGCTGTAAATACAGTGCAAAATACAGTTGCTTTTCAGAACCACCTGTCCACCTACACGTCTTCTTACAAGTTGTTGTTTGTAATGTTGATAATGTACAAATAGTGGTAAATCTAAAAAATATGAATATTAAATCCTACATGTATGTTTCTGACATTGATGGATTACAAAATCTTTAAAACTGTCATGAAATCCTGTCACAGGCATCAGTCAGCATATTTGAAACTGTTTTGTGTTATAGCTACCTGTGAGGGGAGCTTTTAGCAGCATTCATTGCTTCAGATGTCTGGTTTCTATCATCACCACTTTGAACAATCCTGATATGGTACGTTTTCCCCAGTACAGAGAATTTCACATCAAGGTAATCTGAAAGACTTTGTTTACATCTTGACCTTTTAAGTTTTGTGACATTTTGTAAAATCTGAGAAATTCTGGCTATGAAGACAGAGGAAGAGGTTCAGACCTCAGTAGTTTTAGGACGGTTTTTTTACGGATCTCCATTCATGAGATTTAATATAGAACCGCACCATTCTGATAAATTGGTAGCCCACTCAGGGGTACTTCCTTACAGACCTACCCAGTCAAATGGAGACGAAATATTTAATAAGCTATATTTTTTTAAGATATATGATTTATTTTCTATGAGTGTAATTGCTGTGTAATAGCCAAGCACACACTTGAAGCCACACTTTAAACCCTAAGCCACACTCCACACACCTTATTTTCTCAGCCCTCCAGTTATTGCTTACCAACCTGTTGTTATCCACCATTGCCTGAAGCCTTTGGTTTATTATCAGTGCCCGTCATGTCCCTAACTAGTGTGAGGACACTGACGTCCTCTGTAGTTTCAGAAGAGTTTTATGACTTTCAATGTGAAAACAGCTCAGACAGCAGTGACTGGTTTTCAGCTGACTTTAGAACAAGTGTGGTTCGGCCTTAGACTGGCTTAGACTCACTGTGTTTAGTATATGTAGGTTTGAACTTATATTCTCAGCTGAATATAAATGGGTAAATAAACAGCTAAATGATTAATTTAGTAAAACTACACTGGGCAACTGAAGTCTTCATGACTGTTTATGGAAGACTGGAAGGTTGGGAAAGGATGAAATTAAAAGTACATAGCAGTTATAGAAGGGTAACGAATGTTTGGTAAGAAAAATGGAAAGAATAGTTAGAGCCCTGATAGTGTATGTTTTTGGAAAATATGGTATTTAATTTTATTAATATTAGCTCACAATAAGTATTTGTGACTGAGGTGTGTGCCAATAGGAGTGCAAGTACCAGAGTCCACCTGTGTTCAGTGTTTATGAGTCTCTGTAGGTGGTGAGATTGAACAGTGTAAAGCAGGGCTTCAGGGGGGCTGGAGGCTGAATGTTAAGAGGGGCCCTGCTGGAAAGGAATGCAGCCAGTGAGCACAGTGTTTGGTCCATGGGTGGGATGAACAGATGGAAGCATGCTTGGTGTGTTATGTCAGCTGGACCCTGGGAGGGAGTGAGGGACTGAGAAGGATGAGAGGGGAGAGAGGGGTGTCTGATCTACTGGCCACTTTATAAACACTAACACACAATAGACCTGTCAACTGGGATGAAAAGATATCTTTGAGTATTTTTCTTTTTTGAATGTTTGAATTGGTATTTCAACTACAATCAAATACTAAATATGTTGTTCTTCTGTCATTCTTAGCCAGAATTTGTATTGTTTACTTGTTCCCCCATGTTGTCTGTTGCTGTTTTGTTATTGCCCATTTCTTGTCACCCACCCCTGACTGTAAGTACTGAGTTTTGAAAGCAGGGTTCAGCATTAACTTGTTCCCCAACTCACCGATCGACTTGCTGATGAAAGTGTACGCACTTGACCATTTTTCCAGGGCTAGTTGTGTTTTGGATATTAAGGTGAATAAAGGCGTTTCAAGTACTGTATGTGGGTTATTGATTCAGCTGTCTCAAAAAAAAAAAAAAATCAAAACATCAGCTTTCCTAACTTGACTTTCGCTATTGTCCTGACTTGGTGTTTACCTACCTGGGGCAAACGTTAATGTTTAACCCTGATCTAAAGTGTATAAAGTCCATATGGGGCCGTGAAGAGAATTTGTTGTTATAATTTATATTTTGTTATATATATATATATATATATATATATATATATATAGTTTTTAGTACATTTTGTTTTATTTTATATATTGGACTCAACTGAGACCAAGATTCTATGCATTCTATGCATTGTTGGAGTGTTGATGGCAGGTCACCAACAGATAACACAGTTAGCAGAGGCTCCATGAACTGCTTAGCTTTGTGGTATACAGGAGTCACATTTTACTGATAAAAGTACCAAGTTCTCACTCATTAGTGATGTGTAGCTAGGTTTAACTAAAGGGTTAGGTGTTATCTAGCGTCCTTCTTTGACCTCCTAATAACAGTCTTCCACAACGCCATAAAACCCTCTACCAGTCCTCACATATACAACAATAGCACAGAGGCTGGCTCTATGGGATTATGCATGGTCTGGAAATAGGGTACTAGCCAAGTACAAAGGCCCATAAAAGGGGAAAGCAGAAAGAGAATCAGAGGCAGAAAGCAGATCTCTCACAGGCAGAGAGGGGGACTTTTGGGAGATTATGGTCCCTCTTCTCTAAACATCCCAGGCGCCAGAGAATGGCACAGGAAGTGTGTTAGGTACAGGCCACTGGTTAGCCAGGCATGCTTTTAGTATCTATAATTACCTCTATCTCTGTGCCATCCTCTTTTTGTAAAGGGACTCTCAGTCAGGGCAGCAAAGCAGACTTTGTGCGTAAGGAGCTCCTGTTTTCTGTTTTCCCACCTGTGGAACGTCTGTCACCTTTGGCTACCCTTGATTTGTCCTTTTAAACCCAATTTGGCTCTATTTGATGTTTTTTATGGGTTGACTGTTAGCTCTTCTGGTTTGGCGGCTGTTCCTCTGGTGGTTTGTTTGAGAGAACAGAGTGTTGATTGTTTGAACACTCTGAGGAGGGCAGTCGTGCTCCTGGTCAGAACCAAACCCCTCAGTATCAGATGGTTTTGTCAGCCAGGCCTGGGCACACAGTAGAAGAACGCCTGCAGTTTGACTTTGAACTTCTTTTCATGAATACCACATAAACAATCTTCTCGCTAAAGGGACCACTCAGATATTTCTACCAACACTTCTGCATAGCTTAAACTCTAAACCACACCAAACAACAAGGAAAGCATGCTGTAGGAATATGAAAAGGACGTGGACCGGGCATGGTCAGCATAACAGTCTTACTTTTTTCCTGCCTGACTCTTTTTTTCACAGAATGTTTTTGTTTTTCATCTTCCAAGTGAAAGGGGATCAAGTGGGATTTTGTGGGATTTATGTCTCGAGAAAGCCTCCACAGTCTCACTCTCCAGTTCTCATCAGAGCAAGGAAAATTCTTCTGTGTTATGAATCCATGCATGACATTGTAATTTGTCAAAGTCTACAAGTGTTATAGCAGAACATTCTCATGACAGTATGTCAGGCTGTTATGATTATTTAAATTCTGGCAACTTCAAAGGCTTAACGTTATCAGAAGGTAATATAAAAAATGCAGCCATGGATTTTCATTGCTTGCGTGCTCTGAAATCTTTATCAGGGTAAATTATCTACATCCTTTTATTTGTCTTTAATCAAAACACAGCCTTGGCTGCTCTTTTCCCCCCTGGAGACTCTGACAGTTCTTAAGGAATAAAGACGCAGAAAGAGGAATGTGAGGAGAGAGAGCACTCTGTCCTGGCTTTAACCATTCATCCTTTTCTTTATTTTTCTTTCTTTCTTTCCTGTGAGGAATGTGGAACTACAGGACAGAAGGGGAAGAAATGATCTTGCAGATCTGATGTTTAGATGAGTTATTTTAGTAGTAGGAAAGAGATGTTGCTAGGGACAGCTGTAATTGGGATATTGGAATATCCCTGTGGCATATAGGCTGGTGAGTTGAACTGCTGTGTAATTGTTTCACTATTCATTAAAGAACCGCATCATGCTATGAGACAGTGGAATCAATGATTTTATTATATAGAACAAATTGTTATTAAGACTTAAGACATTTTTGGTAGACACAGAAGTGCAATTGTGTTTTTACTCAATAATTATGCAATAATTTATTGCATTTATATATGTTTAAATATAATGTCTATATGATAGTTGCTCAGTAGCTTTCATTCATCCCTGCGTAAAGTTAACTTAGTAGAATTTAGTAGAGTAGAACCACTCATTTAACCAACGTGCTTGGACAAAGGAATTTGACCTCCACATTTATGCCATGTGTGCAGTAAAACAGCCATATACACACACACACACTAGCAGTGAGCACACTTTCCCAGAGCGATGGGCAGCCCTATCCACGGCACCCAGGGAGCAGTTAGACGCCTTGGTCAAGGGGATTTAAGTCATGTCCTGTTGGTGTAGGGGATCGAACCGGGCACAAGGCTGGTTCCCTAACCCCCAACCCACAACATGAATAGGAAACCGTCAAGCATTTTCTTCATATATCGTGATATATTTCCAAGGGAAACATGGTAGAGGAGAGTCTATGAGCTAGCTAGGAGATTTTGCTCTTTGATTGGTATGGTTGGTGGGAGACAGAGATGAAATATGATCGTATTGGTTACAACTGCATATTGTGGATTTGGGGATTTGGAGACCTCTATGGTGGAAATGTGTAATAGCATACAATGTGCAGATGAACATTTTGTAAGGTCAGCTGTACTTCGCACCTTGTCTCAGAGTGAATGAATTGAGTTTTCTGTTATTGTCATCATATCTAAATCAGTATACAGTTGATTATGCATTTAAGACCTAAACTTCGAGCTAAAGCTTCTTTTTGAGCCTGTGTGTGTGTCGTTAATGCATAAAGACGTATAACGTACTCCAAAAAGCTCCTGTGCAATCCGACCTGATGCCTCTGACTTTTGATTATTTCAGGCTTTACCTGGTGACTCACAGCAGCGCACGCCCACCATACTTCAGCATATTACATGCTTCAGTTTTTTTCTCTGCCTGCTGGTACATGATAATCAAAACTCAGAAAACTTCTCCACACACCAATTCAGCTTCATAATTATATACCTGAAGCCTTGTTATACACGTAAACCATCATTAAAAGGCTGTAACCATTATTCATATGCATGAAATGCTTCTTCTAGAATATGAAACTGATTTTGTTGCAAGTGCATGTACAGTATAAAGTGATTCTGATATTATGCTAGTGCTGTAGTATACCGGATTGAATAATTAGCAACAGGAAGAAATAAGAAAAAGTAAAGGTTTGATGTGTCTGGATCAAAGAACGAAGCTGTATGAGCATGAGGTTATAATATAATTAACATACAGAGTGATAAACACTTTAGAAGTGCTGATAATCTGACAGAAATAACTGTGAAATATGAATACATATATGGTTAATCTTCTTGGTGTTTTTATAAAACGTATAAACCAACTGTTAGTGTGAAATGTGTCATTTAAAATCTACGCTGTGTACATTCTTATAATATATAAAATAGCAAAAACGACTCATATGACAAGTGTTTCTAAGCTTCCAGTAGCACATGCAGATTTGTGGAGATATTGTTGTTCTGGGAGCAGGTCTCTGTGCTGCAGAGTGTTGCTGTGTTGTGCTGGTACTGTACTGTGCAGTTGAGAGCAGTCTTTACATTACATTTGGAACATCTGGCTGTAGCAGACCACCCCTCCATGTATTTGTTAACCTGCTGTACTATTCCAATTCCTACAGTGGACCCACTCATCCCAGAGAAACGTGCCAGGAGATATTTTTAAACGCTGAATGTGTTCTCTGTCTCTGTGTGTATAGCACAGTGTGTATAGCACTGGAATGTTGGTAGCAAATACAGGACTGCTATTGATGTCTTTTGACTGGTAAGGGTTAACTACATTACCCTGTACACCCCTCCTTACAAAATGTGTGGAATGTTCCCCTTTCCTGTGGGACAGGAGTCGTGTGAGTGGGAGGGGGATTTTTTTTGTGTGTGTGTGTGTGTGTGTGTGTGTGTGTGTGTGTGTGTGTGTGTGTGTGTGTATTTGCATTTATGTTTATGGAGGAGGGAGAGCCAAAAAGCCCTGATTCAGACAGGAAGTGCTCACAGCCAACTTCAGCCTATGGACTGATGGAAAACAGGGATGATGGTCTGAGCTCCATGTGATTTTCACCTTTGATTTGCCTTGTTCTCTCACTCAAGTGCCTTCACCGTGTCTGGGATACGTATGCATGCACAATGCTGTGTAAAAGTCAGAGACTACCAACTACCAATTCTTTAATTTCCAGGTAAATTGGAATAATTTCATTGTTCAGTGTCAGAAAAAAAGAAGTATATATGTAACAGATAAGAGTTACAGCGGTTTCCTCCCAACAAAAGCTGTTCCCTCTCACTGGCATTATGTTCCCCTTCAAACAGATACTAACATTCACACAAACAACTACCCCAACACACTTCAGCTGCCTTATAGATTTCTTTCTCATGTGGATCTAAAATGATTAAAGGAGATTTATTATTTAGAAAGTTTTTTGGACAGATGAGTGTAAATTGGAGTTGTTTGGATAGCATGAAGTATAAATGCAACCAACATCTAAGACGTTGAATGTGACACGGAGAATATGCACAGAAAAAGGAATGGAAAGCTGTAATAATGGCAAAGGATGGACACACTTAAGGGGAGTTTCACACATTTTACAAACGTCATGCTTAATTAAATGGTTAAGATGTAAACAGAGTCATCCAGAGTGGTTTGATGTGAAATGCTTCGTTCTAGAGAAAATTACAGGGTCTTGTGAGTGTTGTGATAGGATCCAGACATCTGAAGAACTTAATGCCTCTTAAAGCAACCTTACAGAAAGTTGTTACATAAATACCCTGCTTGATAAAGATACTGTAAGATGTATTTTTATGTCCACCATTAGTGGTGGCAGTGTAGGGCATTCCAGGGCCTTCCAAAGCAGAATAGTTCCCAGAGAAAATATAAACTCAACAGTCTCTTCACAGCATACACAGACCTACACAGCATGCTCTGAATGTACAACAATGGTTTAATACAGGAATTGTCATGCTTTTAAATAATGGTAAAATACAACAGAAATTGAATAAGGCAGAGTGTTGTGAAACAGGTTTGGAATTGTAAAGTGTTAAAAATGTTTAAATTGTTCATGAAAATGTGCCATCTAGGGTTTTTCCACCAGAAAGAAAATTTCTCTTATCAAATCTCACTCTTTTCCCAGGCGTAGCTGTAATGAGAGAAGTTTTACAGGCTTTACTGTGAGTTCTTCCTCAAGCTGTCTCGAGCACTGCTGAAGTGATATTAATTGCTCTGGGTTCTCTGTCTTGCCTTCAGGTCGGAGGCTCAGGGGGAAAGCGTTTTACTATGTCTGTGGGAAGGTGTTCTGTGAAGAGGACTTTTTGGTAAGGCAACTGCCCCTTGTTTGTAGAGCCACATAGAGACGAGCCTGAACCTCTTTAATTGTGTTTACAGTTGAAGTTTATATCCTGTGAGTGTGTTTCACTATGTATGCTTCAGACGTTTCTTAGAGTTTGAATGATTGGAAAGTATGTCCTACTGATTTTGGTTTTAAGTAACCTTCAACCCAAAAATGTGTTCTGTTTGTACCCGGATTCAGACAAAAGGACTTGTAGAAATCAGGGGGGGAATTTTGGGATGAGTAGCCTTTCCAAAATAGCATGTTGTATTGTGCTCATTTAAAATAAGAATAAGTCCTGCTCATTATGCGTGTGGCTCTAAAATATTTTTAATCCGGAGTCTGTTTGTGGGTTTTTTTGTATGGGGACATGTACTGATTTGATAGTGTTTTAGATGTTACACATTCTGTAAAACAGAAAACTAAATGATTCCAGCATAATTATGAGTTTATATTACAGTAAATAAAGTAAATATAAGAAATGTCAACATCTTTACACTGTAATTGGGTTCTTCTCTCTCTTAACCAGTCACCTTGTCTCTCTGTTCTTTCTGACCAACCAGTACTCTGGATTCCAGCAGTCAGCAGACAAGTGCAATGTGTGTGGCCACCTGATCATGGACATGGTGAGTCGAAAATGATAGACAAAACTTCATACATATATAGTATATCTATAATATGCACAATAAAATAAAAATTAATAATCATTATCATGTAAGCTTGTTTATGGTTAGAGCTGGAGCTGAGAAACCCTGCTAGAACACTGCAGCTTTTCTGAGCTTTCTGAGAGCTTGGTCCAACATAAAGAAGGGGATATAACAATTATAGGCAATAACAACAGGCGATTTTTACTCACTTCAGCACTCAGCTGTGAGTTTGCATGGTCTACCACTTTGTGGCTGAGCTGTAGTTGCTCCTACATACTTCTGTTGCATGGTAATAGCACATACAGTTGACCGGGGCAGATCTAGCAGGGCAGCAATGTCATGAACTCACTTGTTGCAAATGTGGCATCTTCACTGTCACTTAACTCTTTAATTTGACCCATTCTGCTGCCAGTGCTCGTCTAAGGCTATGTGGTTGATTTTATACACCTGTTAGTAATTAGTACGGCTAAAACATCCTGAACTCAATTATTAGGATTGGTGTCCACATACTTTTTGCTGTATAGCGTGTCTATTTAAAATCTTGATGTTGTGTGGTCATTTCATGAAAAAATGTACCAGTAGGAATTGCCTGAAATCACTTGTAATAAGTTCTTATTAAATGAACGTGTTATCATTTTAAAGATGCAGTGTGATCAAAGGAAAACAGTGTAGATGTTTTTGTGTTGTAAATCAAATTGGACAGGAAGGGGTTTATTTCTCTGGACTGTGGGAAGGTGCAGGACGGGGCAAATAAAAACGTACCCATACATCACTATGCATGCTTCCCTTCTACTCTTCCTGATTTTGTTTTCTTTTCGATTAATGATGCTTGTACACTTTTGGTGGGTGTTTGGAGCACACTCTTGGAGTAGAAAAGATAACTTACATTCCCATTACATATCCATTGTCCCATGCCTGTATTTACATACTTATGGCTGGCAGAACACAAACCCATGCTGAATTTCCCCAGGGGCACATTGGGAGAAGGAACTGAGAGGAAACAGTTATTTCCACGCTAGCCTCAGAGATGCCCCACACACACATACACACACACACACACACACAGAAAACAGCCTCAGAGTTAAGGGCATTGTATCGCAACTGTATCCATTTCCCTGGTTATGGCTGTCATTAATTGTTCACAGTCACAGTGCCTGACAGTGTGAGTATACAGAGCAGCGTGACAAGCTTAATATTTAGGCATTAAACGGTTATAGCATGTACAGACAGGGCATAAACATGGGTATAAATATGTTCAGCTGTACTGAATGCTGATTCAGCAGTAAACTGTGCTTTAGTTAGTGGATGCTTGAGCTTTGATTAGTTATCCTGGAGTGTGTTTATAGAGCACTAACGTGGCACTCATCCACAGATCCTGCAGGCACTGGGCAAGTCCTACCACCCAGGCTGCTTCCGCTGCGTCATCTGCAACGAGAGTCTGGACGGAGTGCCATTCACTGTGGACACAGAGAACAAGATCTACTGTGTCAAAGACTACCACAGGTGTGTGTGTGTGTGTGTGTGTGTGTGTGTGTGTGTGTGTAGGTTAAAGATAAAACACATTAACCCCATAAACCCTGTATTTGTGTCCACACTTCAGTTTGTCACTCTTATAACTGCGTTATTCTCACATACATGACTAATACTGAGAGTCATTAAAATAACTACACTGCATTTTTTTTGTTTGTTTGTTTTATGATTAACACAGTGTTTCTGATACATATTGTTAGGGAAAGAAGTTATTGGCTAGGGGCAGATACTGATTTTCACATTGGACCACATGGGGGCACCAATCACTGGGGTTTTATAAACTGTGGGCTCAGCCGGAAATGGGTCGGCTGGGGCAATGGCGGGAAATCATAGTGCTTTGAACGCTGCACGTCGGGCTCTTGCAGAGAGAGGTTGGCTCTCTACTTGAGTGTCTCTCTTCTTGTCTGTGGACATCCTTCCATCAACATATAAAACCTGAACGCTACTATCAATACAGCTTGAGCTTGCCGACCACGGGCTCATGGACTGAGCATTTCAAGGTGATTCGAAGACTCAGAGTTCAGGTGAGTTGGTCTCTCAGTGGGTCCAACCAGTCCAACCAAGGCACACACCTTTACTTAGGTTCACGTCTTACGACCAATTGCAACACGTAGGGGAAGTGTGTCTCAGTTACAGCCAGGGTCAGGAAATCTTAATTAAACCCTAGACAGTTTGGTGGTTTGACTCCATGTGCCATTTATTCCTGGGCTTGTAACAATATACATTATATATATACTCCTGGCCAAAAAAAAGGTCACACACTCTAATATTTCGTTGGACCGTCTTTAGCTTTGATCACGGCACACATTCGCTGTGGCATCGTTTCCACAAGCTTCTGCAATGTTACAACATTTATTTCTGACCAGAGTTGCATTAATTTTTCCCCCACGTTCTTGTATTGATGATGGGAGATTTGGACATCCCAAAGATTCTCAATGGGGTTCAGGTCTGGTCTCTGTGGTGGACAATCCATGTGTGAAAATGATGTCTCCCCGAACCACTCTTTCACAGTTTGAGCCTGATGAATCGTGGCATTGTCATCTTGGAATATGCCCGTGCCATCAGGGAAGAAAAAATCCATTGATGGAATAACCAGGTCGTTCAGTATAATCAGGTACTCGGCTGACCTCATTCTTTGGGCACATAAAGTTGCTGAACCTAGACCTGACCAACTGCAGCAACCCCTGATCATAGCACTACCCCCACAGGCTTGTACAGTAGGCACTAGGCATGATGGGTGCATCACTTCAGCTGCCTCTCTTCTTACCCTGATGGACCCTTCACTCTGGAACAGGGTAAATCTGGACTCATCAGACCACATGACCTTCTTCCATTGCTCCAGAGTCCAATCTTTATGCTCCCTAGCAAATCGAATCCGTTTTTGCCAGTTAGCCTCACTGATAAGTGGTTAAGGCTACACAGCTGTTTAGTCCCAATCCCTTGAGTTCCCTTCGCATTGTGCGGGTGGAAATGCTCTTACTTTCACTATTAAACATACCCCTGATCTCTACTGTTGTTTTTCTACGATTTGATTTTACCAAACGTTTAAGTGATCGCCGATTTTTTCTGACCACATTCCTTCCTCGAAGAAGATGTTTCCCCATGAAGATGTGTTCTTCCACTTTTTAATAATGTGTTGGACAGTTCTTAACCCGATTTTAGTAGTTTCAGCAATCTCCTTAGATTTTTAGATTTTCTCTGCTTGATTGACCCTTCTGAAACAGCTTAACACCTTTTCCACGACCACAGGATGTGTCTTTCGACATGGTTGTTTATCAAATGAGAAGCTACTCACTGCATCAGTTAGGGTGAAATAACTTGTTGCCAGCTGAAACACAATCACCCATGCAGTAATTATCCAAAGGGAGGCTCTTACCTATTTTCTTAGTTAAATCCAGGTGGTGACCTTTTCTTGGCCAGGCAGTGTACAACTATGCATATACATGTACAGATACATAGTGAATAATTAATAGAAGTTAGTAAATATTAAAAAAAAGATAAAAACTGAATAATAAACTCCAAGTTCAAAGGGGTTCACAATGTAATGAGACATATATTTCAGCTGTAACCACACAGACAATTTTGTTTTTGTTGTTTCTCATTTTAGAGAATAGGTTTGATTGCAGATGCTAGCCTGCTGTCAGCTTCAGTTGTAAACTGCTAATGTAATTTGTCCTATAGTTCATTTACTGTGTTTAAGTAAATTATCTTTACTACAAGTCACTTAATAGCAGTGCATTGTGATTTTAGAGAGATGCACAAATATAATCCAAACTGAATTATTTTTTGATAAATAACCAACTTATATGAAATGGTGTGCATATGTCATTTGGCCAGGAATTTTGTGCTGCTTTCTATTCTCCTGGGGCAATCTCTGAGCCCCACAGTGACAGTGTGCTTTTGTTGAAATTAAGAACAATACAAAAAAACATTTGGAGCTTGTTTGCCCCCTGCAGTGCTCCCACACTGATTCCAGTGGAGCTGGCCCTCATTATAGCCCTGTGGCAGAGTCAGAGTGTTAGAGGCTTTTAGTTTGTTTTGGTATTTTTTTGAAGAATCAATATTGAGAAAGTGTTTCCATCTTCAAAACCCTTAATATTAAAAAATATAAAACTGAAAACCAAATTGAAAGTTAACTAATCATGGAATTCCAGGGCCAAGGAATTATATAAAAATACAGTTGGAATGGAATAAACTGATAGGAAGTCCTTAATGTCTATGATCAGCTACCCCAACCCCATCAACGCCCCTCTTCCCGCAGCAGTTTGGTGTTGCTGTACTGTTTCATTTGGCCTGTTAATTGTTGTATCATGTGTTTCCGTTTTCCAGAAGCAGAGGAAGTGTATCTAAAATAAGTGTGTGAATAGATTAGTCTGGATTAGTAGGCATTAAAAATGTGCTTGCCTTGAGTAATGAAGTTAGTGTCATTTTAAAACCGCAGACAATCAGGTGGTGGCCATATGCGGAAAAAATCCAGGCAATCCAGGAATGAAACGGAACTTTTCTTCTGGGTCTGTTTTTCTACTCTTTTCTGCTCCGGGTTCAGTAATTCACGAGGCAAGGGAAGAGCCAACACATCTGCTGCTTGGCCCACCACCTCTGTTTCCTACCCCACCTCCCTCTCCTCCTCTCCCATATCTGTCTTTTCATACCCAGACCAGGCTCATTACTTATTTTCATCAATTTGAATATTTTAAATAAGAATCCTGAAGAATATTTAAATCCTTGAACCACAGATTCCAAAACTCATGACAAGACCCACTAAATATTTTGTGAACTGAAATATAATTGTCAAAAAAGTCTTTAGTCCACTTTTACTCAATTATACTGCTCTTTCCAATTAATGAGTGCTATAGTGAACATGATAAACGAAACATTCATAGGCCTATGTAGAAAAATAATAGCAGTACTTATTTGTTCTCCGTTTAGATGGAATTTGTTAAGCTTCAATCAGAACAGTAAAATTTTGCTGGACATCACAGCACAAATGGACACAAATTAGTTTAGATTCATTTTGTCAGCTAGATTAATTGGATACCCATTTACGTACAGTGGAGTGTAATTAAAGTATTCTGAATGTTTCTTGTTGCCGTAGCTTGCTGCAAACAACAAAAGATGTACTCAATGCTTAGATCATGGCAGCCACACACGTCTACCATCGTCATTTGTGTGATGACATGATGATAACTGCATTTTAAAATAGCAGTAGCTGATAGGCCACACTGATAACACAGGAGTGCTTTGCGGGCATCAGCACTGAGGTGCAGAAATGACATGGTTACTGCTTTAGATCTAAACATGCTTTATTTAGCTTTCCTCTTGTAGAAAAAAAAGAATATATGCATTGATGCAGCTTCCTCTTGACCAACTCACACACAGTTTAAGAACCTAAGAACCTGTATGTGGCCCATCAATAACTTCATTACAGTTAATACCTGCATAATTAGCCTAGAGTTAACAGCTAGAATGTCTGTGTCATTGAGAACTTGTTTGACTTTATCTTATAAATTGAAGGCTTAATGTTTTATCATATATATATCCCTCTACTCTTGTACTCAGGGTCCTTGCACCGAAATGTGCAGCATGCAGCCAGCCAATCCTGCCGTCTGAGGTAAGTCACCTAACTTCACACAATAGTTTCCATTTTTTACTCTTAGCTGCAAATGTACAAGCGTCCTCAGTGTAGTGTGGAATCTGTGTCTGCCAGGTGTGTTCTTCAGCTCTAAGCCTGTGTGTAAACATTTGTCTCCAGAGAAAATGGTCTTCATTTTGTTTAATCGTTGATCAGCATTACACTGCCCTACTTGCAGGAGCTGAGTAATAGAATCACTTAACTGCAAGTGTAGTTTGGTGTGTCTCTGATCAGATCCTGAAATACTGTAACTAAAGTTCTTTATGTTTCTATAAAACATAGGTGGTAGTCTTTTGAAGTCAAGCTGAACTAGAAAGTGAGGAAAATCCTCATGTCTTGAAGATCAAGTTTCCTCCTATTGTCTCTATAGTCATACTGAGAAAGAAAGGGGAATGTGGCTGGTGTCTCAATCTCAGTGTCCTGTACACTGTTCTAATGAAGACCTCAATATATATTATAATTTAATTACATTTACAACACTTGATACAAGATCATTTTTTCCTCACAATGAAGGCGGAAATACCCTTACTGGTTCTCTTTACATGTTCCTGTTCATATTTTTGCATTGCAATGGCAAAACAGTCATTAAAGAAACGTCATTAAAGAGAGTGTTATGCTAGTGCCCAGGAACACATGTGATGTCCTTCACATTTAGAAGCATAACACCCTGCTCCTCATGGTATTTCTATCTGCTGCCTTTCTGACCTTTTCCTCATCCGTCAGACCATAATTAGAGATGGCCCCTGTGGAATGTTTCCCCTTCATGAGGGCCCCGAGGGCTAGAATTGAGAGCAGAGGTCAGTTTATCTTGTACCTGTTGAGAGCACTGGACAAACTTGAATGGAATTTCATGTTCCCCTCTCCAATGCTGTGAGTGTTTGTAAGTAAAAGGTTCATTTGACTGTGGTTGGGTAATTGAGAAGCTCTTTACTTCTGCATACGTTCTCAGGCACATGAAGGGTTATGAATGAACATGACTCTACATATAACCACAGACAACATCTCTGACTAGAGTGTAGATAAGCTGCGATTATCGGGGTCAAGGCACCATATGGCAGCTACAACCCACTTTTGCAATTTCTGCTCCAGCAGGACTCACAAAAGAAACACATTTGTGAGATAGTATATTTGTAGGTGATAGCAGTTCCCAGTTTCCAAAGACTTTCTCATTGATCGGTGATCATTGATCAAAGGTATTACAGTTGATGCTAATGTGGGAGGTCTAACATAAAATACTTTATTTGTGAAGTTTTAAATGTGTCATTCAAAAAGTAAGAGATACTGAAACTTTAGACCTGGCTTAGATCTATACTGAAGTAAATTAATCAAATTCTTGCCAAATATAGCGTACTTCAAAATTTGGATAAGGTTGATTTAAGGCTGCTAAATGCCAGTCATCATATTAAAATATGATGCTTGGCCTATGGTGGTCGTATTTGTCCTAATCCTACAAGATTGGCAGTGACTATGACAAAATAATTCATTGCTACAATGCCCCTTATTAACTAATTGGCGTAGAATGTGGGGAGACAAGCTCAAAATCACATTGGGTCTTAGCCTATGAGGTTTCATTATAATTGATAATAGCAATCATGATTATTAGCCATCTTTGGTAATTAAGCTTGACCCCAGAAATGAGCAGTGGGCATGTGATAGCCATATTGTTTACAAATCTGTTTTCAGTAATTACTGAGGTTCTGACTCAAGAAGATTTGTCAGCATAGATAATGAACCTAGGACTAGTATGCAAACGATTTTAAGTGAATGTGTCACAGCTTTGGTCAAAATGTAAAATGTTGCTTTGTAGCTCCACCATCAGGCCAATTGTGGTCCCTTCACTTACACCTGAGTAATGGAAAGCATACTGGGCTTAGTGGAATTTAGTGTTTCTTTGACCTATAATGTGATGATGAAATGCAGAAGTGGATGTTGTTAATGACAAAAGTTCAGACAGAGTATGCTCCAATCACAAAGTCCTCAACAATTGCTTCTTGAAGAAGTCCAAACAGCAGGAAGTGTTTAGTAGAAAGTAAACGTTGGTATGAGCTGGATTATCATCTATCCATATGATGTTTTTGAGAATACTTATGACCTTGACTGAGTTCATCATAGAAGTGGCGGTCTCACTGTGTGTGGGCTAAAGTTAAAGGCCAGATGGTTGTCGTCCATTTCCATTTCAACACTTGTCTGTTATTTCAGGGGTCTGATGAAACTATTCGAGTGGTTTCTATGGATAAGGACTATCATGTGGAATGTTATCACTGTGAGGTGAGTTAAACTTAAAAACATTGAGTTAAACATTAAAATACTAGCATATTACATATTAAATAATAACTTTCAAACCAACACCATACAGTATGTCCTCCGTTCACTGCATGGCAATGTGCAAATGTCTCTCAGATCAAAACAATAATTGTTTGCTTTAACCTACAATCTAGTTTTAAACTAGTTAAATCTAACCTTAATCTAGTCATTCTCACAGTAATGCAGAGAGAGAGAGAAGACACATGATCATGATCACATGAACATGAATTCTGTGAAAACAGTGAAGCTGAGAAATTCAGTGCTGTGCTATGGGAAATTACATAGCATGATAAATAGCATACTGAATTGTAGTTTTCAGCCAGAATGCTTCCTTAAGGTGAAATAAAGGAACTTTCTTTATTGTCTTTTAGAAATGCCATTCTAGTTCTGTAACCACCTGAATATCCATTGACCTACTGTACCCTCCATTCATGTAAAATCACATGGCCTATCATGCAACAATAAACACATTATTAGCATCACCGAGTTATTTTAGATGCTTGTAGTGCGTATCTTGATATACAAGCATACAAGAAATGAACTATCAGAGAGGACTATAGTTACTCCAGACTCAAACTCAGGCATTAAAAATATGCACTTCTCTCTGCAGGACTGTCAGATGGAGCTGAATGATGAAGAAGGACACCGTTGTTACCCTCTGGACGGTCACCTGTTGTGCCACACATGCCACCTCAAACACATCGAGTCAAACTGCCCTTCTGCCTGATGCTGCCAACTAAGAGAATCAATTCTGGATATCTGCTGCCCCCTAGTGGGTATCAAGAGTCATCAGCGATGCCGAAACCACACACCTGAATACCTACCAGTACAATCTCAATTATATGAATCTCAGGTCACCCTGGGGTCACAGGACTCTGGCCGTCTGTCTGTGTGATTAGAATTTAATGTTTTATTTTGCTGTTTTTCAGGAATTGTTCAGAATTTCAGTGTTTTTCTCAGATATACATCTTTCATATTTGCTGCAGTTCAGCTGCTTCAACCCTGTTTAAGCAATAGAAAAAATCAATGCAGGCTTGGTGATCAGGCTAACATTAAATAATGGGTAAAATAAAATGTGTACAGTGAAATATTGACTTATGAAATTAACTAATACATTCAAACCTTAGCGAGCTGTTCATAAAGATTCGTAAGCCCTATTGCTCATAGTCTGCTCTTAAAGTAATTGTAAGCTGTTTTAAGTGTCTAAGATTAAATGTTATAAAGGTAATGACTGAATTCTGTAATGGTAGATTATAAATGCTTTTCTTTATTATTATTATGTGTGAGTGTGACAGAGTGACCAAGAGAGATGAACAGTTGATGGTGCTTATTATAGACATTGGTCTGCATATGTTGTCGGCTTCATATGTCCTGTTTATGTCTGTTATTTATCCTATGTTCTTGTTACATAAACCTAGCCTGTAAGGATGATGCAATATGACCTGTTTTATTTCTTAATCAAATACACTCTTTTAAAATTGTGTCTGTCTGAGACTAGCACATCATGCTAATATTCATCACAGTCAAAATTCACAGGAATTTTCAATTAAAAGGAGCTCTTTGCAAACTTCAAATAGTAGAAACTTTGTGCTGTGGGTTGCCAGGAGCAGGATTAATAATGCTAAATTATAGCACTATGAGTTTTTGAGGATGCCGCAATTTTTATGATGAGCACCCCGGTATGTATTTTATGAGGCATAACGTTGACTTGGAGATGTGGGGTGGTATTTACAGCATGTCCACATTTAGGAGTTTCTGGACCATATTTATATTTAGCCACATACGGAGATCTGCAGAAGACGCTGCCCTATTTTGTTATGCTTTTTGAATATGTGTTTTTTTTAACTGCATTATCATATCCTATTGTTTTCTGTGTTTTATTTGTGTGTGTGTGTGTGTGTGTGTGTGTGTGTGCGCGTGTATTGAAAAATAATTTTGAATTGAAATATATTTTTATATTGAAAGTAATTTGAAAACCTAATTACAGGAAAATTCCAGTTTATTTTCTGAGCCCAGATGACAGACTACTGACAGAAACATTTCTGCCCACAGCTGAATTAAGGAAAGCTTTGGTTCCAGTGTTTCAAACACTTTTAAAAGCAAATGTAAAAGCTGGCTTTCTACAGTATTTGAATTTTGATGGATTATTTTAATGTTTTATTTGAAATGTTTGTATTGCATCTTGATATACAAGCATACAAGAAGATAACCACCAGACAGGACTGCAGTTAGGCTATCTCAGACTCTCTTACAGTGCACTTCTCTGCAGGACTGTCAGATGGGGTTAGGGACTTTGAGGGCTTTATATTTGCATAATTATGCATATTCATATGACTGTGCTCTTGGGTCAAGTTCAAATCTTTTGAGTAAACCGTTGTTTACTGTGACACTGCTTTATTACATATGGTATTTTAAACTGCACAATTGGGCCTTGAGACCGTTTTGTACCTTTAAGCAGTGTCTTATTTGTAAAACGTCAGGTAATGCAACACTAAAGGTGGGGTGATCCAGCAAGTGGGCAGTGATGGAAAAGGTCCTGGAATGCACAGACACAGCGGAGCTCCAAGTGTCCACCTAACATAGTAGCATTCTATGCAATAAGATAGACCTAGCTTTAATGACTGCAGTAAGGAGCTGCAACCATAAAATCTCAGAGATGCCACTGGAGGAATAGTTTTTCCTAGAACATGGTGTCCTACAAATAAACCAAATAAAAAAACGTTTCACGTTGCACAAAAACAACAAGACATACGAAGAAACATTTGACCTTCTAATTACTCAAATTACTCCACAACGGAGCCATTGCATCTACAGTCTCCACTCGATTTCGCGATTTGCTCTGCTCGTCTGTGGCAGTTCGGTGTCCTTTAGCAATCCAAGATCGCACATACGGCACAGGGTTGAATTGTATGAGCGGTGGGCCAACAGGTTCAGAAACAGAAGAGACGATAACGTAGAAGTGTGCATGGACGCACGCTGTGATTGGCAAATTTGGGAGGAACCCCGCTCGCACTCTGCACTTGCGATTGGAATGCTGTTCACAGCAACCCACAATTGTTTTAGTCCATCAGGAATTTCCAGTGTATTTGAGTCCCTGTACTCCCCAAATGCCTGAAATACTGTGCGTGTGCTGTCAATGAAACAAAGTGATTCAACTTCTGTCTGTCTGCATACAGTGACTCTTCGCCCTCAGGCCAGTACTCTGGGTAAATAACCTTCAAGTCTTCAATGAATCTGTTGTGCGTTGTGCCAGATCCTCTTCGTCCCACTTTAGCAAACATACGGTTCTCCAAGTTATTTGTCAAACACTGGAAAAAATCGGAATTATTTAGGGGTTGGTCACTGGGCTTGCCGTTGTTCAGACTGACACCTTGAAATTTTCGCTTACTGCTGTGCGGCACACTCCAGTATGTCGCCGTGGGCGTTCGGACGCGGCATAAAGAACCCTAACTTCCCTTGAGATGGCTTGATGTGCCCCTATAATGGTGCATTCCCTTTTCTGAAGCTCAAGTGAAAGTTCAGATAGTCCCTGCAATGCATCACACAGGATACCTAGGCTGTTGATAAATGCATGAGAGGATATGCGCATTGCGAGCCCACTGTAGGCTTTTCTACTAAAATCATTACGGTCGGGATCCTCTGCTGCTGTTGTAAAATGCTTAAAAAGTGCTAGAAAGTTTTTCCACACAGCCTGCACTGTTCGAAAACTTGAGGACACCCATCTAGTATCCAAAATCCGACCGGTTTTGCCCAGTTGAACATCTAATCCTTCTGCGCAATCTGCCAACTCCATTCGGTTTTTGTTTGTGGTGCTGTACAGCGTGTACAGTTTGTCCATCATTATTTTAAAACGACTGACAGCTCCCATCTCTTTTATAATATCGGCTACAGCGAGCTCCAGCCTAGGAGCCGAGCAGTGCCAAACAGTAATGTTAGAAAACATGGCCTTTAGTCTAGCTGCTACTCCACTCTTTTGCCCCAGCATTACAGATGCACCATCACATGTTATTCCAAAGAGGGTGTTGGAGAGAAATTCCCCCGTCATCTCAGCGTTCCCCAGTGCAGATAACAGATATCGCACGATGCCCTCAGCTGTCATCCAATTCCACGAGATCAACGAAAATATTTGTTGGCATATTCGTTTCGGGCAACTGAAGCCTGACGTACAGAATTAAAACATCCTGACACGTGTAGATTCATCTAATATAATGTTGATTTTGGGAGCACAAAATACAATTCTTTCAAATGAATTGTTCTTCATCTCAGAAGAAATGTGCCGCTGTGTATTTGGACAGGCAACATTCGAATGGAGAATTCTCCCCATGTCAAGTCCATTAAGCACATGATACTCGATTTCTTGTTCAAAGTCGTAAGCGGGCCGATTGCGCTGTGCCTCTTTGTAAACTGTTCTAAAAACCCGGGCCGTGGTCGCGATCTGTTCAGATGGACTGTTAACTACAATTTGTTCAAGAGTGTTTTCTTTACACTTTTCAAGGATGTTTGCTGCTGCTGCTATATGGGCTTTGGTTCGAGCATGTTCGAAAACTTTTTTTCCTGAGTGCTCTTTGCTGTTTTTTGATATCTGAGGCAGTTGACGTTACTGACCATCCTTTGGCCAATTTCATGCCCGCCGTTTTGTCTGGTCCCAAAGACCCTGCCTTCTTGCATGTTGTGCAGCCCAGGCTTGAAGCCAGGGGTAGTATGTTTGCTTCATCTTGAACGGAGCCGCAGTCCAAATTTCTGTGCTTCCATAGGCACGTCGCTACTATCTCCGCTGGAACAACTCTCTCCGAACTCCTGCTCTTCGTCTTTCTCTAACTCCATCATGCTACCGCCGCTAGCTGTTGCTGGCACTGGCGCCAAAGTAGCAACGCTGCTAGTGCCGGGTTTACCACTGCCATCCATCCCAGTCTCCCTTGCTTTTTAGCATCTTGTTCTTCCACATCACTTTTCCTTACTTCTTTAAGGAAAGACAACTACGTCAGTTGTCTTTTTTTATCATTTCCAAAGAACTGCATTTACCATCTACAAAAATCTACAAAATGAGCTGATTGTTTTTAATTTATTTCAATTTATTTTATAAATAAATCCCCGTGTTGAAACGTCACAGAGGTGCTGGATCCACATAAATAAGTTCCGCAGGTGCTCGAAATATGAGAAGTGTTAAATTAAGCACTGCATAAAAGGTTATAATTGTTTGTACTTTGTGGAACAAAAAAATACCTTTATTCTGACAATGTATGAGTGAAAAGGGGGAAGTAAAAATATAATTGTGTAAATATAACAAGTGTCTTACTATATGGCAGAGTTGGTGGACTCGAGCCAAATGACTTGACTCGAGTCGGACTCGAGTCGCAAATTTAAGGATTTGAGACTTGTTTGACTAACACTGATGAAAGACTCGACTTGATTTTGACTTGGTGTTCATGACTTGTGACTTGACTTAGACCTGAGGCAGATGACTCAAAATGACTTGATTTCAAATCAATTTCAAATCAATGATTTGTATTAAATATTTAGTGACACGATCACCACAACCAATTTCATCCGTCACTACACAACCCACACAGGAAGGTACGCGACTGTGTGGTTTGGCTAGTCGAAGATTAGCTAACATTAAGTTACCGGTAGGTTTTTGAAAAGAGCTCACATACAGCGCTTCTGCTCTAACCCTACAGAACTGCTGCTGCCAAAAGAGGAGTCTGTTGAGGTTATTTGTAAAGACTAGTAACGCACTGAAATACACAGATAAACATACACCATAAACATACTGCAACCTATAAACATACTGCAACCTTTAGTTTGGTAAGATATGCTTTGGTTGAATTGTAGTTATTTTTTGTAAGTATTAAATTACTCATCATATATATATATATACGCCTCACAGTGCACTCCTGCCGTTTCTTTCTGGTGGCAGATGTATGAACTTTGACATCAACATGGCAAGAACTACCTGCAGGTCCTATGATAATTGTAGTCATTGTAGTCATTGTAGTTATGACTTCTGTCTTTAGATTTAAATGTGTAAGCTAGAGTTAGAGCATCATAATTTTGTATGAACTGACTTGAGACTTGCTTGACGTACCGCAGGGCATGACTTGACTTGCTTGAATTCTCCCACAGTGACTTGGGACTTGCTTGAGACTTTAAGGTTAAGACTTTGAGACTTACTTGTGACTTGCACATGTGTGACTTACTCCCACCTCTGGTAAACACTGTCAAATGTTGGGGCCAAGCACAACATGAGGAAATTACAGGCAGATCATAATTCTATTTAGTGTGGCATGTATTGAACAATTAAGGAATCTTCTTAGAGATGAAGACCTGATTTGCAGATCTTTGTAAAGAAGAGGCCCATATAAATGTGGGGAAATATATTCAAAACAATATGTGTCATCTTAGATATGCCTGATTGTATTTTTTTTATATTCAAGAGGAACATCTTTATTCATATCAGACAGATTTTCTAATAATGTATGTTGTGACTGATATTTGGGATTGTAAAAGCTTGTTTCTGTCTCATACAGAATTTATTTGTGAATTTATTGGAGATATTACAATAGGCCCTGTTCATTAACAGCACTCAGAACATGACTTACACTTCTCTGATAAGAAGCTGAATAATTAATTTATCCACAAGGTATTAAATATTAAAATTGGTGATTTTAATGTAGAACTACAAGCAGTGGATTATAAGACAGATATTTCACTACTAACGTTATTGCAATCATTTTATCCTATAACATCTACAGCTAAAAAAACACATTTTTAAATATTTACATATCCAGTGAATGTCTTTTTTGCAAATAAAAATGCAAATAAATAGAATTATAATTCCTAGGACAATTATTCTTCATTTGTAAATTTACATTATGATTCTGGGATGATTATGGTTATTTTTAACCAATTGGTTATCTTTTAATATAAATTATATTTCCAAATTTCAGTAAAGTCATATACATTTTAACCTGGATGGCATAGCACCAAATGTTTCTGTTATGATTAAACTACTTCTTTATGGATAAACACCATGTTCACATTTGTTAGTGTAAAAGCATCACTCCACCTTTTGCCTTCCTTATGAATGATTTTGTTGGTTATTTTTAATACATACAAGTTTCATAGGTTTGACAACAACAGAATTGACAAATTGTTTACAAATATGTCCTAACGTCTGAGGTATTATAAGACATTAAAATGAATACGTAGGCTTCTAACTTGGCCTGTAACTGAGTCTTTTATCAGTGTACATCGGATTAACGTTGGGAGTATGAGGTGTAAACGCTCATGTCTGAAAGAAATGTTGTGTTTTAGCAAACTTGGCTCAGTGATAGCAGACCATTTGTGCATGAAAGTAAAAGTCTGCATCCAGGCTAATTTGACTATCATTGTTTATCAGCTGAGATGAATACAAAGTGATGGCCTGTGTTGACGAGCTGAGCCAATTTAAATTAATGTTAGTAGTATGTGAACTTCCCTTGTGTTGTACAGATATTACTGATCGGACAGTAGCTAGTGAGGCCCTTTTCACCATAAATAACCCTAGAATGAGTGGATTTCAGTCAGTATTGCAAGCCAAAATCTGCTTTGTATCAAAAAGCTACGGTACGAAGTAGTGAGCCTTTTCCTTTTTTCCTCCTCAGTCATGTGGGAGTAAAATAAAAACACAGGCTGCTTTTGATGTTACAATTACAGGCAAACTGTCAGTGAAAATGCTATTTGCATAATGTTTTTCTTTTATTGTAAGCTTAACAAAAAATTAGTCACCTGTAACTGAAACGTACCTAATAGTGTGTAATAGCTCCACAAGCTACATAACAGCTGTGATTAAATTTGACATGGACTGGATGTGGGCCACATCAATGTTTCAGCCACTCTTTCATCAAAGAATTGCACAGTTTAGCCAGATTTTAGTCTTGCTAAAGTTGCAGCGTGCTAGTGTCACAATCCAATAGGTGGGTTCTGTCCAGCACCAAGCAGGAAGCAGCAAAACGAAAACAGGAATATATCTGGCGGGTAGGTAAGACACAGATGAGACTCCAGGAAGGCCCGGTAAAAACCCACGGTTCTGTTGGACACTACAAAAGTAAGGACTGGTGGAGCTGTCAAATACGCTTAACAGATCTTGCTGTCCCTGTTCACTAAACCAGGGTCGTGTCCACATTCTGAGGCATCTTTATATATATATTTATTGTTCCAGAACAATCTACTGCACACACAAGGGCAGCTGTGGTGAAATACTGCTTCTGTTTCTGTTCCACTGTTCAATACTTTCTCTTCTTGTAAATTTCCACCAGGAGCATGATGGGAAATAATCTCAAAAGGAATCTAGCTGCAGTCTGCAAGATTCCCAGTCTTTGCAAAATTATAATATCTGACTTTTAAAAGACTTTTGTCTTTAGAAGTATTTTCAGTCTTTTCAAAAGCTTCTAGCGCATGGTTAGCTTAAGTCCTGTCGTGCCTTCTGGCAATCCGTACACAGATGCACTAAATCCTAATGTTACAACATACCAGTACAACATTTAACTGAGGTGAAGTTCTGCTACCACAGAAGGATGACAGGATGAAATGAAAAAGTGGCAAGTCACATACACTCATCACCAAAAAAAAAAACAAAAAAAAAAAAAACAGTTGCACAAATAGTTGCACCCAGAAGGACTCAACAAACAGGAATGAAACTTGGTGGGTAGGTTTGACATTGGGTGACATGCAAATGATTCATGCTCAAAAGTTTCGCCCTCAGCTGGACAGGCCTTATTGCCGTGCCTGACTGACCCAACAGCCATAATTGCAGATGTTCAGCGAGCAGTGATGCCCTCCATGAGTCATTCTGTTAGTGCCAGCATCATTGGCAGATGGCTGCACTACGCAGGACTACATACACACGTCTGCCCTTAACACCACATCAACCTTGCCAAAGACTGCAATGCTGTCAGGCCAAACTGTCATTGAGTGACTCAAAATGGCAGCAGGTCACTTTTGTCTTGGCGGAGTTGATCAACGGATGCGTGTGAAGGCACTCTGGTCAGCAACAAGATGAACGGTTCGCTATCACACGTCACTCCACCTCCACCCCTACCCCTACCACAAAATCTGCAGGAACTGAGTGAGAATATTTAAGCTGTCTATATTGCAGCAGTCTGTTTTTACTTACTGTGCCTTTAAACCTGACCCAAGATAAACGAGCTCTTTTTGTAATTGGTTGCCCTGTACTGTGTCCCATTCTGAAAAACACTCAAACCTGAAACCTTAGAACATCAGTGAGTGATGTTGAACTGCTGTAGGCCAAATAGGTGAATGTGTGTTGGTTCCTGAGACATCACAGAATTCATTCAGAACAGGAAGTTTTTGCAGCTTAGTTTCCATATATAGACTAGTGAATGGTAATTGTTGAAACCTTAACAGTGTTTACTTATTACATCAGACTCCTCTATTTTTATATAAAAAAGAAAGAGAAAGCACACAGCACCATGACAGCACTGTGACAACGCAAGTTTGCTAGGACATGTAATTCCAACACCAGAAGAGCAAGACTGTAGACAATGTGGAGAGGATGAAAGCATTTATGCCTAAAGGTCAACAAAGTTGTTCAAAACACCCCCCCATTCAGAAAAGTACAATGTTAAACATTAATCAGGACCCCTGACAGGGAACTTGTCACTTAAACCACACCCACATTGTGATGTCTAGAACAGGGTACATCATCTTTTTCAAAAACCTGTAGCAAGCATCACCCAAAAAATAAATAAATAAGCCATCATCAGTCAATCAGATCACTGATTAGTTAATGAGACATCCTTTTCACTGAAAGACATTTTTGATCAACTAAAAACACATCTAAACGCATCACTAACGAAACCATCGATTGAGAGATCACAAAACAATACATGCAGAATCAAACAGGGTGTAAAAAAAAAAAACTGAATCAAATATTGCAGTATTGTTTTGTGACACTGAACACTGATTCTGCAAGTCACAGTACTGATTTTAATTAGTTTACATGCATAGATCATGTTTTGCAGTTAAAACCCTAATCTATCGTCAGCTATTAAGACTCTTCCACTCCAACGTAACCAAGAAGTGTATGGGCATACTGCTAACGTGAGAATCAGCAAAAAAGTGTTTTTAGCCAATTATAATTCACATTTTCCTAATATTAGATCTAAATTTGCAATCTCTCACCTTACTTACATTTTTGCAATATACTGAATAACCCCTGTGTTTTGATATGTATCCAAGAGGCAGATTTTTGCCAAATTGAGTTTGGGATAGGTTTCTGAATTTCTGTGATTACCAAAAATAGATACAGAAATCAGTTATATAGTTAACATTCTTTTTCTAATTCTGTACTATAAAACACACACAACCCCACCCCCCAAAAAAAAACCCCACACCAAAAAACCCTTCCTGTGAGCACACACATAGCCAAAGGACAGAAGTTTTGCTTATTATTGCTTTTATTGAGGTTCTGGAGAATTTTATCATCTTCAGAACAGGGACAACAGCCACTCCTTCAATTTTGAATAAAAGGTCCCAGTTAAGACATTTATGTACAATTCATATCAAATAACATTACATATAGAAAGCTAAGTTACAAAACACGCAGAAATTTAAAAACTAATTTTACAGGTACCCACAGCACACAGTCACTTCCATGCTCGTATATAAAAGAGTATACTGTGAACAGCAAGCTGTTCTTAGCATTTAGCAAACCTGCATTTTTGTTTGTTTTACGGGAGGAAAAAAAAAAAAAAAAAAAAAAAAAAAAACATTGTCAACTGATTTAAGCATAAAAGCATAAATTGTGCAAAAACGGTCAGACACATGAAGAGGGATAGAAGTAGCAAAAATGGTGAAATTCAAATTCAAAGTTAGTATATTAAATAGTTATATTATGATACTCATTTATGTTAAATAAATACTGAGAAACGTTCCATCACTTGTGGTGGATCCATATTTTAAAGCACATTCCTAAACTGAAAACCTTTTTTTGAAAGCTTTTGAAAGAATTCATCTTTCCTCATAATGGTGCCTACGGAGAGACCACCTTCAGGACACACTTAGACTCATTTTCATTCTGCAATGAAGGGCAATGCAAAAAAATTTAAACAAGGAATTCCATTTTAACAACCATAAAACTGGGCATTCACAAAACTGAGGAGGAAGAGGGAAAAAAAACAAAAAACAAAAACGTAAAACCAAAGTACAGCGCTAAGTGAGCGACCCTGCAAGCCATGTGTTTTGCATTAGTAGCCAAAATGAGTGGCAACAGGCAGCTAGTCTAACTTTTTCATGGTGGTATCACTGAAGACAAACAAGCAGGAGGCTTGTTTAATAACAATCCAGTCATAATTATGTATGGCTAAGTACTGTTCATTTACAGTACAGCAAGATCCATGCAGATATCCCAGATATTTGTGGGAATAACACCACAAGTACGGTCACAGTCTAAAATCCATTTACAGTCTGAATCACTGTCCTGGTCAAAGTAGCTGTAATGAAACTAAATCTACCAAGACTGTATACATTGTACACAACTGGCGAGAAATGGTGAAGCTCAAACACGGCAGGTGTATCTACGGCTTGCGGCATTAACTTCCATTACACCAGGATTCAATGTGTAGATGCTAATAAAGTCCTTTGTGAACTGAATAAAGTGTGTTAGAACCACACAAAGCAGGGTCAGCATTAAAACTAGAACATGAGCCAGGCTACAGCACTCTTAACTTTCTTTTATAATATAAAAGGGGACAAAAACCATTATGATCGTTTGGTGCATGATCATATCAAAATCCTAAAAGCATGGTTACAAATGTGTATATCTGCTGAAGGCACAACTGACTGATGCAGGATGTCTGATGCCTGTCTTCAGCATAAAGCGTTGAACGTAATGCCACCATGTGGCTGAAAAGGGGAATTATGCTATGGCAAGGTGTTTTTACTTGTAGAATTAGAATTATTTGTCTTTTGAAATTAAACTTCAATTTCTCAGAGGAACAAATTTACAGACGTGGAAGTAAATAACATCAAACCAAGCCAGGATATTTGTGTTAAGATTAGCAGCTTAAAATAGCTGGTGGGGGAAAAAGGATGAAATTGAATATTATAAATGTAACATTGGTTTGGAGGTAGTCTGTAGTCCAGAGTGCCTAGGCAAGCCAATCAGGATTATTATGCCCAATGCCACCCCCCCCATAACAAATATGAAAAAACACCCCAATATGAAACATTAACACAGGATATTAATATTGCCATTGTAGCATTTATATTTGAACTGAGCCATAAGATTAAATGTGAAATTTCCAGAAAGGGCATTTCAAACTCTTTTTTATGCAGCAGTAAAGCCTGCAATAACTCCAGAGGCATGATAGGCAACCTTGACACATGAAGTGCACGCTAATTGTGCATGAAGTTTACGCTACTTATGCTACCTAAGCAGAGAGTAAATGCCAGTTGATTCACGTGATATAAAACAGAGGTATTCAAATCACAGGCATTGAGCTCCAGGTACTACAAAAACCCAAGCATTAGCTGTAGAGTAGCCAAACATACATTAAATATTCCTAGCAAAAACCTAGAATCAAACTTTGATATCTCCAACCTATAATCTTGGATCTACCAACAGAGCCATGTGGAGTTTTGGTATGATTGTTAGCTTCATTTCCAGAGCAACTGAAGCCCGACACCTACTTGGGCCAAGCATACAGAACAGTACCATACCTTTTTAACGTCAATGGCTTCAGTCAAGGACACCTGCCTTGTATTCAAAACTGATCAAGCATCACTTAGAAAACACACATTCTATACTTAACACACAGCTCATCAGTTAAGCTGAGAAAGTCCAATGACAAGCTGATAAAAACATAGCAAGAATTTCCCTTCCAACAGAGTAGTCCCAGAAAGGACAGAAGTCACTGCACACATACAAATGCCTAGAGCTGATGAGCACACATCCGGCAAGAGAGATCTAAAGTGCACTTCCAAAGTTGAAATGGAACCGGCCACTGGCACATGCAGATCCCCTGTTTCAAGTCACACCAGTCAGATACCCAGCCAGTGTCAGAACATGTTGATTCTCCATGAAAATGGTGCCATTTACCCTTTGGTCTACAAAAGACATTGGTTCCAGACTAAACTTGGAGATTTGTGTCTGCACATGAATCCACACAAAAGGGCCTTCAATAGTCAGGAAATACTAAGATAGTTAGCGATCTCACTCAAACAGGTCACTGATCAAAAGGGAGTGTAGTAATCTGCAAGCGCAGACAAGATATTTTTATACGGGTGTCCCCTGAATAACGGTGTGGCCATGTGCTGCTAGTAACATTATCTAGATGAACAGGACAGGCAGCAGAAAAAGCTGTAGAAGTGCTGTGTAATTCTACACAGAAAGTCACTTTCAACCACTCACAGTTTACTGATGTAAGCACGAGAACATTCTCAATACACCAGTCAATGACGAATCACAAAGGCCTCTGGAAAGAGAATTATTTCCACTGAAGTCAGGGGAGAGGGGGCAAATTCTGGTTTCCATTCACAAAGCAGCTCCTATATGCTGCTAAGAGGCAACAAGCAAGAGGCAGCGGGGAAAAACAGTTCCTGAACTTCCAAATAAAAGGCCACCTACAAGTTGCACTTATGCACGCAATCACATAGTGGATCCTAGCCATCTCAGTAAGGTAGGGCTGAAATGTCTTCTCGAACCAAGACAGAGTCTCATCTTGAGACTCTCTCAGTTGCACAGGAGGTCATCCAGGTTTGGAAGCCTATCCAGGTCATCAAAAAGATCAGAGATGCCCTCCCCTTCACCCAGGCTCATGAGGTAGTCCTCACTGAGAGGGGGAGAGCCCAGGCTGACGAAGGGCCCATCAGCATAGGGGATCTGGTCTTCTGTCTGCTGAAGCAGGCTTGTGTATGGAGATGTGATGGGTGACAAGCTGGTGACTGTTACTGCTGGACCAGAACGACTAGAGTTTCCATCTGCAAGCAGCAAATAAGGATACTGTAAACAAAGCTTGGAGGGAAAACAAGCTCTGCAAGAAAGTTCTAGGTTTTAAAGGTATAAACCAGGTGTAAACAATACCTTAAAATAAGGTACTACACAAGAACCACAAACAAGTAACCAAGCATATAAGGCAGAATATAACCTTTTACAGGAAACCTACCTTCTAACATTTTCATGAAAGGTGATGAGTTTCCATTCAAGCGCAAGCCTTCATTTTTCACCGGACTGTCAGGCGTATTCTCATCAGGACACAGGAAGACATCTATAGGGCCCTTTGTACTGGTGAGATGTACTTGTAAGCCCTGTAGAGGATCAAACAATTTATCTAGCACCTTAAGCAGCCCTTGAAACATCTATTGGATAACAAGAAAATCAACACCGCACCCTCTGAAAGCCTAACCATGTTAGTGTCAGCTAAATTAGTTGTGTCAAACTGCATTCTTAAAGGCTGTAATACAGAAGCCACACCCATTTTGTTTACCTCAAAAAGACAACTCAAGAAGCAGCAGAGTTGAATAAATGCTGATGTATTAAATTAGGTCTGTACCACAGGGCCCTCAGGAACTAGTAACTGATTTTCAAATTCATGTAATGATCATGAAAAACTGTAAGGCCGCAGATATCAGGACAGGTACGACAGAAAGACCATCCGCAAAAAGCTTCCACTAGTGTAGGGCAATCCCGTTATGCAAATGAGGTGGGTGTGAAAGCAGGCAGAACCCATAGAGACTTACCTCTTGTGGATCAGGCACCTCCAGCTTGGTCCCAGCAGGGGCTCTGACCACAATGACAGTCTGATCTCTCAGGCTACGGTCTCGGCGCAAGTCTTGATACGTCACATAAGCGAATGTGAGGAAGGTTAAAGAATTAAACTCAACATCCTAAAGCTCAGCAGAACATACGGTTCAAAGAATGGATCAATCTACTACGATCAACTCGATCAGAGCTACGATCACCAACTCAAACAACATACTCTCTTTACGAAGCACTGACAGAGAAGCGTAATTTTGCTGAATACTCTAGTACTCTATCCAAATACTAATATTACTGATTAAGTAGGGAAGAATGAAAGTAATCAACTAACTGAACTCAACTCAGCATGTGATCACTGATTCCCACCCCAGCACATCCATTTTTATCAGGCTATAGGCCTGAACGTAGTGTACCAGTCTCCATAAGCCCTGCATAATTTAAAACCCAGACAAATATTAAATGGTGGACATACTTAAAATTGTAACTCTTGAGAAGCGAATGTGATTTCATTCGTTCAAACTGTAAAAACGAGAAACAATTACTCTTTCAGTCCTATAACCACCTAAATCAGTCTGACAAACTGTCCTGTACAAGAGAGAAAAAGGTAGATGGTGATGCGTCAATCAATTCTGAATTCAAATGGTCCAGAGTCTCCTGAACTTGTTAGCTTTGGGCTGCTTAACATGGCCTAAACTGCCTATTTCAACAGGAATGGGGCTTGTAAATGACATACAAGATGTCCAACCACATATCAGCATCTCAGTATGATGTGTAAACACATTTTCAAAATAGGGCTGCAAGTCAAACAAACCCACAGGAAACAAATGCATCAGCAAAATCCCTCATTTAAAAAGGAGCCATATACAAGATGACTTAATCAATATTTTTTAATACACAAGATAACCTAAACCAGATTTTTTTGTTTAAAACATTTCAAAATGAACTACAATTACCATATTTTGAAAAAATATAACTAGTAAATAACTAAAAAGATCCAGGTCATATGCTTTCAACCACCAGCTTACGTCATAAACCACGGCACACTTACGACTCAAGTAAGTGTGCAGCATGAACGCTGCCCTTGCCCAGGCATAAAAAGGATATTTCTGACCGTTCGACGATTCGGTCATCTGCTTCACCTCTTGGGTGCATTTCTGGATCAAATCGTCCAGTCTGCGTTCTTCCTGCACCAGTTGAGCCACCTCACTGCTCAGAGTCTGCTTCTGAGTTAAAGCCCCACCAACCTCTGACAAATTACAGCCCCTGAGGAACAAAGAAAACAAACATATGAATACAAGTAATAAAGTAACAGGTAAGTGTTGCTCCCATGTCCATCTGTGGAAAGAGAGAAGTCTGCACACTAGTGTCATTTCATAGAGGTATACAAGCGTAATGGCTCCACATTTTTGGACAACAAAATGTAATGGTCTCAATACTAGAATTTAATAAATAAATAAACACACACACACACACACACACACACACACACACACACTACTGTTAAAGCACATATCGCCTTTGCACTGTACACTAAGTGTGTGTGTGTATATATACACATATACACATGTGCATTAACAGTAAGACATGTGCAAAGTGTGTAAGAGCAGCATCTATGTCAGAATGTGAATACTAGAACTGAGGTGCAGGATGCAGAAAACAGCTTTGTGCAAGTGTACATGGAGAGTACAGCGTGTTGAGGTAGCGAGGTGTACAGTTAAGTATGTGATCGCAAACAGCATAAGATATATAAAATGTGCAGTGCAGGTAGGAGAATAGCAGCTCAGTGTTCAGGTGAACAGCTAAACAGCCTATAGTACAGACGTACAGTATATAGATAAATAAACAGCTTATTCCACTGTCACATCGGAGCACGCCGACATTCCCCAGCTCTTATTCAGTTACAAGCATTCGAGCCAAACGGAATTCCAAAAAGAGTGAACAGCAGAGCCGTTAGCTTCTCAGCACACACACACACACACTGACGCTTTTCCTCTCTTGCTCTCTCTCCCGGTGCATGTAGCTGCATCCCACTTAAAGAAGCATAAACCAGCAATTTCACAATGAGATAAAAATCACTGCCAGCATAGAGTGAGGCACTCCAAATGTAGTTTATCCAATTATGGGGAGCTAGCATATTTCCCCCATACATGAAGAGCAAGGAGAAAAGTATACTGAACAGGAAAAAAAAAATCATTACTGTAGTCATGGTTCTTTGAAAAGGAACAATTTCTCTGGGGGGGGAAAGCTGCATGAAATCACAGAAATTAGATTAAGCAGCTTCCAAAAAGGAACAAATCAACCTCATTTCCATGACATTGTGATTTCTGCTGTTTATTCAGTCCCCAACTGTTTATAGCCTCCAAAATCATGAAGAAAATGAATAGCTGCAGTGCAGGATGCATCAAAACTGCTTCTGTATGCAGAGTTTGCACTCTGTGACAGAACGAACCTAGTTTTCTCTTATATTTCCTTCCCTCTTTTATATTCTACCCACACCAGCAGTCAAGGTGTGACACAGTCACCGCAGCTGGTCAGCAGAACTGGCAAATGTTTAAAACTCCCAAATGTGCAGGACTGAAGAGTGATTTTTTTTGGAATAGACTACCCAATCTGACACATGAAACGAAGAACACTGTGCTTCATGTTAACATAACTTTATTCGTCCTCATGTGTCCAAACAGTGATTTTAGGTGAACCACAACATTTAACCATAAGGTCTGCATCATGTGTTGTCCATGTGCAAGGGTTAGAGCTATCCTTTTCTCATGTAGCCAAACATCTGGCTAAATGTTAGCGCGACGTCTCCAATTTAAGCTAAAATTGGATCACCGTCTGCCGAACCATTGACATGCCAAAAGTCAAAGGATAGCAGTATGTAAATTGATTATAATGTGGCATTGCCTCAGGGGACAGTTTGGGAACATCCACATCTGTGCAAGTTCAAACAAGGCACAACAGTGGGTACCAGACAGATGGAACATTCCATTTCTACAGTTGTGGGGGCAAATCACATCCACGTTGAATGAAGGAGGAGCCACACATGTAACCACAGGTGAGCGCAGCATTCTTTAGCTTCCATGAGATACGGGAGCAGACCCACCAGACTGCCTTCAACACCATGACACTAGACACAGTACCTCAGCTGGGCTCATGAGGTTGCCAACTGGACCTTCAAGGACTAGAAGCATGTGGCATGGTCCGATAAGTCACGGTACCAATTGTCTAATAGGTTTGTGTGGAGCAGACACCATGAAGCCATGGAGTCTCACCATGGGTTCACTGGTCCCCTGCACATTCAGCCGACATGAGCCCATTCGAGGTATTCCACCATCATGCCCAACACTACTATATACTACTTTGTGAGCCTGAACACAGTGGGCAGACATTTCAGAAAACAATGAAATCATTCACTGATTGAGCACCTTTTTATAGTTACCATTTAATTTCCTGGGTGCAAAAGAAAACTATTTACACCGTCAGTTCAGTAAGAAGAGTTTGGAACATGGAACTGAGAACTGAACCTCAACTACTACTGTCTCCTCCTTCAGATCGCACATTTACAAAAGCAATACCAAAATCCTAAACTTCCAGTCTTGACTCATTTACACCACCAGAATTTGCATACAGCAGCTCATGGTCTAGGCCCAGCAGAAAAATGGAACAGCAACAAACAGTAAAATGGCAGTCTATGTGGAGAAATCTACCATTCCAGGCTGTAAAAGGGATGTCAGCACTTTATACCCTTCCCAATGAACCACACTCAACAGGCCATAGTCCATGTTCATCTTTAAACAAGGATGAAGTTGGCTTCCAGCTTGTAAACAGTGTTCTGTTCCACCTTAAATGCTACAGCTTGTACAGACACCAGCATGTTACTGCGCAACAATGAGGTAGAACTGAAAAATCAAGACGAGCTAGCAAACAGCCAACTCCATTGTCCACAATTTAAGATGACCCCGGGCAATTTTAATTCAAATTTGTTTGCATCTCTGCGCATTTCACTCACAGTTTTTAACATTGGACAACAAGCAGCTTCACTCGGCGTTTGACACTGAAGATACTTCAGAGCAACAGTCCCACCTTTATTAGCATCACAACCCCAACAGCAACCTCCAAGTAGCAGCTTTGCTGTTGACTTTAATCCACTTTGACAGCTGAAACAGATCTTGAACTGAAATTTCATAGTGAGTAACAATTTACTTTGTGTTGTTGAGGTCAAGAGCATGTAGCCAGTGCAGATAACTTTAGCTACTAGCAAGCACTAACGGCAAGCCTTAATGTTTGACTTGCACTGCACCACTTTGTGCATATATTTATATATTTAACATGGCTAACTAAACAGTATGACAAGCTAGCTTATTTAGCTAGCTCTAAGATTTAGAGATTCTTTTTACCTTCCTGTCTGTATCTCTTGACATGTGGCAACTGTGTGATCATTGTGGTATCTCACTGTAAACCAGTTTGTTTCAAGCTAGGACCAAATTATGAAGTGTAAATGGGTGTGCAAAACACCTCTGGGCATTTTTCACCCCAACCAAAGTTGAATACCTTATATGCAAATTAAAATATTGAATAAAAGCATTCTATGGACATCTGAATTTCCAAACTCAATTTTTCCCCACACTGAAGACCTGAAAGCTCTTTCAGCGTGATGAGCTGTTTTGGCCATTTATGGAGGGAAAAAAAAGTCAGCCTTACAGCTTCAATGACAACCAAAAACAAATGTGTAATTAAAAAGTTGTGTAAATTGAATTTCCATTCTTGTAAGAAACGATGTGCTAGAAAACTAGTAGTTGAATATTCTGGAAGCTGCCATAGACCTGGAACCAAAGTATTGATCCATGAAACGTCATGCCTCTTAAAGGCCACATCCAGCTTATGCTACAGTATTTATTGTGCAAGTTTGTGTCACCAGAGCAACCAAACCCGTGAGTCTATGTTCACTTCATGCATACAAGCAAGAAGGATTACCACAGGCAGGAAAACATCTCACAGACATACTTCCTGTGTGCATGGGTGCAGAACAGTGATGTGTATAATGTGCAAGGTGCTCATCTGAGACATTGCTTTATCAGACACATAATGGTTATTATATGTGGGTTATGTGGGTACCACCAGTCTGCAGTGTTATGTCAAGACCACCAAAAAGCTCAATATCATTAGAAAATAAGGCACGTGAACATACAATGTGGTAAACCTCATTCTCACCCTTTTCACGTGTTTAATAAAACAACATACATATATTTAAAAAAAAAAAAATGAAAACACTACATACATCCATTGTATGTTGTTCTTAGATTTCTTCTTGATTAGATGCACCCCCTCCAGCACGTTGGTGATATCATAGAGTCGCCTCTTCTGAACATTGAGGACTTCAGCCGCTTGGTTCAGGTCTACCACCCCATCAGAAGACTGTCCTAACAGCTGCACAAACTTCTTAGTCAGGAGGCCCAGAGAAGTGTCATAGCGCGTTTTCTCTGAAGGAGACTTTGGAGCTACATGGACAAAGAGGAAAAAGACTGGTCAAAAAATAATGAACTTGGGACAATGTCAATAAACTCCAACAAACACAAATATTTGAAATAAAATAAAAATTTTGCTACACAAAACCAATTAATCATTCTCATATCCCAACACTACTTTTATTTTTATCCACTCCACCCCATCCAATCTGTTTCTTACTTTTGCTGCCCTTCAGCACAGCTAGAGGTGCTCCATTTTGAGACTTGGGTGTTTTGGCTACTTCGGTTGTATACAAGTGGTCAGCATCATCCAAAGCCAACCGTCTTTTTGCCTGTAGAGACAGTTTTGAACAAATTCAGAGCACAACCTGAGCAAGCAAAAAACATGACTCTTAATTCACTGTCTACACTGGTTGAAGTACATAAAGCAACGACTAGGGTGAAGATGGCCAACCAAGCTACCACCATGCAGTGTTTCACCATCCCTAACCCATTTAAACCTGTTGCAATAATGAACAAATATGACATTGGAGGCAGGAGTGAGATGAGATGTGGAACATTGTTCAAGCGGACAAGTAGCAGCAGGGCCAAGTGCATTAAGATAGCTGAAGTCATATTCGCAAGGGTCAAAAGTTTTCAACGACTTGAAGCAGTTGAACATCTAGATTACTGATGCTGTAGGTCACGGTTTCACTTGATCAGCCTTTTTATTTTTCCATTTAACAACAGAAAGGTTTAGAGCTAGCATAAGTACCAAACCCTTCATGAGTTCAATTATCCACAAAGCAGAAAACAAAAAAAGTAGGGCAGAGCGGTATTCAGGAGAAGTTATAACTACATTATTACAGACACATGACTTCTGCAAACATATCACTAAGCAAGTAACTGCTGCCAGCACACCAACCCCGTTTTATCATTGGCCATGCAGTCCAACATTCATTCCTCCTCCAACACACTTGAATCAACTGATCAATTAATTATTAAGCCCGTCAGGAGCTGTGCTAGGAAGGACTGGTGCAGGGAAGACAAAAACATACTGTGGACAATAAACAGAGTGGGGAAAAGCAGACTGTACCCTCGACGTATCTATCCTAGGCCTGGCCCTGGTTTCTGCTGACTTTCCCAGAGTATCATCCATATATGACTGCGCTTGATCTTATCAAGGTTCTACATATGTTTACACACAAGTCAACAGTACGCAAACCCTGCAACCTCTGGACAATGCAGCTGCCAGCCATGACATCCACACTCTATACAGTATTTAGTATTCACTGGTGCTAGGATGCTAACTTTGCTAGCAAGCCATGGAGGCTTATACTCCACCAATCAGCTTTGGGCAAACTGTCATACTTGCCTCTAATCACAAGTTAACTGATGCAATTAAATAGACTTGTGTAGTTTGACACAGTATGACATACTGTCAACTATAAAAAGCACACATAAGCATGCTGCATAGTTTAAGAGTAGGAGCCGCCATCTTGAAGCTTGAAGTCTTTTATAGAGAACAGTCAATTCCAGTTCAAACCCACTTCCATCTCTACATACACTGCCGTCAGAACAAAACCTTGTATCTCCAAAATGATGACTTCACAGCCATCTTTAATTTTAATGCAAATCAATTGTTAGCAGATTTAACCGAATGTTTGGGGACACTTCAAATCCATTCATCATGCAATTTATACACAATGTAAAAGGACAACAAGCATTTTCAAACGCTGAAAAACAACTAAAATGGAGATACAAGGTTGTGGTCCAACAGTGGTGACTTGCTCCTACTCGTGTGAGAAAATTCCTCCATTTTTATGTTATTTTGCTCTGTTGGCAAAACACTTCTTTGCATTTGGCAAATGACATTTATACCATTTATATTTCACATGTGATCCCAAAGACACTTCAAAACATGGCATATTAAAAGGAACCAAGTTCGTTTTTATGGAACTGACTGATTTTTGATGGCTGCCTCTACTTCTAGATGAAGGAAACATACAATAGTGCTATTTTAGGATGGTTTAAGGCCCTACTGGCTCTGAAATGACAGGGTTATTGTTAGTTAGAAGCTGAATCGGGCTAGTAAGTGGCATTCGTCAAAAAGAGGCTTGAGAATTCCCTAAAGTACCTCGCTTGTGTTCCTTACCTCCCCTCTGCTTCTCAAACTGAACATGAAAACACAAACAGGCCACAATATAAAGCCTGGTGAGCAGAGAGGAAGGTTAAGGATGGAAGCCCTGTAAGGAGATTAGCTCCACTAGCAAAGAAAAGAAAACACAGCACAGAAAAGCAGATCCGTTTTCCCAACTCTGCACCCTTCCCCCTCTGAATAACAAGACCTACAGGCCTGGGGCTGCTTTCCAGCCATGAACACACACATTCACACGCCATACACTTATTTTAGAGCCAGGACAAAATCAAAAACAACCTCCATCGAGCAACTGACACTTTCCCCCTCCTGTGCATATGAACCCCGTATATGGTATTAAAACACAAAGGGTGTCAAACACGTCTTTAAAGCAGAGTTAGTCCCCGCTTTCAAACTTTCTTGGTTGCAAAATGAAGTTTTGAGCGAGTTTGAATGCGTGTTTACGGCTGAGACATCGAGTTTAAGGGAAACAGCTCTGCTGTATCAAACCTTACCGCTCTGCTACGCTGCTAGCAAACATTTAGCTTTAGCATTCGGTGTTTCTGAAAGCGGGCGAGCTCGGAAAGTGAGTTTGTGTTGTTTTACTGTCATTATTTTTTTTTTTACCGGAGGGCGTCCTAGGGCAGGTCGTGGTCCGGCTCCGTTGTTCCCGTGCGGGGTTGTGTACAAACTGGCAGCCGGAGGCTCGGACAGACACACGGCGGAGGTCTGAGAAATGCCCGGCGGCGGGGTTATTATTTGGATATAAGCTGTGGTGGGGAGATGAGAGGTCAGGCGGTCAGACAGGGCCGTCAAAACAGCGTTTTTGTCCAGCGAAGAGCCACCAACCCCTGCGATTATGACTTTCTCCGGGGCTGATGAGATCCCTCTTCTCATCGTCGTGGACTCGAGTAGGGGGGCCGTCCTTTTGTCCCTCCTTGATTTAAAGGCTTGTTTCGTGCCTACACGCCGCGTTTATGTCATCAATATCGGTCAGAAATAAAAGAGGAGACTCTTAACTACCGATATGACCACGTTTGGGATTATATTAGTCCCGCTAAAGCGCAGATGGCTTGGATTTAAAAGCGGAGTCGAAGTGCTGCGCCGCTCGCTGGAAAATGGCTCCAGGAAGCTGACAATGAATGAGGGGGGATGCAGTTTTACCCGCGAAAGGAGCTCGCGCGAAACTCAGAATTCCCGCGAATATTTTTGAACCAAATTTGCATATACCCACGGATTGGTCCTTCTTGCTGTGCAAAGCCAGACCCCTTATTTATAAACATCGCGCTCGGCGTCGCTTGCGCCAATCAGGGAGCGATAACGCAGGGGCTGATTACCTGATTGGACAAGAGGAACGCATGCGCGGTTACGTCACATGAGAGTAGCATGCAAAAGGAAGGACATTATTTCTGCAGCTCTGTTTGTGATTGTATCGATGTCTGTGAGGTTTTATTTTACTAACGAATTTGTCAGGGATACAGTGGCCTTTAGTGAAATAAATAATATAATTACTATAAATTATTAATATAGCATACAGAATAACGGAGTAAGTAGATAAACATACATAAAATAAGACTGATACAATCAACATTGTTAGAAATGCACATACAGCACAGTGTAGAAGCAAAGAGGTGGTGCATTTTTGCTTTGCCTTACGATGCCCTGCATATACCCCGCGACAATAAATGTATTTACATATTTACATAAATAAAGAAAGTTGATTTTAAAAATCACAAAAATAGAGAAATCAGTATCCTCTTTCAAGCCAGGATATTCCATGGCTTTAAGAGTATACATCCAAAATGTCTCCCTCTGAAGTAAATGCCTTAATCTGTTGCCTCCTCTGATAGACTGTGGAATAACCTAAGTGTCCATGGTTCGTAACATGCTGGAGCAGTATGCTGCCTTATAATGCATTGTTATAGGATAGTTATGGTTCTGGGTAACAATAACATTTTTACATAGAGACAGTGTAGTTTAGTGTAGTTTGGTGTAGTCAAACAGTATGTAACATGCAAGGTGATTGTGTTTATGTATAGTTTAGCTGTATCTGTGATCACTGAACTTCTCATGAAGTTGTAGTTAGCCATGCTAAGATTAACCTTATGACCTGCTCTTCCCATGAGATAGACATCAAGTCAGTTATGATTAGAATGCCCATGTATTTGAAAGCTTTAAAGCCAATATTCCACCAATTTTTCAAAATTTCGGAATAATTCAGTCCTCGATATGTAACCAGAGTCGTTCAGAGCGGTTTCATGTGAAGTGGTTCACTGTAGAGAAACTTAAAGACTCTTGGGAACCAGGATTCCCCCAATGTCTACAACCACCAGTGAACCTACATGTGTCTTCTGAGTTTTTATATATAATGTTGAAGCTGGTAAAGAAGTCATGAATCTGAAATTTTCGTTGGTGACTATTTTGCCCCTGGTTGTGTCCCTCCACCGTGAGTGGATTAAAATGCGTTTCAAGCCAAAACTTTACGTGTCAGACAGTAAAGCTGATCGTCAGTTCAAACAGAGACTCTAAAGAGGAGATCTACAGCAGAGCTTTAACTTTCTGCTTTAGAAACAGCTTTAGAAAAGGCTTTAGAAACTGTTTTAGGAACTATTTTTTCTTTCCTTTTTTTGGTGGACCATTTTATGTACTAACTTTTGGTATGGGACCAATTCTGACTCATTCTAACTAGTTTCTGCAGAACAGAGCATTTCATACCAAACTACTCTGAATGACTTTGTTTACATCTCAGAGATTTAATTTAATTCCCCTTTCATATCTGGATCTGTGGTGAAACATGGCTTTCATGCACAGAGGTCAGTTGGCTTTTACATGGTGTAGCTAGCAGTAGTGGGGCTCATTTCTTATGCAATCATATACAAAGGTTTGGGCATCACTGGCCAAATGAAAACAACTGAACACAATCTCAATTATGACCTGCAATTATGAATTCTGCAATTTAAGCGAATGTAATTTCCCCTTAATGTACTCAGTACATTACTCAGCACGTAAGCAATAAGTGTGTATTGAAATGTGCAGAAGTGTGGGCTCTATGGAGAATGTGTAACATATCTTCAGTTAGAAAAAACACCATACCTACCACTTAACCAGGAGTAGCCAAACTTTTACATAGGACTGCATTTCTGTTGAATACCTAAAACGTGTGCACCATAATATTAAATAAAATAATTACATTAGAATATAATTCTCTGAGTTTATTCATTAACTATGTAAACGAATAGGTTTTACTGCACGGCATTCAGTTCTATAGGTTATTATCACCAGTGGCCTGCAGGTGGCGCTCTGCGCTAAAGCAACAGCAGGAGGACGTGTTAGTAAAGCGAGTTTCTGCTGTGTTTAAGGGTAATCGACCGATTAAATGGTGGTAAAGGCATTAAAAATGGTCATCGGTTCACAACAGAGACTCTAAAGAGCAGATTTACAGCCGATACAGTTTAAGAGCTTTAACCTTCTGCTTTAGAAACTGCTTTGTCTTTCCTTTTTTTTGGTGTATTTTGGTTTCTAAGAAAAAAAAAACTCTACCAGTTTTCCATGATTCCTGAACAATTTATTGTTTAGAATATAAACAAAGTCATTCAGAGTGGTTTAATGTGAAATGCTGTGTTCTAAAGAAACTGAATCAGAACTCTTCACAGTGGAGGTGAGCGGAACCAGACGTCTGAAGTGTGCAATGCCTCTGGAAGCTCCCTCAAAGAAAGTTGTTACATGAAATGGTGTGATATCTACTGCCTGATGTCTGACACATGTTTTTTGATAGTTGTGTGATAAAGTTTTTACTGAAAATGTATGTTAATCCATTACATGCAGGGTGTGGTAGGGCAAAATAGTTCTCAAAGAAAACAGATTTCCACTTTTTCACCATCCTCAACATTACATACAAAAACTCAGAAGACACATGTAGGTTTTGGATAGTAAATAAACAGGCTATTGTGTTACAGATATCAGCACCACTGTATAGAGATTAGAGTCTGTGAGGTTTCTTTACATACAGGCATATAACATGGTGGTGGAGTTTATCTTTAATGTCTCTAAAAGCTCCCTCACAGAAAGTTATTACAATAGAATTTGTGATCACATTTCGGCCTTTTCCCACACTTATATACAGCATATTTTATATACACTAGCTGGTTATTTCTAGATATCATGCATCTCATGTATAAACAGAAACATATTCTTGTTAATTGTATTCCACTGTAGTTATTAAGAAGAATACTGTATATTATTCTGCTTGTGTTATTGCACTGTACATCTTCGTATCCATACACAAAGCATTTTGCACTATTCCTATTTATTCCTGCCACCTACCTCACTCCATACTGCCAGTCCCCTGTATTTTTTGGTGCTTTTGCTTGTACATATTTCTGACACACTGGTGCCAGGAGAATAACCTTTCTCTCAATGCCAACAAGACCAAGGAGCTGATAGTGGACTTCAGGAAACAGGAGAAAGTGCACACCCCCTTGGTTAACATCACAGAGCAACACACGTGGCCTGAACACACCACATCGGTGGTGAAAAGGCAGTCTTCTTCCATCAGACGGCTAAGGAGGTTTGGCACGAACCCCGGCATCCTCAGAACACTACACACATATATACACAGCATTACAACTGCCTCCATCACCACCTGGTATTGGAAAGCTCTGCAGAGGGTGGTGTGGACAGCCCAGCACATCGCCAAGGTTCAGCTCCCAAAACTCTTTGATTTATACACCAGCCGCTGCCTAAGGAATACCAGGTGGATTCTAAAGGACGCCACCCACCCAAGCCATTGTCTGTTCTCACAGCTGTCAAATGGGAGGAGGTACAGAAAGTCTAGCATCAGTCAGTTCCAAGATAGTTTCTTCTCCCGCTGAACAGCTAGTAGTGCTGATGCATTGTTTAATGGGACTATCACTGTACCTTTCACCTAAATCCTTATCATGATAATCTCCTTGCATAATCCACACCCTTACTCTCACCATCACTCACACACACACACACATATATATATATATATATTCTTCTCCTTGTATATGCCCTTCATCTCTTTTATCTACCTCAGACTGTACATGTGTACTGTGTACATCTGTATATATCATAGCTTCTGTGTATGACTTTATTATGGAGTGAAAGAGCTACTCTGGTGTTTAGTACTGTGTATATCCATTGTTTATATACCGTGTATATTTTATATTTATATTTTTTTGTATTTTATGTACTGTAAGATTTTCACTCACTTTCACACCTGTGTAAATGTGATGTGACAATAAATATGCTACTTGTTGTCTGGCACACATGTTTTGCATGTGCACTCCCCTATTGCTCCTCTTCTTTTCTTCTTTCATCTTTTTATCTGTGCGACAATGCTCATGTAGTATGAAAATGTCACTGTGTACTGTGTTTTTGAAGGCCTTGCATTCTGAATGCATATAACAATAAAACATTGACTCATTGAGTATTATGGAGAGTGTGGGGGTCAGGGTGTATAAAAAGAGTGGGGAAGCTTTGAGGCCCACTGTGCTATTTTGCACCATTCCCAAACACTGCCTCTGGTTGAAGTATTCTTAACTTGTTAATACGGGACTTTATCTGTCTAATCTGCTGTTTTGGTCAGTAGAAACCGTCCAGACAGCCAGCAGCATCAATCGGTCAACTCAGTGTATCAGGGGCGCGTGCAGTTTGCAAGAGGCGGGGTCAAAGCTCGGAGGCGCGCCAACGAACTGCTGCGTTGTAATGGGCGTGTCCAATAGAACGCGAGGAAGACCCTTCTGATGGGCGGGGCTAAAACTCGTAAGCTGCATTTCCATGCTGGGCGAGACCTACAGCATGAGAGGCAGTGGGCGGGGACGCTACGATGAGCGCTACAACGGGAGGAACAAATAGAAGGCGCAGAAGGGCCGCGGTGGGCGTGGCTAAAGCTCTACTGAACGCCAGCGTTTCAGCACGCAGACACTCCTGCGCCCCGCCTCGGTAAAGCAGAGGCAAGTTGCAGAAGAGTTGGTTTGCGTAGAGGAGTGTGTGTAAGGCTGTGTTTGGGAGTGTAAATGAGTGAGTGTGAGTGCTGAAGACCAACGGGAAGATGATGATGTTGCTGCTCCTCGGGGTTCGAGGCTGAGACTCTGCCCGAGCAACAGGTCGCTGAGTCGGGCTGGTGAGGGAAGGAGGGACAGTGTGGATGCGGAATGGAGGACCGATCAGACAGCTTTACCACCACGGGCTGCACATGGCTCCGGCCTCTCAGCCACCTCACCGGAGTCCCTCTGGATCAGGTAGGACCAAGAAGACGAGGGACCTTAGCATCTGCCATCCTCTCAGCAGCTGAGCCATAGCTTCAGTGCAGTTCCTGCTGGTTCTAAACAAAGTTTTATTGGAAATGTGGCTTTACTGTCAAAGATTAAAGGCTGCTCCCCTACACTAAGCTCAAGTCCATCATATTCATCCTGCTTCTATCCAGGATCCATAAACTTCTCCTGTCAGATAGTCATTTTCGTCACACTACTGAGGAGTGTTTGAAACTCCCTTCAAATCTGAGAACACTTTAGTTACATTGCTGCTTGCCATATTTGAAGCATTGTCATGTCTGAAGAAAGAGAGTTCCACCAATTCTCTTTGGAATTCAGTGATTTAAAATGTAGGCAAAGTAAATCAGGGGTTTGGCGTGAAAAGCTCTGTTCAAGAGAAACTTGTCAAGTCACAATTGTTCACAGTGCTAGTGATGGGAACCAATCATCTGAAGCTTTTAACTCCTGTTAAAGTTACCTCACACTGCTATTGCGTGACATGATTATTAATACACCGCCTAAAGCCCAAAACACTGTTTTATAATAGTTTTAAGGTTAACTTTTTGCCATGCTCTGTTCTGAGTCAGGCTACCACTATTTTACCATTATCAGCATTACCTATAAACACTCAGAAGACACATGACCACTTTTTTTGAAGGGTAAATAAGAAATGTTGTATACGTTGTGCCCCCTGGTTCCCATCGCCAACATTGTAAATAAACCTGGCTGGCTGAAGTCTCTTTACCATTTAGTCCCATTTGTGTTGGAACATTCTGGATTACTTTGTTTACATCTCAGTGATTCTGTTATGGAGAGATTTTGAGAAACTGGTGGAGTTCCTTTTCCATGTGACTGAACTATTGACTGTGTCTGAGTGGTTCTTGGCCCTTAAACCTGTCTATCCTCCAGGTGAACTTCATAATTTGCCAGGTGTTTGGCCTCGCCGCTGCTTTCTGGTTCCGCCGGAGCCTCAGCCCTCAGCGGGTCAGTCCAGTGTTGCGCCATGCTGTCGCCACCCTCTTGGGGGTATCATTTGTCATCTTTTGCTTTGGATGGTAAGGAGGACGGGTGTGGTGGAGGTTACACCCTCTTGTGCCTTGCTTGTGTGTTCTCAGTGCTTTGCTGTAGGGCTTTACTCTTCTTCAGGTGTGTTGATGTATAGTAAAATGTGAGTTCTATGCTGCCCGTGCATTTTGTCTTTCACTTTGTTCCAGTGTTTCTCATATTCAGTGACCTGCTGTACGAGTGTTATGAGTAATCTATCATGTCTTGTTGAGGACCTGACTTTTGTCACGAGACCCACATGATCGTAAAGGGGACTTGACTGCAACTTATGTAGCTTCTATAGGGCTCAGCTATAACTTTCAGATATACTGCAACTCCCACAGATTTCCATGCCGAAAGAATTTCACCTACTGCACCTGTACTGCCTGTTTCACCAGGAGCTGATTACAGGTGCTGATTATCTGAAATTAGTGCTTCTGCAGTGCACTAACTGAGCTTGCATCCTTCTCCTTCAGGTATGCATCACATGTGTTCATCCTAACGCTGGTTTGCTACCTACTCCTGTGCCAAGCCAACATCCACAACGTTCACTGGTAAGCCAGTCTAGACACTCTTACCACACACTGGACAATTTAAACTTGAAGGATCTTCACAGGCCTTGTGAATGACGTTGTGAATGAAACGTACCTCAGCTTCATTCATTGTTAGCCACAGTGTATTACATGCTAAGGTGATACTGATTGCATCACCTGTTTTGGCAGGGGGTAGGCGGGTGTCTGTTGTTACCATAGTAAGGTACAGCTAGGCGTGCCTGACAGACTCGTTCTTCTGTGTGTGAGTGCTTTTTATGGAATGTAGGCATACGGGTGGTTCATTAAGCTCCAGCTTTACCAGAATGTAAACAGAGGAGTTTGTAACATTGGTTGAACAGTGGCATGTGGAGTTTTGAAGCCTCTCCTGTTTTAAATCTGAGAACACTTTAGGAACTAATGTTAAGATTTTACTGGAGTACAAGAACATTAATCCCAACACATCTGTTAATTATGATCTCTTCCTAATTAGAAATACCCCTCGCAGTAAGAAACGATCATCATTCAGTAGGCACACTATCTTAGTTTATTAATGAAGCTAGCAGAAGTTGGCTTATATAATGACTGGGCTGTTGTTGCCAGGTTGCTTTCATTCAGTATTGTTAGACACCTTGAGCCGTTTTCCTGGACAGGCATTAAGCCTAGTCCTAGACTACAGAGCATTTCAAATGGAGATTCACCACTGAGACAAAAACATGGTCCAATAATAGAATTAATGACTGCCCAGGAAACTGACTCCCTTAGGTTTGACTGGCTAAACTACCTGTTCAAAGTTTCAAAGTATGCTTTGTTGTCGAAGGAATTCATGCTAATGTTTAATATCCTTAATCTAGGTATTCCATGCTTGTGGCAGTGGGCTACCTCACAGTGTGCCAGGTTAGCAGGGTCTTCATCTTCAGCTACGGCATCCTGTCTACAGACTTCTCAGGGTGGGTCTCCAAGCATTACGCCATGTTTCCTCTGTAACGTGGTGGTGACAGGTTCTCTGCCTAACCAGTTCAGCCTGAGCTAGCATGACGAAATGAGAGTAATAAGGGCTGGGGTGTGGAGGCAAATGCTGGGGTGGGGGTTTCTTTGTTCTGCGGTAACAGAAACAGGTTTAGCATGCCCCAATATGTTTCTATGTGCACCTGCCAGACAGTACATGCTGGCTATCAAGGCTTGTAAACTAGGCCCAGGAGCTAGGAAGCTTTATTTCTGCAGCATTACAGTATCTAGAGTGATTCGCATTGCTTTACTGCCATATCTACCTTTCGCCCACGCAGTCTGACATAAATACGTCTCTGTTAATCTGGCCACTCCCTTGGGCTAAATTCTGTTGCTTATCTACTGATCCTGTTGGTTCTCCTTCACTGAGAGTTTGCAACACACCCTTTGGCAAACAAAGGTGTGAGATAATGTACGGCTGCCTGTTTGGTCGTCCTTGCTGGGCAAGTTTGGCTCTGACAGTCTTTCCAGCAGGGAGGGGCAGGGATGAGGGGAGCCATATCAGCTGAATTTCATTATGCAGCTGCAAAACTCCAGTTTGATACAATCTGATGTTCCATTCATGGCTCTCTTCTTTCCCCACTGCCAATCTCGCAGCTTCTCCCTTTGAGTCCAGAGAGTCTGTAGCCAGCCTGCGCATGCCAACTATACTGCACCCCCCTCCAAACAAGCTTTTGCAAACATGCTGATGGTTGGGCTTCAGTACCAGCAGCATCAGGTTGAATCACAGCTTGCAATAAAGCTCGGTGTTTGAGCAAACTGAAGAGAACTTGGGAGGGAAACTGTGTTTAGCAAAGCTGTAAAGCCTGAATGTGCAGGCTCTGGCCAACTGTCTTATTCCTCTGGTCAGTTTTCTCTTCAAACCTTTCCCCTCCTGCCAATGTCGTCCCGAGTCTAATACAGCTCTCGTCACATGAGTGATCCAAGCAGAGCCTGCACAAAGTCAGCAGTATGTCAGCCAAACAGAGGACGTTCTATCTGCTGGACAAACGCGGAGCCAGCAGCACAGCTACACCCATTCGAGGCAGCCCAGGAATGGGGCCGTCACAGGAGAATAGTGTTGGGTCTTCTTCTATTGTTTCCCATCTCACAGTGTCAGGCCAGTGGCCTAATTTAATCAAAGTGCCATAAAACTGGCCACAGCAGTGCTTGTTTATCAAGGCGTTTGGCAACAAAAATGAGGATGTGAAATGTTAAGGACTGTAATTAGAAAACCATATGAAACAGCGAGTGGAAAACATGCAAGAAAATGACTCGGCAAATAATTATTTTCCCATTATTCTGCATTGGTTTTAATGGAAAACTGCTTGTATAACTGAGGTTTCATTTAAGGGCGTTGTAGCTCTAACTTAACGATCTAATGAAAATGCTTTCTCATGGGTAGTCTTACAGTCCATAGGCTGTGGCTTAAGATTGTCTGAACTGTTTCTTTGGCTATAAACTGACTTCCATTTGTAAGCTTCTCTGACTTGATCTGACTGCTTTTCTAGGCCAGATTAAACTTGAGCCTAGACTAAGAAAGATATTCAGCTATAATCACTTTTGGCATTGAAATTTAGTCCACGACTGCTCTTAGTCGATGACTGGGAAGTCGGCCCATGAAGCCATCTGTGATTCCTTCTGTCCAAAAAGAGCAGTCATTATTCATGCAGTTATCATATAAAAGCGTAACAAACAGCATATCTGCATTGAGATGGTTATTATTTGATCATTTGTTTCTGCACCTAGTGCTCTTAGAAAGGTAGCACTGATTATATAGCATACATCTTCATTCCTTTGGTTTCAGAGAGGAAGTGCCAAGCCCATCAGAGCATTTCTGAAATTCTGATGTAAGACACTTGCTGCAATACCCGGTTTGACTAAAAAGCATCTGATTCCTGTTTCCACATGTCGTTTATCTTCCAATGTCTCTTTTTTGTTGTTTTCTGTAGGCCACTGATGATGGTAACACAGAAGATCACCACTCTGGCCTTTCAGGTTCATGATGGTAAGGAACACCTATAAGCAAAGTAAAAGAATGGATATCACATAAGGCACAGCAACTGAGAGACTGCAAAGCATGGTTTTCTTGTAGTATGTTGCTGGCTGGTTTACTCAGTTCTGTTTTTACGTTTACAGGTATGTGTCGCAAGCAAGATGAGCTCACCCCGGAGCAGAAGCGTCTGGCTGTGGTGTATGTATACTATGCTTCTTTGACCTTTGTCTGCAAGTAAATTTGCTTAAGGCAAATCACTACAGGTTGTTATTTTTAAATATAATAACAGACATCACAGCGAATTGCCAGTTAACTACTGATTTGTTTCTATTTTTTACTTAGTGGCGTAAAGGAAAAGTTATCTAATCAAATGCGTAGAGATGGGTATAGACCTGGCAATAAATGGGTACTGGTTCCTGACTGGCCAGTACAGAAATATTGATTTTATATATTGATTGATTGATTGATTAATTCATTCATTCCTCTCTGGTCATGGCTGAAAGGGTAAGACATTAAAAACTGTGGGCTCACTTTACTAAATGTAATAGTAATGCAGCAAAATATAATATATGCGAAGCAGTACTTGTGTGTAACGGGGGTAACACTAACAACCCAATGAAACACTTACAAATACAACATTCTATTAGTCTAAAGCAGGGCAGAGTTTCTTTAATGTCCAGTACAGCCTTGTCTCTACCTGATCAGTGTTGTGAAGAATTGTGCTACTTTGTTGAAATGTGCCAGTGCAGGATGTCATAGGTAGTCCCCCCGGCCATCAAAATTCTAGGTAAGGCATTTTTATAGCCTAAATCACCTTCTCAGAAAAACTATCAATATTAAAACTTGTAAGATTTTTCCTGTTCCACCTTAAATACTACAGCAGTTATTATAATGCCTGAGGCACCATCATGTATCTCCTGCACTGTTTAAGGTAGAATGAGAAGCTGGTCAATAGGTAGCCACCTTAGGTTGGATAGTTTGATAAAGTTTGACTGCAGGTCCGATAGTTTGATAAAACTATCAAATGTTCTTATCTTAAAACCAGTCTCAATGTCCTTATCAGAAATGTTTCCAGCATTAAAAGAATAATTAGGATGTTTTGATAGGCTAAATCATCTTATCAGGTCAGAAGTAGTGATATTAGGCTAAATTAAGAGTCTGTACTGAATCAAAGTTTGGTAGCTAGCAGAGCATGAATCACAGAATGCTAGGTAGCCTAACTTTTGAAATTAGTGCGAGCTGTCCTGACAACCAGGGGTAACTAATGTTGTATTGCTTATGGTTGTTAATAACTGCAGGGATATGACACAACCTTTTCTCAGCTTTTTAATTTTTAATCTTTTCATTTTGAACCAAAACCATTAATCTTTGGTTTTTGAACCAAATTATGCAGAGTTGTATTATTAACATGAGTGTCAACATGTATATGTGTTGATGAGCAGCTTCAGTATTGATACTAGTATTGGTACAATCCTAATGATACCCATCCCTATATATGCATATATTTGCATATTTGGAAAGCCAAAGATCCAGCCACTGGATAATGGTAGAATTAAAAACATTTATACAGGACTGTTGTAGTCAACCTCGCAAAAGTTAAAACCGTCCTAGATTTGTTTGCTCATTCAACACTTGGAAGACACCATCATCTAGAATGACTAACAACCTGAACGTGTTACTAAGGTAACTAATGTAGCATTTGGAGTCTTATCCAGGGACTCTTGGTTTTGTTCCAAGCAGGGAACTGAACCTCAGTCTGCTGGATGGAGGGTAGCTATGTTACACCATTCCAGCTGTTAGCTAAAGACAAGAATTTGGAAGCCATTCCGGATAAGAGTGTCTGTCAAATGTAATGAAGATTATGTGACTGTGTGTTTCATTAAAATGTTTAATTTTATTGGCAGCCTTTATTGGATGAACAAGCAAATCTAAGTAGATGTAACAAATGAACATCATCAGTAAAGAAAAGATGACTGCAGAAGCAGCAGTTGAGAAATCTTAAGGCATCGTGTTGCTTTTAAATGTTGAGTTCTCTAAACTGGGTTTTACAGTGCAGGACAGCACTGTGTATTGTTATTATAAAACATTTTCTTAATGGAGAATCCAGATATTAGCAGTATATTAAAAATCAGAGTTAGCAGAGTTAGGAATAAACACAGAATTGAACGAATCTGCTATTCTAGAAATTGGAATATTTGGTTCTAAATGTAGAGAAAAGTCGGTTTTGAGAGGATTTTAGGAACAGGCTTAAGAAATGTGCTTCTTGGTGAGATAAACGGGCACTGTATATGTAAATGCTGACGTTAGTATAGCAGAATTATGCATATTTGGATGGTGCAGTTAGATTTTAAGTGTGGGCAGAGCTAAACGTGTCTTTATGTTACTTACCTTTAGTAAGTTAGATGCAAGTAGCCTGCTGAAATAAAGGTATTTCTGCAGAGTTTTTATGATAATAGTTTAAGAGAAGACATTCTTTATTGTAATTTACCCAAAGGTCTGAAAAAATTATTTAAGGAATTTCTGCCAGTAGTATCTTGTCTTGAGTTCAGTAAAGTGCTAAAATTCAGTCCTTTTACTGGAATACCAGTTTAGGTTAAACTTAGAATATCTAGAGCCTGGAGTTGCGATGACAAGCAGATATAACAACTGCATCACCTTCACACAGCAGCAGTATTCGATAGAGTAAACATGTGTATGTGCCAACTGATCTGAACAAATGGAATAGAGTCCCACTGGGTTATCACTGATTGTTGGCTTACAGTCTCAAGGCGTAAATTATAATACTGCTTTGATTTTACTTCAGTCACCCAATTGTTCTAAAAAAAACAGCAGCTTCTTTGTTTGATTTGAAGTTTTTTAAACATGAATTTAGAATGCTTGAAAGGCTATACGTGCTGTTTGCTATTGTTCAAGTGTTTTAAAAATATATATTGCTTCACTTCAAGTGTAATAATAGTATTAGAGAGAGTCTAAGTTTGTTTAACACAGTTAAGTGAGCTGCTGGCATGAGGCTAGTTGGTGGGTTATGCATTTCCATTGCTTATTAGCTACATTACCCTTCGAGCTGAATGGCAAAGCCAAAGAAGCAAACTTCAGATGCCAAACGTGTCTTGACTGATCAACTATATTTTGGGTGAGGGTAAAAACTCGAAGCATTTGCACTAAACTGTTTCTTTAAGAGAGCTGGGTGGAGTGTGCATTGGCCAGCACATTTGGTCATGTGTGTATGAGTCAGCCCGGACCAGTTAAACGTCCATACCTTCACTTGTTTGGGGAATAGCATGCGGAATGTCCATTTAGCAATGGGGCATGTTTATATTCAAGCAGAGATTAGGCCGAGTGTGGGTTCGTAAACGGGAGGGAACTTTCCAGGTAACTTTCCAAAGCTTACACTGTTATTCTCTGGAAATGTTCATGTGCATTGATGGGAGAGGAGGAGAGGAACAGCCGAGCAAAATTTAGCTTATTTTATAAGCTGGAGTGTATTGACTCCATTTGCAGTAGACATGAGGAAAAGGCATGACTGCATATCTCTGAAAAAAAGTTTAGGAAACAACAAACATGGGTCACTCTTGACCAACATACCTAGAGCCTGCAAAAACAAAGGCTTTATTTGATTCACGCAACCATACAAAAATGCTGCACTGCAGTGTTCTAGTTTAGAAATAGTCTGACCAATAAGGTTTTAAATTATATTTTAAATACTGAGCTTAACTGCTTACAGAGTGACTGAACTGAGCAGAAATACTTGCGGTGTATAATTACAATAATACGAATAATGTTATCATTGAATCCCACTAGTTTCATGTTAATAATTACCCACAACAGGTTAATTTATTACAGGAGGGACATTTAATATCAGCCACAACTAGTCTGAGTCAAGACAGAGATTTTGATTAAGATTTTTATCTGAAAATGAAAAAAAAGTTGAAATTAACTTAGCTTGTAGTTCATTGTGCATTTTATGTATTATTATTAAAATATTGAATGCGTAATTACAGTCTGGAAAAAATCTCCATTTGTCAGTTTTTATTTTTCTCTATCATTAGAAGTAAGAAGAAGTAAGTAAAAATGAAGAGTAAAACCTTAACTTACATTGATCGTTAAGAATCTTTTTTGCTTTCTCCTGTAAAGTTATTGTTTTGGATACTTTTCTTTGGAAACCAACAATATGTTAATACATAATATTGCAGTTTATAATGTGCTGTGTAAAGCATAACATTAAATAATATTTAGCCTAATTATTATTCATTATTGTATTATAGTCTTAGGCCAACTTTGTAGTGTAGCTTTGTGTTGTAGCTCGTAGCAAGAAGCAAATGATGGTGAGGTTATTCTGTCCCATCTTATCTAAAACCATATTCAGAATCATCATCTAAAGTCTAGCTGATTATAAATCAAACAACATACATTATTATCATTATTTTAAAGTGTGGTAATAATAATATAACATTCTGATCTGCTTTCAGGCGATGTTTACATTTTGGAGCCAATAAATAACAACAAACAAATAGCATTTACTTAAGCCAATATGGACAGGATCAATAAGATCATCGGCCTCAACCTGATTTTATTTAAACACGCAGTAAATGGGCTTTGAAGGTTCTGTTGACATGTAATAATGAAAAATAGAATTCAGTGCAGTCTACTTTACCCCGAGATCAGCCTGAGACAAGACAGAGATTGTAAATCTACACTGTTGACCGGTCTAGAGATCGATACTGACTCAAGTACTGAAACACTAGTTGGCACAAGATGCATTTTAGAACTTGGTTGGTCAAACTGGTAAAATTCATTAATAAAAACAGCTCTGAAGTTTTTGCTTAATTTTTACATAAAAATCATGTGACCAGGACGGTTTAAGTGAGTTGGCGTGGAATGATGCATAGTTTTCGGTCCAATCAGATGCCCTACCTTGATTCCACTTATTTAATCACCAGGAGGTGTGTTCATGCTTGGTTGGCATGAAAACGTGCAGCCACACCAGCCCTTTGTTGATAAGACTAGTGACCTCTGTGTTCCATATCACTCTTATCTCTTGTGTGCTTAAGGACTATATAAATATTGTCTTGAACTAAATGTACCTTTTAACTTTGCAATTAAGGCCAAATTAACCTTACCCAGCTGTGGTCCTGGAGTGTCCTTATCAGGCATATTTCAGTGTTTTTCCCTGCTCTAATACGCTCACTTCAGCTTCAGCTTGTTAAATAGCTGATTACTTTGATCAGGTATGTTCAAGCAGGGAAAACATGCAATGTATTCCAGGACCAGTCCTGGAAATCACTGCATTCAAGATCTAGACCATTACTGAAACTAGGTGTGCTAAAATATCCTCTGTTTTCATACTGTAGCACCAGACCATCCCTGCTGGAGTACATCAGCTACAATCTGAACTTCATGAGCATCCTGGTAGGACCATGCAGCAACTACAAGGATTATATTGAGTTTATAGAGGGACGGCATGTACAGAGCAAGCTGAAGAAGCTACGAGAGGGCAGCCTGGAGCAGAACGGCTGGGATGCGCTCTCTGAGCCTTCGCCTGTGGTGAGACACAAAGACGGATTCATGGCTCTATTCACACACACATAAAAGGCCCTTTACTGCAGCCTAAGACATGCAAAGCAGCATAGAAACAGCCTTCCACCAAACAGTGCTTCTACAAACAGGCGAAAGATTTAAGGTGGCATGTGGATTAAAAGCACAGCAACAAAAGTACAAACATTGCTGATAATGTAGGAATGTAAACGGGGGCATGTTAGCATTAGGGAAGCTGCACTATGTTAGACACTACTACACTGCAAAAAATATGGACCAGGTGTGTTGGGAGCAGGGCAAACACGAAAATGTCCAGGACCAGGGCTGGCACACGGCTTATAAAACAAGTATATGCTGATGGAATAATACGTTTCCACAATATAAAATAGATACATTTAGATATATACTATATCACCAAAAGTATGTGGACACCTGACCATCACACCTGTATGAATTTGTTGGCCATCCCATTCTAAATCCATGGGCATTAATACGGAGTTGGTCCCCATTTTGCAACTATAACAGCCTCCACTCTTGTGGGATGGCTTACCACAAGATTGTGGAGTGTGTCTGTGGGAATTCGTGCCCATTCAGTCAAAAGAACATTTGTATTGTCAGGTACTGATGTTGGACGAGAAGGCCTGGCTCACAACTGACGTTCCAGTTCATGTCAAAGGCATTCAGAGGGGTTGAGATCAGGGCTCTGTGCAGGCCACTGGCGTTCCTCCACACCAACCCGCTTTATGCACGGGTGGCACAGACATGCTGGAACAAGAAATGTCTTAAAAATATATTTCTTTGTGTGCTGTAGCATAGATTGTCTTTCACTGTTGGCACTATGCATTCTGGTAGGTAGAACTGTTCCTTCATCAGCCAAATAGAGTTGTCTGTCGGACTGCCAGATAGAAGTCACTCCAAAGATGTTTCTGCTGCTCCAGAGACCAGTGGCAACATGGTTTACACCACTACAGCCAGTGCTGTTGTTGCTCCTAGGTGTTTCTATTTCCCAATGACAGTTGACTGGGGCAGATCTAGCAGGGCAGAGGTGTGGCAAAGGTGTCATCGAACGATGAACTCATTGATGAGTCATTGAGCTCTTCATTATGACCCTTACTACTACAGATGTATGGCTATGTGCTTGTTAGAACTGGGTGTTAATACAATAATTAAGAGGGATGTCCAACATACTTTTGTCCATATATATCGACTTTAAATTTAATATGTTTTCACTTGCCAAGATATCTTGGAAGATCAGCCCACTCTCTTAATGTAATGTAGCAACTTAAATGGTAAAACTAATAAGTTCCTCTTCTCCATCTCAGCGGGCTGTGTGCCAGAAGCTGCTGGTGTGCATTGGCTGCGTGTTCTGGTTCTTCACAGTCACAAAAGCCTTCCCCATCATCTACAACATCAACCCTGAGTTTATCAGCCAGGCCTCGTTCCTCAGGAGACTGGCCTATGCCTTTGTCTCCATCCAGGCGGCCAGACCCAAGTTCTACTTTGCATGGACTCTCGGTGAGTGGAATTCCCACCAGACAAAGTATTCACTGAACCTATTGTGTGGAAAAAACTCTAATACTCTAATGAGTATCATTAGGGAAGTGATGTGACATGGTCTAAGCCCTAGTAATTTTAATGGCTCAACCAGTAGATAACAATGAAATTGCTTGTAGTTGCAGTATAGCTGAACAACACAGTTGCTTGTTTATTTGAAAGCGTTAGGAATGCTTGGCAAGGTTCATAAAGTGGGCTACAATGTTGCCATGCTCAAACCTGTACTTTGAATCAAATGTCCTGGCTGTTTCCTCTTTTAGCTGATGCCATCCATAATGCAGCAGGGTATGGAATCAGCGGGGTGGACAAGAATGGCCAAGTGTCCTGGGATCTCGTCTCCAACATCCGCATCTGGGAAATAGAGGTAAGTTCGCTCAGCACAAAGGAATACAAGCTCCGGGTGTATTTATTCCTGGGTCATTGATTACACGTCCAGTCTCTCATTTCTGGCTGCTGGAGATTTTGAACCTAATCCCCACACATATAGCGTGTGATTGATTATGATCGTGGGCAATAATTTGCCTGTGTGTGGTTGAAGAACAGAAAACCTGAGTCAAAGCACATTTATAATAGGAGCCGGTGCAAAGTTGTTTCAGCAACTACCCATAGGCTTCTAGTGTGGTTTTTGAGGCAACGACTTTTCTGGAACACTTTACTGAAGCACAACATTTGTAATGTTACATGACACCTACATAAGCCTTTCATAATCTAAACCTACATAAACACTGATAAAAGCTTCCAACGGTTTATTCAAGGGCTGATTTGGTACATTTTTATCTCATTTCCTATCATCAAGTGTTACACCAACTGACACTTGTTGGAATAAGCTATTATAAATATCTATATAGGTTTGTCAGTTTTGAGAATAGCCTTAAGAAGAGCACATCCTTTATAATCATACAGACGCTGCTGATGTTTTATACATTAGTGGACAATATGTTTGGAGCTACCTTCCTTTGCTGATGATAAAACCTCCATTGGGTCAGTTTAAGATCCTCGAACTTATACTGAGCAATCTGTTTCTTTTCTTATCATGTGAACAGACAGCAACCAGCTTCAAATCCTTCATTGACAACTGGAACATTCAAACTGGAGTATGGCTGAAGAGGTATGCACCAAAGATGTTCTTTATTACGTGCAGCACATGAGGCATATGATCAGTCAGTGTGTGCAGATGCGTGTTTTTTTTTTTTTTTTTTAAGAGTTTTTTACTTTGAGGCATGAGTATTGGAGCTGGGGGAGATCTGTTGTTGCTTTAATTACTTCATTAGTCCACATAGTCAGGAGGAGTTCAGTAATTATGCTCTGTTTGATCCTGATGTTTCCTCCTGTGATTCGGTCCAGTGTTTGTTATGACCGGGTGCCATATTACCGGACACCTTTGACCTTTGTGCTGTCAGCCCTGTGGCACGGAGTTTACCCAGGATACTACTTCACCTTCCTCACAGGCATCCCCATCACCCTGACTGCTCGTGCTGTGAGTCCACACACACACACACGTTCTGTCATTTGGTCATTGTCACTTGTTTATGCTTGTACTTTATTAGAACCCACTTCCATTCACCAGCTCCTCCCACATCATATATCCATTATATAGGTGTACAATTATCGACTGTAGATCAGCTGTCAATGCACAGTTTATCAACCTCCTTTACTCCATCATTAGTCAGTTTCTGTCCAGAGGACCACTGTTGACCACTTTTACTTGTATAGTAATACGGACATGGTAGTGGTATGGTAGTATGTGTGGTGCTGGTACCAGTGTATCAGACACAGCAGTGTTACCAGGACATCTGCCACTTTGTCACTGCTAGGCCGACAGCAGACCACCATGCAATAATATCCAACCACAATTGAGTCTGTGGTCAGAAACTGACCACCACAGAAGGACTTGTGGATGAGCAACACAAGCTCTGCATCCAGAGATGAGCTGTAGTCTGTAATTGTTTACCAATAAGGTGGAGCTTCAAGGCAGAGGGTTTCTTTAAGTGTATAAATATAAATATACACAGTTGTATGCAAGTCTTTGGTCACCCTGGTCAAATGTCATATTTTATTTAAGTGAGAATAAGTACCCATACTTATACAGGCTTCTGCACACTTACTATTTATTTCTGCATATTTACTAATCATTTCATATAGCATATTGTGGTAAAAAATAGATGTAGTTTCTGCAAAAATGATGGCATATTTTTGTTACTAGAAACTAGAAATTGTGAATGTAAAGTTGCTGAGAAATGGCTCTTTAGAAAGTGTTTCTCTTCAGAGAATGCGCCTACAAAACACGTTATTTGTCCAGGGGTGTTTAATGTTGTGCGAACAATGGTAGACAAATCCTTAAACACCGCATTATCATGTCAGTACATACCAACATACCACTAATCAGCTTCAGTTTAGTCCTCTCCTGCATGGTTCCTCACTCCCTGTGTCTCTTCTTTTACATGGCCAGGCACGCAGGAACTTCCGCCAGTATTTTTTGGGCTCCCCCACCGTGAAGTTTGCCTATGACGTGGTGACCTGGGCAGCCACACAGTTGACCATCTGTTACACCGTCATGCCCTTCTTACTGCTGGCCGTGGAGCCCACGCTGGTGTATTACAGGCAAGAACTCAGTCCTGCTGACCCTTGCGTCCTCCTAATCAACATCGGGTGATGAACACGGCAGGAGCAAATCTGTAGATCTAAAGGGAAATTACATGTTTCTGCATAATTAGATTACTGAAATGTGAACAAACGTGATCAGAGTAGTTTGATGTGAAATGGTTAATTGAAGAGAAATTTACAGACTGGGTTTCTTTCCAGCAGTGGTGATAGGAACCTTCTGCAGCAAAGCCACTTTACTCACTATCCAAACCACCAAGGAACCTACATGTTTCTTGTGAGTTTATGTGTAATGCTAATGGTAAGAGTTCTCCTTTGGGCCTACTTTGCAGGTACCCTGCATGTACCTTTTGCCACTCAGGCAATGCATTAGTAACAATTTCAGTACAACAGCTTTCTCTAAGGAAGCTTTTAGGGGCAATAAAAGTTTCAGATGTCTGGTTCCCATCACCATCACTGTGAACAATTCTAGCCCTAAAGAACAATTCTCTAGTTTCTCTAGAGCAGAGCATTTATTTTCTCTCTTTCTCTCTTTCTTTCTTTGTTTCTTTCTGTCTCTCTCTCCTAACTCTCAGGTCGATGTACTTTCATGTGCACATCATCAGCATTCTGGCTATGATCCTCCTGCCCAGCAGACCCAGGAGCTCCAAGCCTGAAAAACATGCCCAGCACTCCAACAATAATGTGAAAGAACACTGAACACTGCTGCGGTGTGTGTATGTGTGCATGGAGCGCAGGCAGAGCAGAGCAGAGGCATGGGCCTGGACAAAGACTGCTCTGTGTGAACACAACAAAGACAGCCCGACAGGGCCTTTACCAGCTGGCTGGTTGGCCCTGTGCTGCCCTCTCAGCCAGGACGCCTGCCAGCGAAAGCACTCTGTACCCGCACACACACACAAACACAGTCTCCGAGATGGACGTGGTGGCTCTAGGGGGGCAGCGCACCCTGAAAAACCTGAGCTGCAAGTCTGACTTGCACTCTGAACACAGAACATTTTCTGGAAAAAGCAGAATGAACACATCACAATTTTTACTAAGTAAATTAATTCTGCCCTTTTTAAGGGTTTTTAAGACTGTTCGATGCTGGGGGAGAAGAAGAGCCTAATTGTGAACTAATATTGTCTAATATGTATGTATTGTCTACACAGCATTGTTAAGAAACAAGATCACTATATATGACCATTTTAAAAGTATTTGAATAAAGAATAAAGTGATGTTATAAATAAGGACTGATGGCCTGTTTTATGGTAGTGTTATAAATTATTTTTCCCCCTGAAGTCCACTTTCTGTGTAACAAAAAGTCATAATTGACTGGTGCGGCTCTATAAATGAATGAATTAATGAATTAGTGAATGTCAAAATTCATTCTTAGATAATGATTGTCTAACCTCTCAGGCTGTTTCTGGTACTGTGCCGTTAAAACTGAGTTTAGTTTCACCTTAGTTTCACCAAATTACTTCAAAAAGTATATAATATATACTTTTGAAAAAAAATATATTATTTTTGATTTTTTATTTTTTTTTTTTTTTTTTTTTTTATTATTATTATTTAATCTTTAAGTAATAAAAAACAAGCTGGGGAATAGAAAGCCAACTTCAGCTCCCACAATCTTTGACAGAAGAATCCTAGACACCTTTAATCGCAAGATAGTTTGTTTGCTCTGCACATTTTACTCTAGACAGTTTCTCATGTCTCATGTATGTGTCCATATGTGGCCATAAATGTCAAACATTAGTACAAAACCTACCTATATGATAGCGCCAACTTCAATCCCTATGGCATTCTAGTAGTTTGTTGGTGCTAAGCTAACATTGATTGGGTTTAACATGGCCATTCTAGATTTAACACAGACATCTGAAGCTTCTAAAACATATTTCATGTTTTACTTAAAGCTTGTGATGTATTAGCGTGTATTTTATCTTGCAGCTTTTTCACAGTGACTCTTTCAGTAGAGAGCTCTAATATAACTACAGCTTCCATTTTAATAACCTATTGATTAAGCTGCTGGTTAGAGAATCTGTGGCTGGTCGTGTCCACAGTCACTAACACATCTGGGGCCCGGAGGCCTTTTTGGGGTAGATATTAGCTATAGCGCAATAATGCTGAAAGCCAGGCCATCCCAGGTCGCCAATATGAAATGTAGGCTTAGCCTGCTGAATTGTTCTGGTCTAGAAATTGCCGCCCTGCTGTCTTGTGGCTCTAATGAAATTTAAGGTAATGAATGTGTCTAATTCACTCCTAATGAATTAGTCAGGAGACAGAAATTGTGGTATGTCATGTTGCAGATGGACTGGGGAGCTACATAATGGAACACAAGAGGGCTGTGCGGCATTTAATGTTTGGGCTGGGAGTTGCTGGTAATTTCCTCACAAAAGATAAAATGCCATGTCTTCCGATAAGGAGAATATAGGAGAATGCACTATTATAGATGGCAGTAGGCAGTTAAAGACCCGCATTTCAATAAATACAGCTCAATGATGTGATAGATATCATAACCTTCCTTCTCTCTAGGTTTGAGCGCTGGCTTGGGTTGCCAGGTAGCGCACTTATGCTTATATATGTCTGTGTATTGTTCTCTCTAGGTAGCAGCACTGGCCCTTGTTCGGGAAGTGTCTGAGCTCATGGCGAGTTTTAGACTCTAACCTTCTTATACTAGCTGGGAAACATCATCCGACGGAACACTAAGCACGGTTGTAAGTCGCTCTGGATAAGAGCGTCTGCTAAATGCCATAAATGTAAAAGTAAATGTAGATAGCTGTTTTGTGTTGATCAAGAAGCGGGCAGGTGTAGCCAGAAAAGCCAGCTCCATTCAGAATTGAGTGAATGTTTTGCAGTCTAACTAGGCTCAGTGACCCAGCCAACCCAAAAACAGCCTCCCGGACCTTAGCATGACTGAAAAAAGATAGTGGTCCTGTTTAGGCACATTCCAAACAATGCCAGTCACTCTCAGTATTACGCACCGGCGATGGAACTGGAAAAGTTCTTTAACCTGGCTTAATGCCCTTAAGAGAATTCCTCCACAGCCACTTACTCACCAGTCACTAACGTCTGTATGGAATAACAGCATCATGCAACTGTGGTTTAAGCAGCGTAGCTATTTCAACAGCAGGGGGCGCTCTTTGCTTAATTGTGTTTGACAGGTCTGCCACATGGCAAGAGCAATTTACACACACTCATCTGCTTTAACACCACCAAATAGATCCCCTGTTAATAGTCAAGCTTAGGTGCGAGTAGACACTTTCTCCTTGGTCAGATAAATATTTAAAGAGGTCTTACTGTAAGTGTTTCGGCAGCATCCTTACAGGAACGGCCTTAAAGGGGAGTTTCATAGATTTTTATTAATTTAAAAGTGCGGTTAAATGAAGATTAAATGTTTAAGATGTTAATGAAGTAATTTAGCGTGGTTTGATGCATTTCCATAAAAGCATAGTTTCTCAGATTCACCACTACTTTACCATCAACATAATATCTTGGATATTAACATGGCTATGTTTGTGTTGTAGACAGGGTGACCCCTGGCTCCTATCAGCCCCACTGTAAAGGATCCCAAGTTAGTTACTTTCTCAGGAATGGAATATGCAAATAAATTGGTCACTCAGTTAAAGGGGAAATTCTACGTAATTCAGTCCCTGACATAAAAAAACAGCCATTCAGAATGATTTATTAAAGCCATAAGCCAGTCGAGGCCAGGCTGGGAAGGGGGTTCTTAGGCATGATGCTAAGCAGAGTAAAACCCCCAGTGCTAAAACCGCAGTAATACACAACCTCGAGTGGCTTACACAACTTTTCAGAGACTTCAAGCAGTTAGTAATAATAATAAGCACAAATAAAAGTAATCCTCCAAGAAATTGAACAGCTTTAAAGTCTGTTATCATTGCTAACCAACCAGGAACTGTTGATTGCGGCCATTTCATAAACCTTTTTACTTTGTATCAGACAATAATAAACATTTGATACTATAGAACTGCAAATGCCAAAGCCCTTCACTGTGTAAGCACATTGATCAAAAATTACCATCACCAGTCTTACATAGCAATAATCCAATGGCCCCCTCCTCCCACGCTGGGCCTGTATCTCAAACAGCTTTGTTTGCTACATAGTGCAAAGTAGGAACTGAAATACTGACTCCTGCACCCCAACAGTGCATAGTATAACAGTGCACATTTGTTTGTGCGAACTAGAATTTCAAAACTTACATAGTACGCTCTTTAGGGAGTTCAGAGCAGTTAGAAGTTCAGCCAGACTGAAACATGGAGATTTGGAGCATAAAAGACATTTAAGTGACATTTTGTAGAGTTTTGTATTGCAGCTTTACAGAGGATCGTATCGTAAGTACTTTAATTCAAACCTATGATATTAATGATGTTGTTGTTTAGCATGTTAGCTATCTTTCAGCTTTTTAGCTAGGAAAGCCAGTCTGTCAGATATCGTATATGTCAAATAATATAATGTGAAGTATTGCATTCTAGAGAAACTAACTTGGAATTTTGGTACAGTATCTTCCTATAGAAACATATAGTTCAGAACGCATGGAATCATTATAAGAATGGAAATCTAACAAACTTTTTAAACCAAAGATTATTATTATTATTATTTATTTATTTATTTTTTATTTTGTAATTAAGCCACTGCCATACTGCCATCGTCTTAAATGTATTATTAAAATTTTTTTTTTTTTCATGGCACAGAACCCCATTTTCGAAAGAACTGTTATTTCTAAGAGCTCATCACAAGGTAGCATTTCTGCCAAGAGCCCTTTAACAATTTATTAGTGTTCCCTGAAGACAATCAGTGTCAGCGAAAGATAAAATAAACTTCCATCATCAATCCGTGGGTGCTGAAGTGCTCCATTCCAGCTTTTTTCTAGACAGTCAAGCTCAGCGCTCATCTCTTTAACTTAGTGCATGATTAATACTCTTCATCTATATTAAACTGTATACATTTGATCTGAGTCATTTGCTTATGATTTTAAATGAACACTCACTTCAGCTTCTTCTATTACTGTTAATACTCATTGGTAAAGCACTTTGATCTGCCACCCATATGAAAAGTCCTAGTGCCAGCATTGTTGTTTATTATGTATTGCATTGTCTTTCAGAATCAGCAGCCACTAACTTCACATCACAGCAGCTTAGCCAAACTCAGGCTGCATGTCTGGGCGTTTAATGTGCAGGAGATTTGCTGCAGCTTTTTGAAGTACCGAGTTCCCCTTGAAGGGGATGTAATCTCTCCAGGTGGTGCACCTTAAGCTTGGTGAAATCGTTCAGGGCAGGAGGTGCGAAGCATATTAACTTCAGCATTATGTGAAAATCATGTTGCGATTGGAACTCATGTAAAAACCTGTTCCCTCTCGGCAACATAGGACTTACACTCTCTCTCTCTCTCTCTCTCTCTCTCTCTCACTCACTCTCTCAAGAACACAGAAGAGAGGTCTCTCATCTCACCCACGCAAGAAATTACTCATTACCTGCACACAGAGGTTTCATTACACTAGAGAGGGACCTTTGGCGCTGAGATCTGTAGGGCTGAGCGACACGGTTCAGAAAAAAAGAAATACATTGTGGACTGTCCAAAGAAAAACCTGTACATGCATTTATTTCTATTTTACTTTTCTTCCAACAGCAGCAGCTGCCATTTGCATTGTTTGGATATTTTATCATGAACAGAAATACTCCAAAATTGCTTGGAATAAGTCAAGTTTCAAGTCAAGTCAAGGTTTATTTATATAGCCCCTTTTACAACAGATGATGTCACAAGGCAGCTTTACAGTGAATCTGGGTTCAAGCGGAAAAACTTCCTTAGAACAAGACAAAGAAACCTCAAGAGGAACTAAGACTCAGAAAGGGAACCCACTCCTCCTCAGGTCGACACCAGATAGCAAGACATGCACAAAATCTCTTTACATTGTTGTAAATGTAAAGTAACTATATACACACACACACACACACACACACATACATTTTAGTGCACTTAGTGTCTGTTTATTTGATGTATTTCAAAAAATGCACGTTGCAAGCAATTACACAGTTCCAACAGCGAGAATATTAACTCACTTATTGCTAATAACTAATTTGAACTAATTTACTGCAGACCTACAATCAAACAGATGAAAAATACATGCATATTATATTGTTTCTTATATTGTTTTTGCCACTACAGAAGACAACATGCAATAGCACTTCACTGAAGTGTAATATTCATTAAGCTACATGATGCCTACTTAAGCCCTTCATGCCTAACTCTAGCCATTAATATATGACCAATAGTGGTGGTTCCCAACACTGGTCCTGGAGAACCCTCTGCCCTTCACATTTTAATGTGCACTCTGCTATCTTACTCTGTTACTCTGTAATCTGAGTTAAAGTAGGTGTGTTGGTGCATGGCTGGGGGTCCTCCTTGACCAGGCTTGGGACCCCAGACCTATAGATATATAGACATTAATGAAGGCTTATTCCAAAAAGTGTAATTTCTCACGCTAGCATCAAAACAGATGAAAGCAGCCTGGGTGACAACCGACTCTTGTTGGACGCCTTAATAAATGTTAGGTAGGTTTATGTCAGTTGTCATGAAGCCTTATAAATTCAGCCCTTAAGTAAAATGCTGTGCAATATGCAAAACACAGATTAGTTTTGATGGGCTACATAACATGATCCAACAAACGTAATGCTTTTGGTAAAATGAATGCAGGTTGGTTATTATTATTTATCAGGTGAAATGAAGAGGCATATTGCAATCACAATATGTAACAATAAAAAATAGATGAAGAATAATCATTTTTCGCATTATTCTCATGCTGCAGGAAAAGACTAGGGTCCAGACAAGAACATTCGTGATTTGGATGATGTATGAACTGAGTTTATTAGTACTTAAAACACTGAAATCCCAGCGCTCCAACTTTAATCCTACGCAAGATTAATGCAACACTTCACATCTGTCGGCCTCCAAACAACTGCTTAACCAGCATCCAAAGATGTTTTGTCTAGAACACCTGACAATAAAGCCAATATCGCCCCAACAATTTAATCTGGGGTGTAGCTACATAGTAATGAAATCAAATCTGGGAATTTGGAATGATACATGACTGAACTGAAACAGTGTGGAGAGATGGAGCTGTGTGTCTCAGGCAAACAAGAAAACTCAGCACAGTCATTTCTGTAGCTTGAACAAAGCAGAGATTCACATTTATTGGTTCTTATTCATCAAACAGAATCTTTCGGGGCACATCTATTTTTTTAATAACAGCAGCCTACAGTTCATATGGAACACTCATTCAGAAAACAGACGTTTTTTGCAGCTTTAGCTACAAAATGCACAACATTGTACAAAACCACTCTTTATTTATTTAATTATCAGTCAAAATAGACATTAAGTACAAGCCATTTAATTTTAATAGACATTTCTGATTAGACATGAGATAAGGACACAAGCAAGTAGAGAGAAAGGAATAACAGGAGTTATTCCAAACCTGTTTTTTAGACATACTGTACATGAAATACTGACTAATTGGCCAGGCTTCCTCTGGGGAGGATGGTCATAGCTTTCAGAATGATGGTAGATGGTCTGCTAGCGAATGCAATGGATATGGCAGTTTGTGCTCTCCTGTTGAGCATGTTGAGCTGTCCCATGAAGCTGAGTTAGCCGCATTTTCAAGATGTGGTGGCACTTTATGTCACTCAAAGGTAACAAGTGCTAGACTTCCCCCTCCAGCTTGGTAGCATAGTTTGATAGAGGGAGAGATAGTTAGTGACTAGAACTGCCCACGACAAAACCAGGGAGAAAAAACAGATAAACATTTAGAATGAATGGTCACTGAAGAAGAGAATCAGATGAGCACTATCTCAGACTGTTGAGGAGCTGAAGCCTTGCATCAAGCAAGAATTGGCAAAAATTCCACTTGCAAAACTGCAACAATTAGTATCCTCAGTTCTCAGAAGTTTAAAAAGATAACTGAATGGTACACATGCCTCTGTCAACAGACCCATCTTTGCTTGGAAAGACTCAGACTTGGTGGAGCTCCTTTTATACCCAATTATGATTCCCTCACCTGTTACCAGTTCACCTGCTTATTGTGGAATGTTTCACAACGATGTCACTTAAACAATAACTTTTCATTCTCATTTTCCTCTGTAGCAGCATCAAATGTACAAAAGCTAAACAAAAAATGTTCATATTTACAAAACACAATCAAGTTCATCAGTGAAAACGTCAGTTAAATGAAGGTTCAGGAGAATTAACATTTTACAAAATGTCCCAACTATTCTAGATACTGAGTTGGTAAATAAAATATTGTGACTGCACATTATGACTTGAGAGATCTATAGTTATAATAGATGAGTGCCAAACTAAGAAGGAATAAAGACACAAAGACAAAGAAATAACCATTTATAACCATTTAATTTACAGGGATCAAACCATAATGTAGGAAGATACATAATGAAAGTACATTACTCAAGTCTCCTAAAACAAAATTAAATAAAACAACATAATCATAATAATCGAAACACTGATTTCGAATGCGGTTACGACTCCTCAAAAACCTGTGCTGTTGGCATTTTGTTGAAAGTCCTTCATGAGCAAATGCATGAGCTGAAAGATTCTCAAAATGATGCTATAGTTATCCATCATTCAGGGTCCAAGAGCAGCAGCTGATTATTCTAGATACTCAGGGCTTTAAATCACTCTGTTCGTGCTCACTGACTGTTGTGTGCATTGTGTTTGAAGAGTGTGAGGCTTTACTGAAGCGCCTTGAAATGAGACTGAGATACCAGAAAAAAGAAAGACATGAAAGCTCTTCTTTCAGAGCTAAAGACCTGAAATCTACCACTCATTCACATGCTTTCCAGTAAATGGCCACAACGCCAGCAAGCTGCCAAATTTCAGGTTTCAAAAGGCAATAGAAATAAAAAAGGAATGAGATTAAAAACTGCAGATTGCTGCCAAAAAGCAGTAGAGTATGGAGCTTCCTCTCTCTCTGAATCAATACACCTCTGAAGAAAATAAAGACCATCCACTGCCAACAAAATAATATCTTATTATTGCACTGAACAAACAAGGAGATGATAAAAATCACGATGCTGAGACATGCTGAAGCCTTACATGCACTTATTCCTTCTTTAATATAACACCACTTGACTGAACACAGTTTGAGTTTAGCGAAAATTTGTTCATTCATTAATTGTCTAAGCCACTTGTACTTCTGGTTCATGGGGGTTGCTGGAGCCTGCCCAGTGCTCACTGGATGGAAGGCAGGGAACACTCTGGGCAGGGCGCCAACCCATCACAGGACGCATTAAAAATTATGTATAAATGAAAGATAAATAAAGATTATTTAAAATTCAATAAAATTAAAACACAATTTATGGTGGGTGGCTTACAGTGAAATAGTTTCAATTTAAAAAGTGTTTTTAGTTTCAGCTGAACAACTGTGTCAGCTGTAGTCAGAGACCATCAATTCATTTATTCAGTTTCCGGTCCAAACAGTCATTAGGTACAAGCTCTTATTTTTATCAGAGACATAAAAACCGGGAAACTTATATTTAACATCCAAACATAAGAATACAATTAAACATTATATACAATACAATACATAAAACAATTTCACAGCATTTCATTTGTCAACTCTTTACTTTTGTGCACTTCCATCATTCCTATCCTAAAAGCTATGAGTCACAGCCACATCCTCCCAACAAAAGCTGTTCCCAAAGATCTGTTCCTCTTCAAACAGAGACTACGCACGCAGCTACCCCAACACACCTCAGCTGCTGCACAGATTTCTCTCTCATGTTCATCTGAAATGGCTAAATCTAAGATCTTTGAAAGTAACAGAAGGCAGTGTGTAGAACACCAAACCAATAAAAGTCACCTCAAATCATGTGTCCTACCATCAGTTGAGCATGGTGGAGAAACAGGGCCTGTTTGATGAATGCTAATGAGTACAATTTTTAATACATCATGCATGGTTTTGGTAATGATATGCTTGGGAAGAAATTCATCCTACAGCAAGATAACAACCAGGATCAGAACATGCTCATCAAACAAAGAAGCTGCTGGTGTTCATTGCTAGTGAACTTTAGACTGACCACAGCAACACTGAATGTGTGGATTGTGAGGGGCGGAAAATGCAAGCAATGTCTTAGAGTGAACTTTGGAGGAGTGGAAAAATAGCCTTGCAGATTTCTAAAAAGCTAGTCTCCTGAAAACAGTGGAGGCTGTAATGAAGGTACAGAATGGATACGTAAATGGATAAACTGATATGATGAAAGAAAGGATTTTTAGTGGTTGGGGCTTCTGCGTAGTTTTCTATTAAATTAATTATTTTTTTCTGACATTGCAATAAGAATCCAGTTGGACTGGGAATTACATTAATGAAAGGGTGGTCTTTGACATTTGCACAGAGCTGTATAGGTGGTTTTAGAACTGCAATAATAATATAGTTAGTGTCTTTAATTATACTACTGTTATCACTACTGTCCATTACTTGTTTTACGTCAGGTAATGATGCACAGAGGAATCATGCTGCACACGTTAAGCATGTGATTAGGAGAAACGCCGAATACAAGGAAGGCCATCGAGTATTTCTGTAATGAATCTCACCTACTCAGCCTCTGCACGAGTTACAACACTTAAATCTAATCATGCCTCATAACTGATTCCTCTTGACATAAATAAAAATGAGGTGCACGGTCTGCAAGGCAAAAGGTCACTTCAGTTAATTATAATAAGGGGAAAAAGTGTCCAAGCAACCAAATTCATTACACTCAGGGGCCACTGGACACAAGAGTGATTGGCTCGACCTCCTCGGGCGAAATGTTAATGAATTCATGAGTTTTTTCAACAGTCAAAAGGCCGTGCCGTCATCTGAAGGTTTCATTAGCATCCATGCAATAACTCCGCCTCACAACACCTCAACAAAAACAGAAGCAGAGTTTCTTACAAGTGTGACACAAACCTCTGTATTGTTATTTGTTTTTAATGGAGAGCAATCAGGATAAAAGCTTGCATGTTTATTCATAACCCTGATAGCACTAAATGAATTGGCACGCATTTCATAAGTGGGAGATGAGGGCTGACTCGGCTCAGTCTTACATAATGACTCATAAAACCGCCAAAATATCCCAATCATGCAGCTTCTCACTGATCCACAACAGTACACAATACCATTTTGTGATTACTTTGCTACATGATTGCAACATTAATAGATCAATAAAGGCCCATGTGCTACATGATTCTTATATTTAAATTTTTCCCTTGAGGTCCACTCATAACATTTCTTTGATTTCATTTACCAAATATGGACACTATTCATATTCATATCATCGATTTGTATTATTTTGTAAGTCTACTTATTCTGTAATTGTAAATGTTCTCAAACGTGCTTCTATATTTCCCTGTATTTCCTTACCACAAGTTCTACACATGTGACCAGATGGCCTGAGTCAAAAGATTGATAGACAAACTTTTAATTAGTCAATTAGCAGTCAGTGATTTGCTAGAGGCTTAACTGCATAGTCCTTCCTCTGTAGTATCGACACTTCAACAGTCAAAATCTCCATTCTCAAACAACATACCGTGCAGCTGTAAGCTGTATAGCTTATGGGTGCATTTGGGGCTGTTTGGAGGACATAGCAGAGCAGTCAGTCACTTTTCTATCACTGTCACATCCCGATCTCTCATCATTCTGACACAAAGCTGCTGATGCCAGAGCAGCACACACTGCCGGTCTCCAATACAGTTCCTCACAGAAATACACACATAGCCATAGCCACACACACATCCTCACAACCTTACACAGCCTCCATTCCTTTCTCAAAAAGCACACACATACATATCCCTCCTTCAGGCTACAAGTCCCATCACTTCTTGACTGAACAGTGTCACCCGCTCCCCAGAGAGCTCCAACTGTCCCTGACTGGCCCTAAACTCACTTCAGCGACCTGCTTACTTACTTTCAAAGACCAACTTTTGACTTCCTCTAACACACTGTATGGGAGAGCCCAAACCGTACAACCTAACGTTAGTTTTTTTGCTACATATTTGATTCAGGACTGTTTTATACAAGCGACATACACGTATCTGCTATAAAAAAACTCTCTCTCTGTTTCCAGCTTCTTCTGTCTGTGAACAATTCAGCCAGAAATAGTGGGAATGTTTATTCCAAAAAGCAGGAGCACAACAACCTAATCAGTGCAATAACTGGTTAAAGTATTGAAATCAACTGTGTTTTGTGTGAAATCACCCGCTCTTTATGGAGAAGATCGGACACCCCCGCCGTAGGGGTACTTACCATAGTGGGCTCTAAGAGTAACAGATTTTTAAGTTAATGCAAACCCAAATAGTACAGTATATTTCTGTTTTCTTAGAACCAACATAAATATATAAACATAAATATATAAACAAATATAAACAGCAAAATTATTATGATTAGTGGAAAGTGGCTGTGGCAAATACTGGCAAATGTATTGCTGACTGCAAAGTAGATCAGGATCATGTATCAGCATGATAAAACTGTTTTATCAATTGATCAGTCATTAAAGTCCGTGTCATTGTTTTCTTTGGGCGGGCTTTTAAACTAAGCACACCATGTGGTGGCTGTACTTTAGCCTAGCTAGTTGGTTATAGGGTTCAAAACAATGCTGTTTATACTGTTTAATGTTACAGCTACTAAAAGAACGAGATTATTGTATTCTAATCCAATAATTCTACTTAATAATAACTCTAATAAGCCATTATACATGTTAGTTTGAGCCCCGCTCTTCCCTCTTTACTTACCTGTGTTTTGGATGTGAAACAATCTACCAAGGCCCAAAAGAGCTGGGGAATAAGGTATATGTTCAGGTTATCATGTACATGTACCATATAGGTGCACATTGTAGGTTTACAACTGTAGACAGTAGACCATCTGTTGCTGCAGAAATGATCAGCATCTCTCTACCTTGTGCAACAATGGAAAGGGACTGCCATAGGACCGTCACTTGAGTTATCAGAGTCATGAAACAATTCTCAGCACAGCAGTGACACTGACATGTACGTTCCACTTGTATCAGTTAGTCAGCATCCTGGGATGTTTAAACAAAAGCAACCCTACCTTGTAGCTCCGCCTTGCTGCTATACAGATGGTGTACAGAATGTTAATCAGCCTCTAGTCTTTCACAAGTGATTTATAGTTTTGAATATCTATGGTTTAGAATCATTTTTTAAAATAGAAAATGAATGACTTTCATTTTTCAGACTTTTTCAGAATTTTGAAATGAAATAAATGAATGATGGTCTCTTACTTTCACTGGTAGACGTTCCTGATAAAGTACTGAACGAGTGTAGGCGATAGGCAAGTTTTTCTAATAAACTCTGCGTGCATACACCTGAGTACCTATGCCTCACAGCTGGCAGCGTCCAGACTCACCACACCGTTTCTGCAGTCCCCTCACGCCGATCCCGTCACTGGTGCCCGACTGCCCACACGCACACACTGCAAATGCCAGCTCAACATCTGAGCAGCTATAACACCCTGTTCTTTTTAGACAAATGCAAATAACAGGATGAAAGGTAATTAAGCCGACTCAGTCACAGCCCAGAATAAATCAAATATAAGCCTTAAAGTGAGGAACAAAACGAGAAAATGGCTAATTAAAATGTCTCCTTGTAACAGCACATAAGCACAGAAATATTCAAGCTGAATTTATTTTCGTTTAAGCTACGTGCTATCGAGTGACTTAAAGAGAAATAGATTACAATTTCTTTCTGACCTGATTAATATGGTGGTCATCCAGTGATCCATCAGCCGTGTATGTCTGAGCCGCTGAGGTGGTGTAAATGAATGTTCTCCTAAAGCTTCAGCAAACTCACTTTTCTAAATATAAAATGTTGTAGCCGTTTTATTCTCATTGAACTGAAAAGTTTCACCCAAAATGAAAGAGTGTCAAGAAACTTTCTGTCTGACTTGAAAGTTTCCAATCAGAACAAGTCAGTGCATGACTTTTTTGTATCAGATAAGAACCAGAGTCCTACTAAATTACCAACTACATCATTAATCATCTCAGCTTTTAATATTCAGCTCAGGTGGAGTGGTTTAACCAATTGGTTACAAATAAGCAAGCCATTATTATTATCAGTACTCAGTGATCCTTAACCCATCCAATGAGCTTTAGTTCAACAAAATGCTAAACAACTTCATTAGCTTTTAGATGCATTCTCATTTAAAAAAAAAAAAGCAGTCAAGTTCATAAGCAACTTCTTCAATACCACAAGCAACTTCATCAACAGAAAAGAAAAAAGAATTACATTGATACAAAACAATATGTTAAAAGAATGTTTTTAATAAATAACTCAATGTGCATGCAGGTATAAAACTGTGTCCTACGATCCTTCTGTGGCCCTAAGCACGTTTCATAATGCATAGTTACTAGAAGCCAGTTAAGTCGCATATTTTTTTAGTGCACAGCAAATCTCTCACCCACACTCTGAACTTACCACACATACAGTACTGTGAAAAACTCAATTTATCTGGGAAATAACTGTCTTGTGCTCGCAAAAAACACAATGTAGTATTTGAATAAACACACACAAAAATAAATGGAGTTTAAAAAGTCGGGAGCTATTCTGAGGACTGGTCTGGTTCCAGATTTCTCCTTGATGCCCAGAACCATCAAATAGCTTTATTCAATTCCATCATCAGCACCCCAGATTTAACTTCATTTAATAAAGCAATGATTGGATAAATCAGGTATTAGACAATAACTGCACTTAATACTGGGCTGATATAAGGAGAACTTTGGAAACTAAAAATTTGGAAGCTAAATGAAATCAAAGACATACATGAAATCACTGTGTGATGTATTAATATCAGTTGTATTTATTCTAATTTATTCTAATATTAGATTTTTTTTCTTAGCAAATAAATGACCAGATAAACAACTGCTTACATATCATTAAGCCTTTTGCACAGTACTCTATGTATATATATGTACACTACCAGTCAAAACTTTAGACACATCTGACAGTCTTTATTCAAAATCTTAAAGGGCCCAAATCTGACATTTCCTTGTATGCATTTCCCCCCTGAGCTACATCTATAACATTTGTGTGGTTTTATGTGCCAAAACAGTCAGAATTCATTTTTACATGACCATTTTCCAACCTACCTTATCCCTTATAAAGAAGCATGCGATGTCTTTAAGATTGATATGTCTAATATATATTGAAATGTTCTCTAAATAAGTAGCTTTTAGCCACCAACATTTCAGCACAGGTGGAACTTCATCGTTATGTCCACAACGGTTAGAAAAGTACGCCATATGGCTCCTCACAAAGCTGTCTGAGAGAAATGGCAAGTGTATGCAAATACAGAATCATTTTGCTTAAAGAAAATATTTGTTTTTGGTGTATTGTTTCCTAGTCCTCTCTAAAATGTAAAAACAACTGTGCTCAAATTTTTGACTGGCATTGTATGTGCACCTACATCGACCAGCCACTTCATTAAGTACTCCTCCCTATATTTGCACTCCATTTTATCACCTCCACTTACTATATAGGAGCACTCAGACTGTTACAGACTGTAGTCCATCTGATTCTCTACATATATTTTTTCACCCCCTTTTACTCTGTTCTTCAATGGTCTTCAATGGTATTATGTGAGTAGTGGATCATTCTCAGCACTGCAGAGGCACTGACGTGTTGGTGGTGTGTAGTGTGTGTCAAAGCTATCCAGTTCTGTTGGCAGCGTCCTGTGACCACTGATGACGGACTAAAGGAGGACCAACACAAATTGTGCAGTGACTAGATGAGTTATTTTACATCTACAAGGTGGACCAACAAGGTAGAAGTGTCTAACAGGTGGACAGAGAGTGAACACTGCTCATGGTTGTCCTGTGGGGGTCCTGATCAATACAGAACAGGGTAAAAAGGGCTAAGAAAGTGCAGAGAAACAGATGGACTACTGTAATTGTAGAACTACAAAGAACATGCTACGGTAAGAGGAGCTGATATAACAGTAAAAGAGTGTACATACACAGAGGTGTACTTAATTAAGTGGTCAGTGCAAATTCCAGGTAGAAACAGTTTTGAAATGACTTCACTCAACCTTGACGATTTGGGACTTCACAATGAAAAAGCTAGATACACACACAAAGTGGGTTTGTCATGCCAGTTTTCGTTGGTCTGCTTATGTAAGTGCTTGTGCTTACTTCTTCTCTCTCTCAACGCGACGAGGTCAATTAGATCCTCTAACCCTGGTTCACGTTTTGCTGTCACTGTATATGCCAGGCTCAGCAGGAAGCTCTCTAATGAAGAGATGGAGGCAGGGGTTTCCATGGTTACAGCACCCTGGAATATCATATCGGAATTTCGGAGGCGTCAGCCGAGCTACGGGACGCTCCACGTCGAGACACCTCGATCCTGTTATGTTCAAAACACTTAAAGTATGAACACTTCATAAACGACACAAAACAGTATGTGTATAGAAACAAACAGCAAAGCGTTTTACACTAGTGTGCAAACACTCTGCAGTGCTAGGAGAGGAACATACAGTTTGCCTGTAATTGAACAGATATTTGCTGGGTCAGGCTCCTATTAGCAGTGTATATATTGTGTTAACAGTGTTAAGCTAGGGTTGGCCAAGGGAGTCAATGGATGTCTAAAGACTTCTCCTTCATATGGCCCCTGTTGGCCACCCCTGCATTAAGGCACATAACACAGAAACCTGGCTGAGGTACGAGTAGTGAATGTAGCGTGTATGCATATATATGTTTTTGTGCATTGAAAGCATTCCGGCAAACATTTCCAGTGATGCATCTTTAAAGCTCTGTCAGTCTAGACAGGACAATATTTGGACATAAATATTCACCAGGAAGATCCCTTCAGATTCTCCATGCATTTCTTCCTTCAGCTCTCATTCTGCTTCAGTTCTGTCTCAGTGCTGCCCACTGCTGGCAGGGTGGGGTTATCATGTACTCTGTATTTTCAATCACTGGGTACATTAAGAGAGAAATATACTAAAGAAACAACACACTTACAAATGAAAGGCTCTCTTAAGTCCATCACTCCAAAGATTTTTACAATTCACATAGTCACTATTAAGGGGAGATGTGCTAATCTCTAGTGTTCTGATTTCAATGGAAAGATGATGATACATTGGTTTGATCCAATTGGCAGTAGCAGATTCCAAATTTTATGCTGACAATTGTATGAACTTTAACTGAGACTAATAATTCAATTCAAATTCTATTTACATAATCCAAAGAAAATGAGCCACATAAAAATGTCATCACTGCTACATATACTGAAATAATGCCTACTTGCCCTCTACAGTGACGCTACAGTGAGATTTCAGGTTTGAAGACTACTGAAACTCTCTCCTGATGATGCATCCTAAAGCTTAGAGGGCCACTTTCTTGGGGATTACTTGAGGGTGGGCTACCGCAGAAGTAAGCCAGTTAACATTACTGCAAGGAATCCAAATATTACATTTATATTTATTAATATATAACTTAATGGTACATAACTGAATTTCTTCAGCACTGTGCAAGGGATTTCTAATGGTTGTGTAACATTTGTGTATGCATGCTGGGTATTATAGTGAGAGAACACTGATGGACAAAAACAAAAGCTGAATACAGAGCTGCAAATTTTGCCCAACCAATGAGGCTGAGGTCAATGAGATCGAGGGAGGCAATGCTGCACTACAAAATATTAAATAACTGACAAATAACATTTTTCCCTCCTGGACACCTTGAACTAATACCTGGCATTCGATCAAGCCCGCCTAGTAATTCAAACTCTTCCATCACAAATCAAAGGCTTCTTTGCACACGTTTAAGTAATATGACACTCAAAAGTGGCATTATTAAATAAATAAAATCTGCCACTCGCTAGCATTATGCAAACAAGCTCATGCTAAATGTTTACCTTAGCCTTCATTAACCACGTTAGCAGTTTTGACTGAATCTGCTATGTTATGAAGTGAAAAGGAACTGACCACGCTTCTGTTCTGCGCCAGCCACTACTGATTCTGCAGTTGTTGATGGACTGGTGTGGCCTTCACCCACTCCAGATAAGACCTAAGCTATAAATAATGACATGACTGAGGTCACAATTCCTATGAAAAAAAAAAAATACAGCCAAAATGTAGAAAGTAAAGAGGCAGCTGGAATGGTTAAAGGACGCTCAATCTTTCATTCCTCAGGAATTCTGTGCTTCCTTGTACCTACGGGTTTCAACACAATGACGTCATTGAAGAAATCCATGCGCATGGTGTTAGTTCAAGATGGAGCACCTGGTGCAACAGGGTGAAATGATTCTGCAATCGACAGCTTGAGCAGCGGTTCGACCAGGGGTTCTATCATTTACAGGAGGAGTAGTCTGTCAGGGAGGCCCACCGGGGCACTCCTTTGTCTCCTCATGCGCTTTTGGAGATGGCAGTAGGAGGAGATGTCTGCTCCGGTTCTTCATCTGCTTTCTTCTCATCGTCGTCTTTGAAGAAGAGCAGGGGAAACATGCCCAGGATGCAGCCAATACCCACCCCAATGGCCTTGCCCTGCAGGTGCAACACAACAAGGAATCAGAAGCTACAATGCTGTTCTGGACATTCAAATTAGCTAGTGTGCCGAAATAGCCAAAAGTGATCGGCATGGCAGACTCATATTTGGTAGATTTGTGCTAATTAGGTTTAACTGCATATGATTGTTACTTTGACCAAAAGAAATGACTTACTGTACACCCACTGTCCACTTTATTAGAAACACCTGCCCTGCACTTCAACTAACTGGTCATTGAATGCCTTACAGATCCACTCTATGTGTCTGCATGTATGGACTGTTGCCTGTCTGTTGATGCATGATTTGTCAGCCCCACTACACCCCATTTACCATAATTCAGTTTTAATTATGGGTCTAATGCATCATTCTTATTACAGGTGCTGACTTAACAGTTATGTTATTTGCATTATTCATATGTCTCAGACAGCAATGCATAATTTGCTGATTTGACTATGGATATGAGAGCAAGTGGAATATCCCTATGTTAAAGTTAGAGTCTCAACCTCACCTAAACAGACTCACTCAGACATGCTTTGCAAGGTTTACATTTTATTCATACAGATTTTATTCTGCGGCAGTTGTTTTTAGTGGCGAGTTTCTTAGTTTTTTAAAATAGCATCAGCCGCATATCATTTTAAGCAGAATAACTGGCTTTATCTTGTTCAAAGAAAGGGAAACTGGCAGACCTTTAAATGATGTTCACTGCGACTGGCTATTTCTTTTGAAAAGAAAAAACGGATTGAATTCTCCCTTTGTACTTTCTAGGTATTACAGACTTTCCGTAGCAGTAAAGTAATGAAGTGCTTTTTCCTGTAAGTGATAAGTAAAGCAATCCCAGTGCAGTTTGTGAAGAGTAATATGTAATCGTTTAATTTGTTTGTTAACTTAACAGATCCACTGTTGACCAGATGTTTTTGGACAGTGGATGATTCTTAACACAGCACTGACACTGTGGAGGACTGTAGGGGTGGCAGCAGTACATAACATGTTGAAAGAGCGATTCAAAGTTAAGATTTTCTCATCTTTATGCAAATGGAAAGTAAGCTTTGTCAGGTAAGAGCCAATCATATTGTTGAGTGATAGGTTTTTTCACAAATCCTGTCCAAATTCAAACTGCATGATGAAAGCAGCATTAAAATGGTGCAATCATTAAAAAGTATATTAAACCTTTATTAGACATGTGTTTCATCTGAGCTCAGAGCTAGCCTAACTCTGTAAACATTTACTCTGAACAACTACAATTTAGTTACAAGCCAAGTAAGGCTCCAAAAACTGGTGTGGTGAAGATTTCTCTGTACTGTATAAATGAAGTGTACCACTTCACCAGCAAGGTGGAAATACAAGAGGGTTCTAATAAAGTGGACAGTCCATGTATAAATGCAAATGAAAAGATGTCATCATGGAGCATTCAAGCCACAGAGGTTTCAACTGTACTAAATACTTAGCACCTAGCCAGTGGTGTTAGCACAATATGTTGTCCTGTGAGCCACAAGTAAGAATACCCAATAGAATGTAACCAGAGTTCAACAGTAATTAACTTGCAGCTATTTTCTCCACGGCAGAGTGATTTGAAGTGTATGCAGCAAATCAATATTGTTAGCTTCAGAACAGATTTATTTCTCTGAGCATAACAACAGTAAGGATTATCAGGAAGTTCAGGGTGACAGACTGGTGACAGTCAAAAAAAATGAAAAAGGTTCTTGTTGCTTCATGAATCTGCAGAGCTCTAATAGTGTTACCCACCACAGCAGGCCTGCAAATCCACCCAGACTGACTGAAGGCTTGTCAGCCTCTTACACAATGAAAAATGTGTTCAGAGATTACCCACCTTCCCACCCAGGACCCATCTTCATCAACTGTATGTCAACAATAAGCAAAAAAAAAAATGAAATATGAATTTGGGCTGTCAGAATGTTAGCCATCACACAATGACCTTTCCGACATTAAACAGGGCATTTGGAACCAAACATTCAATTAGAATTTCACACCCTGGTGAGCTTATCATGCTGGACATCAGTCAATTTCCTGCTAATAAATTATATTGATGTCGGGAAAGTATGTGAAGCTGTTCTTTTCCAGGCAGGCTCTGTTGGCAGCTCAGGAAGCATTTTTTACAGCATTTTACAGCATTTCAGCAGTACTTGCCATCATCACCTTCTCCAGGGACGGCACAGCGGGTTCTCATAATCATTGTTTATGCTGCAGAGATGCACAACACTGCATCTGACACTAAAAAAGAGTTGTAGGGTATATGATAGTGGCTGGTGAGAACAGAAGCTGGTGATTCACAAAGAGCCTTTCCTTCTGCAGATTATTTTCATTTAAGGGGCCCATATTCTACATTCTACAGGCTGAAAACTGTTGTAATTCCTACACTGTTTACCCAATTTGGATGTTAACAACCTCACATTAAAGCTAAAAGTCAGGCAATCTGTGCACATATTCATCGTTTACTTTCTAAAATGCTGTGGAAGACAGCAAAAAATAACAATAACTTTGTCCTCGTCCAAATATTTATGGACCTGACTGAGCTGTCTAATAAGTTGTATTATCAGGCTAAAATGTACAGAACAAACTGTTAAGTCTAGAATCTTCAGTGTTATTGGACTCCTTTCAGATGTCTGGATGCTTTGGAAGGCTTGGCTGGCTTTCCACAGCCAAGAAAACCCTGATGTTCCTCAAATAACTCTGCTACAGACTGCCTGCAAAAACAACACTTTTTCAGTTCCATATACAGACTGTATGGTCTGGAAATCAGTGGTACATTTTGAACTTTAGCAGTGGTTACAAACTACACTAAACTCCCATTCAAAAGAGAAATCACATTATATGGGCTTTTTAAGCCTAAACTTGCTCTGGGTGTTACTGCAAAAACATTGTCTCTTTTTTCATGCACAGAGCAAAGAAAGTAGAAAGGAGGGATAGACATTGAAAGCATTGAGGGCATTGAAAGCGTAAAACAAAGAAAGACAAGCTGGGTATGAGGGAAAAGGTGACAGACAGACAGTAAGGATGAAAAGCAATGAAAGACTGTATGAGAGAGTGATTAATTACTCACAGTATGAGAGCTGACTCTTGTTTGCCACATATCAGCTTGTTTGGGACTCAGGTCTGGAATCTGCATACCAAGTCTGCAGGCAAGAGCTTCCACATAACCTGCAAGACTACACACAAACACACACACACAAAATACTGGTGTTGCATTAAAGTGTACATCACTTTAGGTCAATATTTCAGGTTGGGTTTAGGCGGTGAAAAATCAATCCTGACTTTTCAAGACATGTTTGGTGTCCATATTTTGCTTCATTGGTTAAGTATTAAGATGTTAATGTTGCTAAAATAAACACTAGAAGTAAGTGGTCACCCAAATCTTTTCTTCAAATACACAACCGAAACCACAGATGTGTTGATTAGGGTTAATGTAGGGGTTACTGTGAACTATAAAAATGCACACAACTTTTTGATCATTTTTATAGTTCCCAATAACTCATGCTGCACAGTAAACCACAACAACAAGTCTGTGCTACCTTAATAAAGAGCTAGACGTGGTTTTCGTGAGTTTTAGGAAGCTTTGGGTAAGCATCTATGTAAAAGATTTGAGTATTCACACGCAAATTAAAATTAAAAAGTACTGCATCAACTTGTTAAAGCAACTTACTTCATATCTTTTTGAGTGTACTCAAAATCCTCAAGTCGAGTAAACACAAAAAGTTTGAAGTGATTTGGCATAAAATTTCAAAATTAGAGTTCACTGACTTCTAGTGTTTGTATCGACCTTGTAGTTGTGCAAAACTAAAGAAGCAACATTTTGACATCAAGTGAAAAATTGTGTAAAACTTTTTGATCCAACTTTCAGTGAATATAACCACTTAAAATTAACACATACAATGCCTTCTGATTGTGTACATTGTAATGTGAACAAAAAAAGTACGTATTTATAATCATAAACAAAGATGTTATGAGGGTCCCTCTGTTGGACATGGCATTTTAAAATCATCTGTAAGTTTTAAATGCATTTTAAGTCCGGAGATTGGCCTGGAATTTACAAGTGCCTTTGACTTTTATTCAGAATGCAGGTTTGAGTAAAGTTGGTTGCATGTTTTTAGGTTGCTGTTTTGTTAAAACTTCCATCTTTAGTTTCTTAGCTGATTAAAATTAGATCCCCTCTAATGTCTCCCACCACATCTCTCCATTACTGTTTCCTTAACATGCATGGAAGGCAATGCCCCAGTATTGTATGGAGAGAAGCAGTGCCCTCTCACCTCCATACTTCAAGGGTATGGCATTCCAAATAATGGCAACATGTTTTATAAGGACACCAGGTGACAACTGAACATTTTTACTTTGTTTTTGTGGCATTAATGTAGACCCTTTTTTCTGCATATAAATAGTTTTTTTTAAAGCCATTTATGAATACTGAAGATTTATAAATTAGACAGACACAATAACCTGCCCATGCAGCACAAGAAACAGCTGCTGTGAAACTTCCATGTTATCCAAGTCTGGGCAGTCAAAAGGATTCCCAGCACTACCTATCTTTGGGAGCAGGGAAAAATAAGTCTACAATTAGTTACCCAAAGCTGTCAGACTGATGTGATGGACGGATATCCTCTCATTCTTGTTCCTCCTGTTAGTTTCCCTAAACAAATCGTTTTGCTCCACAGAGAGACTGCTTTGATTCCAGATGTTATGGTGGAACTAATGACAACTCGAAATGAGACCAGTGGCAGATGTACCGAGCTAATTAATAAAATCACACAAGACTAATGAGATAAAGATCTCTGACCTTCTTTCTGCTAAACAAATCACCCAGCACTTCAGCGCCCTTACGCTACTCTAGAGTGGGAGTTTACATTGAAGTGGAAGAGTCTAATGGCTGAACATTGATTGCAACACTGCTATTTAGCAACTGGGGGACACCTGTCTGCCACCAATCTTTGCATATAAACAATCTGAGAATCGATACAGCATCACAAAGTCCAATATGGTGACATTGATATTTTCTTACATTCCTAATCACAGTAGTAATTACAAAAAACATAAAAATACAATCATGTCTAATGAATGTCTTCACTAACCCAAATCCAAGTGAAATCATCTTAAATCTATATAATATGTAATTATGTCTATATCTAATACTTCCCATGTTACGAAGGTGTATTAATATTATACAATTATTTAGCTCATTTCTAAACATGTAATTACTTGTTTTAGGTCATCTGATTAAACTGTCATATTCTAATAACAAAATAATAAAATACAGTTTTGCTTATTTGAAGCATTACTGCTGGAACAGAGGGCCAGCCAATGATTTAGGTACATTCTGATTACTCATAGATCTTTTAAGGATGCTTCCAACTTTTTTGTAATGTAATATACTTCCATAGATATACTGAGGGTCCCTCCGTTGGACATGCCATTTCAAAATTGTCCATAAATAAGTCAGGAGATTGTCCAGGAAATACAAGTGCCCTTGACATTTTTCTCCAAGAAAGCAATCTTGAGTTATTTTGGCTGCATGTTTGTGGTCGTGATTTTGTTCAACTATCGGTCCTCTCCCAAGATTCAGTTTCTTATTCTAATTACAGATAGTTTTGCTTGTTTGGTTCGCTGAAGCATTACTACTAGATCAGTGGGCCAGTCTATGAGAGTTTGTGCATTCCAATTACCTCTGAAGAGCTCTGCAAAGTTCACTACACGGTACTCAGACATTTTAAGGGTGATCCAAAACCATAAGCAAGTTCATTTGGAAGGGAACTTCAAACTTAACTGGAGTAAAGAACAACAATTTATCACTTCTCTGGTTGCTTCTGACTGTCATCGCATGCCTCTTGAAAATGTATGTTTAATTATGACACTTTAATGATTATCCCCAAATGAAAGTATTTATGAACTGCAGCTCAGTTTCTTTCTTTCCTTTAGTGCATGTAAACGGTCTGCAAAGTTATTGTGATATTGCTAGAATATGTTCAGAAACCTCGTAACACCTCAGCTCACCTCAGTTTACGTGAGGCTTAGTGGTGTGCTATAAGCTTCCTACATCAGCAACATTATTTCTATGTCCTTGGGCAGCATCTCATACTTTATAAATTATCACACAAACCTAAAAAAGGGATAATATTTCACTAAAACAGGGGAAATATCTGCCAGCAATTATCTCAGCTCCCACAGCTTCAGCTCCATACATCAAATCATGCCTTTTGCACTGGACCGGCAAACGCTCTTCAGTGCCATTTCATCACAGCCAAATAACATCTCATTACACTTCCTATTAGCTTTTCCAGCGAGAGCTCCACAAACACTGGCAGCTCCCAGCGCCCAAACAGTCATCCATTATCTGTGTGCAGATGGACCACGCTGTGAGGAGCTATAGTAATAGAAAATGAACAGTCCTGGCAGTAAACAGAAGACTGGGTCAGGTTGTAGGCCTCCCAGGCCTTTAATGTTTCAGCGTTAACAATGGCGCGTTAGCCATCGCGCAGCGACAGCTGGGTAAGAGTGATGGATTAGGGTCCGCTGGGTGAGAAGCAACTGCTGTGGCACACTAGCAGCAGGCTGTACAGGTGTCAGAATCAACCCAGAGCTGTCTGATCTTTTGGAATGAGAGATGTATTGCATCTGCAAACTACCTAAAGCTAACAAACTTATTAGGCACTACAGCATTACTACAGTCAAAGAAATCCAAGCTTTCTGACTTTACACAAAGGTGCATTAGCTAACTTGTTGTTTCTTACAAATAACAAATAACCCAGAAAATACACCCATGAGCCATTATGCCTACGTACAGATCAGCAAACAATGCTGATTGTCTCAATGGTGCATGTCATGGTATGGGTTGTATTAGACAGTAAGCAAACAGTCAGTTCTCATAGTTGATGTAGGAGAAATGGGCAGACTTGAAGACCAAAGTAACTCTGACAAGAGCTAAATTGTTCTAGCCAGACTGGAAACAGCAAGGACGTGTATGGGGCCGTGTAGATCCGTAGATCAATCAAGAGTGCGTATCCCATCCACTCTCAACAGTGCCTACAATGTGCATGCAAGTGTCTTTTAGCAATAGAATAATTTGGAAAACTATACTATGAACTGGAGTGCTTGTCTGTGTTTACACTGACCGCCTGTATAAGACCATCCCTCAAACCACATTACTTTGCACCCAATATCAGTCTGCTCAGCTAAGAAAACATGGACCCATCAGATTCTAGTACTTGGGGGCAAAACAATATGTGCTCCCAGAAAACTAACATAAAAAAAACAGCAGATGCAGGAAGAAGATGAGGACTGATGCAGTATTAGCACTGGTCCTTCTGGACAGATATGTAAAGGTAATATCAATAAGTGTTTGAATGGCCAAATACAGTTTGAAGTATTTAGAGAGTACTTGGACAGCATGATTAGACAAAGTATCTCTGAATAAATGGAATGTTATAGTAGAAAAAAAGTAAAGTCATGACAATCTTTGGTAATACTAGCTCCTGGGCACAGTCGATGCTACAGGTGTACTTTGTGTTAATAGGTGGGAATGGGAGGCAGATTTGAAGAGTAAAAAACAATTATCCCATTGTTGTTACAGTTCAACTATTTAACTTCAAGAATACGTGCATCATAAATCCTGTTTTCAGAAGCCATATAACAAATACTACTGCATATTAGAGAACACAATGATAATGGAGGCTAAGTACCTTATTCCCAAACACTGGCATACAATTTTCAGTAGCATGCAAGACACTTTCCAACTGAACACATAGAGTCCACATTTCTAGTTTTGTAGGCTGGTTTACAGTATTTACACATACAGATTTGCGTAAGGTTTGGATTGGGATAACTGTAATGAAACGAATTTGCTTTTAAGTGCTCACAGTGCTCCGCATTACTTAAAAGCCAACTGAATTTAAACGATTAAGAAAGTTACAGCATTGCACCAGTTTGAAAAAAGCTTTCAGGCACATTCAGCAAAAACCCAACCAAAGTGAACTGTCGGCTAATATGTGGGTAATGGGGCCCGTTAGCAAAGCTGAGAAACTGCACCCACCAAACAAATACATCCGGCAATTTTCTCAGCAAACCAAACATCGACCAGACATCGACTAGTGCACAAGGACCTGTACAATCGGAATCAACAGATTTCCACACAAAACATGAAATCAGATCATCAAATTTTTATTTTGGTAGATTGGTGAACTAATTTTCTGACATCAATAACATGAGGGAATTGCACTTAAGCAGAATTCAAATACTGTCAGATAAGAAAAGGTAATTAAATAATTTTCAAATAAGTCTTTTGAAATGTTAAGAGTTCAAAAGTGTAGATTTCATGTTCTGATGAGTGTGGTGGACAGTAAGGGCGCACTAATATGATGTTATGGTCTGATAAAGGCCAAAATCACTGTTTTGCATATTAAAAGAAAAAAAGCATAATCTTATATGATCCTTGATCCTAAAACATCACATAAATGCTGACCTAAAGTTCTGCACAAAATTGCACTTTTTTTATTGTGAATGTTTCATGGTGGTGACTAATTAAAAATGCTGCTTTAGGTTCAGTGTGTGAAAAAGTTTAAACAAAATGAAACAGCAGTTTTGCAAACCTGAGTCATATTGTGGGTTATTTATTTCTACCTTTAGTAGAGCAGAATATTTCACAGCTTCACAGTTTGAGCTGGATGTTATTCAGGTGGTTAAGCAAAGTGCATCCAGACAAATGTATAATTATAGGTTTGGTATTAGTATTGGCAGACCTGAGGATGCAGTGTCGGAATCAGTATCTGACATGAAAAAGCAATATGGAGCCAGCCCTAGTGGATATAGAGCCAAGATCTCCCATAGATGTTCAGTTGGGTTGAGATCTGGTAACTGTGAAGGCTTTAGACTTGCCATAGGTCAGCTGGGCCTGCTTATCATTTTATACATGCCACAAAGCATGGCAGGATATTCATTCATTATTCAAGCTCCTTATCCTGCTGGGTCACGGCGGCTGCTGGAGCCCATCTCAGTGGAAGGCAGGAAACACCCTGGACAAGCCGCCAGTCCATCACAGGGCAGGATATTACTTACTTAACTATATCATGCAGTGCACACCTGGTCTCATTATATGTTTATTTCGTTATATTTACGTTTGTATGCAAGTCATAAAAATGACAGTAGGTGCAGTCAGGGGTTAAACTGGGATTTGAGAGTTGGGGGAGTATCTCTAATGGCTGCAAACAAAGTGGGAACAATATGTTAATAATATATGTATAAACAAAAATACCCAAAAAAAAAGGCAACTGACTTTAATTTAAAAAACAGATTACTGTCTAAATTTTGGCTGTGACTGTTCAAAGCTGCACATTTGAGAGCTCAGTGTTGATAGCAGATCCCACAAGAGACTTCATGCCACACAGCCGTGGAAACACTCCACAAAAGGTGTGTCTTCCAGGGTCTCTGGAGAATGCGACTGGCTGTAATCCCATTGGAGAGGGAACAGCAGGAGTCACTCTCTTCCATTGAGTGAGCCCATATGGATGATTAAGCAGTAAGAGCGCATGTGAGCATCTTCATGAGGAAGTGAGTGAGTGGGTGAGGGAGAGGGTAAGAAGAGAAACGTCATTTCAGGTAATCTCGCTACAGACTGCAGCCTGTAAAAGCACTTGGTTAGACCTGTAGCTCAAATGCTAAAGCACAGTAATGGGTTAAGTGATATTTAGATGGAACTGTGGTGTGCTGGTGAGCAGACTGAACGTTAGTTTATTGATGATTCACCTCCCCGTTCAGAGAGGGAAAGAGGAGACAGACGGAGATGGAGCAGGAAAAAACAGTTAAACATCTGGGACAGAAGTTTATTGGGGCATGACATTGAGCAATTGTCAGGCCAAATCACACGCGAATGAACTGATTCAGCCACACATACACATTCTCACAGTCTTCACTGCAGGACCTCATACATATATCCAAAAAGTCATATTCTCCAGCCAAAGAAAGCTATAAAATATATAGATACACGATGGTGCAAGAAACAGGATCCTTGTATTCGGAAACTGTGTGGAAAATAACCATGGTAAATGTTAAACTGGGTTTGGGTGAGGTGAAGGAGGGGTTATGCTTATACTTTGTTTAACCTTTAATTTAAGATTAAGCTTCAACTTGTATTCTATAACTTTACCATGCATCTGCTGCAGAGTTAGGGGCTGCCCAAATATCACTGGAGGAAACAGTATTCTTCTTATTATTATCATCTCTGTACGTGCATGTGCTGATAATTGAAAACATCACTGACGATGCATCCAGAAGCCCTCACCTTTAAAGTATAATACCTTCAACCTTCACACAATAGAGCACAACTCAGAAAAGCCTAGAGCTCTAGAGAGCAGTTCCTCTGACAGCTCATCCAGTCTGCCAGTCTCACCACTGAAATCTCTTACAAATGAATGCAAAATTAAAAGAGGGGTTCCTAGACAAGAAGTGAGTCTAGTCATGGTCAGTATTTAATATAAATTGTTAAATTTCCTCATAAGTCAGCTGTCAACTAAACTTTACTTAAACCTGCATTTCTGTAGATCTCGACTATTTTTTTTCGGTTATTCTGGAATTCTTATAGGAATTCTCTGGTATTCTTACTGTAACCACCTGAAGAAGCTACTCTTTAGGAGGACAGGTGCTGGACTATTGATTGCAAGTGCCATCATAATTCACTGTGAAAGTAGCTCCATCTGGCAAGTCAGTGGCACTAAACAAGCATTTCAGACAGTTTGTTGATTAAGACATCATGGTGACAGGGGAAAACTGGGCAATGAGAGAGAGAGGAGCTAGGTATCCTTTTCACTTTAGGTTCAACAAAGTCTCTTACCCAAGTCCAGCCAAGTCGGATACCAGGTTACCCAGAGCAGCAGCTGCAGAGAGAGACAGAGAGAGAGAGAGAAAGAGAGAGAGAGGGAGAGAGAAAGAGGGCGAGAGACAGAGGGGGGAGGAAAAAGAAAATCAGAATAGAATGAATAAGCACAATACAGAGAAAGGCCGAACTTGTTACCAAAATAGGTCACCAAAACAGAACCAACTAGAGCATGCAAGTTGACTGTCCTCCGCTGAGCATAGACTTAAGCCAAAAAGTGGCAGCCTGGGCATATACTTAGACTTTTGACAGTAACTTGGTGGCATGTTATTTTACTAGTTCAGACACTTTAACATATGATTGGAGTATGAGAAGAGAATGTATGAGTGAGAGAGGAGAGAATTCTGGAGTTCAACATTAAATGAATTATTTCAAAATGTCTGCATCTTTCAGTCAGTTGAGTCATGCAAAATAGTTTCAGGTTAAATGTTTCATTCTAGAGTAACCTACTGTGGTGGTGAGAGGAACCAGGGGTCACAGTATAAACAATGCAAATATAGCCACTTTATTTATGATCCACAACATAGTGCAAGTGTATTGACAGTGAATAGGACAATTCTTATCATGCCAATAAATATTACATTCCAGACAAAGATGATGTGTATTTCAGACTCCCATTCGTCTTCATTAGTGCTTCTGTCTGGTTACGGATGTCATCTACAGAGTGTGACAGACTGAATCATTGCCCCAGTGTACAGAATACTGGAGCTGGGTACTGATCTACACAATCAGTCAGCAGGCATTGATCCAAGCGTGAAAGTAACACGGTGCCTTTGGGAGTTATGTAGCAGTGATGACACAGTTAATACCAGAGGATAAAAGCAACTACAGGAGAGAAGACACGTCACTGCCTTACAGAACAATTATCTGGGGATACTGAGACTATTCTTTACTTAATAACACTGGTTAATGTGCTGTATTTCCAGTAAATGCTAATTACCCGGATGACCATTAGTCTTATAGAAATTGCCAGCCTCCAGGTCATAAGGTCATGCATATGAGCCTGTCAACTGTAGGTGTACACTCAGCATGTACTAGAAGCCCCTACCTTGTACTTCCACTCACTGGCCACCATATGAGCTTCTCTTACAGGTCTACGACATAGGTGTACAATTCCAAACTCTAGCCCATCTTGTTTGGATGATGGACCATCATCAACACAGCAATGACACTAGGTTTGGGGTACTGTGTGCAATATACTATCATCTGATTGTGCCCTTGTGGGAGCAGGCAAGTCAGAATCTATTATTAAGTGTCTATTATACTTCCCTGCACCACCAGCACATTGTGTGAGCACATATTCTAAAATAATAAAGAGCTGCAAATACTGACTGTGCGGCTCCTTTACCCAAAAACTCATTTCAGCATGCTACACGAAGCTCACTATATGAAGTCAGACTACAAGCTGTTATTGTGTGCCTTTATTAATAACAATTATAGGCTTTATCTCTTTATTTTTATTTAGTTTGATGTGACCACAACATCAAAATCTTATAAACCCTTATCTGTGCTTTGCAGGGGAAAGAGTTTCATGCAGCACAGCACAATAATGGTAGAAAAAATAAAAAAGTGTTCCCTTGCACTCCTTCAGACTTTTCTGATGCCACACAGCATATTTAGACTGATATGAACATGGACTACATATCAAATGAAAACAATGATTATGATGAATTTCTGACATTTAAAGCAGCCAATTTGATTGTCAGTCTTGATAGCTGGAATCTATCTGCTAATAATCAGTGACACCTGAAATGGCACAGTGTGCTATACAGATATAAGTGTAACAGACACAGTGGGGTTACTGGAGTTTCACAGATGTCAGGGTCAATGCTAGGTCGAGAACGGACCACTACCCAGAAACATACGGTCAAGAGTGAAGGGCTCACGGATCATAAACACAACCGGTAAATCAACAGATGATCTACAATCTCTAACTATACACCAGCAAGGCGGAGCTACAAGGTAGGAGTTTCTAATAGAGTGGACGTTGATTGTATCTGTTTTTATGTGTGTGTTTTCCAAACTGGTTCTTCAAGAGATGTTCAGATACTCAGTGGGACTTTTCAGAGTAGAACAGTTCAGGGGTAACAAAGATTCTGCATTGGGAACGTCACATGTTGTTTTATGATTCACTGAAGCCGCAGACTCGGATCAGATGGCAAACAATCAAACTCTGATCTCATAGTAAACCATGCAAAGCTGCTTTATCTCATTACACTGACAGCTGGCTTTGAACAAATGTAACACGGTCCTCAATAACGTTCTGCATTAGAGACGAAAAACATGATGAAGAGAGAAAGGGAAAGAAAAAGAAAGAGAGACTATCAAAGAGAGAGACAGAAAGACAGAAAGACAGAGAGGTTGTGTGGGAAAAAAGAGCACAAGCTTTCTGGCTGATGTCCAAACCAAGTGTGTTTGACACGTCTCACAATCTCAAAGGCACATTAAAAGTCAAATGTGACATCCGTCAGTGTGAAAAATGAGACGCACAAAACTGAAGGCAGCCGGTTTGAGTAATCCTGACTCACAGTTTTAGAGTGACTCTCTGGAAACACCGGATGTCCATAAATCAAATTATTCATCATCAAATCTGTCATAAAATGAGACTTCTCTCTGCAAAAAAATGCTAGAGATTCCAGGCATTTGGCTAAATATCAGCTTGAAAATAATCCTGGCAACGGTTGGACTTCTTGTTGAATTAAAAAGCCTATTTATTATATTATAATAGCTTCAGTTAATTTCATCAGATGTCCAAACATTGTACACAGGAACAAACAGAGCTTTAAATGCTAGTGCTGCTGAACCAAAATATGTAATTGCGATATTCCTGACCAATATTGTGACCTCAATTTAAATTGCACTTTCATTCCACATTTGTTATTGTGGCTGAGAAGACCAGAATATCCCTGATTTCTGGCTTCAGGCTTAAATGCTGCTAATTTGTACCAGATGGTTGTGGGTATGTATGTCTAACACATCTACAGGTGCTTCATAAGCTCTGCGCCTCTAAGTAAAATTTCCATTTAAATCGTATATGTTGTTGACAATGCATTAGAATTACAGCCTTTGCTTTCAAACTGCAATTTCAAAGTAAAAACAATTAATCTTACAGGCTAATGACGGTACAAGTAAAAGATAAAATCAAGAAAGCAAGTCCCACAAAAAGTTACAGTGCCTTACAAAATACAGTTTTAGAACTGTACAGTGCACATGCAAAAGTACAGATAACAAAATGGTAAGGCTCCAAACTTTAAATAAATAAAAACATCACACAGAACAATCTTAATTAGTTTTAGGATGCTTTTGGGATGATGATATTCCTGCACCTACACTGCACTTGACACTTACAATCTGTAAAATATATGAAACCATAAAATCAGGAGTGTGCCATTCATTCATACCAGCCATAAACTAAACATTGGGATGCACCCAATGTAAGGCCAACCAAAATTATTTGGCCAAAAAAAGCAAAAAATCCATTCGATGTTTGGCCAAATAAGTGAAGAGGCCAAATAATTTACACAGAACAATCAGGTTTTTAATGACGCGAGAACCTTTTTCTAGAGCTAAACTTTTACTCGTTAGCCCCACAGCTAGCACCAATTACTCTAGGCTAATACTCTAATACTTTAACGCCTTTTTCCACTGTGAGCATGCTGACGTTTCCCAGCTTTTATTCAGTTTGATGCATTCAAGCCAAACAGAGCTCCAGGCAGAGTAAAGAACAGAACAGAGTCAGAGGCAGCGAGGCAGACAGACAGCACATTTTCATCTGGCCCACTTGCCTGACTGGGTGATGGCTCTTGGGTGGACCGCTCCCAGTAGCAAGATGTGAGCCACATACGCACCACATTAGGGCCACGAAGGCAACTCTGCCGTATCTGTGCCAGAGGTGGACTAGATCTGTTTTGGAAAGGTGGGCCAAATGCATGTTGTAAATATGTGGACCACCTTTGGCTCACAGCAGATTGACAGTGCTGACAGTGGGCCAGCAGCACCATATCTTTGACAGATGTGACCCACATCTGCTTGCTGTCTGGATTTAGCTTATTTAAGTTATGCAATGGTGAAAAAGTGGCAAAACTAATAAAACACTAAAAATGTTTCATTGTGTTCGGTTTCGGCTTCAGCCAAAAGTATTAAGTTCGGTGCATCCCTAACCATAAACACAGCAATGTTTAATACAGAAACCTTTAGCCAATAAAGTATCAGCTATTGTCCAGGTATATATTTCCCCTCAGAATCACATACACAGTGACAATATCCGGAAATAGATAAATGATAAAGGAGGAGATAGTATTGACATGAAGTCTGACATGAAATGATAAATAAAGAAGAAATAACTTGTTAAATAATTTGTTTTTCACTTTTATCAACTTTGTTATGACTTTTTGGAAACAGGATATCTACTTACTATCACTTAGAAAACCAACAAAATGTAATATGCTCAGGGGTGTTCATACTTATACAACTGTAATTTGTTGTAGTCAAAATTTTATTTTGTATTTCACGCAACAATTCCAACTGAAAAACAAATGTAGCAGTATTGTAAACACTCCAGTAATTAATAAACAGATTCAGGTCTGTGTGCCATTAAATTAAATGTTTGTCAGAAACATAACCATAAGATTAGTTAACTTATTAAAAAACAGTAGATAGTTTAACCAATTACAAAAATCAAGAACAGCAGCACCACCTTCATTTCAATTCTGCTTGCACTTGTCCTCAAATCCAGGTTTTTTTTCTGAGGTTCCACATCCTGCAATAAAGCTGCATACTGAAGAGAAACTCCAGCATATGAATCCTGATGTCCTCTAAAAGTGATTCATACATCTTCTCTACCTTCATCCGTTTCTTCAGCTCTGAAGGAGGAAAATACATACGCATTGATTTGTCTCTGTAAGGACTCTGCTGTCGGCTTTGGCGAAGCCTCCTGGCCTTACAAGCAGCCTGAAATAGCTCTGCAATACAACGTCGTTTGAACTGTCTCCCAAGCTGTTCCACAGTCTGGGAAACATCTCACACGTGATGAAAACCATTTCTACTCGTACTATAAATCATGGAGAAACCCTGAATCCTCCAACACGGAGGAATAGCATCCTGAACTAATGCTGTCTGACGGATAAGGCGTATTTATAGAGTCACATGACTACGTGTTTATTTTGTTTAGTCTCTGACATGTGTGGTACCAGTGTCTCAGATAAGTGCCAAACAGCACATAATAAGCCACTTTCTTAGATGACTGTTGTCAGTGATACATTATTACAAACAGGTGCACATGGTGGTGTGAGAGATTAAAGACCAGTAAACAGTGCAGAGGTGTCCCTGTGGCTGGCTGGCATTCAGGGGCGAATACTAACTGTACAATGTGCTGTCTGGCATTCAAAGAACGCAATGTCTTCAGTCGAAAGGAAAGAAAACAGTCTCTTGTGAAAGAGAAGAGAGAAACATCAACAATTTGAGACCCTTTGTAAGGAATGGAGTGTAAGCAAGTCTTTCTATTCGGTCAATCAAGGTCAATCAAGCATCTAGGTCAAGATGCAGTGCAGGGATCAGGAAGTGGATATACTTCACAGAATGTTATTAGCTAATTGAAGGAAAAATCTTAACAGTAATAACAATAACATTATGCATGGATCCAGAGCTCCCCCTGTAGTAGTCTGATTCATATGTAACAAAACATGCCTATATACACAGCTCTGTGTTGCTGTTATTGTATCTGTCACCTGCCACATGATGTTGATGTGAACTTCCATGTGGTAATGTTACACTCCAGGGAATATGCAGCAATTTGGGACATGAGACTAAGCAGCTAAATCTCTTACAAATAACATTAGAGAACCTCCTATAATAAAGCTAATCCAGCTCAAACTTAGCTGACTATGCAATTAATACAGAGAAGCTTTGGCTATGGGCAATAGCTTACTATGTCTTAAATTCCTCAAGTATATGCTTGCAATAACCATACTGAACTTAAGATATGAAGTGTGTAACAATCATCAATATATCACAGTCCTGCTGTGCTACAGTGTAGTACACCAAGATCAGTGTGCTCCTATGAATTCCAGTTTTTTGATTAATTATGTATTTGGAGCAAGATGCCAGCTGTGATGAACTACTAGAGCCAAAACATCCAGAACTGCAAGATTTGCATTTAGAGACGACTGCTGGCAAGCATATGTGTAGCAGGTGCAGATTTTTTCTCTTACACAGTCATTTATAATGAAGTTTACCTTCTAGCGGTGTGCCTAACTCCTCACTGAGTCCAATTATCACAAACAAATATTTACAGCACCAGTCAAACGTTTTGGATGCAACTGATTGAATTTATGTTTTTCATAAGTTGTCTTGATTTATACTTAAGTGCTTGAAATTTAGACAAAACTAAGCTAAATATAAATAGTAATGTTTTGAATGTATAAATGTGTTTTCAGAACAAATACTTTTCATTTATCAAAGTACAATTCACACAGCTTCTGCAACAGAAACAAGTACATGCAAGGGATAATTCTTTTTAAAGTAAATATCTGCCTATACAGGCAAATACACAGTATATCAATATCTGTCTATACAGATCGGATTCCAATACAATTATCTATTGCTTTTTTGATGTCGTCACTGTTATTATTCGAAAACCCTGAAAATTAAAAAAAGAAAAAAAATAGTAGTGTGTGTTAAATTGTCTGAGTAGTACTGTACATCAGAGTTTACTTCATCAGAACTACTGAATAACCATTTTTTTGTTAAAACTTTTGACTGCTTTCATATATGTTCTGTAGATCCTGAACAGCTGCGTTTCCAAACAGTGTGCCCAGCTTGGATGAGATACGGATATTACGACTTAACTATCTAAACTACCATTTGCTCCCTAGCGTTTCACTTTTATGTGTTATTTGTGGTACATCAGATTTAAAGCACAAACTTAAGATCCCATGTACAGGATCCGTCTGATTAATGTGCTTTGTGTTTGTGTTTGTGGCGAAGGAGCAGGGTAAGTAAGCTCACACAGTTTTATTTTTTCTGCAATGAAAGACGGTAATTTGGGGGGGATTTTGTTCTACTGAAGTCTGTGTTATACTAATAAAATATAATAATAAAATAATAATAAAAGAATAACAAAAGAAATGAAAAAGCATGGTGTTTCTTGTTTTCCACTTCACTGACAAGTAAAACCAGCGAGACCCCTCTCGGTTGGATGTTTGCTGCCACAAACATATATAAGTGTTATCTTTTGTAGCACTAACGTATAACCTACACCACTCTTCATAAGGCTTTTTAAAAATGCAGATCTATCTTACAGAAACTGACAGTCCAAACAGAATTTANTTCCATTAGAGCTCCCAAACAAGGCCAAACAGATGCAATCCACTGACACAGCAGAGTACAGCAGCCTGAGTACAGCAGCCTGAAATGGGATGAGACTAGTGTCAGTGTCTGAGTGTCTGTTCAAAGGTGTTTATTTGGAACAGCTGAACACAGAAGTCAGCATTAAAAAATGTAATCAACACAATTTTCTCCTACCACAGATTCAGCCAATCAGTCAAGACCTGTCTGGTATCTAGACTTCGCTTTCTATCAATTTGCACTTAACAAGTAATGGAATCTTAAATCCTACCAAAAACTGCATGCCAAAGTCTTCCACATCAAACCGTGCATTAAAGTTGTAATGTAACCTCAAACAGACTTTCTTATGGGGTTTCTGACACTGTATATATATATATATATATATATATATATATATATATATATATATATACAGAAAAAAGAAACATATTTAACAGAAAAATAGACCCCAATACTATGTATGATATCAACTCTATCAGTATTTATTTTGTCCTCTCTTTATTTTTATGTACTTAAACTCTTCCTTACAATCACTTTCAACAAAGCATGTTGCCAAAGGATTTACTGGCATTGTGCTCTCCATCAAAGAGACACTAATATTCACACAAGCAATCACACAAACACATCTCGGCTGCCTTACATTTCTCTCCCATGTTCATCTAAAAGGTCTAAAGCAGACGTTCCTGAGGAAATCAGATACAACATAATCCACTAACATATCAGGGCTTTCAGATGAAGAGCATTTTGCACTTCACTCACTAAATGACTGGACATACATTGCTCCTAAGCACTGGGCTTGAGTGGTGTGGTGAAACATCATCAGAACGTGATCACGGTAGATTAGTGGCAATTGTTATATTGACTGAGGTGCCAGAATGTAATTGGTGCATCATTTAAGGTGAAATGGAAGAATCTGAAGAAGGAGCTGGCGAATAGAAAACGGACATTCAGCTTTATAAGGATCACTGCAATTTATAGAAATTTACTGGAATTTAGGCACAGACATGTGGATTTACAGTTGCCATTTTGTGTCAGGAATACTTAAGTTTGGGGTAAAATACCAGAAGTTATACGCTATTTATCAATCAAATATTTAGCATCTTTCATTTCCATTTACAGTATATTGGCACCATACAAAATAGTTAAGCACATCATAAGAAACAGTTTGTCTCACTGGCTGCACTTTGGAAAGGTCAGCAGCAAAGCAGGTCAAAATTTAATGAGGCTGAATTTTGAGTGCAACACAAAGCTTTATTGCTGCATTTGAATGCCCCCACAGAAAGAGGAAAGTTAAAATGAAAATAAGTAAAAAAAAAAAATAAAAGTTCAGAGAGTTCATAAAAATAATGAAAGTCCTAACTTCTAACCTTCTAAACTTCTAACATGACTGAATTTTGGATGGGTGGAAAAATATTCCTGCACATTTCTGAGAATAAAGGGAAGCTGTAATAATTTGCAAGGTATAGCTATGTACCCATTGCTTCTTAGCTATACTACCCTCACAGCTCCATTGAAAAACTAAAGAAACTTCACCTCAGACACCTGGCCTAACATTGTGGCCTAGTTTTAGCTGATGAATATCTAACAAAATAGAAGCGGGGGGAAGTATGGTTTGTTGTTTTGTCAAACTATTGCTTTTAAAAGCATTGTGCTATTTGGTACAACTCCACCCAGCATCCAGGTATGTCTCTCACCCTGAGCTGAGAAGCACTGGGGGCAAACCTAGAGCCATAAAAAGGAAAATCGATAACATTGCATTCGCTTGAGCGTCTCACATGGGAGAGCAATTTCACCACATATTCCGCTTCCACAAAACTGGCTGGCTACTCTCTTCCAACTCTACTTCTATTACAGGCATCTCCCTGCATCTCAGGCGTAAAGCAACATAATGAGAAAAAACAGACAATATTTGTGATTTCTTAGCTCAGTTATTACACATGCCAGAAGTGTATATCCATATGTGCAGCATGACTGCATGGGGTTCAGTTTCAATACCAAAGGAAAGAATACTGCAGGATATTTATTTTCACTCGCTCTCTCTCTCTCTTTTCCACTATCTCTCTCCTCCTGCATCTGGCCACGTGCCACCTTTAGGGAAAAGAACCAGAGATGGGTATGTAACTGTGGTATGTAGTTATGATACTAATTGCAGAAAAAAAGTCAATTGTAGGATTACAGATCAATTTCAAACATAGGTTGATTACTAGCAGGATAACATTAAAATCACTATTACACAGCGTTACTGGTGATATTCTTCTTTTGTCTATCTTTCCTTTCTTTGTTTATCTCACCAAGCTAAATGGATTCATTACAGACTGAGTATCTATATCTGGATTAATCACAGCCTAAAACAAGTTAACTGCAGCTGCATGGTTTTGTGAAGCTGAAACTTACTCAGAAAGCCTACCAGCCAAGACAAATGGTATTAACACCACAAAAAAACCCACACATCTATTATCAGCCTTTTCTCCCAATGTATTCTTTTTCTTCTCCACTTCTGGCTATAGGAGTGTATATTGTTTTTTGAGACATGATTAACCAGCTGGTATTGCTTACTGGACAAAATATAAATATAAAGCTGTGTGAGAACAATACTCCAATATTTTTATCACAAACTATGTGCCTCATTTGAATACTCAAAGAAATCAACCAAAATATTTTGAATATGTTACATATTATATTTTGAATATATTAATACTTTTCAAATGTACTTATACATTGCACACATACATCACACACAGTCACCAAAGAGCACCTACTCATTCCTATACACCCACTCATTCATGTACTTCTATAATTATAACGTGGCAGCAGTGCAGAGCATAAAATCATGCAGATACAAGCCAGCAGCTTCAGGTAATATTCACATCAATTGACTGTGACACAATTGTTGGTGCCAGATGGGATGGTTTGAGTATTTCTATAACTGCTAATCTCCTGGGATTTCCACGCATAACAGTCTTTAAAATAGTGTAAAATACTCAAAACAGGGCACAAAAGAAAAAACACCCAGCCGCACTGCTGCGGAGAGAAATGACCTGTTAATGAGAGAGGTCAACGAAGAATGACCAAACTGGTTCAAGTTTACAAAAAGGCTACAGTAACTCAGATAACCACTATGTACAAATTCGTTTTTTTAAAATACATATTTCTATATATGTATATAAATCCTATATTTCATTTCATAATTAAAGCCATTTCAATCAAAATGGCTAATATTATGAAATACATAGGACAGTAGAAGAGACCACCAAGTGCAAGACTAATCGAGATCGTGTCAAGAGTGTAAACGAGAGCAACATCAACACAATAAAAATTTAAATAATAGAAAAAAATATATAGTCCTCTTCAGCACCTTCAGCACCAAACCAACTAGTTCCAGGGTGCATTCACACCTCCGATGTTTGGTCTGGACTTTTGGACTTTCAGTTTGGTCTGAGCCAAAATAGCAGGTGTGAAAGATGCCGAAGGATGAAAACGTGGTCCGACTAAAAGACCAAACTGAATCATGGTTCTGTTAATTTGAAAGCACTTTCTTGGAAGGTTCAGACAAATTTCAGGAAGCTGAGACAGACTGTCATCACCCATTAAACAAGAGAAGAAGAAACAAAACTGAAGAGAAATAAAATGAGCTGTGGTCGTACATGAGAAGAGGAGGAGACAAAATATTTCACTATAATTTGGTCCAGCAAAAAAGTCAAGAAAAAACACAAACATTACGAATCTTATAGCTTACATACTGAGAGGATGAGAAAGATGACATGACAGGGCCATCAAGGAATGCAGTATATAAATCTATGTTTATTACATAACAAACAAAATATAATTTTTTTAATGGTAGGTGGGCTTCGACAAGACCAGAGGTCAGACCCGAGTCAGAGACAGTAGAAAAAGCCTCTAGACTACTACAGCACTACATTCATACAGATGTGCCCAAATTTTTGACTAGTCATGAACACTGCAACCAAAAAAATAAATAAATTAAGCTCAAATGTTCCCAAACTGTACCTGCCATGGTTGAGATGCCTAAGATCACTCCTATGGACAGCTCGATCTGTGTTCCCTGTAAACAAAGATACCTGCGATTAGTTTAAAAAGGCTGAGCTAAACTGAAATACTCATCCAGTACCTTCTTTGTATGAACTGAGCATTGTCTGACTCCTGTCACTCCCCTAGAACTGTCAAGATGAAGTGTTCAAATTAAAACCAAAGTGTTTCAAGTGTGAAGAAGACTTACAATGAGTGAGTCTAGTGCATAAATGAGCTTGAAGAGCTGTGCTGAATGAAGACATTAAGATAGCAGTGACATTAAATGCTCAGAAAAAGACTTCAGGCCTGAACTTGAGGGCTTTATCGGACCTGAGAAAAACCCATGAGACTACCCATTGGACTGCACCTCTTATCAATGTCTGGCTGAGGCATATTCAAAAGCTTGAGAATTAATGTGTCATTTTGACAGCCACAAGCAGCTCATATTTCTTTTTCATACGACCTAAAATAGTCAATTCGCTTTTTCTCTTCACTTAGAAATTGAACTTACTGCAACAATCATGATGGCATTGTCCAGGAAGCCAAAGCCGATGAAGGGGATAGCATTGTGGAGTAGCACTGGAAGAGAAAAAAGACCAGCTATAATAAGCAAAACCAGAGGAGCTTCGATAACTGCTGTAACAATGCAACTTTACAAATGCACATTCTGACATAATTTGCTGTGGCTTAAATGTTTAGGTTCTCTAAACAACTATGATCACCCAAGAAGACTGCTTAACATTCAAGGAACACAACAGCTCATATTAAAACTGGATATGCCGCAGAGGCCACTCCCCTAATACTCAGCAGGATGAACTCTGAAGCCCACCATATTGATGACTGTGCTCTTCAATATCCTCTCCAAATGAGAGTGCTCAAAGAGGCTTAGCTAAATATGGAAGCCACTCAAGAATGAGGGTCAGGGCTAAACTTGTTGTTGGGTTGTTGCAGCTTATTACAGAGGGAGGGAGTCAACAATATGCCATGGGTATGACTGTGATGAAGCAGGTTAAAACTTTCAATCAATACCACAATGTATTTGAAGTGCAAGAGAAGAATTTACTGTCATGTAAATTAGATTAAACGCTATTGTTGTGTCTACAGGTATATAACATGCACGCAAATGTACACTGGAAATATTTTAAGTCAGGCCAATGTTTCATGTCAACAATGAAATACACGATTGTGTTGAATGTAGTTTCCTCCTAATGTGCTGACATGTTGACAGATTTTTACTTGGTTCCTACCCACAATTTGATACTATTAATGTCCATGCACAGGCTATGACTCCCACTACTACACAGCTCCCCCAGCACTGTTTTTTTCTGATTATGCTCTCATGCTGCACTTTGATTAAATGAAGACTAAATGAAGTTCAGTACAGTATACACCAAACTACAATAGCAACTCAAGACTTCTAAGTGTTAAGAGGAACATATACTAAATAAAACTCCTTTCTTACTCCGTTCACCAGGGTACCAAATGTGCTGCGTTGGAATGCATGGGTGAAAAAGTCACAGGATCATTACACTAACCACCACAGATAAGCACCATTCTAAAAGACAGATTCATAAATCAGAGCTTGACCAGCTTTTTGCTACTGTGGTTTGTGTTTATGGTTAACAAGTAGTATATGAAAAATCATGTGACCGCCATGCAACCTTCAGGGAAAACTGCACAGTTCCACAGCTCTGCTTCTTGATTAGAAACAGATTCAGGTACTTGACCAGAGTGTGGATAGATCTGGTTTCAGGTTAGTAAGCATACCATGCTGCCCTGCTATACCAGGTGGAAAAACAGTATGAGCTAGAAAAGGTAAAATGAAGCAAAGGTGGGCTTAATTTTCTGAATTACCATTTGGATTGGGGATGCTTATATTGCGTAAATGTTAACTGGACAATACATAAATGTTTTCAGCTAATAAAGTTTCATTGTTACTTAATCTTTGAGAAACAACTGATACTAGACTCTGCAAGTTTTTCAATCAGCTTGAGGACTATTTTGTTTGGCACAAAAGCCCAACATGCTCCAACAGACCTAATTAGAGACACATAATTCCGACTTTTCTAGAGTGGACTCCAACTCTTGACCAAGATTGACCCTGATACCCAGACACGCTAGAGTCACAGCCTGGCCCCTGCTCATGTGGATATGTTGGTATTTCTCGACAAAAATAGTTGGAATATTTAGAAACATGGCCCAGTTCTAAGGACTCTTTTTAAATGTAATTTTGCTTCTGTTGAGTGTAGCTTTACGCCATAGCCTACAAATGTGCTTGGTTAGCCAACACACTTAGTCAGATGATAAAAAAAAAGTTTAAAAGCTGTGAGTTACAGATGTTATGGATCGATTGTTGTTTAAACTATGCATTTGACTTTCAAACTAGCCCCAACCACATTGCTAATGATATGCAGTAAATGTAAGTAAAACATTACAAAAGATTACAGTAATATTATCTTGCATGTTAAGTTACATTGTTTCAGTTAACAAAGCCTAAAGCCTTGTTTATATAAAACCCAGTGCTGTGTTTGCTGTTTTCAGTTGTGTCTGTAATTTTAGGTTTGCTAGTTAACAATTAATCGCAGATTATTCATTTTGCCAATATTTTCCCTGCTTTTTAATGAACTGCACACAGCATTATTATACTTATGTGTGCAGAAAAACAAGTTATGCTCTGGAAAATTATAGGGGTTTGGTAAAGAGTGGTCTGTTTAGCCCAGTTCAGTCGTGCTGTGCACTCACACCCAACTTTGTCTGCCATTTTACTGATAAGAACATAGGAACTACTTGGCTGAGTGAGGTGCAGGGCAATTACAGAGAAATGTGTTTGTGCAATACAAAAATGTGCACATACTTTCACCCTCACACACACACACACACACACACACATACACACACAGGGACACACACACACACACCCCCTCATGCATAAACACTTACCATATCTCAGCTGAGCTGCAGTCGGAGGAGCCATTTCCAGCTGCTCTGTAAGAAGAGAAAAAGAAAAAAATGCTCACATCATCTCCTGAGACATAAATGTGAAGTGGGACCTTGGAGTCATTGGTGGGCAGCAGGCAGAGCGTGAGGGCAGTGAGGGCAAGGTGGATTAGACAGCTCTGACTGCAAGCTGGACCCGCAAGAGACAAACACACAGCTGAGCAGACACGTCGGAGACTAGCCTGGGCTAAACAGATGAGCTTAGTCAAATTACATCAATGCTCACTGAAATGATCAGACTTATTCCAGTGACTGGATCACTTATTAGGTGCTTAAAGCTTTACCTGAGCTGGGAGAATTTGCTTTTAGCTACAGGACCAGCTAAATGGAATGCTTTTATTTTATTAATTAATTAATTGATTTATATATAGTACTGTGCTGTCGTCAGAGACCACCCTTCATTTATTTCATCTCCAGTCAAAAAGGCCATTAAATACAAGCATAAGAATATGTAACAGACGCCTTGACAACTAAACTGAATATTACATTTGACAGTTTTTGGTGGTTTTGCCTTTGTTCCTTATAATTCTTGTCAGGAGACTTACTTTCAGATGCTTTAAAGGAATTTGCAGGGATGTTTTTCCACACATCCAAAGTTCTTAGGAACTGTATTTTCTGGTTCTCATGGTAAGCTTAGACACATTCAGTGATGTTGGGGTCTGGACTCGGGGGTGGTTAGTTCATTGATCTGAGAACACCTGCACCTGCAGCTACTTTGTTTGATTTGCAAAATTAAAGTCTTTTTCCTTTTCTCAGTAGCAGCTTCTTGACAGTTACACATCCTTTCAGACCCAAAGAGTTCTTTTTACAGTGGATGAATAGATGGAATTTTTTAGATGTGAAAAATAGCGCTAGATATGATCTCAACAGTACTGTTTATCTGGTGGTGACAGTATTGGTTTCCAGGTCTTGCATGGTTCTTAGGAGCCCCATTTTTTCTATATAAAATAATTCCAAAATTCCAAAAAAAGAGATTTCCTAAAATAACTAGCACTGAATAAGGTCCCCCTTAATGCAGTCTAAGTCTAAATAAAGGTTGGTGGATTGATTGATATCTATATGAGAATGTTAGAAAACAAAAATTGCAAATGCAAACAACTGACGTACCCCTACCTTAGACTGCCTATGACAAATGCTGGCTCATTTGAGTCCATCTTTCTCGTAAAAACTTAAAATAACATACCTAAAATAAATAAATAAATAAATAAATAAATAAATAAATAAAAAGTCAAACCCAGCAGGTAAATTAAACACTTTGGATAACAAATAAGGTCTGTAAACAAACATTCCTAAGCTATATGGGCTAAATTAGCATTGACAGCAACTCAGACGCTGAAATACTTGTTTATGTGTAACTTCATGCACAACACTTTTCAAATATCAGAAAGATGAACTATTGCGATACAAATCATTTATTGTGATACATTTATGCAACATCCCCTAGTCCTACATCCAAGAGCTCCTTCTACTTCATATAAGAAATTTAATAGTAAGCTGAGGTAGATTCAAAACCAATCTACTTATTGGCCAAATGGAGTTTACTGGAGATGAATATATAATGCCTATCTAACAAGTCCTACCTTATTGGTGGTGTTCTGATTCAGGGGCTTTTAGTCACTTTTTAGTTACACTGCATTACTTGTCAGTCATGGTGACATTGGAAAAGTCATTCCAACCAATCCAGATATCCACACTGCAAGGACTTGACAGGAAATAAATAATGCATACCCTCACCACCCACAAGTACAACAAACCTTGCACTTCCACTAACTGGCCACTTTATGAGCACCACTTACTTTATAGGTCTGCTACACAGATGTGCAATTACAGACTGTAGCCCATCCGATGATGCACAGTTTATTGTCAGACACTCTAATCCATTTATCACTGGCAAGTTTCAGACCACAGTTCCGCTTTTGATTTGGTACTATTTGGGTGGTGGAGGATTCACAGCACAGCAGTGACAATGACATGGTAGAGGTCTAGAGGTAAAGTGTGTGGTGCTGACATCACTTTGAGTTTGAGAGTGGAAAATGTTACTGAAAGTCAGTTTAAAATCAATGAAATCATAAATTGTTCCAAAGTATTCAAACAGACATCATTGTGTATATTCAAAACATGTTTTTAAATATATTTTTGTCAAGTTGGGTCCCAGTATTTGTCATGTTCATGAGAATAACTTGGCTACAGGATACTTAACACAAACTGTATCAAGAGATGAGGTATGTTCTCCAACTGTACATCAGCAAGATGTACAAGACAAAATAGCTGCTGATTGTACACACACACAATAATTGGGCTACAGTGTGTAACTGTACTCCAGAATAACACACAAATAGGTCTTTTTTTAGGTTTTTGTCACACAAATGCAGAGATCTCAAAGAGTTTACTTTTAGTTCTATATCTACACACTCCTACACCACAGGTCTAGCACTGTTTTCTTCAGTCAAATTTACTGCAGGGGAGATGTCAGCACAATTATGCTTTAAAAGATCAAAAGATCTGAGAAGTTCAGTCCACTTCAGCTTTAGCTGCAAAAAAGAATGAGGTGCAGTCACATCTAACAAGGAGAATGAGAGATAAGCAGTTTTGGATCTGAGCATGTGCTGAATGAAAATCCTGCTATAAATAAGTTATGAACTCAGAATTCAGGAATTGTTTTTCATTAGAAAAGGCTTTTGCAGACATAGCCTTTTCTTTCCTTTCAGAGAAGGCAAGCATATATGCAGGCATTAAGGCAACTTAATTAGGTGTGTTTCCTAATGATCAGTCACCCTCAAATTTACATGCAGACTTTACAGACAATGCTGCATTTTGAGAAATGAAGTTCACAGATATGCAGAAATGGTTTCTTAAAATTCAAGTCACTTGAGGCCATATCTCTCATTTTGGCATTCCTATTGATCCCTTTTATTCAAAACTGATAGCTCCCACCACAATAAAGATTGTACTCATTTGTCTGTGGCCAAGGACTATCCATCATTAAGGACATAGGGCTTAGCCCATTCGATGCTATGCATCTGTTGAGTTCTCAGCCCCATGCTTATGCAGCCTCCATTAAAATGTCTAACTGCAGATGTTTAATGCCACTCATGGCAATTTAGAGCTATTTAAGCATCCCTATTGCCACAGAAAGATCGAAAGTTGCTAGATTTAAAGTGCGAATCGATTGTTAAGTGCTGCCTCCAAGGAATCAAGCTGCTTGTAAACCACATTTGGCCTATGGTGTTCAAATTCAACACCTTCCTACCACTTTATCTCAACAGTTTGAGCAGCAGATAAGACTGGGTAAAAAACCCGACAATCACTTTCTACAGTGGGTTGATATTCCCATGAAATGAGAACAGAAGTCATGATGGGGAATCTGGAGAGTGCTTGCCTGTGTTCTTTGTGCACACTGTCTCATGACTGCTGTAGAACAAAGAGCTGACTGATAAGACGTCTTGATCGGGTGTGATCCTGCACTCACTCTCTGCTCTGCACCCCGAGAGCATGGAACAACCGAGCTGCTTTGCAGATGAAGGAAATGCTGATTCCTGCTGTTCATTGTTGGCTGCTGCACTACTGCGGTGGTGCAATCAGTGGTGCTGCTCTCCTTAAACCCCTCACTATGTTTTGGAAGTATGCTAAGTAAGGGTGTGTAAGACAAATGAAGAATTACAAATTTAAATAGAAACAAACTTAACTGAATGTTCCATGATAAGGTAACATGAATCTTTACATGTGTTTAAAAGAACAGCTGCGCAAAAAAAATTATTTACCAGATCAGCTGCCCAAGATCAGCTATAGCATGTATGGCGTCCAAACTTAGGTTGTTAGTTTCGGTCTGAACCTTTACATTAACGCTCATGGTGCAGGTATAAGAATATTATAACATGTTCACAATTTCTGTCACTTCTATTTGTAAGCATATCCACAGTTCGAAACAGAAACTAAAACTGCGAGCATCCATATACCTACCTGATGTACTTGCATGTAGGGTGGTGTTGAATTCTGTGGGGCAGTCCAAAGTTTTGTCCATTTTTATAGTTCACAGTAAGTCATATTAAACCTCAGAGATAAGCCTGCATAACCTTAATGAGAATGCGGATGAAGAGGTTGAGAGAAGTTTGTTTAAAGAGAAGATTTGGGTGACTTCTAGGGCTTGTTAGCAAAGTAAGTATTGTAGCACAAGTGCTAAACTAAAGAAGCAAAATCTGGACACCAAACGTGTCTTGGCTGATCAACTAAATCTGTTTTAAGGGGGAAATCATGTAAACTGGATTTTTCACAGATTCATTTCTTTAAAAACCTCAAGGCTGAACTATTAGCCTAGCTTTGTTGTTTAGTTAGCCAAGCAAATTACAGAAGCATTAACTAATAACTGAAACTAGCTCCCAAATAAAAGCAACAAATAGCCTGTCACTATTATGAAATTGTAGCTGAAGACCAATTATAAATATCTGTAATCATAGTTTACTGTGTGCAGCTATGAATGTACAAGCTTAAATTAGCTGATTCAATATCTTACCTCCTATCAATGTTCATGTAGTGGCTTACACTGGTTGTGCTGTAAAAATTGTACACTACATTGCTGTCTACAGTTGCACAGCCTCATGAGTAAGGTCAAGCAAAAATATGTTGTTTTGACAATAAACACTTAAGCAAATAAAACAGTAATTTGTGTTAAAACATTAAAATTACATTACAGTTAGATATATAACTAAAAAATAAACTATTATTACTTACACTGCAAAAAGATTCAAATAAATGCATTTAACACTTTCTTTGATTTATACTTATCTGCCTCAGGCAATGCAACCCATTAGAATTTTACTTGTTTCAGCATATGTAAAAAGGAATAAAAAAGTGTGATTTGGCCAATTATGTAATAATTGTGACAGAAACAGCAATATGCCAGTAGACAAGTCACAATGTCTTTTCCTCAATACTGGTGATGGCTTATTAAAATTATGTATTTAATTGTGTATTTAATTAATAATGTAAGCTCGTGGAGGATTATACCTGAAAATGCCTAGCAAATGCTTGTAATATACCACTACTACAAAAATCTGAAATGCAATGTTAGACAGGCAATATCAATTCATGATAAAAAAAAGCCCACACAAAAATGGGATTGGTTCCAGGTGAAGGTAGGGGGACAAGATTTATAGGATGGATAACCTAAAGGATTCCTAAGAGGGATAGGCTAAACCCAAGGCTATTCAACACGAGGAGAGGTGAAAGACACTACTATGGCACAATCCTCACTTTGGACAAAAGTTATTCCGCAGAAATATGGCTTTTCAAAAGATTCAAAGTTCAGTTGCACTGGTCGAGCATGTCTAATCCACTACATGTGAGACAGAAGAATTCATACTCCAGTGAGTCACCTTAAATGAAACAGAGAAGTCTCCCGGTGCCTTGTGTCACACTTTTGCACTCTTGCTTCTACGCTTTAGCACTTTTGTACGCTTTCAGCCTCTACTGATGCACAACACTTGGTTCAGGCCTAACTGCCTCTGTGAAAGTGAATACAGCTCTTTGTGACAGAGCTACTTGCTGACAAAAGGGCTCCATCCAAGCCAATCAAAAAGGTTGTAATATGATACCACATCACTATGAGTCATGTTAGCAGGCTACCTCCCTAGGTCACATGACTAAGTAGTTCTGCTGGGCTATCTCATTTCCCCACTGACTAAAATCGGCCACCAGATAATGACACACCCCATCTTTAATCTCTCCGAGGCTCTACCCACCGTCTTTTATTAGTGCCTGTGGGAATTAGGTGGTGCATCTAGCACAGGGGGCCTAATATGTCTGGAAGACACTGCTAGCACAGAATGCAATGATGCACTAATGCAATGTATACAGGAAGAAAGGAAGCTGTTAGGAAAAGTAAAGACGGCAGGCATTTAATCACAGCAGAACTGAATCACAGCACTAGTGTCATGTGAGGCTGCATTCAAATGCTGGCAAGACCTTAAACAGACTGTAGACTGTAGTTGATGAAGACATTCAAGTTCAACCAAAGCACATTGCTGCAAAAAAATATTGTTTCATTAACACAACAATTGGTGTTGGAGGAAGAAACATGTTAAATGTGCCCACATTCACTGACTACTTGGACTCCTACCATATAGATCCACCTACAACTAGAGACTGTTTTCTTTCTGTTGCCATGTACATGGGATGGGATCAGAACTCAAATACGAACTTTGTTCTGGTTTTTCAAATATAGATGATTTTTCATTAAATCATTACAATATTTTACAAAGATGCCAAACTTCTAGGTCAGTGTTCTCTCTCCTTAATCCACAAGGGGGTGTTCTATGTAAATCATCAAGTGTCCCAAAACGCACAGGATGTTTAGATTAGCAATGGGTGTTCCAGCTATTTCCGCTGAGGCAGATCAATCGGCCCAGCTCACAAATAAGAGACGGCTCTTTCAGCTTACTAACGGCTCTTCATTAGTAGCACTGGCAGTTTTACTGTTGTCAAAATTAGCCAAGATAGTGAGACTATGTAGCATTTCAGTTTTAATAAAAACAATTAAACAATGAACAAAAACTGCATTGTTGCACTGATCTTTGAGAATGATTTCATACATAAAATCATCATGTTGGTGATATTCTGCTTTTCTTTTTGGCTTAAACCCAAACCATGCCAGCAAAAGGCCCCCCAAAGCATTCAGGCCTGTACTGTTCTCTTAGTGTATGCCACACATGTACTCACCCACTTCTGGAGAATACAGTTATGGATGACTGTCATTTTTCCACAACTTTGTTGAGCAATGCTTTTACACCACCAGACTCTCAAATCTTTGTAATAAAGAGGGCACTGAAACTCTACTGTGATGTCCTGCTCTTTGTAATTGAGGACAGACTGTTCTTGCTGACAGTCTGTTCATATTCTCTGTCACCTGAGGAACAGTTGCTCTTGAACTGATGGACAAGCATCACAGTCGTCAAATGTGTGCATTCAACCACAATTTCAAACTTATTTACTGATGTCAAGATCTAAATGCTGATGTCACTTTAGTCACTATTGAAACATTAGTTAGCCGTGAAGCTCGTACAGGCCCCAATAGCGAACCCTCTTTCAAAGTCACTTAGATGTTTTCCAACTGCCTTCTTGTTCCAAAATTGAGGTCAAGTGGGTCTGCTTAGTATTTTTACGCATGTCACAGAGCATGGTACAATGTTAATTGCTTAAAATTGCAGTTCCAACGTCTGGAAGCATCTTGCACTCAGTTTTCCTTAATATTTCTCATACATCTGTACATAGCAGACCTATAAATTAGTTATTAAAGTAGTCGGGAGAAAATACAAGGTTGGAGTTTTAATTAAAGTGAAGGTTGTATAAATATACTATATGGCAAAAAGTATGTGAACAACTGATCACATCTGTATTAATTGTTGTACATCCCATTTGGTAAAACCATGCATGGAGCTGCCCCCCTTTGCTGTTGTAACAGTCTTTTTTCGGCAAAGGCTTTCCACAAGATGTTGGAGCGTGCCCATTCAGTCAAGAGAGCATTTGTGAGGTCAGGCACTGATGTTGGATGAGATGGGATGGCTCACAAACAACGTTCAGATTCATCCCAAAAATGTTCAATGGGGTTGAGGTCAGGGCTCTGTGCAGGCCATTGGAGTTCCTCCCCAAACAGTTGAAAGAATATGATTATCTAAAATCTCTGGTATGTAGTTATGCATTCTTTTCACTTTCAAAACTGAGATATTATAAAACATAATATACATATATATAAATTTAGATAGAGATTACAGAGACTATAAAGAGTATAATATTTCTTTATCACATGCTCTGGTCTCCTCTGAGGCTCATCAGCAAATCATGAATGATCAGCATGAACTACTGCTCCCTGTCATAGCTTTGCACTAGAGATATGTAGAAAATCATGCAATCACACAAGCATGTAAGGACAATGCCATATGGAGGAGAACTCACGTGCAGTGGAGAACGAAAGACAAAAAAGGCACTCGTCTGGACTCTGAAGTATAAAGTGCAGCCAGGGACAGGGACAGATGGGATTTTCCTTAATTGAATCATAACTTTTAGCCTTTCGCAAAAAGAGAACAGCCAGGGCCTGTAGTGAGACATTCAGCCATCTCCATCTGCACTCACAGTCAGCTTGTAATGAGCAACTTACGAGCTTGTTTGAGTATGTGTGTTCCGATGGACAGAAAAAGCAGTAACAGATAAAGAACATTTGCATTCAAATGAGCTCATTGTGTCTTTGCTTTGCCTAGGATTGTAATTAACACACAAATCTAGAACACCTTTCTCCAACTAGAGTCCTAAAATTTGCATTTCTTTAAAACATTCTAAATATGTAGACATCTCTTTCTTTTCATCCCCAGAGTGTCATTATATTAGGACTAAGAAAGTAATTCAACCAAATGATAGCATCTGAACACACAGACCTACCCAGATCTTCAATAAAAGGCTTTGTTTACTCAATGACACAATTTTTGTCTCACTAAAATGTGAGAGAATCTGCCTTGTGCCCTCTATTGCAGTAATACAATCAGTAACCAAAGTAATAAAGGTTAATTTAAGTGTTTGTAGAAGCTTATTTGTGTGGACTGGCTTCCATTGCTGCGGTGTGGACTAAAGACGAAGAGAGTGGAAGGAAATCAATGCTGTCTTGGTTACAACACAGCCAGAGGGATGAGCCTGTGCATCAATCTCGGACAAATCCATTATAACCGGCTTCTAGACACACTGTGCTAGGTGGAAACAATATAAAAGCAGAATGGCGGGGAACGTAAAAAATCTGCCAGTGCTCAGGAACAATATGGAAGCAGAAGAATATTGTGATTTATAGTGATCTAAATCTGTTAGTGCTCAGACACTGTATAGCAGGATCATATATCTCACTAATGGCCACTCAGTAGCCTTCAGATACATACACACACACACACACACACATACACACACAAATCTCAATGTAAAATGTAAAATGAGCCCACACCAGCATTAGTTTCATCTTTGGTGTATCTGTACAATCAAAATCAGGAGTAGAAATGCATGTAAATGTGAGCATAATAAAAGTGCTTAATTTGTGGTTACCTAACCAACACTTTTATCAAGATCATCTATAATACAGGGCTTGCACAGACTAGAAGGGTTTGTTGATTGGATGATGATACTTTGAGTTGGATGTTAACTAGCAGCTGATCTCGTAACTGACACCAACAACATGGACACCTCAGAGAAGACAATAGGTAAGGAACTTGGTGATTTCGGGGGCTGTATCTCTGGTTTCTAGGTTAACTATTTAAGTTGAGCTTTGTTCTAACATTCTCCTATCCGATCTAGAGTGCTTTAAAGATCAGATATGGAACATCATTATCTCCAGAGTTTTCCTAAAGACTATAATGAAAAGGTATGTGTTGTTGGAGAGGCAACATAACACCCTATAATACTGTAAAATTTGAAGTCTGTTACTCTGTTTTTTGGGATATTATGGCACTCTAAATGTCTGTGGCTCCCTAGACCTTCACCGCGGGTGAACCTCTTGACAAGAGCATCTAGGATGTGCCTAGGTCGGACACAAATTAGCGAATTCCGGGGTCCATATATCTGGAGGCTAAGAATACAAAAAAATCCAATGTTATGGATTTTTAAACATTTCGAAACCCTGTTGTAAAACATTTCTTTCTCCGGTGGTAGCATGAATTGGGGTATACTTCATGTAAATTATATGTAAATGAGGTACACTAGGCTGGTGCGTGAATGACCATTACAGGTGGTCAAATCAGCACTATTATTTATACAACTTTAACAAATAAATGTAGTTGATTTTAGATAAACCTCTCTTTTCTCATCTCAGTTTTCTATGTCTCAGTTTTCATAACGTGCAGTAGCACTTAACAGCTATTCTGCAACTTCATAATAGTTTCACCACACACCATACAAAACAAGTCATATATGAATGTCACAAAAGCACATATTACTGAGTATTATAGACATAGAGCTCTTGGCAAGAATCTAATCAGTTCTCTAAAGGATATGATGGTCTCTCAACCAAATCATTTAAATGGGTTTTTAAGATGGGGTAATTCAGTGGCAAAAAACTAAGTGACACAAATAAGAACACACAAAAATTAGGACATTTCTTGCTACATAGACATTTTAGGCTAGATCTACAGACCTGAATGCAAAAAAGCTCTTCTTAAAAAAGCTCATTATGTTAAAGCTACACTTTCTAAGATTTGGGAATCTGGATGTCTCTGCAGTGAGATTGTGCTATGGGATGCAATGTATGAAGAAACTTCTGTAATATGGGCTGCGCTTTGACTGTGTGAATGAGACTGCATTGAAAGAGTACAGAAAGAGAGAACTCGGTCAAAAACTTGGTGAAGGACATGTTTTCTGAGGATGTAAGTGCATGATCTACTATTATATCTTCATCGTTATAATGTCAGTTTTTGGGTTCGAGGCCTAAACATAGATCCAGATCTTTTTAGGCCTGTGTGTGATAATCCAATATGAAATAAGTGACTATTTCACACTTTACAGAGTGACTTGCAGGAGCGTACGTTCACCATATTTGGACTCTGTTTTCTGTATTGTTCTCCAACGCAAATGCTATATCTGTGAATAGACAACATGTGCAAACTGTTACAGTCATGCAGAGGTCTTAGGCTTCCAATCCCAAACCTATTTGTACTGACTACATCCTGATGGCACCCTGATGGAACGAGATGAAAAGCTGATGCAGTTAAAAGTTATCGCGTCTCGATGATGCAATGTCATACTCCATTCTAACCTGGTCATGAGCCAGTGGCTACAAAGGCTTGGGAAAGTTTCCTATTACACAGCAACCTCACTTTTCTCACAGATTGGAAATTCAGGAGAGCCCAGCACATATGGCACAAAGGAAGAAAAATGGGAATAGAAATTGGAATAAATTAAGAGGTAAATAAAGTAGGACGGCAGAGACACATCTCACGGGACTAGGCACCGAGATAGATTCTGCACGTACAAACGTGGCCCCTGAATTCCCCAAAAACCAATTAGAACCAGGAGCTACAGAGACTGAGAGGAAATAATAAGGGCTGCGTCCGTCCCCTAGAGCACCTCTTTTATAAAATACACGTCAAAGGAGTGGAACAAAGACACAGAAAAGCAACGCAGCTCACGTCTTATGCAAATAGGCTCAAGGGGACCAGCTGGCAGACTTGAACTCTGTCACAGAAACACACACAAATGCATGACGAGGAAAATGTGAACAGCATGAATTTCCTAAGAGGAACCCAATACATATGACATATAACAAATATATTCTTATGTGAATCATGTCAATCAATCAATCAATCAATATCTATTTGTATAGCGCTTTTTACAACTAATGTTGTCTCAAAGCAGCTTTACAGAAAAGCAGTTTACATAAAGGAAAAGAAAACACGCAACCCATGTACAGACGTAGGGAAGGAAAATCCAGGTCCAAGCCCCCTGTGAGCAAGCCAGAGGCAAACAGTGGCGAGGAAAAACTCCACTAGAGTAAGGAAGAAACCTTGAGAGGAACCAGACTCAAGGGGGAGCCCACCATCCTCTGGTAAAAGATTGGAGGGTTAGAATTAGCAAACCAAGAAAAACGCTCATCTTATTTAGATGAATTATTTAGTCAAGTCTTTTTCTGAAGAGACAAAGACTGTACAAAGACTGTGAAACAATTTTGCACTCTTGTATTTGTTTGTTGAATTAGTGACTTCTTTCTTTATTAAGTCTCAGTGTCTAAAGTCATTACTATTTACACTAATCAATTTATATCTATATATCATAAGAACACCTGACTAACATTACAAGAAAAGCTAAAAATACTTAAAGTATTGTCTGGTAATGTTAACAAAATATATTTTTTAATGAAAAAAAGTTCATTGTGATTAACCACACAGAATAATGTGATTAATCATTTTAAAGTATTTAGAATGTTTGACAGCCCTAGCAGCACATCTACATATGGCGAGAGAATGGAGAGCTCACACTCAGAGCCAAACTGAAAACCAGCAGAGCTTTGGCATGTCAGGATAAAGGATCAGTGAAACTAGAATTGGATTTCGAGAAAGGAGTGTGTGGGGTAAGAGTATTCCTCTCCCAGCAATTCAATGCAATTTGATCCAATTCAGTTCAATACCATCTCTCAGTTCTTGTCCAGCACTGAAAGATCACCTCCAACTCAGTGTTCATAGTCTTGTGACTAGGTCCACAAGAAAACCTGAGCAGGTCTTCAACTGTGTGCATTTTCACATTATAAACCTCCATTATTTTATTAAGTTCCCTCTCCTAGATAGCAGCCCAGGAGCGATGTGACCCTGACGGAATGAGATCAGATTAGTGAGAAAGCTTCCTCTTCCTAAACTGATGTGTTTGGTTCAAAGCTATCTGTACTCCTATACCAGTGGGGGAGAGCGGGGCAGTTAGTTTGTAACATGTGGTAAAATGTATAGATCGTCATGTTCTCATGATTTCCTAGCACCATCATCTGGGCATTTTGACAGCAATTTGTGTATGTAAATCACAGAATTCACACCTAGATTATTTTAATCTCCCTCCCTGTGTCTGTAATACATTACCATTATGAAGCTCAGCAAGTTTTTTTCGCAGTGTTACAACTAAAGTCAGCAGTGTACTTCAGACAAAAGCAAGTTTTTTGGCCAAAAAGATGCAGTGGTTCAAGTTTGTATGGTTAACTACGAGACTTCCTTATGACTGATATTGCTCCACAAGTCACACACATCAGAAAGATGTACATCGAGCATACTGAAGACGGGGTGTTTAGCAGTAGTCCAGTTTCATTCAGTTCCATCTTTAGTCTTCTAAAGTGAACAAGGAGAGAAGTCTATATCTGCTCTTATAAATGTAAAATGTAAAACTAGGGGTGGGCTATATGGCAAAAATGCTACATCACGATACATGATATGCATCACTATATTTAGTTTTTCTGAAATAAGTTGTAACAGACAAAAGTCATAGTGCCACATATAAAAAAATACCATTATAATGATTTTTATTCAGTGTTTTACAAACTGTGCTGCTTGAAATCCAGTTAAAAAGGCCTAATTATGCTCACTTTGTAAGTATACATATAGTCAGCCAGGGCTCTTTAAGTACTGATGATATCCATGATATGCTCAGAAAAGCGTTTCATGAAAAATGATAGACATACCACCCCTATTTAAAATCTTTATGGAGATTTATATGAACAAATCCATTCAGTATTTACTGCTTTCTTGTGTAAATAAAATATTCTCCTGCTTTATGCTACTGATATTTGAGTTCAAAAATTTGCCATGTCTTTTCATTAATTATATTTGTTTTGATCTTGATTATTGATGTATTTGATGTATTTAAAATAAATTTTTGAGTCAAATTATTCACAAACGGTATATGCTGGAAACAAAGTTTATGTTTTCATTTGTAGAAGAGAGGCACAGGTTGATTGTATACTCATCGTCAAAAAACACAAATAGCACAAATAGCTGCACCCAGAAGGAATCAACCAACAGGAATGAAACTTGGTGGGTAAGTTTGACATCGTGAGACATGCAAAAAATTCAAGTTTAACACTCGGCCACGCATGGGACATAAGCCTTATTGCTGTACCTGACTAACCCAACAGCCATGATTGCAGACATTCAGAGAGCAGTGATGCCCTCCATGAATCATCCTGTTAGTGCCAGCGCCATTGGCAGAAGGCTGCACGGTGGAGGACTACCTGAACCCAGACCGTTACTGCAATGGTGTTGTGCCAGACTGTCAAGAAGTGGCAGCGGGTCATCTTCAGTGACAAGTCCTGCCTTTGTCTTGGTGGAGACGACCAACAAATCTTTGTGTGGAGGCACCTTGGTCAGACCCAAGATGAGTGGTCACACACCTATCATAAGGCCTGGTGTCACTCCACCTCCATCCCGACTTCACACAACCTTCCTCAAATACTTTTAACTAAAGTAACTTGCACCCCATTCAAAACTGAGCAGCAGGTGATGTTATTAAGCAAATGCATAAGAAACTCCACTGCTTAACAAACCTTAGTGAAGTAATCAATTAACTTATTTCCTAAATGATTAATTGAACATTTTTAAAGATGGCATTATCTGCCGTCTCTGTCTGAGCCACTTGCAGCTTGCTGAATAAACTGCCCCAATGTCGCGCTAAACTGCTGGCCCCGACCCTCCGGCTGCTTCATCCATCATCTCCTTGTCTGCCTGCCCCACAGATCATCTCAGCGAATCTCACTGGTTAAACTGCCATTAGGTGCAATTTTTCCATTTGTGTAAAGCAGAAACAGTGACTGGAATGATAATGGGAGATGTCTTAGGGGAGCAATAGGACAATATGGCAGGCGTCCTCCAGCAAGCAAGGACAACACTGAATAACAGCGCCTCTTGTTCCCAGTACAGGGGTCATTATGTGAGATTTTGCATGAGGACAACTTTGAAATGACCAGAGGAAAGAAAAAGTCATCGCTCTAGTGGCAGCATTTGACCTTTTCACTAATTCCATTAAAGAGCATTTGTGCTTTGACTCAAAACTATGCACAAACATGCACAAATACACTCATGTGCTTTGAGTATTTGAGGTTTAAAATAAGTAGTCTCAAATATGAACTGCTGAAATTCTCAAGCTTACTAGCAGACGTAGTCAGTGCATTAACTGCTATTATTCCAAGGCATCTGTTTTTGCTGCTGTTCACGTTGGCCTTTCATGTGCTAGGACTTGTGAGGAAGTCTTAGGGTGTGGAAAAATGCTTGTAATGCAATATTTACTGCATACTTTGTTAGAAGCATACTTGGTTAGACATTGTGCAAAGTATTCCCCCATTGATCTTATTTCTGTATTTTGAATAGTGTGAGGCAAGATATGCTAGACAAGCAGTGTTTCACAATAAACCACAACAAGCCAGTATCTGATATCATTTCAGTGTGGAGTAAAGTGAGGGGACTCATAGTTTATCTCACAATTACCAGTCTGATATGTGTTAAAAACATAAATGTAATCTAATTTAAATGATTACTAAATTAAAATAATCAGATCACTTGTTTTTTAAAGGCATATAATTAAATAAAGTCAAAGGAAAAAATTCAAGGTTTTTTTTTCAATGAAAGTTTTACTTAACACAAGGCAAACAGTAAATCTGTCCTGCTTTATGACACTAAATGATGCATTATAGGTGACTTACAGGTTGTCTGCACTTTAAGTGTGCCATTTGTACTTACTTGTCTATATTGTGCCTCGAACCAAGTCATTGATCTCACAATTATTGAAATGGCCAGATCTAAGGAGCAATATATGGAAATATTTCTAACATAACAATGACAAATTTGTATGGTACATAATTGTTGGAGTTTGAGTGCAGTGGAAAAGATTAATTATCATTAATTATAAATAGAGGCCATTATAATAACTCTAACTGGGCATAATTTGTGTCTGATAAGAACCCTGGCTTGTGAGACTTCATATTAGTGTGCCATGCTTGCAGTTGGTTGATTTCTGTCTGAGACACTTGCAGCCCTCTGGAACTCTTAGCAGTTTCAGCAGCCCACATACATGTGTCCTACAAATTTAAAAGCCATAATTTCACATTTCACTTTCGAGGTACAGATATTTTAAAGTCTTCGTTTCCATAGTCAATTTAGCTGGTTTACTAAATGGATAGCCATATCATATTCCACTGCTAACTTCTAAGCGGTCCAAGTTTAAATTACTTTTGAAGGAAATAACTTTGAGTAGGTTGAGTGAGTTAAACCTTCAAACCTGCAAAAATGTGCATTCAAGTGATGTTATTTCCATATTTTGTCTAGATGTGTGAGGTGAGATACACTAGATGAGACCACTTTCACAATGAACCATTATGTGATATAATCATCCAGTAGAAATTCAGTGTTGAATAAAGAGGAGGGAGGAAATTTGGTAAATGCTGGAAACTAAATCCTCTTATTCCAGTAATGGTATGCAAAATAACCGTGGTAGGAAGTCAGCGGGGACTTTCATACTTCATTAAAGCACTGACACAATGTTTCTTTCAGTAAAAATAATACAGAATAGTATAAGTCCTGATTGAAGTATACTGTGATTTTTAATTTGGCCTAAAAAGTGTAAGTAATCTTGTAAGAAAGCCTGTGGCCACTTAGCCTGATGCCTGTTTATTGATGCACCTGACGTCCAATTGCCCAGAGACCTGATATCATTTTGTCCGAAGTTTGAACCCACACTGTAACACAGGCGGCTTTTAGTGCAGGTATGATATCTTCCTTCTGCACTGAACAGCCCTGCTGCCTTCTAAAGGCATCATAGCACCAATCAACGGTCAGAACTTTTGACCCCTGACATGTATCAATACATGCATTTTCTGCTTTCTCTTACGACCATGCATTTGCCTCAACCTAACAAATGCAACCACTTTACATTCTATAGTGGAGTAAACTTATGGTAGTGAAAACCATGAATGATTATGTAATAACTGTGACAGACCTAGATTTGCACCACTCAAGAGGTTGAAAAAGGTTCCAGGTTTTGCCTTGTGAGATCTAATGACCATTGAGTTGCTACACTTCTATAGAGTTGCGCACTACACTTCTCAGTTAAAGAACTTGGCATGTTTAGTGTCAGGCACATACTGTGAGCAATCGGCAGAAAGCAAAAACGAGCTTTCTGTTACAGCTATCCTTTTAAAGATTCACAGGAATGATATGGAAGGTACTTTTAGTGAAGTTTTATACTGGGAGATTCAAGAGATTCAATCAAGAGCTGCCCCAGTACTGTCAAGTTCCTCTGTAGATAACAGGAGCACTTTAATAGGATCCTCAGAAGTGCTTAACAAGCAGATAACCAAGTAAAAGAACCAAAGAGTCTAAGATATCTTTTGGTAATGTTCCATACTCATTTAAGAAAAATGTGTCTAATGAATTAATACCTGCTACATGTCCCACTATACACTTGCCTTTCAATTTATTAGGCATATTGACCTTATGCATCCACAATGTACGTGTACAGTTTGTCATCCACCCTCCACACTATTCAACACTGCTCAGTTTTTCTTTGTTGACCAGATATTATTTGAGTGATGGATCATTCTCATCACAGCAGTGACACTGACATGGTAGTGTGTGTAGCGTAGGTAAAAGTGTTGTGAATGTTGCTGGAGTTTGTACGGACTGCTAGGTTTAAACTACCCAAAATATCCACCCAAAAGCTCTAAAAAAGGGCTAGAGGACACAAATGATGCATCAACAGTTGGGCTACCAATGTTCTCCAGCGCTGCGTTTAGCCGTAGGTGGTAAATAAAAAACTAGATGTTCCATGTTTTCAATGGAACAGCAACAAAGTCAACATACCACAGTAGAATGTTCAGCAGAATATTCTAATGGGATTATTTAAAAATAACGATCTCAAAATTGGCAGTTATTCTAAGTTGATAATTAAGAGGCTATGTTAATGATTTTAAAGCTTCTGTACACTGAGATGCAGAGGCCTTTTGGGGGAATTCCAAGTTCTTCAGGGCTCTTTGTGGACTTCGTCGGTCACCTGCAGAAAGACCCATTGGAAAACTAATTGGAGGGAGATAATGGTGGCCAACTGACATGCTCCAATCTAAAAAAAGATTAGGGGGGCTTCTTCTTATTTCCCAGCAAGACTGTATAACCTGAGTGCAGGAGGAGAAGCCCGATGCTCAGCCTGAAGAAAAATAAAGCTTGGAACCATTTATCTTTTGCATTGAACCCAGCCTCTCCAGAGTTCTCTTTTAATATTGAGTGTTTTGGTTTTAACTGATAGTTGAGTCTTTTTAAAGTCGGGCCATAGAATTGGAAGAACTAGAGCATAGTTAGGCCTGATCATTCCGTAGGGCTACAGCGAATTATCATTTTGATAGTTGAATAATCTATTGATTTATGTGTGCAGTCTGTTGGCTGTCTACACTTTGTTGCACCTAAATTCTATGATCACAGAAACAGGCATGATTACATCACCAGCTAACAACTTCTAAAGTAGTTGCCATTAGTTGTTGTCGATTTTAGTGGACTAAGTCAATAAATGGTTGCACCCCTAGCTAAGAGTTCAAAACCCTTAAGTAAAACTTTTCACCTGCTACCCTGTGGTGGCATAGGGGAACCAAAGGAACCACAGGCGCTAAACATTTCCTCATTAAATTCCAGTATTACACAACAACAACAACAAAAAGAGTAGAGGGTATCCCCGGGCTTTCCCACTTAAACAAACAATTAACACTGCTACAGCTCTCCTCTCATAATCATCCACATTCACAGATGAAGCTGTTGCCATGCCAATGTCTGCGTGGGGACATGCTGCTGCTGGTGATGTACTATAAGCCACAGAAAGGTGAATTTTTTAAAACCCTGTAAACGCCATTTAAGGCCCTGTTTACATTTGGCATTCCCATCCCATCACCATTAACCAATTATTGTGATGCAATAATGGTAATCGGATTATCTTCCATGCAACACAAGGTGCGTTTACCTGCCTATTTCAAATAGAGATTCTGCATCCAGATATTGATTGATCTAATTTATCTGTGCTGTATTTACATGTTTATATTTAAATTTGTCTGGCCTGGTGCTGGCGCAGTGTAGGCGAAGTCTAAACTTTCACATTCGTACACCTACGTTTGAATACACATACAGACAGCTAAACACAACCAGTTTAATAAGAAACTGAAATGAGAATTGAAAGTTGTGAGCAAGTAGAGCACACGTGGCGTTGGACTGTGAATGTAGCCAAACTGGCTGCATCATGTTTACATACATAAGGGAACTGAACACTAGACTCATTCTGATGGCAAGTGTAAACAGGTCTTAAGTTTACAAAAGCATGAAGTTACAAGGTACTGGTTAGGGCTGCAAGATATACTGTAGTTTTGTCATACATGAGATTCTGAGATAAACACATCGTTAAGGGACGAAAAAAATTAGGAGATAAACAGCATCAACGTAATGTAGTTAGATTTGGGGAAACACAGCTTTAAAGCCCAACACGTACGTCCATGTGCTGGACTAGAACCCCGTTCTCCCACAACCATTCAGGCCTATTACAAAACATGTACAGCTAAACAATGACTTTATCCTGAACTGCAAGTCTACATAAAGGTTTTATGCTGTTCTCACTTTCAGTGTTTAATTCTATGAATAAAATACATAGATTGCATGGATTACACACTGACACATAATTACATAGATAACAACTTCAGGTTATATAGTATACATACACACAATTTCTGTAAGTTGAAATTTAGGGCTTATGGTTTGCAACAGACACCCCCTATAGAAAGTGCCCTATAAATGATTTTGTGTATCTTTAGCTTTAAACTATCTCAATTATTATTATTGTATGTAGGACTGCAGATGGTAGTAATTCAGCAGAATGCTCCATATAAAAATATACATATTTATTATATATTTGAAGCCTGCTTGCAAACATGAACTGCAAAATCCTGACTGTTTTTAGAATGAAGCACCTCATGGAACTTACTCATGTTTAGGCTACAAATGCTCCACAAAGAGGAGCAGCCAAATAGATGTTGATGCTTCATAAGATCAGTGTTTTGCATTAGTGACACTGTACAGTACTTGTGATACATTTAGTCAGAGTCATCACTTCTTATATCATCATGTATGCAGTAATCTACACTGTGTATATGGACATACAATGATCTTCATAACTCCATAAACAAATTAAGATATCAAATTATGTAAAAAAATATATCTATACAACACGTATAAATGGTGTAGCTCCTTTTTGTCAATAATGCAATAATCAAATGACCTTATAATTGGCGCGTCAATGAGCTGACTCAAGGTCACTGACTGTTCATCACAAGCAGCTCTATAATTAGCCAAGTCCTTACAACTGGCAGTGCACATGCAGTGTAAGAGGAGCCACACAGCACCATAGCATGAAGGTGACAGTCCCCTCTGGAGCTACAACGCCAACACCGACATCACAGATACCCAGCAAAAACATCTGCTGCAACAAAACTGCAGCCCTTAAGTTACATAAAAAAAACTGACAGGCAACAACAGCAAGATGTTTGATGTGGACACTATTAGTCTCCCCAAAACAAAGCCGCTAAAGAGGAAGTTGGAAATTGCTTCAGTTGAGTCCAGAGAAACGAGTTGTCATTTAATACAGTACACACTTCCTAAATTTCGGTCCTACAATAGATGCAACAGGTGGCATGGCACTTACATCCACACACTGAATTTTCCTTCTTTACAATAAACGTTTCTGATGGTGTAAATCTTCATCTATAAACAGGGACCAGACAAAATGTAGGCCTTAAGATGGCTGTAACGGCTGTTTCAGCCATGTAACATATTTTTGTCCATTTCTATAAATCATATACGGTCACAAACCACATAAACAAAACTATTTAATATAGTTTGAAGTAAGAATATACTAATATAGGAAGTGTGGGCCAACATTGATAACTGATATTTCCTACCCTTCTTGAGTACAATAAATAGAACATCAAATATCAGTTTGAAATGTCTGTTCATTGTGTCTTTACTTAGAGAATAACATGATGATTTAGGAATCCAATCTGATTTATGCCAACTGCAGTGGTTTAAGCTTGTATTACTTGTTCGCTACATTAGCCTCGTAGCTTCAGCCAAAAATGAAGGAATTAAAGAAGAAGCTAAATTCAGACATCTCCGCAGACTGGATACATGCCGTAAAGGGAAAACCTGAACAAATGAGATTTTCCAGCAACTATTCTATTCAATGACTGCCCTAAAATGAGAGCAAATTCTTTTCATCCTGCAGTAAATGCACAGTAATGAGTGTTGACGGCTTCCTGGAGAAGGCCCTGGATGAAATCATGAGGACCATCATGAGTTCAAGCTGCATGAACAGAAAGCTGTTCAGGTGCTGGAAGCACTCGCTGACTTAAACGCTCATGACTAATTGCCATGGTAACTGGCTTCTTAAGCTGGCTGGAGGCCCGAGAGACAAACCTCACACATGGTGGTCTCTTATGCTGGAAGAGACGGGAGATATCGGACATGAGCCCCGCTGAAACTGCAATTAATGCTGAAACAACAAGCCTAGAGCAAAATCTTACTTTGGCTTTGTGACCTCCAAGACCGACGTAGATTCAGTACAGGTCACTAAAGGACAGCTTGCAGTGACGTAGCCAGGATAAACAGCACAACAAACCCATCAAGACAGATTACAATTAGTCTCTAAAAACAATAAAGCTTAACAAAAATAAATAGCATCCCCTACGTTGGTGATGTTGGTTGATTGGTTGGTTGATTAATTAGGCAAGCTGTGAGGTTTTCAAGTGATATAGGTTCAATAGTAAAGCTGTACTAACAATTTACAGCAGGATACATCTTCTCTGGTAAACACCACAACTCTGCAGGGGGTAGTAAGCAGCACAATGATCAGGCAGGTGGAACTACAATCTAACGACTGTCTTGCCTCAGGGAGCAATATCTGATGCACACAAACAAACATACCAAACATACCTGCATCTCAAACGCTGATTGGACAAATCCAAACACAAAGATGCAGCATATTATATTTGTGTGTGTATGTATATATACATATATGTATATATATACATATAAACAATATGTGTATACATATTTATATATAGAGAGAGAGAGAGAGAGAGAGAAAGAGATAGACAGACAGAGAGACAGAGAGAATACGGAAAAAACAACGGTTGATGAAACACAGTCACCACATTAGAACACCTTTTGGAAAGGAATGCTTTTGCAAATTAAAAAAAACTATGAATATAAATAGAGAAATACAAACAGAATGCTTTCAGTGTTTCAAAGAAATGTACAGGGATGTTTTTCAACATCTCTAAATTTCAGTCTTAGTAGTTGGCTACATTTTCTGCTTCACAGGATCTAAGTAAACACATTCAAAAACACATTCAGCGATGTTGGGTGATCAGTGCATTGTTCTGACAACACCAGCAGCTTTACTTGATTTGTCTAGTTTTGTTTATTTCCTTTTCTCATTAACGGCTTCTAGACTGATATACATCCTCATAGACCCATAATGTTGAGCTGTCTTCTCACACTGGAAGAATGGATAGAAACTATCTGAAGAAAGAGTGGAGCTTGATTTTGTCCTATCTCTCAAAGGTAAAAGTTTCAAGTGCTGTTTATGTGATGGTGACAGTTTTGGTGGTCTACCAGGTCTTGCACAAACTCCAGATTTGGAAAGCATGTTTGTTTTTCACTTCTTTTACACTTCCCCTTTCTTAAACAAGTGTGATAAAATGCTTTATCGCACATTCTCAGAAATATATCCTGAAACATGAATAACCTGTACTACAAATCCAATAAGGGGTTAAATTGAAGGTGGCCTCTGACTTTTGCACACTACTTTGCAAGGATGGTTTTCCATTAAATTCAAATTATAATTAAATATTTCCTCATCTATTTAATAACATAACGGTAGAATACAATTGCGCATGTTCAACACGAATGTTCCCCCTTTTTCAATATTAAATTGCACTCAACATTTTTCAGTCATATTCTACAGAAGAACTGCTAAAATGATCAAACCTCTAACTCAGCTCCAATATTAAGAGGGCTCTCTTTCTTGGCTTGTGAATGTTTAATTTCTCTCTTCTACGCATTCAACTTCTGAAAACCACTCGTCCAGCCTCAACGAATAAAATGTGCCTTTTCACCCCACTGTCAATATAATCGGCTTTTGAAATTGCCTGTGTCATGCCTCGCTGGAATTGTAAGGTTGGTCAAAGGTAGAAACAGCTTAAAGCATGCGCACACACATACACATTAAAAAACCCATGAAAGATACGTCCAGACACTTAGTTAATTCCTACCTCAACTTCACTGAGCTGCGCCCGTGCAATTCTACTATAAATCTTGTTGAAAATGACTCTCCAAAAGTGGTGGGCAGAGCCTTTTCTTCATTTTCACCCTAATCACTCAGCATGTTCATTTTGTTCACTGTATGTATCCATATATGCGCTAGTCTTTCATTCCTCTCAGTTGTACTGTGAAATCTTTTCCCTGCTGATACACTGAGTTTTCACAAACCAAATGCTCACACTTGAGAGAAAGCACTACACAAGCTTCCTCAAAGACCGTAGCTATTGCAGTTCAGCTGTATTAGAGTTTTTGGATGTATGAGTAGGTTCAGAGTCTGTATCTGAATATTCAGTGAGGGAAAAGGCTGAGAAAGGAACTGGAAAGTAAGGCATGAATGCACACCATTCGCAGGCCTGTCAAGAAGAAAAACTCTGCAGTCCTGAAATGCTGCTATTATCTGATTTGCAGCATGCTAATCCATTACCTCTCTCATAAATAGAATAAACACACAGATTACTACTATAAGGCCATCAGCCTGTTCAGCAAGCTGCTGAGCCAAATGAACCATGCTTGGGGGCAGTCCTAATGTCCTGACAGGGAGTGGAACATCCTAATAAAAGCTGGGAAAGGACCATCATTTAGACAACACAGATTTACACTTCCTGACATCATTTTCTCAAGGTATACAAAGTGTTATGTACATTTTATTACCCTTCATGACCACATTAATAACTGGGGAAATAAACCCTAATGGTTATGACAAATAAAGTGAAGAGGAAATATACAAATATGCAAGATTTCTCTGTCACTATTGAAGACTATGCATATTTATGACACTAACAGTATTAAAGCTTTCATACAAAAAGGTCAGATTATTTTTCACTCAGTCTTATTCCTTCCATTAAACTTGTGTTCAGATGACTCTCAGGTGGATATTTGATCTACTGGTTTTTGCATGACTTAAGTGCACTAAGGTGTTTAAACTGTTATTTTATAGTTTAAAAGTTTAAATTGCTAATTAAATTAGAAAAGACTGCAAAATATGAATGTTTTCACTAGAATTTTGAACCCCTGTGTATGTGTAACTAACACAACAGTGTGAACTTACGCTACTTGTTTACACTGGAGTGGTAGAGTAATGGCTGAAGATGAATTGCAGCACTGCTACCTAGCAATCAGGGGTTTAAACACAACACAAAATAACCCACTGTCTGCCACCAATCTTTGTATGTAAACTATTCATTAAAAATCAATACCGTGTTTTCGTTGGTACAGCCCTAGCTCAAACCCCTTACTTTCCTTACCCCTTACTTTACATTATTTATTCAGCAAATTCAGAGCAAAAATGTCTGATCTGAAGATCACATCATAAGAAGAAATGTCAGCAGTGCAAAGCGATCACAGTAAGTCAACTATGTCAACTCTGATATCTCTACGACTTTTCTGTCTTTCTAGAAGCACTTAAATTAGTCAGACTTTCCACTCTACCATCATACTTAAACCTGATACGTGAAATTAGTCAGCTACAGATTTATTTGTGGTGGCCGTAACCATTCATACAACTAAACAAGTCCTATTGCCTATACTGCAGCCTATATATGGGACACTGCAGTGAAAGATCTTATACTCATATACTATAATGAGGACTTCCAATGCGACCTCTAATAATATATGTACTAAAACCAAACACTAAGCTCACCAGACAAAAAATTAGTCAGTTTGCATGTTTAAGGTGGTAGTAACTTCAGGCTCCTGCAGATGGCGTTGCACAAAGATGATGGGGCTATAAATACCTGCAGGGTGTGTGACGGGATTCATAGATTGTGAAGAGGTGGTACAGTGTAGTGAATGTCTTGTTTCATGTGTGGAAAATGGGTCACAAAGCAGATGTTAATGATTGGCAAAAGGAGTGATTGTATTTGGGTGTGCCAAAGGCCATAGTTTGAAGGAAGTAGCTGAATTTGCAGGTGTATGAAAGCATCCGGTCATATGGGTCTACCAGCAGTGGTCAAAATCACAGTCTACAGGGAATTCTCCTCAGAATTGTTTTGATGCAAGAGTGTCTGATTGATTGATGTCACCTACATCAAGAAAACTGTTCAGTCCATGCCAAATCGAATTGCAGCCGTTATTTGTGCTCATAGAGGTATTACACGCTCATAGAGGTATTAGTACATTTAGGTCTCAGGTGTCTAATATTTTGTCCAGTGAGCTTACATAGCGATGCAATGAACAATCTATATACTACCCAGTAGCTCAACTATAATTACAGTCATTGTAATTTTCATGTTTCATGTTTTCTTCAACCCATTCCCTATTACCTTGTGCGATGGCTATGGACTCGAAGCGGTGTAGTTCGCGCAGCAGACACGAGCGCTCTGAAGGGTGAAGGCCATAGATGAAGTCGCGTGCACCTTGTGGTGAGCTTAGCGGCTCCACAGGCTCTTTCCGTGCATGTGTGCCCAGACTGGCGCTGTGGCCCGGGGCCATGCATAACGGCGGCCTGAGGGCCCGGAGCAGCGTGGGCTGCAGGGCTCTTCGCAAACACGGCAACATGGAAGTGAGAGGAGGAGGAACGAGCATAGAGGGAAGTCTACAGGGGGCAAAAGAAAAAGAAAAGCTGTTAACAGCAACTAATGTAATCCATTTTACTCACAGTAAAATATCCTAGTTTTCTGCAGTTGCAATCTCTTCTTACCCTCCTTAGACACTTTGTTCTTTGTCTAACAACTTGTATATCAATAGTCAATAGTATATCACCAGATCTTTGACATGGTCCCTGGTTTGACACGGTCCCCCACAGATCTTTTCTCTGTGCAATCCCAGTGCCTCCCTTGTAAACTTAAGTGTAAGTGTAAGTGTAACATAACTCCACTAGAACTGATTTAATTTTACAATTAAACTTGATTACTTGAATAGAAAAATATCCAATAAATATTTTTTTCTTCTCAATAAACCTGCGATCATTAGGTGGCACTGATCAACAAGGTATTCTGCTCATCATTCAAACGGTTAATAATTCTCTATAAAACTCCTGTTAACACTAAAGTAGGATTTGCATCATTGAAAGAGAGGAAAGCAGGATGTTTGGCACACATGGCTGGGTTTCACAGCCGTATACTCACATTATCAGATTCTTTTGAGTGGAGTTAAAGGGACAGAGGCAGAGTGCTATTTCTATCTCTGTTTGCTTTCCTTGCACTGTAGTCTCCACGTCCTATTCCTCAAATATTTTTCAGTATTTCTCAAAGAGGAATACTGAGATATGAAACAGTCAGCTGGAGGCTGTCATTACTCTTTTACAACTGACAGGCTCAGGTCTAGCTAACAGCCTGACATGCTTCTTGCTACTGTCTTTCGCTGCTAGCTGTTATAAGGTTTCTTGGTTCATTTTTCTCCAATAGTGTTTTGGAACCCCTAACACCTTCTGCATAGTAGGTTATTATTCAGCTAAGGCCAGTATTACTGTGTCTAGTTAAATATTTAAAAAGATTATTCAATTATCTAATTAATATCTAAACTAGTTGCTTGGATGACATCTATAGGCACCTCAAAATTCATTTTGATATTAATATATATATAATTCTTAATGTTTCTTGATGCTCTGTTTTTTTAACATTAAATGATTTACTGAAACTCTTTAACAAAAATCACATTTTAAATAACAGATATATTATTTACATATTTACTCCTCTAATCACTACTACTCCACTTCTCATTGCTGAAGTTGTTACTGCAACCACGTGCAATTAGGGCAAAAAACCTGGGACAGGTTCATAGATACTACATTGTTTATCACCTCTTGTATTAATAACACTGTGAGCATTTGGGAACTGAGAAGATCAATTATTGTGGTTTAAATGTTTTTTTTTTTTTATTCTTGCTTGATACAGAATTTTAGCTACTCAACAGTTTAGCACGTCCTTTCTCATAGTTTGTTTGACAATGCACCTAATGTGTTGAATGGGTCACAGGTCTGGACTACAGGGAGTAGAGTTTAGCACCACACTCTTATACTACAGAGCCATGCCATTGTAATACTTGCAGAATTGTTTGGCATGCATTATCTAACAATGAGCCAGACCTTCCCTAAAAATATGGCATCTGGATGGCAGCATATGTTGCTCCAAATCGTGTGTATATTGTACAGCGTTATTGGTGTCTACACAGCTTTGCAAGACACCTATGCTATGTCCACTAATGCCCTCCCCAGTCTTTCACAGAGTGGTAAACTTCTTTACTTCTAAAAGACTTAGGGTGAGTCCCAACTGTGCCCTTAATACTAATACTGACTAGTTATTGAGCATACAGCATGTAGCATAGTTACAAGTGTCAAAGGTGAGTACACTCAAAAAGAACTAGTGGATTTTTAGGTGTGGAAATAAAGGACATTAAAGGATTTTGTCCCATATTCCAACGGTAAACAGAAAGGGCGGAGCTTCTAAAGTCCGGGCTTTTGGATTTGGATTTTGAACAAATGGCTGCGGTGATGGTGGGACCAGGAAATGGTATATAAATGCTCAAATCTGTCAAAAAATAATTTACTTGGTGTTTGTAAGAAACTAAAGCAGCCTTGATTAATAATGTCCAACAGTACAGCAAGCCCTCAGAAATGATGCAGTTTGATGTAGTCGCTTACTTGACTGCCGAATACTATTAGCAAGATTAGCATATAGTGTATAGCAAGTAGTATTAGTGTGTAGTACACAATTGAGACGCAGCCTTAGCCTCTCGGTGATGCCCTTTTATACCTAACCATGTTACGATCTGTTGCCAATTAAGCAAATTAGTTGTACAACGTTCCTAGTGTTTAAAAGCATTTACATAAAGCATTACATAACTTTAAAGCATTACATAACTTTGCCACTCTTTTGCTGCCCTTGTCCCATCTTTTTTTTAATGTGTGGTCGCATCAAAATGAGCATATATTTAACAAAAAACAATGAAATTTCTCAATTTTTGACATTTGATATGTTGTTATTGTATTATTTTCTATTAAATATTAAATAATAAATAATTGCACATCATTCTATTCTGTTTTTAATTACATTCTGCACAGCATCCCAACTTTTTGAGTTTATTATATGGGAAATGCAGAGTCTTAATTAAAGTCTGATTATGGCAATTTGTGAATTAGTATCTTTCGTAAGAGAACTGAGATGCATTTAAGAATTGATTGTTTTTCCTAACCTTAATTACTTGATTGCACATATAATCAATAGAAAGTCCTACGGTACTCTGAACTGTGAGAGATCTAGCTACCTGTAAACCTAAATGTGAGCTGTATATTGAATAAATTAATTTCCGATGGCACTGCCTCCAGTTCAAACCTTCACGATTTATAAATCATTCATGTAGACATGCCTTGACACCGTTCTGCATTTGATGTCCTCAGAAGACAGCATTCGTCAGCATTTCAGACCCAGCAGAGAGAGACTACCACACTGACCACACAGGGTCACCATTTGTAAATGAGACCAGGCTGCTATTATCTTTATGAGCTTTTTGATATTATTGATATTTACTGATATGTACTTCCACATCTTCTGCTGAATAGCAGCCATCATGCCTTAAAACTTCTACTTAATTAAATGGCTAAGATGTAAACAAAATTATTCAGAGCACTTTGACATGACTGAGTCAGAAATGCTCATATGTATCACAGTGGTGGTGATGGGAAGTAAATCGTAATAGTAAATAAAATGTAAAAAGACAGTAAATAAAATGGTTATATTTGCACTGTAGATATAGTGACCCCTGGTTCCTGTCACTACCACTGTAAGCATATCAGATTTTGTAGGTTTATACACAGTACACGATTTCACATCAAACCACTCTGAATTCCCCTTCAAATACATACACATACTGTTCAGGTTAATTCAACAAGAAGGAGGGGAGTTAGGAACTGTTAAGAATCTGCTACATCTGCAAAGAGAAACTGAAAACTAAATCATCAAACTGAAAAACAAGAATGCTGCACCTGCACCATCTTACCTGAGCTATCTACTGTCCACTGAGCTATCTACTGTCCACTGAGCTACCTACTGTCCACTGAGATACCTACTGTCCACTGAGCTACCTACTATCCACTGACCTACCCACTGTCCACTGAGCTACCTACTGTCCACTTAGCTATCTAAGCGAACAGTACCTACCTACTGACAAGAGCTACCTACTGTCCACTGACCTACCCACTATCCACTGAGCTACCTACTGTCCACAGAGCTACCTACTGTCCCTTGACCTACCCACAATCCACTGAGCTACCTACTGTCCACAGAGCTACCTACTGTCCACTGACCTATCCACTATCCACTGAGCTACCTACTGTCCACAGAGCTATCTCCTGTCCACTGACCTACCCACTATCCATTGAGCTATCTACTGTCCAATGACCTATCCACTATCCACTGAGCTACCTACTGTCCACTGACCTACCCACTGTCCACTGACCTATCCACTATCCACTGAGCTATCTACTGTCCACTGACCTACCCACTGTGCAGTGAGCTACCTACTGTTCACTAAGCTAAGGATTTCTAAATGCTCAGTTAGCAGTAACAGAGTTAACGATCCCGTTAGCCACCCGGAGAGCTGCATGTGAGGTTTGTGTAATGGTGCCACTGAAAATCCTCCTTAGCATCCTGTTCTCCTGAAGTGTTCAGTATTGTGCGTAAATGCTTGTAATGTATAATGGAGCTCGTGTGTCCCTCTATCAGAGAGCGGACTTGTTTTACTGGAGGACGCTGTGTTTATCCAGAGAGAGAAGCGGGACACACGGCAGTTTACACACCTTCACTGGCAGTGATGGAGCATGACATTAAACATTTCACACAAACAACGAGAATAATAAACATATCTGATAGGACACCCTATCGCTGACTGACCGCGAGCATAACAGGAGCCGTTACGCTGCGGTAAAAGAGTGGAAACCGCATAACTACCTAAGTCAGTGAGCCCGAGCTGAACGGTGAAGCCGCTGCTGTCTGTTTAATGTAGCGTTACCTCCGACAAAGCGCTCTGCCGTGTCCCGTTATCCCGCTAGCCGCTCAGCATGGAGTCAAAAACACAGAAAGCGCTGTCCATTGACCGAGTCTATCAAACAACACCCGCTAAACCCGCCGGCACCGACTCAAAATCGCTCCAAAGTGACATAAACTCTAACATTTCCTTCCCATGTCCTTGTCTGTTCCCCTCCAGACGAGCTGCTCCCTCAGTAACCCAGAAATGTTTTGGCTAACGTTAGCTCGGCTCGGTCTTTACGTCGCTATGACGACATTCAGCAGACGTTGTAGGTTTTTTTCTCTTTACAGTAAAACTACAGTTGCTTACGTGTTCATTTCTGGGCGTGGCTCGGTGGGCGCGTCCCAAACGGCACAAATGTAGCCTACATAGGGCACTAATGAACATTAAACGCTCGTGTTTATAGGGTGTGCTCCAAAAGGCTTATATGCAGCCTACATAGGGCACATAGAAATACTAAACGCTCCTAGTTACTACGTGTGCTCCAAAAGGCGCATATGCAGCCTATATAGGGCACTTAAGAAGACTGAAAGCTCGCGGTTACTGTGCGTGTTCCTAAAGACGTATATACAGCCTACATAGGGTACTTATAAATATTAAACCCTCGAGGATACTGTGTGTATGACAAAAGGCGCATATGTAGCCTACATAGGGCACTTATGAAGACCAAACGCTCGCGGTTACTGTGCGTTTTCCAAAAGGCGCATATGCAGCCTACAAAGGGCACTTATGAAGACCGAACGCTCGAGGTTACTGTGCGTGTTCCAAAAGGCGCATACGCAGCCTACAAAGGGCACTTATGAAGACCGAACGCTCGCGGTTACTGTATGTGCTCCATGCTTACAAGGCCGGCAATTATCCAGCGTCCTTCCAAACCGGAAGTGCTGAAAAACTTACCCCGAAAGCAGGTGTCTATTGACTTGCTGTCTGTGAGTATCTTAACAGGCAGTGGCTGCAATCCAATCGCCCTCATAGCTCCCTGCAAAGTGGACTTCACGGGTATTCCAGGTCGCAGGGATCAGTGGGAGGAGAGATGAAACCGTACAGTGAGTAGTGAACTGCCAGAAAGTTTACCCATCAGTCATTCCATGTCGTTTTGAACATGCATGTTCGATTAGGATGTCGTAATACGTATACCGGTATTTATCAACTGCGGTTCAAAACACTAGAGAAAGATAGTGGTGTATGAGACCTATAGTTATTTAGCTTTTGTGTCTCTGTGACTTTTTCCTGAGAAGGACAATAACTGAGTGGAAGATGAACATTTGGGAACCTTAAAGGTGTTTAGCCTGACTGAAGGTGACGTTATTAAAAGGGACAATATCTGAGTGAATGACCCTGAGTTTAGTTTGAGTATAGAATATAGCAGGTTTGATATGTAACGACAAACCATAATTTTTGTATGTAAATTGTTTATTTTATTCATATTTTGCATAAACGTATATGTGCGTTGATCAAGTGTGTGGAAGCCTTGTCCATATGTACACCGGCCCTACAAACATTTTTTTAATCTAGTCCACACGAGCACTGTTTTTCTTAACTTTCACACAAAAACGCTAAAATGCGCTGTCAAGAGCAGGCTAAACCAGCAGGCGGCGAACAAGCCCTCCCCTTGATATCATGATGGCCAATCAGAAGTCGGGTGTGTCCCAGACCACGCACTTATATACTTTACATGCAACACTAATTATTGCACTTTTGAACGGTGCTGCACTGCTTTGCACACTATTTAGTGCTGCAGTGTGCGGTTTGGGACACACCGTCGTGTGAGTGCTGGATATAGCAGTGACCTCCGTAGTACATTCTGACGCGTCTGTTCTGCAATATAATGTGAGCTTAACCCTATATTTATGTGTAAATATGTAACAAATCCTGTTTGCGATGTTAAAACTAGCACTATATTGGCTGCGTCCGCTATTGCACAAGCCCGCCTCGTGTAAACAAAGGAGAAAACGGCACACACTCTGACGTTACCAGCCAAAAACACAGCTTTGCTTGTCTGCCCGACAACCCTGAAAAGGGAAACCCTGAAAACGGAGTTTCTGAATATAATATTTTCAAAGGAGCTGAAAATGTACGTTTAAAAAAAAATACCCGTGTACATGTGGACAAGGCTTTAGAGGGGGAAGACACCTGCGGATGGTCTCACCCCTTACCACTCTTTTTTTTTCTTTTTGTCCTTCTCACTCTCTCTCTCTTATGCTTTCATGTGTAAGGTGATGTGTGTTTGTGTGAAGACATTGACTTGTGGAGATTATTTTTCTCTATTCTTTGTCGTTTGTTGGTTTGCGTTTACTTTGTCATGTTTCTGTAATCCTGAAAAACCATTTTCTTATTAATTGTTATAATCTCTTTTACTGCTGAAATTCAGGGTGTGGTCTTTTCATTCTTCGGTTTTGGAGTAAAATGTATTAGTATGAATGGGTTTTGTGAATTAGAGAATTGTGAAAACATTTCTAATCTAAGTTACCCAAATAATTTATTGTAATAACTTTGCGATTGAGCTTTAATAAGAGATATTAATTTCCTCAGATGTCTGTCCCCATCGCCACCACTGTAATCCTCTTTCCGTGTGGAACAGTTTCGTGGATACAAACCTGATGTTCCGGTTTGCGAACCTAATGTTGAACCGTGCGGCACATTTCCTCCAAAAATAGGTTCAGAACCCGAAAAGTTCGTTCCCAGCTGGAACCAAAGAATAGTAGGTTCTTCAGCATGAACCGTGACGACATTTGTGGACGTGTCTGTTGAAAGTGACACCCAGTGGCCTGCTGAGGAAACTCTACTACATTATCACCAGGAGTTGATCTGTGTCTGGATATAAACTAACATCTGTAATACCAGCATAAACGCTCGCTGGTAACCTATCCGCTCCGCCATCTTGTTTGTACTGTACTGCCGCTGTGCAGCGCCCTCTGTTGACGCTGATGGGGTATCCTGACCTTCCTTGACTCCAATAAAAACTGGTGCAAACGCGGACTGGTTACCTGGATAGCACCAAGGCTCTAAGAAGCCAGAACGGAACCAGTTGAAGAACCAGGGTTCTTTTGGGCCTGTGAACAATTCAGGGCTTGTTTTTTATAGAATAGAGTATACTAATCCTCTCTAAATGACTCTGTTTACAGCTAGCCATTTAATTATGTAGAACTCTTTAAAAATGACGGAATTTCCCTTTGAGATCTTCTGGGAGAGTTTCTAGCATTTTCTAAACAACTCCTGGAACAGAGGCCAGAAATACAGGCCTGGGATATTTGTTATAATCATACATTACTTATTCTGATTACAGTGGTTTGGAAAATGTAAAGTCTTGATAGCATATTTTGAGGATAGGGCGGGTTTTATTTTGTGACTTAATAGAAAATATCAAATTCATAAAGGAAATTGCAATTATTAGCTTAAGTTCACAGTGGGTCTCACACTGCCTCAGGGATGCTCAGCCCTAATCTAATTTACCTCTGTCTGAAATTCTCTTGTCTCTGTATTAAAGCAAGGTGTGATAAAGAAAGACTGAAACAGCAACGAAGACTGAAATCCGTCATCAGTAATGCATTAATAAACTTGGACTAAAGGGCAGAAGCAACGCTCAGGAGGTTCTACTGCATTTCTAAATGCAGCGTCTCAGGCTTACATCCTTAAATAGCACCTACCAGCATTGAAGAACTTAGTGAATAAGTAATGGAGTGCATCTAATCCAAGTCTAATTGACTCCGTCAGGTGGGCTAGATCAGGGCCGGAGCCATTCCTTCCAGCATCGAAATACACTATTTCCGCTGAATCAGGTGTGCTGGAAGTGTGCTGATGCTGCAGAAACCAAGTAGCCTCCAGGATTCCAGGTTTGCATTAATGCATTCCCTTCCTACATAATCATTTAACACCGAGAGCACTTGTTTGTTTTAACCTGTTTGTCAGTGTTATTGCATTTTATTGTATTACTAAACTAAAGGAGATTTAGCGTTCATTAATCCATTCTAAAACTAGTCGGGCCAGTAGATGTAAGTGTCCTGCAGACCTCTTATGTACGTACATGCCTGTGAGGTAGAGGTGGGCGGAAAAAAGCTCTATAAAGATATATCGACTGCTTTTTTCATCATACACAATATGCAACACAATATGCATCACAAAATTACATTTTTACAAGATTTAGTTAGTTGGAACAGGCAACATAGAACCTGTAGCGCAACATAAACATACTAGAATAATAGCGTTTTCCAAACTGTTCTAAATCCAATTCAACAGGCCAAAACATGCTGTCTTTGTAATGGAGCACACTGTTAGTCAGTGTTCTTTATCTGACGATGTCCACGATATGTTCAGAAAAGAGTACTGTGACAATTTTTCAAACAATGAAATATTGTCATTTTTGCCCCCCAGCCCTCCCGCCCCCCTTCTGTGAGGACCACAAGGCTGTAGGGCAGATATCTTCAAATCTAGACAATGAATTCAGTTTTCGGTTTGTTTTATTTAATCACTGGGAGATAGGACATTAGACCGCCAAACAATTACATCAACAGTTTGTTAATTGGCAGTGATTACACAATGCCAGCCTGGAAACTGAATTCATTGTCCGATTTTGAGGAGCTCTGTTGCAGGGTGATCCATTTTGCAACACAAATAGAGTTATCAAAATGCGGAATATTGGGATGCAATTTTTAGGCCATGTTCCATTTTGGCAAAGCGAAAGGATAGCAGGATGTTTGTTGCCATGTCAATGCCAGAGACTGTAGTGTTTGGTCAATGTTGCATTTTCACTTTCCATTTGGGTTGCAAAATATCAACAACTACACGCTTGTTCCAGTTACGTTTTTGATACCCGAGTATATATATATGTACTACTAAACCGTGCTTGATGTCCCAGGGCCTCCGGCAAGGCTTCCTTGATGCAAACTCGGGAATACCCTCTATGCCAAAACGCCTTATAGGCCAGGACCAGTTACACTGAACAGGTTTGTTTCAGAAGGCAACCACTGGTAATGATGAGTGGAACCGTCAGATGTTCAAGTGAATCATTTTTGTACACACAGCTGGTGAATGTGATTTCTCTTTAATGTATGCTGAAGCAATCATTATAATGGAAAACAATACAGAAGTTGGTGTAATAGCACAGGAAAAGAGACCACCTCTCAGTATAAACTATTTAACCTATATTTCAGAGTTCTGGACAATCCATGGCATCCTTTGCAATATGAAGAAGAAAGGGGGACTAGCAATTTGGCAGCTCAAGAAGGACATTATCTAGCTGTACATAGCAATACAACCATCTATACACAAACAATATTAAACAGCTCTTCACTTACATACAGGATTATAGCATTATATGCATGTAAGCATCCGCTGAGTGGTAAAGAATTTAGATTTCACAATATCGCATGCCTGTTTTCTGACAATGTTTCATGGATTGGTCCATGGTGGAGGGATGTGGACCCTGTTATCTTAAGTCTTGGAAAAAACGACCACACTGCCACTGCGATATTCACAGTGCTACCAAAATGCGGACAATAAAATTGATACCAACTGCAGTCAGAATGTTTTGAATGGGTTATTCAGGAAGCCACTTTTTCTATTATGTGTTTATAACAGCTGGGAGAAATATGCACATCTTTTAGGCATCCTGAATTGGTTCTCACAAAACAAACACTGGATGGTCATTATTCATTTTGACCTTCCCTGAAGGTGTGACCTTTGCTTGAGAGGTTTATCAATGGGCAGTTTTAGCTCTATAACCTACTGATCATAACTTTGATCTGAAAATCGGAACTAACACTGCTGTTGCTGTTGCCAACCAGCAGCTGCAGCCTGTAAATGGCAGATCAAGTCCTACGGTGATGTTTTTCCATTCTGTTTTTGTAACTGCAATTTTAGCACCAAACTAATTAACATAGCATTTTTTTTTGTTTTTTTTTCTTCCAGTGGGCCTATATACTGTGCAAAAGTCCTAAGCACCTAAGCAAAGTATTTAAGACCATTTATGTGGACAATAACTGCATAAAAAGTCACAAATATTCTTGTTTGAAAAACACCTTTGATTTGAGCTTTTAAGGGGAACAAGTTAGGTTCCACATTTCTCTTTAACACACCCAGCCATAGATTTGTTAAATTCCACCAGCAGCACACTTGATTTAATGTAATGAAGGACAATTCTAGGCACTGGACTGTAACAACAAATGATAATGGGCTATTTTTATATAAGGTTTGGAAATTATCAAGCTTACACAAGTACAATCAGTACTTGTTGAGTTAATATTATTTGTGTTTAAATGTTTCAGGGCACCATGGAGGCACAGTGGGCTCACAGCAAGAAGTGCCTGGGTTCAATTTCCTGGCTGGGCGACCACAGTCCTTCATGGAGTCCAGTCAGTCAGTTGGAGGTACTAAATTGCTCCTAGGTGTGTGTTTCCCTTGAATTAATAATATGTTTATTGGCCAGATAATTTTTTTTTTTTTTGTAATTTTCTCAGGTGTCTTTTGCTCAGTACTGTATGGCTAATAGAAGATTTATATAGGCCATTACAGAAAGGCTGGAGAACGGGGAAAAAAAAACACACAGCACCAATTTTTAAATAATTAGGAAAAAAAAGATGCCATAAGTCACAGAAGACAATTTTCACAACAATCATTAAGCTGCATAATGCTAGTGGAGAATGTATATGAGATGTACACATAAATATAAACAAAATCCAAAACCTAAAAACTAAACACCCAGCACTGAGGCTGAACAGAGAGGTACAGACGTTTGAAATGAGAGAGGACGAGGACATGCCAAACATGTTTCCTCACTGATGTGCTTCTTTTTGTGGATAGCAGGTATGTGACATCTGCAAAGCCCAGTGCTCTCGACCATCCATTCCTTGCATGAAATCCAATTTCAATTAAGCTTTATGATCTCAGTGGTGAACAGTGATGCTAGAGACCAATGAGCAATGCAGATGACAAGCTAAGAGCTCTGCAGCTGTACACAGCTGTACAGCTTTGTTACATCAAGTCTTTGCACTGGTTGTGTTACCTTGTCCATGCACTACCACACTTTCTGAAGGCCTTAAGCTCGTCCCTGCCTCTGAGCTGTTTCTGTATTGCACCACCGACAACAGTATGCACCAAAAGTGAGAGAAAGTTCAGACAGTGGGTCAAAGTGTGTGTTTGTGTGCTTTTCAAGAGTGTATTAACATTATATACAACATAGTTCACAGCATATATGGGGAAGAACTGGATCTATTGTGACAGATTAAAACAGAGTGCTGAGCAAATGAATAAATTAAAGGTATGTGGGTCGCCGTTTACCCCGTCATTATTTACACTTCTGTACAAACAATTAAAGTACTTTTACTTTTGCCCCCAGCTAGTGCTTAAAAGTAATCTATTTCGAAGCAGAGACTTCACTGAAAGCGTTAATAAAAGTTACAAAGGGTAAATGAAATCTATGTCCTTAAGCATCTGTTATGAGTTTAGCTTATTAGGAGATTAGGAGAGGACACTGTCACGAGATTTAAGCAGCCGAGTTGTCAGTGGCAAAGGCGACATGCATTTGTGAAATATTACGCACATAGACATTAAAAACAAACACTTTTAAACTCTTTTAAAAAGTAAAACACTTGCATTTTAAGAAAATAAAGCCGGCTTTAACACTCTTCTGTCTCTTTTGTCTTTTGCAACCTTTCTTTAGGCCTCTCTGCTCCTGGGCCAAGTATGTGCTCTTTTCCTAAACTTATGTTTTAATTAATCAGGTTAGATGCCGGATTAGAGTTAAAGAGATCTACAGTATGATTGCAGGGGTCCAGCCACATAGCACTGTTATGAAACCTGAAGATAATGAAGACAGATTTGAAGAGAATATATGAGCACATTTATAGAGGTTTACAGCGTGATTGCAGGGGCGCAGCCACAGAGTACTGCTTTGAAATCTTAGGATAATGAAGACAGACTGCACCTTGACTTCTGCCCAGCATTCACCCCATGTCTCATATTCCCCCCAAATAAAATAACCTTGCAAAATCGATTAAAGTGTAATGGAGAATGTGCTCTTATAGGTACTATAGAACTGCTTTATGTCCATAGTTCAGTCTCATGGTAATATACAACAAAGCAGAATTTGGCACAATAGAAGAGGAAAGTCTGTAGAGAGAGACAAAGAGAGTACAAGGAGGCAATGGTCACTAAATTCTACATAGGGTATAAAATCGGGAGAGGTCTTGCCCTCTCTGTATCTTTCTCCATCCAGCACTTTGCACAGTCCAACCAGGAGTCAAAAGTCTCTCGCCTGGAAAAAAAACACAAGCTTACAGGCCACCGGTGCAGGTGAAACCCTCCATCTCCCTAAAAAGGCTTAATACAGTCATAATAAATCTTAATAAACCTTAACAAAGTCTTAATAACCCATCCTTTTATGCGATGCGTGGTGCGGAGCGGTCGTTGGTCATGGTCTTTTTCAGTTTAACTCCACGCCGGATAGCCAGAAGCATTGTGTCCCCCTGTGGATCCTCCAGGTCCAGATCCTCTAGTGCTCCCTCAGGCCCCTCCATACCTGCAATCATGACTTGCTGCCCAGGAGGAAAGGGAGGGTTAGTAGAGGCTTGACCGCTCCAGGAGGCCACAGGCAGGATGCCCTCCTGCTCCCCGTCCTCACCCAGCGTGGGAGAGCTGGGGCTAGCCAACTCTTCCGCTTCCTCGTTACTTGGAAGCGAAAACCCCCCTGGATAGTCTGGCACAGTAGGGGTCATGACTGGAATCACAGGGGTTTTGATGGGGATGGGGCCGGCGCCACCCGTGGCTCTTCGCACTGAGGGTTTAGTGGAAGGGGTCCTGCGGATGGTGGCCACCCCGGGCGTGACGATGACCGGTCCTGGTGTAGACGGGAGGCCTGCGGTGGAGGCCGGGCGTTTGGCCTGGAAGAGCTTGCGGTAGGACTGGCTGATGTCACTGTTGCGTGGGATAGTGGACGATTTGTCGAAATCCTGCTGATCCACCTCGTGGTCGCCACTCACGGAAAAGTAATCGTAGTCAGACACTGAGGGCAAGATGGAGGCATGAATTGTTAGAATCCATCAACAAAAAGAAAGAATTATAAAACCGGTTTTAAAACTGATAGGTTACATCTGAAAATAATGAAATAATTGATGCACAAATATGTGATTGCACCAAACGACTGTGGTAAGGAGCTCATAGCCTACTCTTTGCTATTTTATTGTATGTACACATATAATCATTTGCAAGTGAAAGGTTGTTAGTAAAATATACATGTGTATAGCAAGTGTAAAGTTTGACACATTTAATGTTGTGTTAAATTCAGCGATTTAGAACAGTGGTGCAACATTGCCAGACAAATGCCACCCTTAAGTATGTTCTCTGTAGACAATATGTAAATTGACCATTTAAACTTTGTGAATGACTGCACATATACAGTATATTTGTGTGCCAATTTATACACCAAAAAAACAATCATTTTCAAATCTTCTTTGTATACCTTAAAATTATACAGGCAGTTTTTGTTGCTGTACCCGATAAATGTAAATGATCTCCATTTTTGACTGACTTTATTGTGCCTTATTTGAAAAGCAACCCAGGGTAAAACATTTCTTGTCATTTCAAAGTGAAGTGGTGAAGCTAAACCGCTATAGCCTAAACTGGCTAATTTAAAAGCAAACTTTAACAATGTTTACATACAATATTTACATCAAACTTTTATTTTTATAATAATTCCGTTTTTCTCAGGTGGGCCCTTTAAATTATGAACAAACTGGCAAAAATTGGAGTTGGTCATGGAAAATGTGTTGGCCACCACCTGAAATAACACCAGTAATGCACAGCGTCTCAGGACTCGTTATTTTAATCAGAAAACAAAACACTACATTGTCATACCTAAATTAGTAGACTAAGAAAAAAAAGAAAAAAGAATCAGTTAATAACAGAGCATCACACATACCCTGAGACGGGATGGTGTCTTCAGAACAGCAGGGTGTGGTCGTCTGTGTGCTGTAGCCACTGGAGCACTGGAGAGAGTCCCGGCTGGACCGTTGAGTGTCCAACTGCAGACCACGAGACAAGGCCAAAGCCAACTCTTCATGAGCCTCCATATCCTCCACCTATGAACACGCACACCCAGAGTGAGTTTATATGCACGCACACATATCAAAAAATACTGCTTAGATGTTTAGATGTCCCCAGACCAAACCAGAAGAGTTGCTGAAGTGTTTCAGACTCTAACAGTGATCCTTTGATTTCAGTGAGATATGCATCTGTGATTGTAAACAAGATGATCTCTATACTTGGTTCTCACTGTCACTTCTGTTAGGTAGTGTTCTCTTTACTCTGCAGGCACTGAACAGCACAACAGAGAGAATCACCAACAGAGCCGGCTCCAGTTTTTTTTCGGGACTTTATTTGGAACAACTGGACAGAAGTGGTGCATTAAAGATTCATAATGCAATTATACAGAGATTTGAGAGAGATGTTCTAAAACTGATCAAAAGAGCTTTCGCTGAAAGAGATAGCGGCCTCAAATAGCCTAGACAAACAAAAGTAACTCTTGTTTGCTTTTTTTTTTTTTTTTTTTTACATATTACAAGAAAGTAAGAAGACCTAGCTTTTAAGTTTTTATAAATGTTTCTGCAAGTTAAATCAGCATTAAGAACTCCAGGAAGTGCCTTTAACAGCCTAACAAATATTTGAACACTGTACATTCAAACTGACCTTTGGTGTGGCACCCACACTCCTGGTCTTCTGGTTGTCCTCGGGGAGAGTGGAGGGCGGGCTCGGCTGGAGAGAGCCATTCGAATCTGCGGGCTCTTTTGGCTCCTTTTTCTTCCTTAGTGTGTTCACCATGGGCTGATCATATGGTCCAGGTTTAGCCCAGTCCTGCAGCCAGTACAACATTCAAGCCTTATTCATTCAATGGAACTGCAGATTAGCTCAAACTGATGACAGCTGCATTCTCAGTACCGATCACTAGATGGCACCATTAATCTGTGCAATGTATTTGGGCGCATCTCTTGCCAAGTACCTGGTTATGAGAAGCTAACTACTAACTTTGTTGCTAGCACTGCTTTGGAATTATTTACCCAGTGTGTGAATGACTGTTTGAATCCTACTTTGCTTTTCATAACAAGAACCCATATGGCTGTTCTCTTCTATAAAAAAGCTAATTGATATTCCACACTGGTGGTTTTACATATCCAGACTGTATCGCTTGGAAGTCAAGGCTAGTTTCATGTACTTGCCAAAAACACAAAGCCAAAAAATCCAGGAAAAAAGCCAAGAAAACACGGGACTTCAATGGCTTTTGATTATAAGCTGCCTAATTATACTGTGAATGCACCACTGACGCTGGATAAACTTTTCAAGTTGAGAATAATTTCTCAATAGGTCAGGAAATATTCACTTTTAAGCATAATTAAACATTTGGGCGAAGAAAAGAATGTTTAATTTCACTTCTCTGACTGTCATATTTTCATTGACGACATGCAAATCAGTGCTGCCATCTAGTGAAGACTTTTGCATACTGATCCGCATGGTGATCTCACCTTTGAGGAACAAACAATGGCCAAAAGATAAGTGGATGATGCATGGGGTAAAAAAAAAACTTAAAAGATGAACAAACCTTCCAACTGGGGATCTTGCAGGACGGGGGGAGCATGCCGGGACCCAACGTGCAGTAATGGGGGTAATCGGGCAAGAGGCCAGAGCCTGGCCTTGACCATGACCTCAGGGTGGATGAGGAGGAGGACGAGGATGAGGAGATGGAAGAGGAAGGAGGGGGGAGGAAGGGGAAGGCCCCTCCAGAGATCCCACCGGAAAGGTACGTGGACTCTCCAAGCCCATAGAAATCGTAGCCATTGGACAACTGAGGACATGTGGTGGGGTAGACAGGATAGAACCAGACACAAATAACACACGAAACAGGAAACAAACAAACAGACAAAAAATCATAAATGAATGAACAAACACATAAAATGACAAATGTCAAATAATATGGCAAAATAATGGCAAAATAAATAATGGCAAAACAATGGCAAAATAAAGAGCGGGATCATCATATTGCACATAATAAGAGACAAACAACCCCTCACAACTGAGACAAATGTGGAATAAATGTGTCCATTAGCACAGATTCCATACTGGGATGCAACAGAGGACAACTGAAGAAAGGGGGGGAAAGCATCTGAAGGACCAATGGTAAGTGGTCTCAATGATGAGAGAGCCAATGGGATCAGGCTCCAGTGGCTAGAGGATCAATGGGGAGTTCACCTTTTCAGTGGAAGTGGAAGCCCCGGCTGAGCCGAGGGATGTAGGCGAGCTGCACTCGCTGACCGACTGGCACGTCTCAGAGGCATCTGACGAGCCAGAGCTGGAGGTGGTCTGCAGCATGCACAGGGGACAGAGCGACAGGGGAAAATGCACACACAGCGTGTAAAGAGATCGCAGGATACAGCCAGCATGAAAGAGAGAAAGGAGAGCGAAACAGAAAGAAAGAGAGAGAGAGAGAGAGAGAGAGAGAGAGAGATGTTGGGCAGGTTAAGCACTACGCAAAAAAGCAGCAGAAACGTCAGGCAGAGTTAGTCAGAGGGGCTGAAATTAGAATAAACAGCTGCATTAGAGTGGGAGCAAGCCACAGGCCTCTGCTAATTCACATCTGTCAGGTTCTTGGAAGACAGCGAGTGTCTGTGTGGGGGGGAGGGGGGGCAGATATGCAGGCATTTAGGAGCACGTGTGAGCTGGAGAATCAACCACCAGAGTGTTTTCCCTTGGCCTGTAGGGAGCGTGGCGGTGGCGGCTGGCAGGAGCTCCAAGCTTCGTGCTGGGACCTGATTTAGGGGCTGGATGATACTCGACCCTGAATGATGGCATTGCTGGCAAAGGCCCTTAAACCACAGCCCCGGTTTTTGGAGAAACCAGGAGCTGGTTTCACCAAAGTGAAGCTTCTACTGTGGTCAGCCCTTCAACCACTTTTAGCGAGGATGACCTCAGCATCTTCCGCTGTTCCCAGACCAGCATTTCCCCAAGGGGTTCAGCAAGGCCTCTTTAAGGAGGCCATAGGATGCCTTCAGGCTTCGAAGCGATCATGAACCGGAGCAGCGCAGACCGCTGGCAGACACCGTGACACATTATGTGGGTGTCTGGGTGATTTGCAGGACTTTTTCAAAAGGGGGGAAAGCAAGGTCTGCGTAATTAGAGTTTAGCATTAAAGTTGGCTTGTCATACTCGTCTTGGATCAGTTACAATCACTGAAAGGCACAGTCCCCCCAAAATGGTAAAGTGACTAACAATGAACAGATGCTGGTTAGCATTTATCATGATCAATCATGCCTCAATAGCATCTAGCCAGGTTAGCATCTAGTTGAACTACTGATTTAACATTCTCTGCTAATGCAGAGCTGGATTTGAATCATTAGCAGAGGGTCTGCCAACAACCTCTGTGCAGTAAGACTGAGGGCTGGCAGTCCCTCATGGGAAAGTGGAAAATGAAAGAGGAAATGGAAGAGCACAGCTGGATACCCTTCAGCTAGATGCTAACTGACTCCTAAATAAAAGTAATTAGTTACAGAAGTACCTTGAATTGAACTACAAACTACAAGACATCATCTCCATGTGCGACACTGAGGTGGAATCTACTATAAGACCTTAGAGATAAAGGACTGAGCAAGACCTGTGGCCTCTCTCAAAGACTGTGGGATGAGGGGGCAGTTTGGGAGGGAAATAAACTCTCCTTAAAGTGAAAGAGATGCATGAAATACAGCAGTCCAGTAAAGTCAGTACTTCTGTTTTGGAGCCAAGGTATATGACATACAACCAACATGACCAACATAAGCACCATAAGGTGTTACCTGCAGGTGGTAACTGATCTCTTACCTGCGGGGCGGAGTCAGAGGGCATGGGCGAAGGCGACTTGGACTGGAAGGCATCATGCGAGACGAAGCCTGAGTCGTGAGAGGAGACACTGGCAAGGCGGACGGGGGCCTGCTGCGGCAGGGTGGAGCTGCGGTAGCGATAGTGTGGGGAAGGGGAGTGAGAGTGCGAGCCACTGGAGCGCGAGTCACTACTGTTCACACTGTTCAGACTGCTGTTAGAGACAGGAAGGGGACAGGGCACAGGCAGGAAGTGGGACAGAACAGGGGGAGGGAGGGGAGGGAGACCGGGAACCATTAACACTCCACACAAACTCAATGCAGCAAGCAAAAATAAAATAGGAAAGCCAAAACATAACCACAACGTGAGGTGTGGAACAAATAAAACAAACGGGCAGAAACAGCAAATGCTTCCCTTTAGGACAGTTTCAATTAATGAGTCCAGTATGTCTAGCCATCTAAACTATACGATCAAGACCAGTGTTCTGATTTAACACACCCACTGTAGCTCAGTAAGGGGTAGCTGGATCAGGTACAAAAGCAGTAGGCCTCCAGCACCAGAGTTGGGAAACACTGATCTAGACTTATGGTTAGAAAGTAAGGCTGGTGCAACTTTTTGATCGATCACTGATAAATAATAACCAATAAGGCCTAGCAATAGTGTTCTGTGCTCTTGTTGATTATCCATACATTATTATGGTTTTACACTTTTACTTCCTTTACACAGACAGCAGTGAGTTGCAAATTTCCATTATTAATTACATTTCATGTTCAATGATTAAATGAAGACACTAAAGGTCTGATGCACATGTATCTAGCACTTGAGAATTCATGAGGAAGATAAAAGAAAAAGAAGAAAGAGATTTCATCAAGTAGTAACAGAAATGTAGCTCTCATTTTTCTTTTTTAGGCTGTGTGATTCAGAGACGGAGATACTGCTTAACAGCCCATTCTCCTAAAAGAGGTTCATTAAAAATGGGGAGTTCTGCTGACTCCAGCAGTGCCCCAAAAATCCTACAGCAGCACACGCTCAAGGCTCTGCATCAGCTCGGTGACAAGGCACTAAGATGATTGAAGTGTCTGTAAAACTCCTCATGAAAAGGCTTAAGGGCTTTGTCGCTCCCCTCTGCCATAAATAAAAACTGTCCTAGATATATCAAATACATAACTGTAACTGTAAAACCCACGGTTTTAAATAATAACAAATATGTTATCAATATTTATCTCTATGGTTTTTTTTTTTTTTTTTTTTTACAATTTATCATCACAGAATTATTCGCAACAACAAAATGCAATTTCGAAGAAGCTGTATGGTTTTCTTACTTGTAAGTTGTTAAACCTCAAGAAAACCAAGAATGACGGCCTGGAGAAGACTAAGAACATGTCACCGATATAATACGGGATAATTACTGTGTGTCCTGATTGATATTTTTAGACGCTGCTCTAAAATCAGGACTCTTGGTAAATGCAGCTCTTGAAGTCTTTTCATACCCACTGAGGAAGGAAAGCACTGCCAAAGGGAAGAGTCTAATAGTCTAATACATTAACACAAAAAGAGACTGAAACCAGGAACGTGACTCTTCACCGTGCTGTAATTCTACAGCTTTCTTCAGTTACAACTCTGTGATCTTGGGTAGTGCGACTCAACCATTAGGACTGACAATAAACAGAAAGACACAGCAACGCAGGCATCATCACACAAACTGTTTCTGCATGGAAACAGTTCAGCGGTTCATATGACAAACAGTGCATACACTTGGACACATACAGGGTGGAGGGGGTTGGTCAGGGGCATCTTATTGTGCTCAGAGGTTTAAAGTAGAGGCGATATCATTTGATATGTCACACATCTGATTCACACATCTCATTTACCTTCCAGCTAAAACTGCAAATGTTGATAGACTTAAATTAATATTCATTGTATATAATATACATGCAACATCAGAGTTAGTTAAAGCATGTCATGAAAAACATTCACTGTATTCAACACTAGGAGGCACTGTGAACATTTCAGACATTCCCTTCCAGTACTTCTGCCATGCCTTTTGACTGTTTGGGCCAGTTGTTTTTGTCTTATCATGCTCTTATCATGAAAAACTGTGAAAAACTGAATAAGATGCTTACCTGCACATACTGGACTTCCTGGACATAGTGGTGCTTGGAGAGGAAGGAGGGGTTTGGTAAGACCAGCTATAATCCGACCCCTTCAGGTCATGTATGACCTGTGTGTGGCAGACACAAACACATGAAAAATAGAGACTTAATGGCTGTTTTCCATTGAACTGCATATTACTGTAGGGGTAAAGCTAAAACCAAAGCTAGCAACCAGTAATAAACCTCTGGCTTTTTAGATTCCCAAGGTAAAATCACACTGGCTTTATTTTAATATTCGTTTTTAAAACTCCAAGCATCTACTGTTCATCAAAGTCCCAGCAGAACAAACAGAAACAGATTCTGCATCAGGCCAGAAGCTGTCACAGGTGTGGCTTATCTGCCCCTGGACACTGAACAAGCCTGTAGGAGTTTGACAGGTAGTCAAAATATCACGTAAAGGAAATTATTAGTCATCGACTATCCAGTTCTTCCACTCCGACTGCAGACTGATTTGCACGACCCACTGGCAACCATGAAAATACTGATGAAAGACAACATGTCACATGAAGCTTGTTTACAAAGGATGACAAAAGGACATCTACCTACATAAAAGTATTCCAGTCAGTTAATTTAAACAAACAACATTAAATAACCTTAAAACGGGAGTTTTACCTGCACATAAAGGAAACTATGTTGTAATTCTGGGACTAATTCTACACTACATGTTGTTTTACAGCAACACTGGGAGTTACCTCCCAAGAACTGTTCCTTATTATTAATGGTGTGTTAAATGAATAGAATTAACATAGTAGTGAATGCACCAAAAGAGAGAAATTTGAAAACATTATTTGAAAAAAAAAAAAATACATTCAGAAACTTTGGATAAAATAACACAGAATAAATAAGCCTACAAGAGCATCATTTTATAGGTAGTGAACATGAGAAACAGTGATTAAAACATTTGTGTTCTTTGCTGTCCTGCACCAGCCAGCACAGACTCATTCAAACAGTCTGAGCAGCAGTGAACTGTAGAACTGTTTCATGGTCTCTATGAGGGTCATTTCACAAGCATTTTTAATCGCTGTTTATTTTAAATATCAAGACAAGGAACAACACCCAAGAGCCTCTCCTTTACAGGTTTGACCTGCTGAAAACACAACAACCCACTCAATATGCAGAAAACAACAAAACAAGCAGAAAGGAAAGTTCCCGCTTGTACGACAATACTAGCCACAACGTGGCTGCCAAAGTGCAAAGTGTAACTATCCACAATGGATTTTCTGTCTCATTGTGTAATACTGTTTGTATGTTTATTTTATGCAAGTTGTTTTGGGGTTTTGAGCATGTTTTATAGTGTTTTAAAATCAGGCTATTTTTTTTTTTAATTAAGGCAAGATGCTCAGCAACATCTTCACATGACAGTTCATCTGTTAGTAGAGAACAAACAAACCTGTTCACTTGCAGGGGGCAGTTTGTGGGGGTCCATGGTCAGAGCTTTGAGGTCATCAGCGATGGTCTGCAGATGGATGATCTCTCCCAGCATGGACACCTCTTCATCCTGAGAGGCAGATAACAACATGTTTCAGTTGTGAACATGACATCTATACTGGGCAATCCAGATGATGTGACTGCTTAATAAAAACTGTGTTTAAATACTGTACGTTAGTATGTTTGATTAGTTAAAACAGTTTTCAATCACTTTTATTTCATGTCACGTTTAACCACGCAAAAACGTCTAGGGTACTTGTGTAACTAAAATAACCTAGTTTTGCTTTTAGATTATGCAGTAGTCTCGTTTACGCAAGCTAATTCTGAACTGTTACCACAAGCAAACTGCATGGCCTTACTTACCACCACTGGCCGGAGCATGGCAACAAAGGTACAGAAGCGTGCTCTCTCCTCGATCAGGGCCTTCCGCACTGCCTGTTTCTCAGTCTCCTCCAGCAGCAGGTATTTATCATTCACATCCTGGACGGCGCTGTCCAACTGTGGCTGGATGTCCCCTCTCCCTGCAACATGCAAAACAGTGCTCATTTAACCAATCCATCTTTTTCAGATCATGCTTAAGTTACAATACACGTTATGTAACACATTTGTCTCAACCCATATATCTGTCTCAGAGTGAGAGTCCGGAGTTCAGATCAGATTTTGGATTTGTTGTCCCAATAAATAATCTTACATGTACAGGTACGGAATCATTCTGGTTTAGCAATCTTATTTACTGCCGCTGTATACATATGGGTTCCAATCCATTTTTGCCAAAGATATATAGTGATGTGCAGAAGTTAGAAAGCACTCTTTTATTTATCCAATTTTCAGCCATTAAGTTCAAGTTATTCAATTTACAGTGCAAGGAAAAAAGGCAGAAAACATATACTTAACAGACAATTACACCAACACCCCCCACCATCACCAACACAGCACAATATTCACAAAAAAGCTGTTCTCCAAGCTCTTACTAACATTACTTTCCCCTCCAAAGAGGGAATATTCAAAAATGACCAAAGGAGATATTTCTAAGGAAATTAGACACAAGATAATCCACTTGCAAACGGTGAAGGGAAACAAGTTCAATAAAAGTTTTTTCAAGCTTTTATCTTTAAGAGTGAGAAGAAAATCCCTTGCTTCAGATCGGAACACATCCACATTTTTCTGTCCATCCTTCTACTGTTAGATGACAACTCAAATGTTACGGATCTTACATTATGTGTAGCTGCCAGTTAGCTGTTACTGAGAAAAGTAAAACAGCAGAATATTAACACTACAATGCCAAAACCGACTTGCCATTCTAGTATAAGGTTTTATGCACTGATGAGTCCAAGTTAAGACTGAACTAATGAGTCACCTATAAAAAAAAAGTAAATTTAGGAGGTAAAATACTCTTGCAGATTTAATTGAAAAACTGAAAGCAGGTCTCTAGAAAAAGGAAGCAGAAATAAAAGCAAAGGGTGGAAAAACAGAATACTCAAACAGTTGATATTATATTTAATGAGACGTTTGTGTAATTTCCTGTTTAGTATTTGTTTTCTGCTATTTCTACAGAATAAGAATAACTACCTGTCAATATTTTGACTAGAAAACAAATGAATAAAAACTCGTCTTGCACAGTACTGTAAGTATAGCACAATTGTAAGCTGGATCTCTGCCTACAAAATGTGTCTAATGTCTACGACACCATGTTTTAAGACGTAGCCTATATGGTTAATTTGTTTTGACTTTGGACAGTACTGGCCTTGATTACATAATCAGTAATTGTAAGGCTGAATCTGTATTCCTCATAATCTTCTACTGAGACCAAAACACAGGGCTTATTTCCAGTATAATGTGCATTTACACTTACATACCTTTACACTGCAGATCATCTACAATTATTGCTAGGGCCATGCCACACTATAAACATCTCCATACATCTCTAAACCTACTGGAAAGCACTTGTTAATTTTACTGGTGACTTCAGGAATGGCCAAATTGTTGAACTTGTCTGAGGCAAAACACCCATCATAAAAGTCAACAAACTCACTTTGCCATTCATTCAAGAAGTCTCCTTCCCAATCCCTCCCCACCCCACTCTATAAGACAGATACCTTTTTGGGAGGTCTCTCATTCATATCTTTTATCAGTGCTTGGTGTGTACTGAGTTTGGCCAATTAGTAAACAATTTCACTGAATGTGAAGCCAGCGGTCCATAGATAGTGACATGTAGAGGTCACACAACCATAATAATCTCTAACTTATATAAACAAACAAAGACAAACTGACATAGTTTTCTGAGATGGAACCACAAGGAATGCTGTATATACTACTAACAACCAGATGAGTTTAAGTTATCGATTTTTTTTCACTGCATCTTACCGTAGTGATCACAAATAATGAAAATATAGGTGGTTTATTGCTGTTTGATTGTTAATTGTGTTTTTTCTTTGGCTACGTATTGTGATTTAGAAAAGTATATAGATAAGACTGTAATTATGTCTTAAGACTTACAATTATGACACAGCACAAAACCAACTATGGCACAGATTCAAACAGTCTTGTCATATTTAGAACCAACAGAAGCTTCCCCAGTCACACACACACAAATAAAAGGCACCACTTTGCTGGGAGCGGTTTAGCCTGCATCCTCTTTCTTAGAAAACTAAAAATTGTGGTTCTACTGGGATTCACTGTTGTCAATGGAATGCAGCATCCAGTCTTCCCAAAGCCACTGTTACGACAGTTATATAAAACAATAAATCCCCAACACTACAAAAAGTGTCTTTAGAAGCTGGTTTGCTGTATGATCTAATGAGTTGCTTTCAATTAAGTGTGACTAAAACACCAATAAAATAAAAGACAAGAAAGAGGTGCCAAACCACTGTGTAGTCTGGGGGAAATTAGTCTACGACTGGAGACAATACAAATTAGTGCAATTTGTGACACTCACATTAAATCCTCCCTAGTCTTGCATTGGAAAAGCCCCTCCAGACAAACACATACATCAGCATATCAGACATATGGAAGCTCTCTAACAAGGAAAATAGGTTGCCAGATCCACATGCACATGGCAGGTTAAAAGCCTACAAACACGGCCACAGAGAAGGTGCCTCTCTAATGTGGAACACATGGGATTGCCATATATTCATGCAAGCCTCTAGTTTTAAAAAATGTCCTAGTTTTTCAAATGCACACACATACAGAGAATACACACAAGGTTGATATATATTGACATGCACGTGGGTGAGAGTAATTAATATTAGTGCTATTACCTGTTCAAGACATTGGCCTCCCGGTCAAACAGGGAACTGTTTTGCCCTTTTATTTTTGATTATTATTATTATTATTATTGATTAAAAACAGGAGACAATTGAGCTGACAATAAATAAACATAAATATAAAATAAACTTTCTAAATGCATTAAAGTATAAGCCTAAAAATCCAGTATCCTCACAGTTGGTCATCCAGGGCAATGAATTTTACTACTGCTCCTGTTCAAACAAATAAGAATGAAAGAGCTGCAACAACATTTTTAATTACTATTTCTCATTTTTATAACTTCACATTACAATTAAACATATTTAAAATGATTGCACTTGGTTTTAACTTTCTGCCTTATTTTCCTCTTACTGTACACGAAAATTCAAGGTTTAGTCAAGGTTTAGTATTGGTTAAATGTATGCAATTAGTATAACACTGACAGTTCAGTCAATTAAATTATCAATCACTGGTATCTGGTATCTTTATATTTGAAATTCCCTACATATACTACTTTGCTTAGAAGTCACTATTTTCCTTAAATCACTATGCCTTATACAAATGCTCAATTAAACAAACACCAAGACGCACTCTCCATCTCTGAAAAACAACACCCAAGCTGTGGATTTCCTACCAGCTGGGGTTAGGGAAAAGGAAGCAAACCATAAAGACTCCCTTTATGCTAGCAAATGAGTGAGTTTGTCTATGAACCAGAGAGAGAGAGATCGCTCTCACTAACACACTGTCTTCCCTTTTCTTTCTTTCTCTCCCACTACGGAAGGTAGCAGCCCCTTGCTGTCAGATTCTGCCGTTTATGGGATGCAACTAGAGGCAGCGCTGTTCTATCTCCAATTGCAGGGGTTGGAAAAAAATATAGGTCAGAGAGTGCAGGCTGGATTCCAGTCTGCTACAGTTCAGACCACTGACTCTGATCTTCTGTTCTTAACTCCTAGGGGCTTATGAAAGGCTCATAACAAGAGATTTAATTTTAAAAAATGTTAATTACAATAATCCTGATTACATGGGTTGTTTGAGTGGCTTGGGTCATTTCTACAGCTCTCTTTCTGGGTGTGCAAGCCATATGTCCGTTGACTAACATGCACTCCTGAAAAGCATGCTTTTATGAGATTATCCTCCGTGGACTTTGTTCACATGAGTGATTTACATTTCCCGCGACTGCAGCCTCCTTCCACTTTGACCCTCAGGGTCAGAAAAACACATTTGCGAGGGTCATGAGCAAACTATCAGCCACGCTAAAAACTGTTTCAGACCAAGCGGACGCAAAGCTGAATACCTCTGTCAGGGAGTCACAGCGGCATGTGATATTCACGTTAACCTCGTGAACGCTTCACATACAGATCCCAAACTGTGACCTACTGCCAAAGGTCACTTTGTCCATAAGATAAAAGTGAGAAACAAGATAAATGATGAACACAACTATATCAAAGACACAATCAGGAACACTGAGATCCTTAGAAAACACAGCTGGGACACTTTATTGGGCTACATTCACCTAAATACAACCTGCTTGCAAAACAACGCCTCTCAGCCAGTGATGACCATTTTCCTAAAGTGAAGGACAACTCCTCAGCACAAACCTGCAGTGAGAACAGTGGTAGCAGTAAACTGACCTTTTACTAATTAGGCTAAATTGTTTAATTACTGTATAACATTTCACCAAAGAAAAGCTATTTCTTTCTAGAAATTTTCCTACAGATAAAGTTTTTATAGTGCCATACAGATTTTGTATGGTTTAATGTTGATCTTCTGCTATTATTGCTAGGACCATGCCATGAAAGACTAGCAACTAGAAGTGCCAAAACTAGTAACGGAAGTAGATAAAATTGGAATCTGGAACACTATACTTGATAATACGCATTCCAATATGCTGTCTCATGTTAAATAATGCTACAGAGAAATGTAGCCAGGCTAACTGATCTTTCTTAACTGCTTGATAAATTAGCCAGATTAAGCAGGACTATACAGTGCTCACACATGCAATTAAAAACATTCTGAGTGAAGATAAATATGAAGGCACTCATACATATGCTGGAATTTGCATTGTTTCAGTGAAGTCTGTTAAGACATCTTTAAGAATCTACTTAGTTGCTCCAACTAGCTCCAGTGTCAGTTTTAGCATTTCTGCAGGAGTAGCTTCCATCTCTCAAACCCCCACCTTATTAGAAATCCACTGCTTTAATGTCCAGTTTGATGTAGTGTGTAAACACTGTTACGGTTATATTACCATACACTCACAACTTACACAACTTACCATACACTCCCCAGTCCAAATAGTGCAAACAAAGCTGCAAAAACAGTCTGTTCTAAATTTACTGTTCTTGTGAGGCTGTACATACTCTCACAAATATCCATATATTTAGACTTCCACGGATTAGCTCCGCTCATGCATCCTTACAGGAGTGTTTCAATTTGGATTACCTTCAGAATGAGGCACAATTTAAAACAGCCAATCAGAACAGAACTCTTTCCTGTTTTCTAGCCTGTTTTATTCTAAGAGATTTAGGGAGCGTGGAAAATGAGCATGTAAAACATTCACAAGGCATGATATGGGCTCTCCAAGTCTCCTCTGTGCTACAGCTGCCTGGTGGCCTGAGCTGGAAGTTTGACAGGCATAGCAACAGTATCTAAGGAGAGTGGGACTTGTCAAAGGGCATTTGTTATGTAATCTTAAACATACTTGCTTGTACACAAAATGGACATTAAATTGGTAGTAGTAGTCATCCTGTCTGACCTATGTGCACCATTAATTTAATTCTAGAAGCAAAAGCATATGAGGCAGAAGACAGCTTAATCAGGTCACTTCAGCATTCCTCTCTCTCCCACACACACACACACACACACACACACACACACACCAAGGAACGCAGGGTGGAAAATCAGCTCTTTTTGCCCTCCTAATTGCTGTTGACTGCTTTAGTGGCACTGTGCACAGAGAAACAAGACACATGGCAAACAGATACCAAAATACCAGGCAGAGGCGGCAATCACACCACATTTGGATGTGGGGGGTACAGGGAGAGAGCAAAACTTACTGGACATACAGACAGAGGGGCTTTTATGGGGGTGGTCATATGGCGGCAGCCTGACTAGGTCTGGACAGACCACACACATTCTATCATACAGTCGGGACATACACTTACCCAGGGCATCAGCTGCTCAGAACAGGTGCATACCATGACGCAAAGCAGAGGAAAAGAGAAAAATATCAGGATATCGATTGATGCTGTATTAATAACAGAGTTCTGGTCTGGGCCACTTGTCTAAGGCGATTAGAGAACAGTGTTTAAAAAAAAAAAGAGCTCCATTCTACCACTTTATGATGCTCCCCACGCCTCAGTCTTTAATGAGGACATAGCCAATTTGACCACCCACTACCATTTCATTCTATGTATCTACAAACTCTCTTTATGAGGACATGCTCATGGAGACCGTGCACAGAGAAACAAGGCACAGTTGCAGCTCAAACTCAAGGTGCTGCTATGTAATGTAGCTCTGCATTGGAAAGCTACAATTCTATTCTTTAAACAGCTTTAGCTTTTTTGAAATTTATGTGCTCCGGCATTAAATTTGTCCCAGAGTATGTCCCTCATTTCTCTTGTATAAAAATACAATAAAAGTGTCATGCAGCTTTTTAACGAGTAACATATGAAAGAGTATGACTGAGTTTCATAAATCTAGGGAAAATAAATGTTCACCCTGTTTAAATAGTTACTGGTAGTCCATTAATGAGTGAAAGATCACAAGACGCCTCTAGGCAGAAACAGTTAATCATAACCTCAAATGTACAGTACTGTACAAAAGACAGAGACCACTCTTCATTTACTGAATTTCCATTCAAGTGACAATCGAAAACTATCATCAAGTACAAACTATTCAATATACTTTTCTAATCCACTTGCATAAATGGAAAGTGGAAAATGTGAAAAACTGTTCCAAAACAGTTCAAAAAGTTTGAGAGACATGAGAGAATTCAAGGCCTGCTCTTGTTTCAAACCTGAAAAAATCTACAGGCGTTTCTGTCCATCGTTCCACTGTGAGAAGACAAGTCAAAGCTATAGGTCTGTAAAGAAGTGAATCTGCCTTGAAGCCTTTACTGAGGGGAAAGTAAAGAACACAATGCTAATCAAACAAAGAAGCTGCTGAGTTACTCAGAACAATGTACTGACCACCCCAGAATCCAGACCTCAACATCACTGAATGTGTCTGCCTCTCCGATTTATTTGGGAAAAAAAAGAAAGTGTGCTGAAAAGAATAAATGCTGTAATAAAGTTAACGTTGGTAAAAATACTTACACATGAACAACTGGAAATGAAATAAATAAATGGTCTCTGATATTTGCTCTATACTACAGTACATGTACAATAAAGACTACAGCTTCACCAATAGCTTTGCATGTGTGTTTTTGTTCAGTGCATACCCTATACTTTACTATGTACATAAAGCACATAGCAGTCTGGAAAAAAACACATCTATGCAGAATCTATGCAGCACCATAATTGTGTCCTGTATATTAAGATTGCAGAAAAAGGTACTTGTACAGGAGTTTTTTTTTTACAGAAGTGATTTTAAAGATTACAGATTAAAGATTGAATACATCATAAACTCAAAAACACAACTGATAAAGGGCAACTGAAGAAAAAGAAAACTTAACCCAGATGTGTTTACACAGACTGATACAATCTCACTAATCTCTCCCTGTAACTGGAGGCAGATTAGCCCAGGCTTCGTTGTATACATCACTACATGAAATATGATTACACCGCTTTGACATTCTTTGACTCTTACAAGCAGTAACAGCATAATGGCACAGACAGCATTATATACACAAGTATAGCTGTTCATTTTCCCCCATTAAATCCACAAATCAGCAATAACAACACTTTCTCGGTTACTTCTCATGCTGCAGTTACTCTGCTTTAGCTTCATAATACATAAAAGGTTTATAGTCATGTACTGCATTGCCATCAAAACTAATGCTAAGCGGATGTCCGATTTCCCTTCACGCAACATCACTGTTATACAGGTTCAGCTGTATTGGGAGATGGGCACTGCACAGAGGATTTGATTGCTGTTATGTAACCTTCTGTTCAGTCCAGATCTAAAGCTAATTTGCCACCAAATGGCCTGAGTGTGTCCAAGATGACGTCACTTACTGCCCATCTCACCAGATTCTCCTCCTACGCAGGAAACAATGTGAACAAAAGGACGTTACCTTTTTTTGCTTTCTTCTGCAGCTTCAGAGTGTCTGAAGATTTCTTCTTGATCTCTTGTCTGGCCTTCTTGTATTCTGTAGACAACGACACAAAGGAGACTTTTCAAAATACGTCTAAATAATCTTATTTTTATAAACATGCAGTAAGTAGGACTTCCCATTAAAAGTGTAGTCATGAACAGTGGGCAACCAACATTAACTTTCCTCCAAAATCAAGGTAATTGATGAGGGGTTCATCCCAATTATGCTGCAGCAATAGCCTTTTTTGTGAACACTGTAGATTCTGGAAGATTTCATTCAGTTACAAGAGCATTAATGAGGTCAGGTACTGATGTTGGATGGTTAGCTCTGGATCATAAACTGCACAAAAGGTATTGGATGGTGCTTAGCATCCAATTCTATTGGTAATGCTTTTCTATGGAGATCCTACAAGCTCTAGGTGTGCAACTGAGCGCTTATGTCAGCAATAGGTGAACTCTAAAGAAGCTCAATTTATGTATTAGAAGAGGTGTCTACAAACTTTTGCACATGGAAGTCATGCCACATTGTTTAATACACCATGGGGAGTCATCATATCTCACCTTTTGCATGGTCCTTGTCCAGGGTGTTGGCTCCTCTCTTCCAGTCCTCCAGCTGCTCCTGCAGAGGATTGATCAGGCAATCGATGAATGCCCTGGAGAAAGAGAACAAGACTGTTTGAGAAAGACATATTCTGCAAGGGTTTCTTTTTCGCTAATGCCAACATAGTAGAAAGACGCTTTTGGATTCTCTTGGACTTTCTTGCCAACAAATTCTTATTAGTTGCTAGCACTGGAAATAACAGCAATTAATTAATTAAACCAGACATAATATTTATTCATTTTATCTTATGGGCAGCAATTCATTTTCTGTATTTCCATATCACAGAAACTCTACTATAAACTAAAAGCAATGAGTTTTCTACACAAGAAGATTTGTTTGCCTTGGGTTGAGTTAATCATTCACTCCTTCTCCTCATTTCTCATGGCATGCAGGAAGCACAGAAGCAGCTGAGAAGGGGGGCGTTAAATTTAGCCCTCCCGTCTGCAGTCGCTCTTTCTGAGGCTGTCCTCAGGAATCCGACAACTTGACCACAAACTGTAGTTTTACTGCATAGCTAAGAAGAACTTCCAAAGCTTCTCCTTAAATTAGAGCTTCTGCGCATGTGTGCTGTACAGCACAAAACACTATGGAGGAGCTGAAGTGACTGCCTGTTTTACCACCGCAGCTGCAGAAGTCTCTGTGCTGTGCAGACCCAGTTTCCTCCCTGCAGCTAGTGACCACAGGAACTGCAGGAGACACTGTTGCTTCACTTGGGCTTCCTTATACTCATGGTCATAAACCAGAACTTTATGGCATTTAGTGTAATGGACCAGGCGTAATGTGTGAATGAGGAGTGCTAGTATATTATTCAAAGCATGTGGAATGCCCTCAATGTGCTGAGCTTAGGCAAAGCAATATTGTTATGGCGGTAATAAATAGTACATGCCAAGTAATGAAATCGCACTTATTTTCATAGTCTACATGTTGTGCAAAAGCTGTATCCCCTTGGTTCTGATGTTCCACTGCTCTGCATAGTTTAGTCTTTTCCCTATGTAAACACAAGATGTTTGAATAGGGAAAATAGGTGTAAAATAAACACGACACTGACTGTGGATACAGACATACATGGACACAACAGACCACAGACAGCGACTACTGATGTACTGTGTTAAACCCAGACTACAAATCCATAATAGGTGACATCAACCTTGAAATTTCTATGTTATCTACTTTTGGCTGGTGGTCAATAGAGTTCAGACATCTGAAGGTTTTAAATATATATCATACAGTTTTGCTTGTATAATGAAATATCAAAATTCTAATTTACTATATGATTTTTTTGACAAACACTCATGCATATTCAAGTATTTAAACATTCCTTGCTACAAAAAACAGAATTAAAAAATGTTGTTGTGAATTAAGAAACGCCGTGCCTATGGAGAAACCACTCAGTGTGATGGGCACACGCAGCCCCAGCAATCATTCCAGTTACGATGTTTATGACGCACGGTGATGCACTTTTTGTGGCTCCACATAAAGACAGAATCATGATGTTGTTATTTCACACACGAGTGCATTCTTCTGATAAAGAAAAATGTTGGCAGCTGTGGGTAATGGTGTGCAGAGAATATTTACATTGAAAACTGCCGCAGCTTGGCCTCGATGCTTCTGTGCCTCATACACATCCTGGTGAGAGCGGAACCAATATCTCTGGTGCCTCCTGCAAAGAATGAAAGAAGGAAAACAGAAATCAGCAATCAGCCATACTTCAAACTACACTAGTATACTAGACTGACAGTTTGACACAGATGCCTAAGAAAAGAGTAGACTGCTTCCAAAATGCTAAACCTTCACGGCATGCTGCCAACATTGACACAAGTGTCCCAAACAGAATCGCATGGAGGTAAGAGATGGGGAAAGGCCAGTCCGACACCTCCGTGCTAGTGTGGGATCCCTGTGGAAAAACATACTGCCTATGACCTCATCACTACACCCAAGGGAGTGCATGGAGCTTCCTAAAATTGCTTTACAAATTCTCCTCAGAGGAGCGCCACAAAAGAGTTCAACATGTCGAGAAGAGACCATAAAAGAGAGAGAGAAAACCATCCTAAGCAGTTGGACGACCTGTGGATGCACAGACGGAGACATTGTCTTGACAGGGACTCCCTCCCACGCTATTGTCCACAGATCCCAGACCTTTATTTAAAGGCTACATGTGAAAGAAAAGAAACTCTGTAAGACTAGGGTTGACCTTTTTTCTTCCCATTATACTGGCAACTATTAAAGCAAGATAGACTCCATAAAGGGTCAAGTGGATCACCTCTCCAAAAACAAACATAGCCTACTGTAAACTACAGAGATCAAAAAAGCCTAACCTCTTAACCTCTTAGTAGACGTTCAATTATACAGTATTCTTTGACAGTAATATTTCTCTTCACCACCTCTTGACAGACATGTTGTCGTGCTGCTGGAGAAGGAATAGAGTCTCAATGGCAGAATCTCATCTTAAATATGGTCGGATAAGACATGACTGCCACAACAATAGACAGGAACATAAGGTCTTTTACCAGGATTCACTTCTAGGACATTGTGGAAAGCCTGGAGATCTAGAAATTTAATACAATACAACAGACAAGTTTGGATTTCCATGTAATGGTCTTTATTAGGGTAATGAACGATTCTAGTTCTCAGACCAGCAGCTATCTGTGTTCAGAGTTACAGGTGATAAGCATGAGAAGGACGACCACAGAGGCCATTGGGAAGTTTGATTCAGACATGGTGCCCAAGTCTGGTCTTTGAGACACTGTGGAGGGGCCCCTCAGACAGAGGGCATTGACTTTGGCAGCCTCTGCCTTTATGCCTCTGGAGCGGTCTGAAAGCCTTCGGAAAGATAGACACTGCTGGCTGAGGCCCCCTGCTCTGCTGCAGCCCCACTCAGCAATAGAAATGAATGTGCAGCTCTGCTGGAAGTGACTTTTAATCTCTCTCAAAAGTGACTAACTGCTTTTGTAGTGCCACTTGTTAGGAAGGGTGAGAAAGATGGAGAGGTTCATTTAGAGACGTGCCCAACCCTCTCCCCATTAGACTGAGGGCTAGTTTTAATCCAGAGAACATGGAAACTCCTTAAACTTCTCTCACTAGTTTTACTTTTTTCTTTTAAACATCATATCATTTTCTTTTTGGGGCCCTTTTGGTCTAAAATAAAATAAAGCTCAAGAGTGAGGGATGTTGGCAGTAGCAAAGTACAGATCCTGAACCAACAGAACAGAATTATGAATTAAGAAAAATATTCAGAAAAGCAGAAATCTATGAAATGGTTTGCTTAAATACATGTAAATTTGCAAAATGAAAGTGGGGGATTCACACTAGCCAGTAACGCCAGTAACAGTCATAGCTACCATTGCCATGTCATACCAGTAACATTTACTAGGAGTGCACCAATATAAGAACTGGAGGCCAGTGACAACCAATAATCTTCATGTACATATGTGCTAATGCAGATACCAATACATGTATATTGGGTTGATATTGCTCATATCACTATGAATCACTATGAATCCTTAACGTTTACCAATACTATGCACTCATCCCAGTACTACCAATAAATTCACCAAAAAAGCTAGTTAGACTCAATGATTTATTTAACTGAAACACAGGGCTATTTTTCCCCTCCTACCAGTGGAAAAACAGTGGCAGAAATAAATGATAAATGGAACACAAGTAACCAGAGGCAGATATGTAACCCATTCACTGACACTCATTCTATTTATTCTCTATTGGTTTACGGTCTGAAAGAAACCCATTCAGGAATACATATAGTGGGGGGGGGGCGTGTTTCAGAATAACTATATGGAACCCAATTGTTCACTGTCAATCCGTCTTTTTCTTTACGCATACAGCCCTTAAAACAACAGCTCCTGCTCAGAGTCGTCAAAAGGACAGTGCAACTCTTGTTCCTATTCCAAATACACAGCCTGGTCTAGCACGTGCCCCACCCGAACACATAGAATCAAAAAGAACTATTTTAACCTTAAACAGGCACAGCTTTTTACCCCCCTTTTCTCACTCGTTCTGGATATAGACAGACGATTTGTCTTCTGGGTAAAGCTTGTATGAATAAGGCTTGAGAGTTCACCACGGCTCTTAAAGGGGCATAAGCAAGAGGTAGTACAATCGACTGTTTGAGCTTACTTAAGAAACAAACGTCAATGTGGCCACAGTTGAACTGCTGCTGCCTGTCCTCCTCAGTGGTGGTCTGGCGTACGCCAGCCAGCCAGGCAGAATAAAGAGGCTTTCCTTTTTTAATCACAGAGATTAGGCTCCACTGAAACACCAGCAGCTTTAATCCACACCCAAGCCAGCCGCTGAAAGTTGAGGTCGTCAAGCTGGAGGCTGGTTTCTCTTGCAGGCTCCTTTAGGCTGTCAAGCAGGTCCTGTCTCTGTCTTAGAAATGAGGCTCAAGGGAAAGCAGGTCCTAACAGAACTAGTGGCAGTGAAATGAAGAGATCAATTAACAGCTCAAAGGGGGCCTGTCCCTGATGTATGTCAAGTTTGCACATCCACAGAAAAGCGAAAGAAGCCAGGCAGGCTGTTAAGGGAATTTCAAACTTTAGTTGTACCACTGCACCCCGATAACAGCTTTTGCGGCAGGACTGTTCCAACATTCATGGTAGGACGAACAGACAACAAATCCTAAAATGAAAACAGCCCATTACAGCTTTAATGCCTGGTTTGTTCTTTTCCATCAGCAAAGGTCAACCCCATGTAATTCTGTCACTAAGTCAGAGGCCCCTGTTCTCCAGAGCAGCCACAACACATCAAGAGGTCTCATCTATCAAGAATGTCAGACACCATATAGCCCCCACAGTCTACAGCCAAAACAACAAGCATGGAAAAACAAGCCAGTAAAGCATGCTCCTTCATTCCTTGTAGAAGGAAATGTCAGTTTCTGTGGTCAGCAAAAAAATATGGTTTTAATTGGCCTTTTTAGTGTCTCGTGATACATGCTCATATTGGAGCCCCGGCCACGGAACTGGTGGGAGGTTGTCTCACCCGCTCCCTCCCTCTCGCAGTGTGTGGCAGTGCTCACTGGTTTCTGTGGAGACAGGCAAAGGCTGGCTGGGTGGACACACAAAATGAGCCCTGGCTGTGGTTCGTGCTTTCTAAGGTTGCCTGGGGAGGGAACACTGCGTCACCAAGTCTTGTCCTCCCAAGCATTCCAAACTCACTGCCTGAAAAAGCCAAGCTTTTATAGAAGCTAGATACAAAAAAAAGCACACTCAGGAGAGGGGGAGGGGGGGCCTGCACCTTGCTTTGACATGAAAGCGTCTGATATAAAGCCCACTTGAGAGCAGAAATGTGCTAAGTGACCCAGTGTGCCGTTATCCTGCCCCAACATGCTGAGCCCCATCCTCGGCTGGTTTTGGAGCCGTTTTGGAGCACTGCACTCAGATCTTGTGACCCCCGTGTCTATATTTAGCCTGGGTTTGGTGTTAGGCTCCATCTGCTGGGTACCTCCCAGAAAGCCCGATGTTGTATATTGGAGCTCCTTATAAATAGGCGTGACATGGTGGCCTCTGTGATTAGCACAGCACCACACCTCTTTCTGCTCCTGCCAGTTTGTCTGCCACTCCCGCCATGTCTCTCTCACCCTCCATGCATGTCTGTCGGCCAGTCTGTTTTTATCCACCCACCCTTTGTCCCCTTTGATGCGAGTTCTTACAATAGGTGTAGTCCCAGTACAAAGCACAGCACTACTGGAGACTAAACAAATCAGTATTTCTTTGCCTCTCAACATCCAAAGAGAAGCACCGAATCATAGGTGTCTTGTGTATGAGTCTTTAAGCTGCTGACTCATGTTGCCCCCCCCTCCTATATATATATATATATATATATATATATATATATATCTGCTCTACCCCACATCTGTCCTCAGACAGAAGAACATTAAGGTTATCTACAACATAAAGAACTTGGCAGTACACTAAAACAAGAGCACAAAGAGCAGTTGACTTATACAATCAAGTTCATGAGCAGGACTCGACAAATCACATCAAAATAAGCCAATTAATATGGGGAGGACTCCGCACGCCCATTCCTAACTTCTCATCACTGCCTACAACACCATGTATTTGCTGTGCAGGACAAAGCAAACTAGGAGCGAAGGTCAGTGTGAGACAGTTCACAGCAGGAGCATTTGTGAAGGAGGTGAAAGCACACAGCCTGGCCTTTTCCCCAGCCTTCCGCCAGGCCCAGGGAGAGCTCATGGTATGTGGCACTTCCCTGCCAACACGAGCGTAAAGGACGCTGGCTTGGGGAGGGGCTGCTTAAAGGGGACACAGTTCTCCAACAAGAAGGCTTCAGCTGAGGACAGACAAGGGTGGGCATTCATAAAGTCCTTCAGAGCGGGAGCGACAACCTAGGAGCAGCTTTGTAGGCGCTGGAATCTGATCCAAAATCAGCACTGTAACTTTCATTCACAGTATCTAATGGAAAAGAGAAACAAAGAACAAGTCAATGGCAAAAAAAGTGTCAAATTCATCCATGGAATAGGCATGAATAAAGGAAGTCATTGCGCAATGACAGGTCAGTCATGAAGCTAACGCTATTTTGCATATGAGACAACAGACCTTCCAAAAATCAGTACAGTAGGCTCTGGCCAACATTCTCTGGGATGTTAACAGCAATCAGCACGATATCCACTATGTCACATAGTATATGATAAAAATAAATTGTTGGCAGTTATTTACACCTCATAAGGCAGAGATTCTTTACTGAACTGTGTTATTATCCAGGCTGCCTACCCAACATTGTGGCTGGGAGGCACACCATGATATCCCACAGAACTGCACTGGACAAAGGATTTAATTTTCAATTCAAAACTGACAAATCTCAGGGATCAGACTGTGCCAGGCCGGGGCTCTCTAAATCTGATTTCCGAAAACTGGATTGAAAAATGGCAGGATGAGTTGCGCCCCGCCCCCCAACACCCCACTGAGCACTCATGCAGCCAGAAGTCTTTGTCCCTTTAACCTAGCAGACGATTGCATCATCGAATCAATTCGGTCTCACGTGGTGAGGAATATGACAACAGCCTATATCATCACAGTTGGCAGGAATGTTCTAAAAGAGAGAGTAGAGGGCAGACCAAACTGCACTAGTACAGATTATATTTAAAACCTAGGTTATAATGCACATTTAAATCCTAATCCATACATTCATGTGGTAGGCTGATGAGAGTTTGTCCAATAGCTGTAGCTGACAAAGTTCTGATGAGATGACATGAGTAATGTCCTGACTTGAGTAAGGCCTTCTTTACTCCTATAATAACCATACAATGTCCAAATCGTGGACTAGACATGCTCCACCAATGAGACATAGAGTAGGATATGATACTGTTGCTAAACAGCAAGTCTAGAAAACCCACTACAGCTACTTATATTACTAGCCTCCATGTGGGGTTTTCAATAGTAGGAGTAGTAGTAGTAGGAGTATGACACATAAGATGATTTTCTATAGAGTGTCACCCTCATGCTTAAACCAAGAACTTCCTTGGGCTACTTGACTATGATAATACATATCTTCTAAGGCTCCTTAATGTACAGCTGTCAACACCATTCCTATTTGTTTTCCCAGGCCTCGAGGCCCGCTCTGGTGAACCCTTGACGACACAAGTGTAGAAGAGCATGCGTGCTTAGGTCATCAGTGAGGCATGTTCATTTGGCGGGCAGCATGGGAGGAATGTGCTGAAGATGGGAAAATGGTACACCAGATCAAACATATGCTGGTTAGACAGTTTCTTGGGGACACACATGTAATGTGAATGCTGTACAAGGGCATGATCTGGAATAGCAAAACACACCATGTGATAACTGATCTCTGGGGCAGCAGTGAACAATGAATATACAATTACAAGTGCCTTTCATACTGCACAACAGGTCTGGAAAGGTGCAATCACTCTAGGAAGTATCCAGGGGCCAGGATTTCTCATTTCCTCTCCAGCCTTCATCAGCTACTCATTTCTACCTGTGAAAACAGGTGTGCCTTCTCCAGTCAATGAGTGAAACAGCAGGAGGTAATTGGACACACCTGCTGAAGACCATCAAAGGCATGAGGGTTGCTTCAAAGCTCAGCTGTCTTCAGGTAACGAACAAAAGTAGCTCCTCAAAATAATATTAAATACAGCAGAGTTGAACTGATAATGGATAGTTCAATTAGAACAACCTATGCTTGCCAAGCAGTCAATCAATTAGATGATCTATGAGTAATAATCTAATTATCAGTGGAGAACAATCAGGGTCTTGCTGTATTGTACTCTACGAGTATTGCAGTAGTACTCTGATTTCTTTTCAACTTATTCATTTTGAGATTTTTTTTTATTCCTTGTGGTGTCCAGGTAGACACATCCATGCTAACGCTCTCATTGGGCAGGACATTAGAAGCTAAACTAAAGGAGTGTCAGTTTAACCATGACCAATAAGGAATGGACAGTGGAATTGGCCCCTATATTTTGGTTTACAATGGGTGGTACCAATGCTGTGAGGAACATTCCTTAACGTCCTGACTGGGAACACAACAGTAGCCTGACCTGCTACAAGGTAAAACATATGTTAATATGTCTATTTCAAGCTTCAAATAAAACATGAAAAGTGTTTACAAGCTACAAACGACCAAGGGAAAAAAAAACAAACAAACAAAAAAAAACATTTATGTGAACCGCCACTATCTTAAAGTATGCATATTACTAGAGCCCGGAGAAACGGGATTTCCTTTTCCTCGAAGACAAAATGTATAGACGTGTTGTTTGAAATACACTTTATTAAGTTACAAAGTTGACATAATAATTTCCCCTTTTTTGTTACGCATTTGATCAAAGAGAACATTCTCTTCCTTTGTTGTCGTGCCCGTTTTTGCAACGGCCGATAATATTTCTTCAGGATTACGCAGGAGCGTTTTTGGAGATATGAACTGATAAGTTCATTCAAATCGTGCCAGCAGTCTGAAGGCAGACTAAGCAGAATCAGCAAAGCCAAGATGTGGCACTCATAATGTAGTCCAAATCATCTTATCCAACTCCTCTCAAGGGCCAAAAAAACAAAAACATTACAGTCTTTATCAAACCACTTCCACCCCTGAGCTTATCATGCAGATGAAGGGAAAGTGAACCAATAGGGGATTGTAAGAGTATTGCTACTTAATCTCCAGTGTGGGCGTTTAGTGTAAGCTACTGCATCAGAATAGCCTTGAGGTTAGTTGCCCAGATGTTCTCAATTTACTCTAGACCAAAAACCCTGGATAACGACCTCCTTAGCACAAGAAGCGATTAGGTTGCTAATTAGAGGCACCAAGGCAGGACTGTGCTGATTACTGTGTCATTGTTGCTGCCACAGCTGTGTGCAAAATCATTAAAGAACTTTTAGTCATTGCGATTATGACCAACACCATGACCAAGTGTGAAGGAAGCCCAGGACCTTTTATTATGTTAAACATTACTGGTGCTGTAGAGTTGTTTTGCATGAAGCCAGGAGTGCAACTGTTACAGACAGGTGTGGGTTGTACCAGTATACAGTGGTGTGAAAAAGTGTTTGCCCCTTCAAGATTTCTTGTTTTTTTGCATGTTTGTCACTCTTAAATGTTTCAGATCATCAAACAAATTTAAATATTAGTTGAAGACAACACAAGTAAACACAAAATGCAGTTTTTAAATGAAGGTTTTTATTATCAAGTGAGAAAAATAAATTCAAACCTACATGGCCCTGTGTGAAAATGTGTTTGCCCCCTAAACCTAGTAACTGGTTGGGCCACCCTTAGCAGCAACAACTGCTGAATTTTGACCCACTCATCTTTGCAGAATTGTTGTAAATCAGCCACATTGGAGAGTTTTCGAGCATTAACTGCCTTTTTATGGTCATGCCACAGCATCTCAAAAGGATTCAGGTCAGGACTTTGACTAGGCCACTCCAAAGTCTTCACTTTGTTTTTCTTCAGCCATTCAGAGGTGGACTTGCTGGTGTGTTTTGGATCATTGTCCTGCTGCAGAACCCAAGTTCGTTTCAGCTTGAGGTCACGAACAGATGGCCGGACATTCTCCTTCAGGATCTTTTGGTAGACAGCGGAATTCATGGTTGCATTTATCACAGCAAGTCTACAGGTCCTGAAGCAGCAAAACAGCCCCAGACCATCACACTACCACCACCATATTTTACTGTAGGTATGATGTTCTTTTTCTGAAATGAGGTGTTACTTTTACGCCAGATGTAATGGGACAGACACCTTCCAAAAAGTTCAACTTTTGTCTCATCAGTCCACAGAGTATTTTCCAAAAGTCTTGGGGATCATCAAGATGTTTTCTGGCAAAATTGAGACGAGTCTTAATGTTCTTTTTGCTCAGCAGTGGTTTTTGTCTTGGCACTCTGCCATGCAGGCCATTTTTGCCCAGTCTCTTTCTTATGGTGGAGTCATGAACGCTGACCTTAACTGAGGCAAGTGAGGCCTGCAGTTCTGTGGATGTTGTTGTGGGGTCTTTTGTGACCTCTTGGATGAGTCGTCGCTGCACTCTTGGAGTAATTTTGGTCGGCCTGGGAAGGTTCACCACTGTTCCATGTTTTCGCCATTCGTGGATAATGGCGCTCACTGTGGTTCGCGGGAGTCCCAAAACTTTAGAAATGGCTTTATAACCTTTTCCAGACTGATAGATCTCAATTACTTTCTTTCTCATTTGTTCCTGAATTTCTTTGAATCTTGGCATGATGTCTAGCTTTTGAGTATCTTTTGGTCTACTTCGCTGTGTCAGGGAGGTCCTATTTAAGTGATTTCTTGATTGAGAACAGGTGTGGCAGTAATCAGGCCTGGGTGTGGCTAGAGAAATTGAACTCAGGTGTGATAAACCACAGTTATGTTTTAACTGGTGGGCAAACACTTTTTCACACAGGGCCATGTAGGTTTGGATTTCTTTTCTCCCTTAATAATAAAAACCTTCATTTAAAAACTGCATTTTATGTTTACTTGTGTTGTCTTTGATTAATATTTACATTTGTTTGATGATCCAAAACATTTAAGTGACAAACATGCAAAAAAATAAGAAATCATGAAGGGGGCAAACACTTTTTCACACCACTGTATATGTGTATGTATATAAGTGTGTGTGTGTGTGTGTGTATGCATGCATGTCCTAATGAATGAATAAGTTGTGAATGAAAGAATGTCCTGAATGTCCTGTATGACATCAGCCTGTGCCGATAACAAATCCCTCCTATTCGGGTAACCATGTGGAAAACAAAGTTTTTAAGGACATTATTTGGCCAAAAAAAAAAAAAATCCATCAGGTGAGTGAAGACTATCAAATGCTACATTCCGAATTCATATTAAGAGTTGCTGCTTAGCAACTTACGTTTCCACAGCTACTGCATTAATGCAGATTTATTTCTGGTTGCCGCAGGTATCAATGCAGTAACCGAAGCTTAAAGTCTCTAAAGCAGTGGTTATGGGAACAAACACAGCGATAGCACGTATGTTAAAGTCTAATGCTTGCCAAATTGAAGAACATAATAAAAGCACAGTTCAGTTATACTTGTGGTTGTAGTTTACTGTTTTCGTGGTTCAGTGGAATGTAATTCATTCAGCACAAAGAAAGGAATTGTCACATGAAGATAACCTTGTGAGGCTGTTTTTGTCTGAGGCCACTTAACCTGATGCCTTTTGTTTGAAACTATGCAAGAGCTGAACAAAAGCCGAGACTTTGTTTTTCTAAGACCTGAAGCCGTTTTGTCTGATGTCTGAAGCCTGATGCTGTGGTCTGGGAATGTCCTAAAATGTAAACTGCAACGGCACACAGCGCCGCTAGCTTGTTCCCATCTGTGCTAGATACAATAATTGTGGTATTAGAGTATGATTTACTAAGGACACCTTACATCAGGGTTGCTGATTCCTGATTCTGGAGATTTACCACCCTAGAAAATTCAGCTCCAAGACACCTGAAGGACTTCATTATTGGATTTGGTGTGTTAGGTTAGGACTGAAGGTAAACCTGCAGGGTGGTAGCTCTCCAGGGTACAGGCTCGGATGTCAAATTTTCTCTTGCACCAACTCATATAGCAGTTCAACATGTGCAATAACACAATGCACGCTGGGAAACAGACCATATTTTTCTGAAGGTTTGAATATGAAGTGAATTAGCACAAACCAAACAGTACAGTCTAGACTGAAACTGTTTATGTAAGGAACTGGAACATCAAGTAGGTATAATACGTCATTTAAATCCACTGAGCGTTTATTCCTAAAGAAAATCTCTGTTTAGAAAATGCAGTCTTACAACTCGGGCTCCAAACCCATAAATTAGAGATGCAGGAAAAGGCGGCATCTGCAGCATCGCTGTCCGAGGCCCAGACAGTAGTGACATGATTGCTCTGACAGCCATGACAAATTAGGTTACATTTACCCTGAAGGCAGCCATGTTCATTTAACTATGACTGTAGCCAAATCACACCCATCCTTTATCCGGGTTCTTGTCCTCACAGCCCAACGAAAGCAATGTAAGGACAAGGTGAAGTAGGGATATGCTGACTGTAAAATGAAGGAAAGAAATTAAAACACACCTGCAGTAAGGTTAGTGTATCTTTGGGATGAACAACTGCCATAACCCAGGAATGAGTGCACTTTTACATCTCTCTGTTAAGACTGCACTGCTCTATGGCAGAATAGTCACATCTTCTACAACAAAAACCATTCATTCATAAAACTGTTAAATCTGACCAGAGTGAAATCTGAACAAAAAGACTCAGTAGCTTTTCCTACTTAAATATTTAGTTAAATAAAACAATAGTGCTGCCCAAAGTGCTAATGCAATGTACAAAAGACCTGGCTGAATTTCTTTAAGACCATGGCAGTCATGTGACTCCCCCTTAACATGAGCATGTCATGTGTCATTAGTAACATGAAAACCTCAAGCTCATTTACAACATCCAGCTGCTGGATGGTGAAGTGCAGAACACAAAACCTGCCCTGCACATGATAGACAGAGGGTTCGATTCACAGCTCAGGCAGGAATATGGCCATTTAATCCATTCAGAGAGAAAGTAGGGATATCAAGGTATATATAAACTGATAAAGCCACATAATTCAGCTCTAGATCTTAGAATGAACATTTTTCATTGTGCAGTGATTTTGGCATGAATGATACAGTGGCATTAATACTACAGCAGAGATTTCTGCTTACATAGCAGTCATACCATCATCATCATCCACACTCCCCTCCTTTCCTTATGCGAGGGAGTTTTGTTCAGTCAACAAATCAATAGATGCATAAGATGAGCCACAATACCATATATAGCATCAGGTGCCACACCACACCAACCAAAATGCTACATCTTCAGCTCAAAGCCAGGCGTCTTTGCATTGGTAAAGCACAAGCAGCTCTGCATAAGTCAGCGCTGCCTCATGACAGGGAACGGCAGTCCCAGAGGTGGCCTACATATCAGCTCTTTAATTAGCCTCCCTTTCCAACCACACTACACCATCCATCAGAAGCAGCTGGCAGACTCCGATGGCCTGCCCACCCGAAGACAAGACAGGTGGCGACTGAGCACTGCACAGACTTACGGGCTGGGAAGGGCAGGGTGCTCAGTTCGCTGTACAAACCGCAAGGCGTGCACACTTGCTGGGCCCACCATGGCTGACATGGCGTAAAGTAGTGGCACTGACAGCTGCCAGCCTAAGCTACAACTAGTGGTTCTGAGAAAGACAACCCACTGAGCACAGCTACCTTGAACAGCTCCTCTTTAGATATGATCAATGAAATATGGGACACACTGGGTAATTGCTGGGAGCAGACCACTTTGCAAAGCTCTTATTGAGAACACTACATTTTGCACAGGTGGAAAATGCAGAGAGAGACTGTAAAGTCGGTTAGTCAAATACAGTGATTTGGCTACAGAGGGCAAATGTCCAAGTCCACAAATTCTGACATTGCATTCCTTAGTTAAGCCATATCAAAGTACTGTATTTAGCATAATTCGATGTTTCTTTCTCCTCTTTCTCAATTAAGGACTGACATCCACAAATTTTGCATGAATATATACACTGTCACGTACCATTTGTTATCATATTCGTCAAAAGACAAACAAAAATCTCTATAATCTTGCAGTCACAGTACATGAGGGTGCATCTTATGTCTACAACAACAACCATACTCATTTAACAATGGGGGATAGTTTAATGCATCACTTTGCATCAAACACCTTTACATTTGTTAATGCAGTTTGGAATAGTGACTTGTACAGGCAGTCTCATGTAGGAAAGTCTAATCAGTGTCTAGATCAGATTTCACTGGATTGCATTTTACAGGTTTTTGAATGAATAAATGTTGTTGCAGGAGTCAGTGTGTCCTTCCAAGTATGCTATGTTCAGATCTCCTTTCTGCAGAGAGGTCCTTTTTAACAGGCAGAAATAGCCATTATATTTTTTAGCAAGGTATTATAGAACCAATCAATAGAACCAATACAATATTCATGCACAGCAGGAGAAACTTCTATACGTCATCAAAAACGGACATCTAGTTGAAGCTGCCCTCGGTGTGTAACAGTGCCAAGAAGAACAGAAATAGCTCCAGATACTAACATAATTTCCAAATAGGGCACATAAAATCTAGGTCGAGGGGAGATTTATAAAACCTGACTTCAGCCAGGGAGGACTTTACTGCAGCTTGTTCAGGAATGTAATTCATACCAAATCCAGGCTGACCGAGCTGCTATATATGGAGCTAGTAAAATAGATCCATTCTATTAATGACAGAAGTGCATGCAGCACTGTATACTGGCAGAAAGAGATACGTAACAAGTTTACTAATAAGTAAGATTCTTTTGAACCAAGCCATTCCACACCCAAGTTATTTTAAACAGAAACAGACTATGAGAACGAAACCCAGCCCTGTTCCATACTGTAGAATATGCAAGTAATGAAAGCAGCATTTTGCTTTGCATACCACTCATTCCAGAAACCATATCAACACATGATCTAGGAACGATGCTTGAGTAGGTGATACCCGTGTCTCTGAAAAGGCATACGTCAGAAAGGTTTCTATGGATACCAGTTCTGAAGCCACTTTCCACCTATGGTCTATAGGGGTGTAACAACATATAAAAAGTAAACTTTAATTCAACATAATACAGTTGTGTTTTGATATGATAAATTTTTTGGCACAGCAAAAATGTAAGCATGCATAACATAGACACTTTACCCTGTTAGGACACACCCACATGCTTTGTTTTTTTTTCTCAGTGACAGTAGTTTCGGTGATAAAAAAAAAGATACATGGGAGAAGCTCTAAAGAGATCTATGAGCGTAACGGGCGTGTACAGTTTTACATGTTCAATCAGTGTTCCAAAATGATTTTTAATCTAAATCGTGACACCCCTAATAGTCACGGAAGCTAGATACTTATTATAACCCCAAGAGGCAAATTAATACATTAATTAACAAACATTAATAATAATAATAATAATAATAATAATAAAGGGGCATTCTAGTATAATTAGTCACTAATAATTTACAAAACCCTAGTTTTTAGTTTACACTGGTTTTTCTACAAACTTGGGGGTGACTCACTTTACCATGGACTGGTCCAATGTCACTGACTGCCCTAAGGACAAATGTCTTTACAACCCCTCCCCCCCATAGCCCCATGTCTTTTTAGGCTAAAGTGGCCCACTTCTTTTAATCTGGTGATGCCTGACACACATTCCAGAGGCAGGATTATTTGGGATGCTCGGTGTTAATTCCCAATGAGGGACCCAGCTCTGCAGCTTAACTGATGTCACTGAGCAAGTAATAAGTGCACACCATTAAACAAGATGGCAAGCCTACTATGCTGGTTAAAAATAACAGCAGGAATGGTAAAATCTATAAAAGCATGCTACAAACCCGCAAGTAAACATTAAAATATGGATACAGTTCCTATGTGCTGTTTAATTTTTGTGCTGTTTAAAAGCACTACATGATTTAGAGAATTTAGACAACAACAACAGATGAGATCTAAACTTCGAAGCCTCAAATCTGGCTAAACGGTTTGCAGAGCCTCGCATAACTGTGAAATGGCAAACCGACAGACAATAGTCTATATGTTCTGTTTGTGAACCTGGTGCACTCTATATCGATAAACAGAACTGCTGATCAGTGCATGGAAAAGCCGGAGCCGGAGGATGTCAACAGAATGGATGTGTGGCAGACTTCCCGTAGTTGGAGTGCACTAAGCCTGGGTTTGAGTGCTGCTGGTCTGCAAACACTGCGGGTGCTTAATGATAACAGTGAGGTTTTGGGCACTCTGTGCTGGACTTTGCTCGCAGACTGTCCGCATGACCCATAGCGAAAGCTAACCTGATTGCAGAACAGTCACTTCAGGCCGAATACCTACTTTGCGCCATCATAAGAGACGCACCAACACTGTGATTGGATCAAACGAAAAGGGTGACGCCTTCCAAAGTACCGTGTTCCCACGACAGATGGTCGACCCAGGTAGGGGAACGGTCAGATGAGCCTCCCCCTGCGTGTGGAGAGGAAAAAATCTGTTACTGTCCTCAGCCTTCCCAAGGCGACAGAGCCTTTGTTGATTCTCTGTACACAGTGTCCTTGAGAGAACTTGTTCTGGAAGTTGTCGAAATAGAGGGTGCAAGCACGACAAATGGGACCTCATAAAAGACAGGCAGAATAGAAGTCTGTCTTGAAAAGAAATGCTGCTCCCACAGTTTGGTTTACAGGAGGGAATACACAGACAACTGGCTGTACAGTCGGTAGTTTCACAAGTAATACTAGGTGAGGAATATTGTCTCTAGACTTATGATCTGCATTTCCAGATCAAGTGAATAACAAATGGTCTGAATTTAGCATTGCTTTTTCCAACATTCTGAATGATCTGTCAGCTGGAAGTCAAGTGGAACATGTCAGGCTCTGTATTCAGTAATCACTCCGCACCATTATACTGAGGTATGCTTTGGCAAGCTCTCATGCACACCATACTTACTGTTTAATGCCCATCACTCTGGCTGCATCTCTGACAGCCCATTTAACCATTCGGATTAGTTGACCTCAGAGGAGAGGAGACAGTGCATTCCAAGCAATCTATGAAATGCACTACAACCACACAATTATAGAATGCATGGTAACATAATAAACCACAGATATAGATATAGACTTAAACAAGTCTAGATCAACACATGCCATGCAGTTTCTATGTACTGTTGCTAACACCACTAGCTCTGAAGCTGTTTACTTAATTTGGCACTACTTTTCCACAAGACGAAAAGCAGGTCAGAAAACAAACCTAAACACATTCTCGGCACATTGTAATATAGGCCTGAGGAGGCCGAACCTTCCATGCTCTATTGAATTAAATACTTATGGTTGCATATGCATGTTAAAAAGCTTAATTGCTTTGTCTCAGGGGCCACAGTCCTCCCTGATGAACACACAGGCATTGACAAAGCTGGTAAGGGCAGAGAGGGCAGAAAGATTGACTAAGCCACGTGAGAAGCCCCTCCATGGACTGTGGTACTCCCTGATGCTTGCATAATGTGACAACACATCTGACAACCACCTTAGTCACTGCTTGCTAACCTGCTAAAGCAGAGATGGCTTGACCCTGTCCTAAACCCACCTTGCCAGCTTTCTTTTACACCTAAACTTTGTAAGTTAGGAGTGATCCAAAGGTGGGAAAGAGCTAGCACTTCATGGCTTGGTTTGATCTTGGCTGCAAGCCAGCTGCCTGCAGCAAGCTCAGGAACTGGCTTCAAGTTGCAGGTGGCTGTGGTGAACTTCATAAACCTTCAGCTTATGAACTAACTTGGAATAATTCTTAAATTTGTGAGCTGTGATGAGCAAGAGCTTTGTTAGCACCGAGCATCCTCGATCGGGCCAATTTCAACTGTGGGATTGCGAGTGGGTCAAGTGGCTAATGGCCATGACCCTTCTTACGGAAATCTCCAGTATCCTACTTCTCAGAGCTGTGATTGAGCTGTAAACAATAAACAGAACTTTAACCTTTGGCAGTCATGGACCTGTTGGTTTATTTTTTGATTTACAGAGGTCGTATTTACTTAAAAAAATCAAAGAGCAACACATGGGATAACAACTGCATGTGACAAAAAGTAGTTAATGCCAGAGAGAGTCAAAGTCCAACAGCACTTAGCAAGAGGCCACAGGGCCTGATCGGCTCATGGTAACCATAAACATATGTGAGGTGTAAACGGCAGAGTCTGTCTAGCCAGCCACATAAAAACAAAATTATTATTTTCACACCCACCCGTTCACTTAAAAGCTCTTTCAGACTGGCGCAAGTTCATTGATGGGCCATGGCCACTTCATTAGGGGTTTTAAGATCAACCTGCTGGCAGAGTGGGCAGCTTTCAATTAGGAGGCCCTAACAAAGGCCTTTCAGGTAGTTCCATGCTGTAGACTTGTGAGAAAGAAGCTAGACCACTATATATTTTTTGTAGAGAAAACTTCTCACTGAGGAGAAAATTAGGATAACCATTCAAAATCATAATATATAAGCAAAGGCGAGCGATAACCTTTTCTCCCCCACCTGCAGATTATATCCAAAACCTATATTATGATGGGTAAACAGGAAGATGGAACAGAAAACATCAGCAAACAAAACTGAATGGAACACTATAAACCAAAAAAGGCTGACATGTGACCATCACACCGGTCCTGCTTGTTGAATATATCATTGCAAAGCTGTTATAACAGTTTCTAGGAAGCCTTTCCACAAGATTTTTAAGGTTGCCTGTGGGAATTCTGGTAGGTTTCTCTGGTATCCGCCAAAGCCGGATTCAACGCCAGACTGCCAGTCAGTGAAGTGTGATTCATCACTCCAGAGGGCACCGTTTCAGAGAATGGGATGCTTTACACCACTTCAGCCAGCACTTAGCATTGCACATAGTGATCTCGGGCTTGTGTGCAACCACTTGGCCATGGAGACCCATTTCATGAAGGTCCCGAAAGACAGCTCTTGTGCTGTTGTTGCTTCCAAAGGCAGTCTGTATGAGCATACATGTTTGAGTTGTTGCTAGTACATGTTTCCTTTTCAGAATAGTAGCATTTACAGAGGAAACGACTTATGGCATCCTATGAGAGTGGTGCATTTAAAACCATCAAGCTCTCCGGTATGAAGCATTCTATTGTCTATTACTTGTCTATGGGGACTGCATTGCCGTGGGTGTGATTTAAACACCTGAATTCCATAATTAAAAGGGTTGTCCACATACTTTTGGCCATACAGTGCACATCATAGTATCCATGTGTTTGAGAGTGAAAAGAGGGGAAAAACAATCCTGTACTGTACACCGTATACTTTTGTGCCTCAGAGGCACAGTTGTATTGATATTAGCTTTCAGTGCCTTGTATTTCAGAGAGACAGCCGAAGACTTTGTCTGTCGCTACAAGGCCCCTCAACTCAGCTGCCATGTCTCAGTCAGGCTCTGAATGCCAATCAGTGAAACCACAAGTATCAAGGCCTGAGGTTTCAATATTTAAACGATCCACTCACTGTCTCTAACACACATACCCAGACCACTACAGAAAATGGCCATGTTGATGAGACTCATTCAGATAGCCACGTCAGTGGGGCTTGGCTAAGTCTGGATTCAATGAGGAAGGATCGGGGATGTTTGGAAGATCGTTCCACCACAAGAGGAGCACATGCGGGTTCGGGCCATTCTTTCCCAGCAAGTCACTACTTTAAACGAAAATATTTGTGCAGAAGGGATATGCTGGGAGAGAGAGAAAACATGTTTATTGGTAGTACAAAATGACTCACATTTAGCAAGAGGCTACACTCAGAGCTTCAACTAAACAAATGGAACCAGAAACAGAACTGAACCTCTGAGAATGCACTTACAGAAACAGAATTAAAAGGGTGTGAAAGTAGCAACAGCTAAATTAACACGGCCACAAAGTAAGAAAGCCAGCGGCTGCCAATGAGCACTCAATGCATTGGAAGGATGCGAAAAGGAAATCCAACAAAAGTTGAAACAGTAGACTCCACTGAGACTTATTGCATGTTCCAATAAAGTTAATGTTCTCTCTCTCATTTTGGCCTTTCTTCAACCAAGTTGCACATGATCAAATGTGACTGTAACATGAGCAAATGTTCACAGTTTTGTTATTTGTCAAGGTCAAACTCACGTCTGTTAAGAATGTAAGTAAAGTTGAGGGGAAATGTTTTAAACAAAAAAACAACTATTATCACATTCATCCACAGTATAACACCAACAGTAAAAATAACAGTAATACTAATCATTTGTCCACAAGGCAATCCAGTACAAAAGCAGATGTGCTTATTTTGCAGGTATATTGATCAACAAATCCTGCAACTATTCCATGTTCCATTTAAAGATAAGGCACACTTTGTTTTATACTACGCTGCACTAATACAACTTTTAAAATATGTTATTTTAGAAAAAAATACACTCAAATACATTACATTACATACACTCAATCTCATTAATCTCCTGCTTTAGAAGGACATTTTCTTGAGTTTGCATGTTATTCTTTTCAGTGATTGTAACACTATCAAGTACAGTCAGTAAGGGAAGCAGTACACTCAGTGCTTAACCTCAGACTCTGCCTACGAGCTCAGCCATTGGCTCCTAATCTGCTAAATGCCGTTTCACTACATCTCATGACTCTCTACATCTGGTTTAGTTACAGTGTGCTCTATACAAATGACATGTAAATGTGGTACTAGCAGGCTGGCGTTTGATTTCACACACATTCACAATTAGCACTCGAAACCCTGCTTGTGTCCATCATATCATATGAAAGTTTCATAAATCAGACATGGAGAATTGAGAACTGTTTATGTTATTTGATTTGGTCAAATCTGTGCCCTGATTTACACCACTTTGTATACTGTGCTCAGATAAGAGGCAATGGCACTTTTTCCTCAAAGTGGGAACCTACTACACAAAATCCACTTTGTGATCCGTGTACATGAGTGGACATGCTGTACAGGACAGTGCTGGAGTCATATTTAGGCTGCTTTCACTCAGGCTAAGACTGCAGACAGTCTCTTTCTAGTGTTCGTTGTAACACGTCATATATGATTATCCTGAGCTTTGGTAGTGTTGCAATGGTGGAAGAAGTCATTTCGCCGTGAGGTTAAACATGATACCGTGAAGAGGATGAAACATACAGGGACTTGACACAAAATGATCAGAACATGGTTACTGAACAGCATGCAAGTATTAACATTATAAGGATCAGAAATTGTGTAAGGACTTCTACCACCTTTGTGATTCAGCCTTTTTTGACAAACCAAACGTCCAAGATTTGGAGGATCAGACACTTGCAACTCTGCCAATGAAGCAAGACGAGCTCAGGCAAGAGAGGCTTTTGACGTTTGCCTCATACATACACTCAAAACAAATGAATCATTCTGGGGAGGAACACTCCTGGAGACAGAAAGGGAGAGACGAACAGGTTTCCCCAGAAATTTGATCGTCCCCTGACGAGTCTGAGCTCATTGCTCTGCTTCTGTCAGCATCACTGAGACACTTTTGGCTGGATAGGAGTGTTTTTGTGCCTATTTATACAAGGCGTGACTCAGCTGTTGAGCAACAGTAGAGAAACGAAAGAATTAAGGAATACACACAGATTAACAAATGGTACAACACAAAAATATCATCCCTCTGGCAGGCAGCAATTTATTCAGCATGACCATAACAGGGAAGTGAATCCTTACCATTTGTTTCTCAGTAAACATGAGCAAAACATGGATTTTGAAACAACGTCATACAGTATACAGTCATACAGTAGTAAGGTAGTAGCAGATACACAGTAGTAAGCAGTAGCAAATACAGTGTTCTGAGCTCTGAGTTCTCTCTCAGGATACAGTCCATATACATCAATCACCACACAGTAAGAGTCAAGCACCACAGAGTAAGAGTCAAGCAAAAAAGAAAAGTGGTACGTTCTAGGATAAATCCCAACTGGTGTGTGTAAGGCCATTCGGGGTCCAAGAAGCAACAACTACCCTTGAGCAAAGCAGTTACATTAACCCCCGAAGGTTAAGACTTCAAAGATAAATGCTGAACAAGATCAAGGTCCAGCTCAGAAAAGACCAAAGCATCTACAGTATATCGCTACTAACATAAACAGGATTCTATCTATTTAGTCTGCAAAACAGTGCAATACAGTGAAACGTTTTCAGGACAGCATGATTCTGTGCCATGTCCCCACGCGTCCCAATTCACAGCCAAAGCTTCAGAGCTTGCACTCCCACTTTTCCTGGGGCTGGGCCCCTTTGGGGAATACAGCTAAATGAGCCCCAGTAGGCATGAGTAGTCTTCAATGCAGCTCAAAGCAGTGACTTCATCCCCATTTGTTTGCGGCCACGGCCTGTGAACCCTATCAACGGGCCTCAGCCAGAAGGAGAGCTCACAATGGGCAGAGTGTTTGACCAGTACAGTAGCTCAAATGGCCGGGCACGCCAGCGCTTCTAGATTCGCAACGGAACAAAATAAAGTCAAAGCATTTAGACAGACATTCACACAAGCCCATTCAGTCTTCCCACAGGGAGCAATTCTACATTCAGGGGGGAAAATATGATCTGAGAGCAATCAGCATCTACGGAAAAATGAATTGGCCTCAGTGCTCACACAAAAAACAGTAAGGGATTTTTTTTTTTTTGCATGCCTCGCCTTGAGTTTCACTTGTCTTTGTCTACAGGCAGTCTGTGCAACTCTCTCTTCTGAGAAAGATCAGATTAGAAGATCTAAACCAAAACAGAAATATGTCAATTTACGAGTGAAGCTTCAGGAAAACACTTAATTATTTAATCAAGTCTGAAAAAAATCCACTTAAATCTTACATAATTTATAGCCTTGCAGTAAATAAGTTGAGGGGAGGGGTTGAGGGGTAACAGCGCTAGAGACAGAGAGATCAGAATGTATTTACAGTATAACTAATGAGTGGATGAATGGGAAAATCAGTTTAAACAAAAAGAAGAGAAAACCCCACATTAAAGAAAGTTAGAAAAGCTAGACTGCTAAACAGCACCAAGGTTTTTGATGCGTCTAAGCCATTGAGGTGTGTTTGAATAAACCTGGATTAGGAAAATACAAATGTTCTCATCTCCGTAAATCCCTCTCTCCGCAGATAGAATTACTCATCCGGCGACAAAACAAGAGACCTTAAGCTAGCACTAAAATTCTCTTAGCTTGGGTTTCTTCATCTTAAGCAAGCACCCTTTCATGAGTGCCACCGATTAAGAATTAAACACACGCCTGCTGGCCATTTGGGGGTGGGGGTGTATACAGCGTTGTTTTTACGATTGCAGCAACACCTGACTCCCACACTATCTTACTGATTACAGCCCAGGAAGGCAATGTGCTGCAAACCACGTATGCAATATGGTGCAATCCCCTGTTGCAGACGATACAGTTATGTGGATGGAAAGATTACAGAGATTCACATGAGCTGCTATTTAGTTGCTGAGGCTGGCAACTTTGGGAACAATTTCTGTTAAGACAGAGAGGGAGGTCTGGGAAGAACCTTGGTGAAATTTTAGCACAGCAGACTGAATTAAAATGCTCTACTTAGAAAGCTGGTGGTGTAAGTTAGAATATAGGTGGTGTAAGATGTTGCTGAGATGTTTAGGACAAAATTTAAAATGGCTTTTTCAGACTACAAAAACACAGCAGCCCTTGGTATTTCCAGCAAACCCAAGTGAACAGAAAAACACCTGTCCAGAAAGAAAAGAGGGGAAAAAAAACCCTCACCGTTAAGTCGAGTCACAGTGGCAGTTAAAAGGTGTAGAAACTTTTGAATGATGCATTACTGCCACATGTTAAGTTAATTAAATGGCATATGGTAAGACTGGCAAGGCTTTCTACTCATAAAGCTATAAACAGAAAACTAAAATTTATAACTTGGGTCGTAAAAGTGGACCTTTGATTCTAATTTACTTTATGGCCCTGACATTCTTTAATATGGTTCAATCAGTAACTAGTAGAGTCTATTTGTGACCCTAGTTACTGTGCCCCTGTGCTGCCAAGTACAGTGTGAGAATGAAACGTAACATTGTACTCATCCTCTGTCGAAGCTGGCAACTGGACAACGCTATTAAAGAGGTCAGATTCCAGCCTCGCTAACTGGCACGCAGCATCTGAGTAAACAGAACTCAATGACCGGACGCCTTATGGGCGCAGCCAGTAGGAATGGGCATTACTTTGTATGTTGTATGAGAAAATGGAAAAACTATTTTGATACATCTCTCGATGTCCTTTGGCATTCTGAAACCCCACTAAAGATCCATTACTACACTACAGTTCAACAGTTTAAGAGAATAATATTTCAACTGATTTTAGACAATAGCATTATTGTTAACTTGGTACAAAAAAGGGCAAATGACTGGTCATTTTTTAAGGCACATGCGGCATCATTTAGTATTGACAAGGCAGCAACATTGAGCGTGAAGTTAGTGGAAGTAAAGGATGCCAAAGCCATGCATCTGGTGCTTTTTCAAATTCAACTTACTCTAATAATGAACAGCTGAGCTGATCAGAATGAATTACCTCTGGGATGGAGGCTGTTAGTTTGTTTGTCATCAATGATGCAAATGCTTAATTCTCGTTTTTGATAAGGATGAGCACATGTGAATGGTTTTCAGGTATGTCTGTATTAATATGAGATTTGAGTCACTCAGCTAGAATCACTATGGAGAATGGGAAGAATCGCTATGAAGCCATGAGACTTACAATATGAATGTAGCCTAATTCTTAGAGATGTTTAAAAATTCGGTGGTTTCGCACTTTTGGTTTATGGAGCCCGCCTGGATGTCATACAAGCATAAAAATACGGCCCCAATTCGAAGAACAGGGTTAACATCTGTAGCAGGTGGTCTAGCATGGCTCAGAACTGAGATGAGGCAGTCATAAGAGAGAGTGACCGAGTAATCGGCAGATTCTGCACACCTGTTTCTTGTTCCACCCATAAGCCCTTAAATTAATTCACTTCTGTGTTCACCACAGTAGGCTCCTTAAAGTTAGAAAGAATGACAGTTAATGGGTCTTAACTTAAAGTATGCTTTTGTGATTTTAAATGTGCTTTTTTGTCATTTGCTGTTATTTCTATGTTCATGTTAGTGAGAATTTCATAAGGCAGGATTTTTGTACTAACCAAGACAACTTTAGCCCAAAGTATGAACTGTCCAGAAGCAAAATCTCTGATCTCTTCTCCTATTGGACAGGCTTGGTCAATAAACATGTCTTACTCTGAAATCCTGCTTTCTTGAAATTCCATTCTGATCTCAGATCAGGAAGGAAAACTGAAACTCCCCTCATTCTTGCTTCTATCTCTGCCCACTTTGTCTCTCCCCAGTCAGTTATGACAGAATCAAATCATTAGTGTTAAATTCTTAGTAATTCTGTGCATAGGATTCCAGCATAACTATAGCATGTACACTTATGGTGAGGGTAGCTACAAAAACACACACACACAGGGGATCAGTGATCAGTGTAATACAGTGTAATACAAAGAAGACATTAATTGCCCACTGTTGCTGCATCATACATCAGGGCGTTATCCTGTGATGCATCTCTCGATCTTATCAAGCAAAGGAGGTATGAGGGCAGTTCAGGTAAATGTTCAGGTAAAGCTGGCTTCAATCCCAGCTATACTTATCCAACAGCAGGATCTACTCTAAAGAGGAGTGAGCCGTTTTGGGAGGTTAATTTGACTGCAGATCATGTGACACTGAACTTGCCAGGCAAAAACATCAAACATGATATAAACTGGATTAACAAACCTAACCCTCAAGTTGGACAGGCCTACAACTTCATGGCCAGATGCATATTTGCCATAAACCCTTTTCAATTGAATTTTCAGCTGTAAACAGCAAAAGTGAAATAATTAAATGATCGTGGCAGCGAGTGCAAACAGATAAAGTGACTTTCCCTTTAATCTCGTCAAACAGTTAAGTTTTGTCGGTAAACTTGCAGACAATCTTTTACGGGAAGAAGAGAAGTCAATATTGTTCCACTCTGTCCAAACAGATGGCTTTAAACAGCTGAAAAACAGGGCCAAGTTAGTTTGTGTTTAATGTGCGACAAAATATTCTTTATAGGGTTTAAATCTGAACTCTGACCAGGCAAAACATTCAATAAAAAGCATTGTACTTTGTGCTTTGCTACTTTTTTATCTGGAAGTGTATATTTCAGCTTTTTGGCATGTCTGTCCTCTTCCTCTTCTTGTTTAAGATATTTGAAGCAGTGCTAAACAGGCTCTCACTGTCCATACACGCAGGGCCTAGAGAGGTAGGCTTGAGCTACTTCGGCAAGAAGGGGAAAGCTCTTATCGCTCTGCCAGTAAGTCAGTGCCTGTGCACTACACTGAATGGCTGTCTCTGGTAGAAACACACTTCAGATATGATCAGTTTATTGTTTTCACAGTCCTCTGCATTTTCCTAGAGTGTTTCATTGTGCATATCAGGTGAGAAACTCACTTCATTATCTCCACAGTGTGGTAGCTTATAGTCATTATAATGTTACCCATCTTAGCTTCTGATACTCATTCCACTCGGTAGTATAATGTACTAAACTGTAGTATCTACTTAATTATGTTAAGAGGTAAAACACTGCTTACTTTGTTTCCTTTGTTTTTCTTTCAGACTTTGTGAACTCGGCTTGAAATGTTGTACATGGAACGAATGGCTCTCACTGTAGAAATATTGGCTGGTTGCATATAAGTAGGAATTCTGTGCATAGGATTCCAGCATAACTATAGTGTATACACTGGCAGCGAGGCAGCTACAAAACATACACACAAGATCAGTGTATGACAAAATAGACGTTAACTGACCACTGTTGCTGCATCATACATGGGGCCGTAATCCTGTGATACATCTTTCATTCTGATCAAGCAAAGCAGGTATGAGGGCAGTTGGGCATGCAAATGTCCATCACTGAATGGCTCTCACTGTAAATACATCAGCAAATATAAACCAGCCAATTCCATAATTCCCACTCCCTCACATAATCCCACTGCCGCAAACCTTACAATACTACCACCTGGGAGACGACATCTAGGAGACATAGGTCTTACCCAGCTTTTACTAGACCATTCACCAGGGCTTATTTTAACTTAGCTTGGAGTACCTCTTCTTGTTCAAACCTCTGTTTCCATGGCAACGCCACAAGCCCCACAGATGATGAATGAAGAGCGCTCCACTTGTGGTCCGCCCACTACCACAGCAACGGTGACAAGGCGCTACTTCCCTCGTGCGTCACGGATGACGAAAAACCCAACGCTGCAAGAACTGTCCTTTCAGCAGGAGACGATACGGTCAGAGAACAGGAGATGATAGTCACTGTACACTTTCCATAGTCGTGTCCAGGTGGGTACTATAACAAGGGACACAAATGACCAGTCTCCTGGCAAAACATTCACGGCAATGGACAAAGAGAAAGTGGAGTAATCTGAAGCTGTGATTATAACACCGCAGGCCACACACAAATACATAAACACAGATACAGCAGGATGGCTATGGTTAAGGGTTTAGCAGGAGGACAGGGGTAGCATGCTCCAACACGCAGAATTAAAGAAACATTAGGCCCTTGAGCTGACATGGGGGGCCGCATGCAGGAAGGATGGAGGGGAGGGGGTGTTAAATAAAACATCAAACGCTCCTATTTGGAATCAAACACAGGCTAAAAGACCAGCATCATGGAGCTGTGAAGGAGAAACAGCCTAAATGTGTGAAACCAAGCCAAAAGGCTCGGAGGAAAAGAAAGCATTCTAGGACTGAACTGCAGCATGTTAAACATGTTCTTTCACTCTTTCTGTCTCACGCACAAACACAGACAGACATAAACACAGACATAGACACACACGTGCGCGCACACACTCTTTCCATTCTGTTGCCATGGAGACTGCTGCATGCCCTGGAGATTTGAAGCCAGGAGGAGGGATCCCCCACCTTGTGTTGCTATACCTGGCAGCAAACCGAGACAGCACTTCCAAACGGGAGCTGAAGCAACACAAAGAACACAAAAAGGGAGAAACCGCCAAAGAAGAGAGAACACAAGAAACTAAGAGGAACAAGAAACAGGAGACGCTGTTACGGGGTTATAATCACGTAATGGTACGTGACTCTGTACATGATTCTGTCTAACTATGTTCCCACCACACATTGTTTCCTGTATGTGAACAAAACTGCAACTCCAGTAGATATTATCAAGGATCACAAACAAATAACAGTCTGAACACAATGCAAACTCGGAACAACGCAACAAAAACAACAAAACAACCATGAAACAGGCACCGAAAGAGGCACAGGGGCATGTCACAAGTGGCTCATGAAACACTAGACTTTAATCCTGCTCATCTACAGGTTTCGCTATATGATGTGAAACAACGTCAACAGCTTTTCAATCTGACACATGATACTAAGGGGTTTTTTTTCTTACATGCCTAGTTGTCACAAAAGTGTGTGGAGCACTGTGTTTGCGTGAGTGTCCATGAGAATGTGATGCAACCACAGAAATCAGAGAACCAGCCTCCCACCGGGTACCCACCCACAGTCCGGCTGAGGCAGGCTGTGTGGCTCTATTTCAGATATGGCAGCACCAAAACTTACACAATCGCTCCCTACTTCTCCACCCGGGCCAAGCTGACCTCCACTGGGACAAAAGCTGAACCCCCTCACCCTAACCGTTCCATAGACACACTCACACAGACTCACACACACACACTCTCACACACTCACACACACTCACACAATTAGTTTCCCATGACAGTGGCAGCATAAAACTGCAAATGAGTCCCAGAAGCTCTCCCCTTACTTGAGCCACAATAAACAACATTAAAAAGCCTTGGCCAAAAGAATTCATGTACAAACGCTTTGCAAACAGCTCTTAACAGCTCTTTTCTGGTTTGCTTCAGGTTTCAGGCTTCGGCCGATTGATAATAGTATAGTCAATGTCTGTGTCCATTTATACTGACTGTCAGTCGAGCTGGGCAATTTAAATGTCTAAAAATACGAGTACACAAAAGACACTCTTAGCTGGATATTTCTTGGTGGTGGACCATGTTTGATTGGCCAATCTACTGCGAATTGTTGGACAACTTCAGTGTCTGAAAACTCGTTGTTGGGGGCTTTAATATGCGCAAACGTAATTATATTTGTCTCACAATTGTTTTCATGTACTGCGCAACATTACTTCATGTCCTCAGTCAGCCGTGATGTGCTGTCTGGCTTCAGAACATTCTGAAGCAGAGCAAGGTAGATTTTTTTCTTTTCCCAACTGTTGTCCTACTTGTTTAACTGAAATCCAATAAGCAGCCTCGCACACGCAAAACAGCTTTCTTGAAATCTGAACGGGGGCTTAAAAAAATTGAACGCTGGAATTCCATTAGTTATTAAAGCAAGACTACGCACAAATACAGTAACAGTAGCCTTTAGGCTACTAATAAGTAAGTAAACAAGAAGCAATTTACAGGCTGTGAAGATGATTTATTAAACCTACAACAAAACTACCAAACAATACCAAGAACTCCAAACCAAAGCAAGTATATCTGTACAAAGAACCTATTTTCTGACTATTTTTCTGTTTATTTGCTTTGGTTTAGGTGGACATATTAAGACATCTGGCAATATGATAAGCATAAGCAAGATATAGGGGTTATGATTCCATATATCACTATACTGTAAGTAAGGCAATACGTGATTTTTATATCAATTTTTTAATGTTGTTTATGTTTTATGTAGTATAAAAACCACAGTGCATATGCATAGGTTTGCTAATGCTAACGTTAGCTGTGCACCCTTACACAACCTGATTACATTAGAGTGAAAGAGTCTAATGACAGGAGACAGATTACAACACTTCTAAGTGGCAGTCAGGGATTTAAACACGACATCAAATGAACCACTGTCGGTCACTAATCTTTGCATGTAAACTATTCATTTCAAATCTATACTGTGTTTTCAAGAATCAATACACAAAAATAATACTGTAATAATAAATATTTATAATATTTTCTTATGCACCAAGTAGGCAGGTAGTAGGTACTTACAACATAACAGGTCATGTGGAAACGGGTTGCCTGAGAAAGGTGCTTTTTTGTGCATTGAAAATGGGTTCAGATGCGTTATTTATTTATTTATTTATTATTTATTTATTTATATGTTTATTTGTTTTTGAAAAGTGTCTTGTCTACTTCCCACCTCCACCAAAAAAGACATATAATAGTATCATTAATTGAAGATGGCTAGAGGGTACGACCAGATGATGGTGTATTGCATTTAAAAAATTAAATATAATCCATTGTGCCAATTCTAATGAAGTTTCTCTTCAATCTTCTGGTTTTAATGAATGCAATTTTTTGGATGGATGGCTGCTGTGCTTTCCAGCGTAAACAGTTTAGATTAATGGCAAAGCCAGGACCTGTTTGATAATGGACTTAATGTCTGTCAGGCAATTACTACCATCACAGAGGCACATGGATGCCATTAAAGTGCCTATCTGAACTCTGATGACATCAGATTATGAGCCTTCAATCGCTAACTGAGAGAGAGAGAGCGAGAGAGAGGGGAAAAAATGGGAGAGAGTGCATGCACAAGAGCTGGGGCAACTGCTACACATCATTAAGCACAAAAAGAGTAGAGAAAGCTGCCCGATGGGGGCAGGCTGTAAATTTAGAACTTCGCCCCCTTTTCATTAAACCAAAAGGCCTTTGGGTTTTTCACCACATAAAAATCAAACCCCTCTTACAGCCAGTGCCGACAATTAGGGCCTACCACTGCACCCTCTGGGCGGAGGGAAAAGGGGCGAAGGACCCTGCTGGGCGTGTTCACATTTTGTGTGGTCAAGAGCGCTTGCAGCAATATTCCACTGGTACGCAGCAAGGGCTCTAGGTCTTTGTTGTGTGTTTTTCCCTTCAATACACCACCACACCATCTGCAGCACCTGGCATCATTTTGCCTTTTTGGGGGCAATTGAAAGGATTTTGTATGCAACTCTGTCATGTCCCTTTCAAGCCCATCACAGAACTGCATGGATAAGAGTCAAAGCCAAAAAATGCAGCCATCGCAGCCTGTCATTTCCTTCCTGCTCCAGAGGCCAGTGATGAATGTGCACACATTTCTAGGTGACTATTAATAGGAGCCTGTATAGGCCTAGGTGTATAGAGATGAGAGGCTGCTTCAGCACTCCCACTTTACTAGAGCCAGCGCAACACTGGCCTTAATGTTCCTTTGTCTCTCTTTGTCTAGCATCTTTTCATTTCTCTCTCTCTCTCTCTCTCTCTCTCTCTGTAAAAGAGCAACAGGTTATCAGAATGGGTGCTGAGGAACAGAGTAGATGCTTAATGGCTGGACAGATGGTCAACCACAGGCCAAGCTATAAGAGTACACTGCCTATTAAGTGTTTAGGGATCCATTTATCATTTTGAAATGTCTTGCAGTTAAGATTTACATTTTGAAATGTTCTTGCAGTTAAGATTTACATTTTATGTTACTATAAATCTGCTACATACTGATTCCTATATTTACATTTTGCAAAAACAAAACTTCAGTGCTGTCCTTGTTATGAAAGGACACTGAGCCTAATATTGTCACTGTCAAAAATAAATCTCTTATACACCTAAATAAATCCAAAATTTTTAAATAAGATTTATATTTATAGATAAAGTTAAAAGTTAAGAGAACGAACCGAAACAGTCCAAACTACTGTCCAAAGATCTTGTATAATAGCCATTCAACTTCCACACTTATAATATTTGTGTGGTTTTAAGAATTAAAGACAGTCATAATTCCTTTTCATATGAACATTTTACAACCTGCCTTCATCCTTTAGACTCAAAAACAGTTTTCATTACTGTGCCTTGAAGACTGACAGAAAAGAAATAATCTCTGTTTTGTTTGGCTGCTTAGAACTTCACTGTAAATGGGCAGGGCTAAACTACTGCAGGCTGAATAGGTGGATATATGTCCTGATAACCAACTTATTTACACCACAGAAACGATTCAAAACCCGGTGTTTTTGCAGCACAGTTTCTATTTATGAGACTTTTGAGTAGCCTTAAAAAAAATAAATAAATAAATAAACATACAATATGTTATTTGTAATAAAACACTGTAAAAACTAAGTGTGTCCAAACTTTTGATACGCTGCACACGCCATCAGGAGTCTGTAATACAAAGAAACTGAAAAAAGCGACAGCTAAGAATCAGGATGGTGTCCTAGGGGAGATGGGTAAAAATGGGTTCAAGTTCAATGTCCCTGTTCCATCATAGAAGACATCCTCCAGAGAATCGTCACCACAAACAGACACGTTCGCTGCAGCGAGAGATCAGGCATGTCTGGAGTCGTATCTGTTTCCTCTGTAAGACGTGAGAGGCACTTTCCCATCGCAGCAAAACTGGTGTGAGGAACTGCTAACAATGATAAAGCTTTTATACAGCCCTCTGAGCAGAGGATGCTGCGCTGTGACAATGGACCACAACAGGAAGCCCTTCCTCAACGCACTCTCTTTTCTTCCGCCCAGGCACCGGCTACTTACCTCGCGTGCTTGTGGCCAAGTCGGCCACTTTCTGAAAGGCGTCCAAGAAAGCGGCCACCGCCACCACTGTCGTCCTGCGAACACAAGCAGAAGCAGAAGCTGGTCAATTGTTTTGCGCCCTTATCTGCAACCCATTAAAACACACACGCACATGCACACGCTCGCGCACACGTGCCAGGGCATCTGGTCATTTGCTGTGCTTGGCCTGGGTTCAGGAACTTGTCAGAGGTGGCTTTGTTGTTTGAGGGAAATTGTCAGGATGGTGATAGGAGGGGTGTAGGTTAATGGTTATTTAAAGGCAGTTCAGTTCTTTAATGACTGCACTGAATGCTTAGTTCCTTTGTGTCGGCTTGTCTCTTTGTCTGCCAGCTGCTTAGAGAACCTTTAATGACCTCCTGTAGCTCCATAATGGGTGCAGATAAAGTCTTTGCAGACACAGCACCGAGACTGATATTGAGGAGAAAAGAGAGAAAAAAAGAAAAAAAAAAGAGAGAGAGAGAGAGGAAAAGGGGGAGGAAAAAAGGAGAGGAGAGCAGTGGAACTATAGGAATTCTTCTTCCATAGCTGGAACGCCCATTAGCAGAGGAGAGGACGTGAAATCCGATCTTGCGTATCCACAACGGAGAGGTCATGTGATGCGGCACGGCAAGCACTCGGACGAGAGCTGGAGCACGAGCCGAGGTCACCGGGATCAGATTCGCCTCCAGTGAGCGTGGCGCCGAAGGCAAAACAGATACCTTACCCAGAAGCATGCTACCATAGAGCTACACCCTGCTCTCCACTACGGCACAATGTGATCATCACACCCTGATCCACAAACAATACCTCGTGTGAGGTTAACAAAACTGAGAGAGATGAAACTACTGACAGGCAAGGGGAAAAAAACACATCCACCCAGAGGAAAGTTTTCATCTCTCACTCTCTACCTGTTTTTCCATTTCTCCTCCCATTATCACCACTTATCAAGGCCTCTAGTCCTATATCTTTCTTTTTTGGCTCCAAACAAAATGTTCCACAATGAGGCCTGTTGTTGACTCCAGGCGTTCCACACGGCTTACCATATAACAAACAGCATGTTTCTAATCAACCTAACATCATTTTAAATACCCGCATGCTCAGGAGAGCAGTCTGAAGTTAAGAGTGTGCTTCTCTCTATGATTAGAAAAAAAAAAAAACACATACACCAACAATGTCACATGATGGGTGAAGAAAGCAAAAACCCTACACATTCCTCTTTAATGTGACTGAGGAGGAGGAGGAGGAAGAGACTGGCTTGTTCATTGTTGACTGTTTTTACCTGCACATTCTTCTAGTTCTGAGTAATAACAGAAAAGAAAGGAAAAGAGAACTACACTTACTTGAGGCTTTAAAAGTGTGGATCTGTCAATCTAGCGCATAAACTAGTAGCAAACATTAAGTAAAAGAAAGAAAAACACATCCAGGAAGCAGCTGCCTTGTAGATCAGATGGGCATAAAAGCAAAAACAAACCCATGGACAGTCTGGATGACTTGCTTGTTGGTTTTTGAGAAACGCCATGCTGGTAAGATCATACAGGAAAAAGACACTAGATATTTTAACCACAAAAACACAGAGATGCCCAGAAGAGCTGTAATCTTGGAGCAAAACAGCTTAGCTGCTTTGGAAGAGGAGATGCAGGCTAAATTACAGAGCGCTTGAACTCTGGACTTCATTAGCCACTTCCCAACAAGCAGTTCCAACTGGTAATCACAAAACAAGAGCAGAAAGGCTGATGGGTCAGATGAACCCAGATCTACCCTACACCTCTGCCTCCTTCAGCACCTGAGATTTAAAAGGACGCTGTGTCGCCTTTGAGCTAGACCTTTAAATACAGACTATTTGGAGAAAAGTAGAGGTTATGTGTGCTAACTCTGTAGACCTTTTTACTGTGAAGACTCGCTGCCCTGACCTTTTTCAAACCCCCTCCGCACTACTGTACCACGTAGGCTATGAAAGAATGGCTTCTACGCCCAAAAGGGGACCTGAAAGTCCAAAAGGTAGCCATTTGGGATCCAGTTCGAAGTCCCTTGTAACTCTGGGGTTTCCCCCCTCCTAATTTAATGCTATTTTTTGGGTGCTCATCTGAAGGTTGTGAATAACAGATGGCTAGAAAGGAATTCCACAAAAGTCCTGCATAATGTCAAATAAAGTCATTCAGTGATGTTATGTAAAATGTGCCATTCTAGAAAAAAAGCCAATGGGTAGCATTAAGTATACGGAGGGAGTTATAGGTCAAAATAGGTCCCAAAGAAACCACTAGGCTATTTCATCATTAACAACCATACAAATAAAATTAATGTAGGCTCACTGGTCATTTTGGATATTAAATATCAAAGCTATTCACATTTACTGTAGACATTTAGAAGCCTGCGTCATATCACAACCACAGCAAAGCAGAGTCTACAAGTTCTCTACAATGAACCATTTCACATCAATCCAAACCGAATTACTTAGTTTACATCTCAACAACTGAATTATGCATAAAATGTTGTATAGTTAGTGTAATGTCTTTATTAATCAAGATGATTTTTGCTCCATTCAGGTGATTGTTGGAAAATGTGGTCATAATATGGAAAAAGAAAGAATACTTTTTATTTATTCTACTGTTTAAAAAAAGAAATGTATTAATGTCTTCCTGCTCTCAATGCCATATAAACCTCCTTCAGGTCGTCAGGTGCGAATCAGATGTGTTAGAGCAGGAGAAAACACTAAAACTGTCAGAATGGAGAATCCAGGACTAGGACACTCCTCTTAACAATCTAGCAGAGACTATCACAGCTAACTGTACAATGCCATCACGACCTCTGTACCTCTGGCCTTCCTATTCATACTGAATCATTTCTTACTCATCAAACAGACCTGTTTGCACAATGAGGGCTCGTATGTTTGCCACTCCTTGTGCAAACTGAGCTAGTGTCATGAGTGGGCCCAAGTTACTCAACGCAAAACAGGGCTTGGAGGATCTATAAAGCGTCTGGGGGAAGACCTGCTTATTAGAACATTTTGACTTTATAACGCAACTGTGAATTAAGGCCTAAGTCACATGTCACTGCAAACTTTTAATGTGGCAGCCAAGTTGGCTGGAATGCATGACATTTGATTAGATGATCATTAATCCAGACACGTCAGGCAATCTCCATTTTGTGACAGCTTATATTTTGGATATCACATGGCTTGAGAAAACATCCCCACATCCCCAGACGCTGATCACAGAAAGCAATCACAGTCATTTCCAGCTATATGCCATCAATACAATTTAGTGAGTTTCAGGCTTCAAGTCATAACACTGTTTAGGCAGCATCCTGGAACAGTGATGTGTTGATATCCTTAAATGGATATTAAATTCTATAGAATGCTTTGAAAACCTGAACACATAAGACAGCGGACTATTTTGACAGAAGGTCCTTCATGACCTGGATTTTACAAATTTAAGGTCTAGCTGCAGACTGCCATCAGATTAGTGAAGAAGGAATGAAAGGCACCTCAGTTCCTTCCAGCAAAGAATCAAGTCTGGCTTAAGTGTGCTTTATCTGTTCTCCATCAACATGTACAGTAGCTGTGTAGACATATATACTATGTGTAGAGATATATACTAACGTATACCGAAATGATTTTGGGAGAACATTGCGCCTTTTATGACCATTACTCTGACTGAGATTTAAGGCTTGAACACTGAATATAGTGCCTGGATTGCCAGTTATGTGGTTGTGTCATCATATACACAGAACCTGTGTTTCGGTTGTGTCTAACCCATCAACTGGCACTTCATGAACCTGGTGTTCTTACATTTTACTACTTAAAAAAGACAATATTCTTTTCTCTTCTGCTCTTCCGATTTAAAGACTGTAACCGTGTCTCTAGGTCTTCAGCGATGGTAATTATGACCACAGAACCACTCTTGACTGGATTTTTCTAGGTAGGGACCACTTTTGATCTAGCAGTCTTGTTAAAAAAAAAAACCCAGTAACATTGCTGTGTCTAACTCATGCCAGCACCGCACACTCCCACATCGCTACCATGTCAGTGTCACTGCTGTGCTGAGAACCGTCTGCCATTCTTAAACTGACCAGTTAGGGGAATAACAAGGTAGGGGATTTTGAACCCATGAATGTCTGTGTTTGCAATGTAGGTCTCTGCAAAATCGTACAAGTACTTTCCTAACAAACAGCTCAACACTTCATTGTATCATTATAACAATCTATGATAAAAAGCCATTTATAACAGTGTGCAACAGGGCCATTACCATGAACTCAAATCTATCAACAATAGCTAAATCATATGTAAATTATCCAGTGTTATCCGGCTCGACTTATAGTTTATTAATAAAACTGGTCTAGCATGAGAAAAATCAATCATCAGAACCCATTTTAGAATGACTAATCAGCTCTCTCTGTTCTCATCCAATACATCAAACTAGAAACCTAACACTAGAAAACTAACCACAGCAGCCCTGCTCACCCCTCTGCATAAATGCTTGCTGCTTTACACATTTCAGTTTAACGTCCTATACTCAAGTCATAAATTAGGACTAGGGAGAGGAATGATTTACAGATGAACAAAAAAAACATTATGTTTATTTCATTGTTAGTAAACAACAGTTACTATTTTATTGGATAGGGTAATCATTCAAGTTAAGACTCAAGTTAAGGTTTTGAATTGGACCCATGAGGGCACAAAAGGCAACTGATTCTACTAGATAGGTCTACTACAAATAAAGCACAGACACAGTCCATAAGTAGACTAACAGAATGATCATCAAAAACTGTCGATACAACGATTTTATCTAACTTCAACCATCATTCTTAATGACAGTTTTTTTGATTATGAAGCTGGCTACTGACAGAAGTGTGACACCAATAAGTCTTACCTGATCTGAGACTGCAACTTCCCTGCTTTGCTGATGAAGTCTTCCCAGATCGGATAACTGCTCTGTGGATACACAAACATAGGACTGGTCAGTTTATATAGTTGCTGAATGTTTAATAAAATGTTGAGTAACAGCCAAATTCACAAATTCAGTTCTAGATGCAATCAATAGCCTGGAACTAATCAAGACTCGATGTGATACATTACAAGCAAACAATGGAGTACAAGTGGAATATGATGCCTGATGGGATAAAGTTACATTCAGTACATGGGACTGAACTCAAGAGCAACTGCTTATACACAAAATAGTTCAAGTTCAAACAAAAGTTGATTCCAACTTTTCCTGCAGAGCTCCTTAAAAAAAGGAAAGATGGTAAGCACTGGCTGTTCATATCAGTGACTTCAGGAATGTGAGGCCGTGCAACTTAATCTGCTTAAGGTGAAAGAGAGAGAGATAGAGAGACAACTGGCCCCCCAGGACAGGCCTCTCTAGTACAGGCTCCTGTCATCTGACGTTTCCATTGGTTGGCAACCTGGGACCAGGTCAGAATCTCTACATGTTAGGGCTAAACTTTACAAACTTTTACTAGAAGGATTATAGCCTAATGGTATTTAAAGTTGTACTATATCACGGTTGAGTTACATTTTGGTGGGATTACATTTGATGGTGCGTGTGAGATTTCTACGTAAGTGGTAATTTAACACATCATATCAGGGCAATAAGGACAGAGGGACATCTGATCCTAGATCAGCCCTCTTAGTCTCCTATTCTTTGTCAAGGCAAGCTGTGGAAGCCTTTGCAATTGCTGCTGAATATTTCACGGGCCTGGAAAGTTTACCCCCTGCTGGGGTACTACACATCATCGGCAACAATGGAGCAGCTCGAGACAACAGTGTGAAAGGGTCGCATGACTGAGGCACTTGATTTTGTTCTTTTGCATTCAGGACAAGTCAACTAGCAGCTATAACTTGTAGTTTTTCCAGGGATAGTGATGAGCTAAAGTTTACCCACTCATACGGTAATTTACTCCCTGACAGGTAGATATAAATCCATAAACCCGATCCCATAAAACCAAACTACTCCCATGTAAAGATAATTAAATCCAACTTCCATCCTGACTTGCTCAGAAGGCAACTGTCATTCCTCCCAGTTTAGCTCCATCCACATGCAGGACTTTGGCGACCTTTGAGCTTAATGGAATTCCAATACTGGTTCCCTAATTGACCTTTAACAGGTGTGGATTCAAGTACCATAATGCGTGAAGGAACGCGGTGCCAATTCCAGGACATGAAGGCAAATTCAACCCAACATGAAAACCATACCTCTAACCCTATGGCTTTTTTTTCTTGTTCTACAACAGCATTCCCCAATGTGCTCCTTAAAGACCCCAGAAGGTTCACATTTTTTGGTTCATCCCAGCACACCTGTTCCGCATATCCAGCGTTCTTCATTGCTTGGTTCAGATGTATCGAGCTGAATGGGGCAAATTTGCGAGGGGGGTCTCAGACGGGCACGGTGATCTACACAATAACACATCTATGAATAGTTTACCATTTAGCTGCTTTATTTGGCTATTGATAAATGTACTAGACTGGCTCCTGGGCATTTAAATATGACCCAAAATAAAAACGTGTCTATTTAGCATCTGCCTACAATAAAATAAGATAAGTATATGATCAGAAGTGGGCAGAGTAGACTTAAAGCGGAGTTCCAGGGATGATTCAAACTTTCTGTATAAATCAGTAATTGCTGTAAACAAAGTCATTCAGCCTGGTTTCATGTGAAACAGTAGAGAAACTTACAGACTCTTGTCTACAATGCAAATATAGCCATATTATTTACTATCCAAAATCACTAGAGAACATACATGTGTCTTCTGAGTTTTATATGCTGCTGACAGTAACAGTGGAAAATCTGGAAAAAAGGTTTTCTTTGGGGGCTAATATTGCCTCACAATGCCATGCATGTACCCCTCCACCATTAACGGAGTAAAAGGCATGGACTGAAATATGTTAGATCTAATCTTTATTCCACAACTATCATAAAACAATGTGTCAGACACCAGACGGTGCAATCATAATCATTTTACGTAATAACTTTATATGGTATTCAACTCTCCTGATGTCTGGTTCCCATCACCAGCACTGTGAACAATTCTGACTCGTTTCCAAGTTGCTCTAGAATGGAGAATTTCACACCAAACCACTCTTAATGACTTTGTTTACATCTTTGTTCCCCTTTAAATGATCTGCAAGAAAAAGGGCTCTCATTTTAATATGTTACACACTCTGGGAGAAGTACAAATACTTATTAAAGCCAACTTCAGTAAAAAGCATAAAAAAAACTCCTCCTAAACTATAATGAAAAATGCTAAGGAACACATAAATCCATCATTTTTGAACATAAGTACATAAAACTTAGTGAACAAATTAGTTACTACTCAACCATGGATTCTAACCAAGTTCGCTAAAGAAATAGGAGAATGATGTTCATGTTGAGATGGTCAAAGTGAGCAATAACTATTGAATATTTTATTTTACTGCCTTTTTAGGGTCCAGCGACATTCTGTTTGGTTGGTCCAGCACCTGGACTGACTTGCTGTTGGCTGTCCCGCCAAAAAAGCCCCTAAAACTTCAGGGTTTAGGTTGACAGATGCTAGTTGCCCCAAAAAGCTCCACTTAAATTTCATAGGGAATACAGTACCTAAAGGGAAACTCCACCGAGTTTTAAGAATTCAACAGAATTAAATGGCTGAGTTGTAAACAAAGAATGGTTTGATGCGAAATGACCCGTTCTAGAGAAACTTACCAAGTCAGAACAATAATGATGATAGGAACCAGACGTCTGAAGACTTTAATGCCTCTGAAAACTCCTTCACAGGAAGCTACTACATGAAATGATTAGATATATGCTTCCTGATGTTGGGCATGTTTTGCCTTAAAATGTCTTTTAACCCATTCATTGTGAAGGGGTACAAAATAGTATCCAAGAAAACCCTCAGATTTATGACTATTTTACCATCAGCAACATTACATGTAAACATTCAAAAGACATGTGTAGGTTCGCTGGTGGTTTTGGATAGTAAACACTGCACTGTACAGTTTGCACTGTAGATATGGCGAACCCCGGGTCCTCTCACCACCACTGTAAAGTAGTATGTTTCTCTACAATCAACCATTGAACCAGTTTGAATAACTCTGTTTACATCTTGATGACTGTTCAGGAATCTTGACAAATAGGTGGATTTCTCCTTTTCTCTGTTTTTGGCAGTCGTAATTTAGTATGATTTTTTTTAGTTATTCTGGGACCTCTGCATATGGTATGACTGGAAAAGTAAACCCCTTCTTTACTTTGCTTCATTCCCTTAGTGCTCAAAAAGATCAACACAGAGTAACCAAGTAAACAGTTGAACATTGCTTCATGGCTGCCCAACTGCACAGCTGCTTGGACTGAGCATTAATCAACCCAACCAGACTAAGTAAGCCAAGTAAAACTAAGTTAACCAAGAAGCTGAAATCTTTAAAAGAGAGGGAAATGTTAAGAAAAAAAAACAACAAATATCTAAATAAATAAACAGGGCTGAGCTTTACCTTCATGTCAGCGATGATGGTCTGAAAGAGTCCTCCGAGGGCACTGCACTCTTTTTCTATTACAGTCTCCATTTTTGGCTCCCCAAAACGAGCTGGTGAAAAAAATAAATAAACTACAGATATTCTCTTTCCCGAATAGGATGGAAATTAGCAGTTTTCCAGTCGGTTTGTGACTTTAATATCCGGCAAGGCTCAAAAAAACAACCCCCACTCCAGCCACTGTATCGCTATGAGGCGGCGAGCTACAGAAAACAGTGGACTGCAAGACTCAGAGCTCCCTTTCTTTTCCACGACGAAAACATTTCCATAACTCCGTTTTAAGAAGCATGACTGGTGTCAGTCCACAGACTTCAAAGCCAACGGTTTAAAAAGGAAAGCTTAAGTAAAGAAAAGATATTCGGAAGAGATTCAAACTAGTAAGACTCGGTATCGTCTGTCCTCGTCTGCTGCGGATAGTAGCAGCTGCTGCTGCTGTGGCAACGACGTAGAACCCGTGGGCGGAGCTGTGGTCGTGCACGTTAGAAGCGAACACCCGCGCAGGCAAAAGCCCCGCCCCTCTAATGTAACCTGGAATCGATTCCGACTCTCGACTCCTGCTGCTGGAATCGATGGACTCGACTCCTCGACCCTACTTTATTTTTTTACCAAGACTGTGACAGAGCCGATGAGAATGGGATACAGCAGAGATGAAACCACCGTAAACGTAGCCATATGAGGAAAATTCAGCTTCATATAATGAGAGGGCGAGGGAGAATGTGATGTACTAAAAAAATCAGAATCAGTCAGAATTCTTTGTTGTTGTTGTTTTTTTTTTTAAAGTTGGTGTTAATCGAGTTATCTTCGCCAGCCTATTTTTGGACCCTTCCATCTTTTTTTGGACCTTTTCATCTTAAGCGATGCAGCAGCTATATTGTGCCCGGGCACAATAATGTTTAAAGCTGGTAAATAAATACAGTCGCTGCTGAAACTCTAGACTCTTCAGACTTGCCTCCTTCAGAATGTCCCTCGAACTGATTACGGTGAACAGACTCGAAAAGTTTACTTCTAGCAGACTCCGAGTCGACTCTTAGAATCATTGTCCAAGAGTTGGCCTCGACTTCCAGGCGCGCGCAAGCCGGGGAATCGACTCTTTTGGGATAGACTCCCCATCACTAGTTTAGTGTATGGTGTGTCTCAAATCGAGCCCTAGTACGTACCTAGTGGACGAAAGTGGACCTTAATAAGCAATAACGGGGGCTGACACTCAACTGCCAAAAAACCTGTGACATTAATGCAGGGGTGTCCAATCTTACCCGCAAAGGGCGGTGTGGCTGCAGATTTTCGTTCCAAACAAGCTGAAGCACACCTGACCATGTGTTCCTGCTGTGCTGGAAAGAAAACCTGCAGCCACACCGGCCCTTTGTGGATAAGACTGGACACACTGAATTAATGTTACCAAAGAGTCTCAAATCAACCACTTGTTCTGTGTGTAGCAGCTTAAATCACAGACTCCTGCCATTCCAAATGATGTACAGTTCATAATGTAAAAGGCTGGAAACATTCAGTGGCTTAGTCCAGTAATTCTCAGTCCTCGTCCTGGAAGCCCACTGCCGGAGCCGGTCGGCGCTAAACGTTCACTACGTGCGCAGGGCGACGCAACTTATGCAAGCGCCCTGCCTCCCCCTCGTGTTCAAGGCTGCTAATTAAGCGGAGCTGAAAACTCATCGAAACTCGCTCTTCTCATAGGAGGTTTTGAAGAACGTGTCCGTGGCGAAGGCTCTATTACAAACCCCGGGGAGGAGAACTTTACTGAAACTATTGGTAAGAAAAAAACCCTCCTCACTAACCCGTGTCAGACTCAGTGGGCTCTTAAAGGGCCAGCAGGCGCTGTGTGATTGAGTGTGTATGTGTGTGTGAATTAGGCCCGTGTGTGCCCAGTAGCTCCTACATACACGCACATCATTTAAAACCAGGATAGTCAAGGTTCAGTTCCAACTCTGAATTAGTGCATAATGGAAAGCAGTGGATCCTGACACTGATTATTAATTAAATATTGCATCCAAAATGTTGATTAACTGGGAATACTGGGCAACATGGATGCATATCTCTCAGTAAATGACTTCCATCAAACATACACAAGTGTATACAAGGAAATTTGGGAGTCAGTTTGAATGGGGCTGATGCAGCTAATAGAATAGTATTATCTGTCTTTTTAACTATGGATTGTTTATACCTCATTCTGTTCTGTATATGTCTTATTCTAAGAGTGACAGATCAAGCTGTTTAAAAGGAGGGTAGACTGTTGTGGGAACACTGGGGTCTCAGGTGTGACCGTATGGCAATTGCAAATGGATTACATCAAGGGTCAGTTAGGGGGCTCCCTTTGTAGAATTTGCTTAGGACCCCAGGGAGGTCAGGAGCAGCTCTGCCCACGACCCACGAGTATTTTTTTTCTGTTTTTAACACACCAGCTTCACTCACAGCAAGCTGTTTTAATAATGAGCTGATTAGTTGGATCAGGTGTGTTGGGAGCAGGGAAAACACGGTGGGCCTTCAGGAGTTGTGCTTTCCAGTGCAACCCTGGTCCTGGAGGTATCCTACCCTGCACATTTGAGTGGATTCCCTGCTTTAACACACCCCCTGCAACTCTGAAAGGGCTTGTTAATGAGCTGTTAAGTTGAACCAGGTGTGTTGGGAGCAGGGAAAGCTCTAAAATGCCTCCAGGACCAGGGTTGAGAAACACTGGTTTAATCCACACTGCAAAAAACCAAAACAACAACAACAGCAGCATAGAGAATCATAGATGGTCACAAGCATATTGAAGGATCAGTGTAGAAGAACATGGTGTGTATAGGCAAATGCTTTTTGTTATTTTGATCAGGCACTTCTGCAGACAGCAAAAAAGTAATTACACTTGAAAGCAGTATGTTGTGTTTTGGATGCTGGTACGCTAGTCAACCAGCATCACCATGTTGGGTGACCAGCTAAACAAGCAGCAGAGCAGCATAAACCAGCATAGAATGCAAACAGACGAGAGTTCTGGTTTTAATTCAGATGAAGATGCTGGCAAAAGCCCAGTATCATCCAGTGTTTAGAGGTAGGGCTGAAGATGAAAATGGAAATGATGCAACTATCTGTTTCAAATAACTCCCATGTCCTGCTGAGTTCAAATATTTCCTTATTAATAGTTCAAATTTTCATCTTTGGTGGAGTATGAATTAACATCGGCGTATCCCAGAGGTTCATAATCGATAGGTGGGTAAATGACTACGCTGGTAGAATAGTGGGTTGTGAACAATGTGTGTTTTGCTTCAACAGAAAAGATGCAATTTTATAATTTTGTCAAGTAGAATACAGTATATTGATATTTAAGGTATTTGTCAGACGCTGTTATCCAGAAGGTAGTTTTAGCAGTCTTGCAGAAGGACATTTATTGATATAGTGTGGGGTGCTTGCCCAGGCAGAGGATCGAATGTGTTACGTCAGTCTGCAGCAGGGGAGGTGGATGTGTTGGGCACTACACTGTACCAACCATGATATGCAGTCTTTTTATTAACTTGTTTATATTATAGAACTATAAAGACATTTTTTAAAATGAAAATGTGAACCTTTAATGTTGTGAATGGTTCTCTTCAGGCAAATGAAGTGAGGTAAGAGGCCTAAAATTACTTCCAGTGCCCATCAAACAAGCAGAAGGCCATTTATGGATAAAATGCCTCTGATTCATTACATGAGAAACAAGGGGTCAACACTGCCAAAGCATTGGCCTTGCTTCCATAATTCAAAACCAACATATCTTTGCTGTCCAAAGAAAAACAAGTATCTCCAAAATGGCAACTTTACAGGAGAGGGCTAAAACCTATTTAAATTCTAATGTAAGTCAATGGAGCCAGACTTTTTTTCCAAGCAGTTTTGGGTCATTTCTGTTGATCCATTCATCATGAAATGTACACACAGTGTAAACAACAGCTGCTGTGTTCAAATGATGTATAAAAGTCAAAATCATGTTTTTCATTGGACAGCAATGATATACTGTTCACTACACATACATGACTAATGAATGAACTTCTGATGGTGACTATTATTGACATACTATTTAGCATTGTAGTATGAAGTTTTTGGAAGCTGACTCAACTTATCAGCTCTTTTTAAGCACTCTGTTGGGCTAAAAGACAGGAAAACCTCATGAAACATGGAACTCCAGGAGAAGAACTGCGAAACGCTGCTCATGTTATAGATATATAGACAGACTAATGAACTGAATATACATAGAATAAAACATCAAGACAATGTTTGTGATAATATGGGGTTATAAACCTCTTTGGACTTTGGCGCCACCTGGCAGTGGGAATTAGCACCAGGCAAAACAGTTCTGAAGGCAGCAGTGGTGGGAACAAAATGATGCACTTTCTACTCCACTGCATTTTCATTCCTGCAGGCAAATATACTGAAAACGATAATGTTTTGCTCATAAATAGTTGCCTCAGACTGATTTGATTTTATTTATTTTTTTGTGCTCAATATCTTAACAAGTCACCATGTAGAACACAAGAACTTGTTCACAGAGCCTAAGATAGGCTTGTAAGGTTAATCACAATAAGTATAGCTTAGAGTTAGTAGGTACTATTAGGTACCAATAGTAGGACATTAAATAATGACCCTATTAATGGTCAGTGTTACACTCATGTATGAGGAGGGGACATCCAAGTCAGCCATAATAAAACAAAAAATAAGTAATTAAAGAATTAGATAAATGAGGGTTTGAGAGTTTCACACTCATACTGTTATGTCACTAAGCTCTCATTAATTTTAACAGCTCCTTCTTAGTATGATACCAGAATGTAATTGTTCTTATTTTGGCCCCATTTATTCTGGCTGTTGTTGGACACTTCAGAAGAGCAATGTCCCAAAAATACGTAGACCAAAGAATATGAGCAGGAACAGAGGGTTCAAACCATATTTTCAATATTGTCTTTTTGGCTGCTGTGAGGCCAGCCATATTGCATGTTTTGATTTGAAGGCCATTTCCCCAGGAAGAAGAAAGAGTGCCCTGAAGTATACTTAAATTAAGTATACTTGGTATACCTCCTTGCACTTAATGTACTGAAAGTGTGCTAATTTCAATATACTAACTGTGCTCTTAGTATGCGGAGTATATATCATTATTGCTATTAAAATGTTCTTTAACAGAACTAATTGCACTTAACTGTACACCACTAAGATTCACTTAGATATACTTAAGTACATGTTAAAATACATTTGTAATATACTTCATTTTTACCTGGAAGTGCAAAGTGGTATACTTATATTAAGTGCACTGACGTACTACTGAGGTAAAATTTACTTGTAATTATTACATTGTTATACTGCGCTTAAATTTAACACACAAAACAATAATGCGCTTGAAATGTACTTGCTGATGTTAAAGTGCATTTCTAGTACATTAAAATATACTTTTACCTGGGTCATCACATTGCATGTTTGTTAGTAAAAGCATTATTACATTTAAAACCGTTTGCTTTTACTTTCAGTTCTTGGGTCGATTTAAGATTAGATTGGCCCGCTTCCATACTTTCACATTTGTCATTTTCATGTCTATATCTTCTGTTATCTACATTGTATAAATACTCAATGTATTAAAGTCGTTTTTCAATCTCAGAAAGCCTGAAACTTTGAACTGAGGTAAATATATATGAGTATTTCTGTATTTCAAAACTATGTACACATGAGAGTGTATTTGTGAGGCAGCCAGAATTAGATCTATATTACTATTCCCTACCACAAGATGGTGCTGTTTACTGCATCATTAATTGAAGCCCTTGAAGTATGTATGTTCTGGTTCACCACCAACAGTTGTACCATCATGAAGGGTTTGCTAATGAGCTGATGTGAGTTCAGAATCAGGTGATGTTAAAGAGCCGATATCATGGAAAACTTAAATTCCCTCGCTTCCTTTTTAAGTATTTTGGAGGGATATGTAAACATCGGGTCTTCAGAAGAAGACGTGATATAAATGTAACGTATTTATATATTTGATATAGCATATAACTTGAACTTCATCCAGCAGTGTTTTTTACACATCGAGTTACTTTGGTGGAAAATATGAACTTGCATCGTTTTTAAGTCCTTTATTTAGTCAAGCCTGTGGTTACAGTGTCGCTCAAAGTGTTTTGACACCAACTCGTGGTTGCTGTGGTGTTTCAGTACCGTGGTCTGTTTTTGCACATGCACAGACAGTTTCTAGCTCTTAATTGGATCTAAGAATTCAGAGTATGCTGTTTTAGAATCAAAATTTTATATGCATATATGGAATATATGGATGTATGGAAGCCACAAAGCCTGTTTTGAAGTTAAGTTGGCTTGAAACAGAGCAATTGCAGTAAAAACAATGAATTTAAGGTAGCACTAGATTCAAGGTGGAAGTGGGTGTAAGGTGGCAGTGAATTTAAGGTATCAGTTTATTTCAGGTAGCAGTGGATGTAGAGTAGCAACAGATTTAAGATGGAAATTGATCTTAAATTTCCATACATTTAAGGTGCCAGTAGAATTATGGTTGCAGTAAGTTTACCAGGTATCAGGGGATTTAAGGTAGTAGTGAATTTAGGGTAGCAGTGAAACTAAAGTATATTTACATTTAAGATGGCTGGGGATTTAAGGTATTTGTAGATTTAAGGTGGTAGTGAACTTAAGGTAGTCGTAGATTTTACAGTGACAGTGCGTTTAAGGTAGTTGTCACTTTAAGGTGGCAGTGAGTTTAAGATAATAATGGATTTACGGTCATGGTATTTTTAAGGTACCACTAGGTTTAAAGTGTCCAAAGATTAAAGGTGGCAGTGGTTATCAGAGACCAGGAGATTTAAGGCAGGAGAAGATTTAGGATGGCAGTGTATTCAAGGTTTGCAATGGATTTAAGGTACCAGGACATTTACAGTAATAGTGTATTTAGGATAACAGGAGAATTATGGTAACAGTTAAGGTGGCAGGAAATTTGATACCAGTGGATTTAAGGTCCCAGGAGATTTAAGATAGTAAATATAAGGTAGCAGTGGATTTAAGGTGTAATAGATTTTAGGTATCAGTAGATTTAAGGTTTCGGTGGATTTAAGGTAGCAGTAGATTTTAGGTGTTGGTGGATTTAAGATATCAGTGTATTGTAGCAGTGAATTTAAGGCATCAGTGGATTAAAGGAAGGCAGTGGGTTTATTTTAGTAGCTTCAACACACTCTACAACCATGCATCTAAATCAGTTTCACAATTTCCAGCTTTTAAACCTCAACAGCCATATTTGAACTGTATTGTGTAAAATGTTAGTTTAATTGGTCAGTCCGTGGCATGTTATCCAAGTGTTTTTTATTCCAAACGTAGTAAACATTGATGTTTCTGGTGTTTTCAGGAATAGGTACAGCCAGGACAAGGGGGAGCCAGGTTGATGACAAGCCAGGATGAGGAGGTACCAGGATGAGGTGGAGCCACAATGAAGTGGAATCATGAACAGGTGGAGCCAGGTTGTGCCTGTATAACACACGTATGCACACAAACGTGTGGACATGCACAAACATGCGCATACAGAAACACGCATACACACACACACACACACACACACACACACACACACACACGCGCACACGCACACACACACACACACACACACACACACACACACACACGCGCGCACACACACACACACACTACTTGTGCTTCAAAAAGGTGCCAGGCAATAAACTTGACACTTTGCAGATTTTGGGTACTGTTAGTGTGGCCATTAATTAATTTAAGCATTATTTGCTCATCATTTTGAAAAAGAATAACAGTTTAGTGTTCTATTAAAGTGTTCTGTAGATAACTGTAGATAACTGTAATTGGAGCCTTTTTAGGAGCTTTTTCTATAACACAACAACATCCAGATCAGTTAAATTCTGTATATACTGCACAGGATGAGCTTGAAGGTGATTTTTCACATGCATGGCAAATCCACCACTTTTGTTGTAGACATGTGTGCAGTTTGTGAAACACGAACTGCTGAAACCAAGTTCCTTGTGTGTATCAACATACTTGGATAATAAACCTGATTCTGATTCTCAACATTAATGCTTCTGGTGAGCATCACTCAAGCACCATCCGTAACCTGTAGTGTGTGAATGAGATCACCTTTCTCTTCTTAAAAGGGGACACTTTACCTCTGCTTCTGTCCTGATAGAGGGTCCTTTTTATAATTTGGATCCTCTGCATCTATATTACTGATGTCTGAAGCGTGAGCTTTTGGCTGCTGAGTTATAATGATCAGCTTCTTTATCGGTAGTGAATATGTGTAATGCATCAGGAGGACAGTCTTCAGGTGATTTAATGACCTGTTCAAGCATAGAGTAGCCAGCATCAGACAATGACTTGTTTATGTCTGTTCAGCAGTTGAGGCAAGATCTCCTATCTAATGTGTAAACATCTTAAAATGGCGTCTCCAAATGTCCAGCACATGATCCTCATGCACACACAGGGGCTTCGCTTTTCCTAGTGGTGGCAATTGCTGGAAGTGTCCAACAGCCATATTAGAGATGTTGCTAAAGGGTTTATCATTCATGTAATCTGTTACAGTCTCCAGTTCACCGGCAAATAAAGGTTTTGACACCATGGAGATCTCATCAGTGATCAGTATCTGAAGTATTTTTGTGGCTTCTGCATAAACAGATTAAATCAGTTGTCTCTTTTCTGTTCCTGCTGTTCCAGTGACATAATAAAGGAACTGGAATTTCATTCAGAATCTTTTTCTGACACCAAACCCGTATCTTGTAGAACACAGTTGCTCGTGTCTCGTTCAGAATCTGAAACATTTTTTCTAATTTCTGCTGAATCTGTCTGTGGAACTTCTTGTTTCAGATGCGGATGTAGTGTAATCTGGAAAATCATCTTGTTTAGTTACATCAGTACGGTCTGTTGGTTCTTGCTCTACCATGCATTCCAAACGAATTAGTTCATTTGTTGGTGTCAAGCTAGTCCAAGCATCTTCAAATGGACCATTCTGTTCAACGTTTTCAATGGCATGTTTAATGGCTTCACTGTGCTTTTTTTTTATTTTTTTTTCCCCATTTACAACGGCGTAAACATGCTGAAGTGTGTCCGTTCCTGCAGTTTAACTGAGGTGAAGGCATTTAATAATATTAATTGGTTAATACCACAGCCTTTAGTTTAGTGTATTATTTTACAGACATTTATGCTAGTTTCAAAAGTTTTTACCAGTATTTTCTCATCTAATAATTAAATGTCATGATTACATGTCCGTGTGCTTCTGAACCTGAGCTGCTTCATTTTCTTCAGGCCTCCCTTAATGGACATGGCAGAGTGCGTAAATGCTGCCTATTGGCAACTGAGGTTATACAGTATGTTTTATCACATCTTGACAATTATAAATCTGCTTTTTTTTTTTTTTTGACTTGATACGGATTAAAGTTTTCAGCAAAATTACCAACACTTCTTAATTTACGTTTCATTTAAATTTAACGTAGTAGAGGATTTGAGGCATCATTGAAATTTAAGGTAGCATTCGATTTAAGGTAGCACTGAAATAAAGGTACTACAGCTCCATGGCCATCGAGCAGTTTATAAACTTTTCAATGTTTTAGTTTGTAGTGTAAGGTGTTAGTTCACTACAGTTATGGATGAAATGCCTATGTTTGTGTTGTAGACATTGTGGCACCTGGTTCCCATCACCACTACTATTAAAAAATGGAATTGGATTGTTCACATATTGTTGGCTAAATTACGCAGAACTGTAGAAAAATTGAAATTCCCCTCAATATTGCAATAAAGATCAGCCAAAATAAAACAAATACATTTATTAATATACACGTACAAACTGTCCTAGGAATAACTTTCCAATGTCCAATAAATGGCTGTTTTGCCACTCACTTTGATAGAGGGAGCGTATTCCTTTGGGAAAGTGACATCAATGCATACCTTCTATTAGAACATTAGACAAGCCTAAGACCTGGTCAGCATTTGGTAAACCCTGTTTATTCATATTTCTGTTTTTTTCACTCAAACTTCTGATCAATTTTAGTATTTATTCTGTATTCGCAGGGACTTTAGGCCCTAGTCTTCACATGTGCATTGCATATATGATGTAGCATCGTTAGATGTCAACCTCCTTTCCAATCAAGACAAATCATGCCTGTAATAATGAAAGCTCCCAGGACACTTTCATTAGCTCCTTAGCGCTCGTTGAGAGGACACACACTGAAAGCCAAACAGGCTATTAGCGTATTAGCTTTAGTAAATTAGCAGCCTTTTGGGACGGTGAGAGTAGCACATCATTTAAATTGTAGAGACCTGCATAAATGTAGGACAGGGTGTGAGTATGCAACACCATTCACAATCTGCTTCATCCGTACTGCATGTATTCATACCTGCTGTGGGATTTGGGGCCCTATCACATGTACAGGGAGTAATTGGCTGGGGCTGAACTGAAAATAATTGAATCATTAGCCACAGGAGACTCAGAATATGCAGGGACAGAGCAGCACAAGCCAGGAAAATGGTAGCATTCTGTAAAAGCCAATGATTGCTTTTGGTTACTCACCATCCACTGCATTACAACATCCGTCCACTTACTGGACGTTTTTTGAGCTTTGCCTACACTGCAAAAAATTATATTATGGCAAGTAAAATTATCTTGTATCTAGTTAATATATCTTAAATTTCTTATTTTGAGACTGTTGATCTGCCAATATTGTGAGAAATATTATAGACCTTGATGCATATCACACATGTATATATTAAGAGACCTGGACAGCTGATGACATTATTCCACATATAGTAATGACCTATAAGTTAAGTGTTTGCTGAGCTCTAATCTAGTTCTGCGGTGCAGGTGAGAATAGACCTAATATTGTTTTAACAAATATGAACCAGTGTAAAAATTCTTCCTTTCATCTTCTTAACACCTCAGTGTGTGGTCTGAATATAAATGTGACTTCTCTTCAAAATGCATTTTTCAAAACATTTTTGTGCTAAGATTCTATACTATTTCTAGTTCGCTATTCAAATTTAAGCAGATAATGATATTCACCATTTTAAGGCTTCTCTGCAAAAAGGTCAGATTTACTCTTCCATTGAAGTTCATGTTTAGACGACTCTTCTCTATTCATCAGAGGCTTTATGTGGAGTTCATGTCAGTTGTCATTAAGGAGGCATATGCCAAATACTATGAAATTCTGAAATCCATGTAAACATTTCTAAGATCCTACTTTTCACGGGAATTGTTAGGCTGCTAATAGGACTTGCTTCTGTAATAAGTATATATATGGTTTGCTGTTCTATTTCAAGCTGCTCTGCTTCAGAATAAAAGTACAATGAAATATATTGTAGGACATTTACATCTAAAAATGTTGTGTAAAACTGGTCAGAAATGTAAGATGGCCTATGTTCTATGCATAGCTAATGTTACTGCCTTCTACTGAGTTCATAGCTAGTTTATGCTGCATAATCTCAGTAAGACTTGCTATGCACTTACAGTACATAATGTATGTACATATAAGTGATATATTTTTTTAGGGGGTGGGGGGCGATGTAGACATTTAACCAAATGTAATTAATTATGCCAAACTTGGTGTGATAATTATATGAAAAGAAAATAATAAAACATTGTATGTCCAGCTCGGTGTTGTAAAATGTTATGGAACTGGAAAAATATAGTCATAATAATGACAAAGTTCTTATTAGCACATAGCATGTCATTTAATGACTTGCTGTCTATTAATAACTTCCTATCAAATAATAATGTCATAGTTAAGACTTTTTTGTCATAATAATGATCTCTTATAATTATCACTGACTATACAAAAAAATGAGATATTGGCTCAATTATGACTTCGTATGTAATTTATTTGCTATCTCAGTTATGACTAAGTATCGCATAATGAGTTAGTATCTCATTAAAATGGCTTAGCTTCTCACAGTTATGAGAAAACTGTAAAAAATGTAAATCTTCTTGTAGGCTGTAAAAGCTTTTGTGGTTATTTGTGTGGGCCACCACTTGCAAAAGGTTGGGAACCCCTGTGGTACAGTATGTAATTGTATACCTGTGTAGTGCAGCGTAGGTGCAGCTCAAAGTGGCCTGTTAGTAAAAGTACAGGGCAGATGTTTCTAGGATCAGAAGTTCAGATTTTGCTTTTCTGCTCCTTCGTGAATACAATTACATGATTATACTGGAGCTGAATCTGACCACCGTTTTCTCTGCTAATAGCAAAGGGGCAGATCAACAAGCACTTGACTGACCACTGTGGAGCATGGTAAATAAAAATATGGACACTTGTGCATATAGATCCCACAGTTTCATGGCACAAACATCAGCGGATCATGTCAAGGCCTGAAATAGAATACCACGGTGGATTCAGAGAAGCAATTCGTCTCATACAGTAGATTTCCAGGCCAATCTCTGAGCAGAATTGGGTTTACCTCTCCATCCCGCAGATATATTGGAGAGCAAATTGCAAATTGGAAACCAATCTGTTGTTTCAATTCCCTCCAAAGTTTACGAAGATGCCTGCTGATTCAGAAATTCAATCAGGCAGTCTTTTCCCAGAGACAGGGAGAGTTGCGTTGTCTGTGTTTTTGCCTTTTCCACCCCGCCTGAACAAGCCCACCTTCAGCACACGCTCACCTGCTGCCTTTCTCATTTAGACTGTACGTCCACCCATTAAATTCTCCGGACAGGTTTCTATGGATACGAAACCTCAGAGCTCCGAGTCACAAAAGTATATTTCTTTCTCCGTCCTTCACATTCTTTTTTTCTTCTTCACCCATGCTTCTATTAAAAGAACAACATGGATGAATTACTGTGAGTGCTTACCAGATGAATGTGAGAATGTTACATCTTGGATAAACTCCTTGCTGGGTAATTTTGTTGATATTGTATCAGAAAGATCAATGACAATTCGTGCAGGTTGCTGCCTTATCAATATTAATAAGCCTGGAACATGTGGCACTTAACAAAATGAAAAGCCCAAACAGCTTCTTCACATGCATATAAACACCTGTATTACAAAGGAAACACCTGGGACATGGCTGGCACATGACTCCAGGCCTTTAAACACGCATCAAGCCATGCATTTCTGCCCTTGAAGGACTTGTTTCTGCTGTATATCATTGTTCTACTACACATAACCCTGCAGAAAAGAGCATAAGAACCATTAGGATTAAAATCTGATGTTTTTTCTTTGTAATGGAAACCGGCTTAATGGTGACCATTAGAGACCAATACTTTCCTATATGATACACTTCTATCCCATTACGAAACCAACAAATGCACTCAGTACCAGAACACCAGTTCAACCATAACACTGTGATATCAACCCATCAGGAAACGGAATACCACTGACTACTTGATCTTTCCAGCAACCAACAGAAACTATTACTGGTTTTTGATTGTTTTTCAGGAGGGAATACATATATAGTGGGGGGGATGTAAGCTATAGAAACGCAAATTCTCAGTAATATTTCATGAATAACGATGTTTTCTGTTCTGTTCCGTTTATCACTATCTGAAATGTTGGAGAAAATGTGCCACTTACAACAAACACAAACAGCATGGTGGAGCTGGACTGAGGAGAAGCATGTCAAAACCAATGCTGCACTTTTCAGCATTTACAGACAGAGATGTCCAGAAAAGGCCATAGCCTTACTAGATAGATAGATGGATGGATGGATACTTTATTGATCTCAAAGGAAATTTAGCAACAAAAAAAATGCTCTATATAGCAGATATAGAGCAGATATAGCACAAATATATCTTTTGTGTAACAGTTGCAATTAAATGATGATGATAATAATATTATTATTATTATTATTATTATTATTAACATATCATTGTTGTTGTTATTATTATTGCAACATGCAAGAAGATGGAAACTTTATCAACATTATTAAGTTTTATTGCTAAAACTGATGAAAACAAGCTGCTAGGAAACAAAAAGCAAATTATAATAATGTAGTATTATTATTATTATTGTTATTACAGATTTTCATTGTATCGCTTGTAATTTGTGCAGCAAGATTCATTTTACACCAAAACGCACAGAATTAATGTATAAAACCCAACCTTTAAAGGTCCATATCAATATCAGAGCATAGCTTATTTACATAATCATTGTTAAAGGCACAGTGAAAAAAAAACGGGCTCTTTCATCCTAAATGAAAATCATGAAAATCAAGATCATGAAACAATGAATTATGACCATTCGTTGTATATAAAGCCAGACCAAGGCTATAAATGGACCTCAAAGGAAGAAAATGTAGGATATGGGCCCTGTTCTGGAGAGGTTCAGCAAACAAAAGCTTTATTCTCTTTACCTCAAATGCTAATAGCTGCAGTTTTGTAAAGTGTTTGCCAAGTGTTTCATGCTCATGTTCATCATCCTGCAGACATTCTGTCTCCACCAAGTGCTACACATGTGTACACAGACACACACTCGCGATGATCTAGTTTTGTATATCTGTTTGCCTTGGGGCAGGTGCTCCACTAAATGAGCACTAAAGGCCACAGAAAGACACTGTAAACAAACCCACAGGCACAAAACACGCCTTTTGTTAGTGTGACAGGTGGCACAGAGTGGCTTACACACACTCACACAAACCCCCCCCCAATTAGTGCATGGGTGTATCCTATCAGTAATGTGCAGTTTTCCCGTCTCTCTTGGCTAATATGCACTAATATGCTGCAGTTTCCAGGCACTAGAAGAAAAGATAATGCATCATTAGAGGGAAAGCCTTTCTCTGTGGCCTGTTTTTCTCTATTGCTGGTCTGCGCTGAGGCACCGCTAAGGCTGGAAAGCTCTTTAGTTCAGCTTTGTAAGTCAATCGTTCACATACAAGACAGAGTGTGCTGCTTCCAGCTTGATTTAAACCTTTACTTCTTTAATTCATCACTATATCAACATCACGTCAAAACAGGGTCACATGCAGAAAATAAGATGCATTCATACATCATACATGCATAACCTACAATCCCCAGTTACATTGGGAGAGTCATTAAGGAGATTCATCACAGGCTCTCTATGTTTAGACACACAATAAAGGAATAGTTTATTATGGGAGGAGTGACGCATCATACACAAGTCCCCTCAAGGGTAAATGTAGTTCATCAGCCAAGCCAATTTGTTGTCCAAAGTTGCACTGAAGCTACAAGGCTAATATATAATATAATAATATAATATAGATAACAAGCAATGGGAGCTTGTACTTCTCATGCTGCTTAGCTGTTGAAAGCTGTTAATGTACCTTTTTTGTCTATTTGATCCTCGATAACGCCGCAGCCGCCTGTGGCCGGGAGTCCAAGAGCCCATTGTAATAACAGGGGCATCTTTTAGTGTTCCCCTCCAAACGTGTTGAGCTGTCCAGTGACATTGTTAGAGACAGTTGACTTCACCTTCCCAGGTTGGCAGTAACATGTGATGGGTGGAACACTAGCTAGCGGGTGGAACTGGCTATAACTGAACTCAGAAGAAAGCTTACTTAAATTTTCAGAATTAAGAATCAAGGCATGCAGTTTGTATGATGCCAAATGGTGCTGTATATACTTCCATCCAGGGGTGGTGGTCTTTGCACTAGGCAAAGGTAGGTAGCCGCCCATTAAAAATATAGATGTGCATGTTTTTGTTAATAACCACTTTTGAAATATGTATATGCATATATACATTATGCCCCCCCCCCCCCACACACACACACCCACCTGGTCATACGGTCATAATTATAATGGACTATTTACTTACTGACTGAAGGCAGACTGGTATGAAGACAGGCAATAAAATAAGAGAGGAGATGAAGCTTACTTACTTACTTACTTACTTACTTACTTGCTTACTTACTTGCATATATGTCTCCAGTTTTGTGGAATTACTCCAAAAAGTAATCCAATATGTTACATCTCCCAAACTGTAGTGATTACATTGCTTTGCATTATTTACTTCTATATTAATCTGTACCGTGTGTGTGTGTGTGTGTGTGTGTGTACACACATACAATATGGACAAAAGTATTGGGATATCTACACAAGCTCCTGTAGGTGTAGTGACATCCCATTATAAATCCATGTGTATCAATATGGAGTTGATCAATCCTTTGAAGCTACACCAGCTTCCACTCTTCTGGAAAGGCTATCTACAAGGTTTTGGAGTGTTTCTGTGGGAATTTTACCCCATTCATCCAGAAAAGCATTTGCTAGGTCATGAATGTTGGAGGGCCTGGCTAGAATTTCCATTCTAGTTCATCCCGGAGGTGTTGGCTGGGGTTTTGTGTAGGCCAGTCAAGTTCTTTCGCACCAAACTCACCCAACCATACCTTTATGAACCTTGGCCAACTCCTGAAAGGAATTATTATTTATTAGTGAGTTACTGATTCTGCAGAGCGTAGGACACTTTTATGCACCATGCACGTTGGGACTCGGCACCCTCGCTCTGTAACTTTGCGTGGTCTGCCACTTTGCCACAATCTTTTGTAACGGCAGACTGCATGACTAGGTGCTTGATTTTATACACATGTGGGACTGAATGAAACAACTGAATTCAATGATTAAGAGGCATGTCCCAATGCGTTTGTCCATATAGATATAGTGAGAATTTCACTTCATAAAATTACTTTAACATATCCAGAAATTTGTTAAATAATCTTATAATACTCAACAATCTCAAAAGACTACATTTAAGATGATTTCACTTACCAAGACAATGTTTCGCAGCGTGGTTAGCTGGAGCACTTGGAAGCCCAGCGCCTCAACTAATTTAAAATTGTGCACCCAGACAGCCCCATTCCTGTATTTTGCCTAGAGCCCCACAATCACAAATATACCTCTGATCTCATGTTGGCCTTGTAGCTCCAGTACAGATTTAAAGAAGCAAACCTCGGACACCAAAATTGTCTTGGTTGATTAGCTACATTTAAGGTGAGAGGAAAATTGCGTAAATTAGATTTTTACAGAAGTAAGTGTCATCAATCTAAATTATACAGACTAACCCATTACTGTCATGTACAGCTGTAAGCAAACATTTGAACATCATCTACAGGGAACTACAGTAAGCCTGCCCATTTTAATGCACAGTTAGTGCTATTTACTGAGTTTAAGATATTGGGGACAAAATAAACCATAAAAATGTGGATTATACTTATGTATACTCTCGGTTTTATTTATTTTCCAATATGTTAAACCTAGCAAATAGAGACTGTTTGTAATATAAAAAAAAAAAAGAAAAGAAATACTTTTTACTAGCCATGTCATTTGACCAGAGATGTTCAAACTATTGCTTATGACAGTACCATAGACTGGGCTTAAGCTGTGCCCTGGAAAGATGAAGCCTGCCAAGTCTTATCCAAAACCTACGAGTAAATAATTATTTATGTAGTTTATGTAGCTTTTATATACAATACTTTGGGCACATTCATACAGCACATAGTGGTACTGTGGACACGTCTACAAGTGCAGTATGAATCTGTAAGCAGACTAAAACTTAGGCTTCAGCCCTAGACAAAGGGCCAACTCGTTCCTCTGGATCTTTCCGTCTTTATTCATGTCGCAGTGGCGCAACAGCAGGACGCGGACCTGATCCAACTCCGATCCACTGATGCTGGGCTGAGGGAGAGAGAGAGGGGGCAGGAAGGAGTTAAATGAAAAGCTAAAGTAAATTCAGGTGGAACACCTGTGCTACTGTTCAATATTCACATGCACACTCCATTAGCACTGCTGGGGCATTAGTGTGATTGCACTTCACGTACACAGCCTTATCTGATGTTCACATTCAGCACTATAATGATTAACTCACTGTCAGAGTTAAACTTGTGGTAGAGTGTCCACTCACCCTGACCAGCTCCATCATGTCTTTGACAAAGCCGTCAACCTCTGGTCCCTCAAGAGCTCCCGTCTTGCTCTGGAAGAGAAATGATAAGCAATATAATGCAAACAGCGTAACGTTTAGAAGTCACAGTTACAGTCACAGTGAAGACAGCAAAAGCACATAAGCACATTGTGTTTATATATTGTACATTGAGGACACACTATTAGGTATGTTTCAGTCACAGGAACACAAATTTTTGTCTGGTGAACTTCAGCTGATATATACACTACTCACAGAAAGTTAGGGATATTTGGCTTTCGGGTGAAATTTCAGGATGAACCTAAAATGCACTCTTACCTTCACAGGTGAACTTAATGTGACCTTCTCTAAACTTTTGAATGCACATGTCCAGCTGTTCAATGTTTCAGTACTTTTTGCACAACTTGCTGTTCTCTAACAAGGAGCTTAACGGCAAAATTCACAACAGGTGTTTCATCCGTGAATCGACCAAAAAATTTCCTGGTTCAATTAGAATTGGTATTTAAACAGTCCTCCTCATCATGCTGTTCACATTTTGACATCACAAGACCAAGACGACACCTAACAATTGATCAACAGGACCTCGCCATTGCGAGGCTTCAAACAGGATGTTCTCAGACGGAAGTGGCCACTGAGAGTGTCACAGTGTCATCAGCAGGTTGCAGCAGAGATACAGAGAGACTGGAAGAGTCATAGAAAGGCATAGAAGTGGACGTCCCTTGGTCACATCCCACACTGATGACCGCTTCATTGTGAACAGTGCCCTGCGGAACCGGATGATGAATGCCACACCCAAGTGTCACGTCAGACCATTCGAAAACGTTTACATCAGCGTGCTCTCCGTGCTAGACGACCTGCAAGGGTACCTGACCACACCACCAGGCATAGGCGTCATCGTCTTGCATGGGCCAGGGAGCATTTACGCTGCACGAGGGACCAGTGCAGTGGTGGTGTTACAGTGTGGGCAGGTGTGTCTAGTCAATACAGAATTGCCCTACACTTTGTGAATGGTACAGTGACAAGCCCATACTACTTGAATAGCATCATTAATCCAGTCATTGTGCCTCTGCATGAACAACACAGGCCTAATTTCATCTGCATGGATGAAAATGCTCCAGCTCATCGAGGTCGCATCATTAGGGAATGGCTGCTGGAGACTGGGGTACCTCAAATGGAGTGGCCTGCACTTTCTCCAGACCTGAATCCCATAGAAAACCTATGGGATCAGCGGAGTAGCCGTGTAGAGACTCGTGTTTCTTGATGTAGACGATATCAATGTTCAGCCACTCTGACATCATAATTGCACAGTTTGGTGGATGCCTGGAACACTTCTGACAGGAATTTCCTGTAGACTGGGATTTTTGTCACTGTTGGTAGACCCATATGACTGTACGCTTCCATTTGAACCTGCAAATTCAGCTACTTCCTTCACACTATGGCCTTCGGCACACTCAAATACAATCACTCCCAATCACTCCTTTTTCCCCAATCATTAACATCTGCTTTGCGACCCATTTTCCACACAACAAATGAGACATTCGCTGCACTGTACCACCTCTTCTGTGAACCCCGTCACACACAAATATGCAGGTATTTATACCCCCATCATCCTCGTGCGACGCCATTTGCAGGAGCCTGAGGTTAATACCACCATAAACACGCAAAGTGACTATTTTTTTGGTTTGGTGAGCTTACAAAAACTATATCCATCACTTCTAACCTTTCCTTCAGTCACACTAGCTGGACTGAATGTGTGAATGTATCCAAAAGTAAAAAAGAGAGAAAGTGTGTCTGCTATGAAGAGAGCATAAAGGGCTCTGATTTGGCAATCCATGCCGTCTCCGTACTTACAACATCATAGTGTGTAAATATTTTCTCGAAGTCACGCTTTCTCTCCTCCTGACTGTTTGCCTGAAGGGACACAGAGGACACTTTTTGAGATGAGTGCATTTGTCAAATTAGACAATCTTTGACACATGCACTGCAAAATAACAAATACTGACATCCATCTTGAACTGCAACAGGAAGTTTTCCTGCAGGGCCAGGATTCTATTGGGGGGAAAAACACAATAACCAAGTTAATATCAGTGAATCTAAAAAATAAAATAAAATAAAAAATGAGCACAGAGAGTCTAGTAACAAAATCAGGGGCTGGTCAGCTAAACAGATTAATACTCAGTCACAATAAACAGACTTCAATGTACGTCTTTTTGTTATCTGAAAAAAGAAGCACAGTCAATGTTGGAATTAACTTAGTAGTTCTCTAATGGCTCTTGATTGATCTTAATGGACAAGACAAGACGCGTGGCAATGCAGCAGAGACCTTTCCACATCTTTTGTTGTGGTCACTCCAGTGACTGCTTCTGTATTTCACAAGAAAAAGGAAGGCACTCATTGCCACATAATGCCAACCACAAAGCTCATCCAGACACAAAGAAATTCTGTTAGAAGTCGCATCCCAGATATGCCTTGATGCACTCACAGTGTGTCTGAAATTAACATTCAATTAAGATTCATACTTGCACTTGGGATATCCCTTTAAGGCACAGGATTTACAGAGTGGACAGCTTATACTTACACTATTTATGCTTTCATCTTATAGACTCCTTCATATGATTGGCATATAATGGAATACAAGTATGGGCAATACAAACACAGAAATCATTAAGCATCTGTATTCATGTTAAATTTTATAAAGGCAGTATTCAGGATTGATCTACAGTAGTCTACAATAGTTTTAGAATACTGACAATTTTACAGCTGTTTAATACAAACAACGTTCAAATGAAACACCATTTTATTAAATATGTTAAAATCAGCACACTGCATGTAGCAACCATGCTCTTTAGACAAACACTAATAACATTGTTTTTACAAACACTGAAGTTCCTGTTAAGATCTGAGTAGATTGATAAATCAGTGTGATGGTCAGTTATTAATCTCAGTGTTACTGAGCTCTGCTAAAGTCTGAGTAGACTGATAAATCAGTTTGTTGATATACATGTTGTGGTGACATCAAAGATTTTACACTGTGCCTTTTCAGATTTGCATCTGTCATTCAGGTGGCAAATTTGAATAATTTAGCAGCATTATTCCTTTGTCTTTGTCTAGCCACCATGTTTGCTATTATTGTTAAGGCAAGTCTCTGAACGACACTAATTAAAGCTTGGTCAAAATCTCCATTGAGGTTTTATTATCCTCATTATGATGCATATGCATGAGGGAAGCATGTAATGTCTTATGGCTCGTCTTTAGGCACGTTTAGGCGTAGGCACCCATTCTGTAAATAACATGCAAGCAGAATGTGTAAAAGTGGAAGCTGCTTAACATGCATTACCTTGCCAAGTCATTTAGATCCAACCGCCCGTCTTTGTTCTTGTCAAATATATTCATCTGCAGTAAAGGAAAAATTGTCAGACCACCAATATTTTCTATGTTTAAAATCTTGGGGAGGCCTTGCCTACTTCTGAAATGTGAATTTTCTCTGTTATTTTGCAAATCAGTGTGATCACTAACACACAGTTAAACAAAAACAAAGTTTAAACAACTGAAAGGTTCAAATGCCGATGAGTGCAGATATCACAACAATGGATTCAATATGTGGGACTTGATATTATAACCCCCATAATACTGTCACAAATATGAACATTGTATTATATAAGGCTTTTTTAGCTGTGCCTAGATATATACATTTAAATTTAAATTGTCCCCTGAGTTTGTCCATCAAATATGTTCATGTTTAAATTATATAATCTTTCAAGATGCAAACAATAGAATAATCTAACTGTACAGTAGCAACCCGATTTTCTTGTTATATATTCTAATTCTGTAATTGGGAGCATTGCCAAAAGCTCACAGTGTTATAAACCAGTGGTTCTTCACAAGAAGGCCTATTGTTGCATATTTCTAAGAATTACTTAAAATGTAGCTTTTAGCCAAGCAGCTAAACTAGCAGCTTGCTTCACTACATTGTATTTGAATCAATGGCATTTCCTAACTGATGTCCTGGTCTGAAACATATTAGAATAGTACATTTGCTCTACATGCTCTACATTCTACATGTGCATTTCTTCATCAAACTCGGTGAATATTGGAATTTACGTTCAAATACATTACATAATTTTACTCTGATGGTGTTGATGTGGTACGGTTCTCTTCTCAAATAAACTGGCCAACAAAACATGCTTATTTCCATTCATTACAGCTTGAATCGCTAGATGTAACCCGGCATCTGATGGGCAGTGTATCAGTGAAATCTATTTAACCTTCTTGCCTAGCATGAGTGAGCAGGGACCACTCCACTTGAGGGTAAGGGGTAGTTATTGTGAGCTTAAGGCCTGGGTGAAGGGGAGATTGTGTATTAAGTGGCTGTCTGGGGATGCTGGCTCTGTTAGATGGAGCTAGGTGCTGGCTGCCGCGCTCTGGAGATGAACTGGGTGATCAGGTGCCGTCAGTTGCCGCCCCACCCCCCACCCCCCCAAATCTAACCCTGCTCTGCCAGCACCATCCCAGCAAAGATTGAGTCATCTCCTGCTAAATGGGGTCATGTGCAAAACACTTGAGCCAGACAGCAAACACCAAGGTTAAGTGACTGCATGGGTTTTCTGGGTAAGGCAGTGTGCAAGTTAACTGTAAAGCTGGACTTGTTGTTTAGGTTCTACACTCTAGCACAATGGACAATAAACAATGACTATGATGTGAATCGGTCAGTTTATGTAGTACTCTGTAATGCAGCATTATATGCTTCAGCCTCATTCATTCATTTGACAGAATTCATATTTCACTTTATGCTTTTGTGTAGAAGTGTTCTGTCACTACACTACCCAGCATGATCTCCACTCCCAATACAACTTAGCATTAGCATAACATCTTACTCTTGCGGTCTTTCAAAATCATGTAAAAACACAGCAAATTTAACAGCAGGAAAAAGGTGGTGTGCTTTTTTTTTGTTTGTTTGTTTGTTTTTTTTGTATAGCCGGGTAGCTAACTTGCAAACTTGCTAACTTGGCAAACTGCCAGTTTAACTAGGTCTCTACCACATGTGACCTACTATGGCATTTTGTGGTCTGGTTCTGGATTTAATTTAACACAGTAATAGTAAAATGATGTTCAGACATGGTGAGCAGTTCATTCCTTAAAAACATTCACGCCTTAAAAAAAAAACAAAACAAAACAATGATTTGGGGGTTTTCGGATGCTGCCTGTGGTCCATTGTGCTTTAGTGTTATTTAGTCATTTGTTGAGCGGATTGTGGTCATGTGACTACCTCTTTTCTTGCTTAGTAAAATGCATGTAATTTGTTTACATTAGGGATGAGGGGAAATGTGGTATGTTATGGTGTGGTACTGATTTTATGGACTTTAACTTACTGGTGGACTTTGGGGCTACAAGTGGGCCCTGTGGGCGTGGTTAAAGTGCTGCTGTCTGGCATTTGCCTGATAGATGTTTAAGAACTTGTTGAAATACACTATATGTAAAAAAGTATATGGACACTGCTAATCATTGTCTTAGAGGGTTTTAAGCATAACCATTGCTATGTATAATCAAGAAAATAGCCATGCCATCTTTGTAGTACTCAAGAGCTGTGACTTTAAATGTGGCACTAACAGGAAGATATGCACTGTTGAAAGGGCTATAATAGTGAACAAGAAGTATCTAGGAGCAAGAACAGAGGTCAGCAAAGGCTGAAGTTTAGTAAAATGCCCCATCATCTGTTGCGTCACTCACTACAAAATTCCCAACTGCCACTGAAAGCAACATCAGCACAAGAACTGTGCTTAGAGAGCATCATTAAAATAGGTGTTTCCATGTCTGAGCAGATCACTATACTGAATGCCAAGCTTTGGCTGGAGTCATGCAAAGTACCGTGTCGGTAGTAGTGGAAACGTGTCCTTTGGAGTGATGGCTCACACTTCAGTGTCTGGCAAACTGATGGATGAACATGCATTTAATAGACGTCTGGAGGATGCTGCTTACAGGAATGCATGGTGCTAACAGTAAAGCTTGCTGGAGGGGGCATTATGGTCTGGAGCTGTTTTCAGGCCTCTTAGTTCCAGTGAGGGGGAAAGTTTCATTTTACAATTATATGCTTCCAATTCTGTGGCAACAGTTTGGAGAAGGCCCTTTCCTCTTCCATCATATGCACAAAGCGAGGACAACAAAGACATGGTTTGATGAGTTTGGTGTGGAGGAACTCCAGTGGACTGCACCCCAGTGAAAGCCTTTGGAATTTTGACTGTAACGTTGACTGTAAGCCAGGCCTTCTCGTCTAATATTGGTGCTTCCCCTCACAAATGCTCTTATGACTGAACACTCTCTGCCCTTAAATTTGGCCTGAAAATATGCCACCACAACAGCCATGGATGGACCACCCATTTAAATGTTTCAGCACTGTGAAAACAAATCTAGCACCAGCCCTGGAGCAGCCAATTGTGTAATTAATAATTACCCCCCCGAAATAGGGGGACTGTACATAAAAAGGACATATGGTCCCATGTGGTCCACTCAATATAGATGTAAATACCCTGGAATTAATGTCACTATCATTAATTCACATTGTGTCAAGGTCTGGTTACGTACAGAACGAACTATATGTTCTTTGTCATACGTCGTGAGCCGGAAGAGTTGCCAAAACTGACAGTTTAATGGCTGAAATAAGAGGCTGGCCTTTCAGCAAGTCTCCTGCAGTGAAACAGAAAAGGCTGTAGGCTGATGTGACTCATGTGTTTAAATACGTATCCGATAGTTCAAGTACATATTGGACAGCCATAAATGGCAGAACACAATGTAAATGTTCCAGAATCAATAGACACAAATGTCAATCACCAAGCAGCATATGCCATTTCTACACAGAGCGAAGGCAGGAACATTTCGGCGGAAATGCTTTAATTCCAGCAGTAATTATTTTCAGACAAAGGCTTTGAGAATGCGTTCAACAGTCTGACATTGAGGGAAATTAGAATTATTGGATTTATTCTGCTTTATTTGTGAAGCATCCGAATCCAAAACTCTTCTTTGTTAATCCTCTGATAACATCCGGCAGGAGAGATGCTCTCCAATTCAAATCTTATCCCACTAATTTGTTTTAAAAGGTTGATTTCCTGGAGAACCATTGACAAATGACTCACACAGAAACAATTAGACATATGTTACCATGGCATCTGTGTACTCGTCCAGTTTGTTGGAGGACACGTCTTTTTTGTGGTGTTGAAACAGATCGTGGAGGAAATTCTGTAAGAGAAGCCAAGAGAATGTCAGGAGAATCAAGCAATCAGACAAATAAGGTGTTAGAAACCTGTACTTTAGACAGGCCTTGCACTGGCTGAGAAAGTCTGTGGAGTTACAGTTAGCTCTTATGTTTTAAACAGACTATGCTTGACTGCTGTGGTGTTTGACTGCAATCAAACCCATACATATCCCCATCGCTTAAGCAGAACAGTCATTTAAAGGGGTTTTAAGTGAATAAGGAAACAGTCTGCAGGAGAAAAGAAAAAAAAAACAGTGGAAGGTTTAAAGCAGTTCTTTGCAGCTGAGATGAGAAATGTTTTGGCAGACAAATCAGAGTTCAACCTTTAAGACGGTAACAGATAAAACTGCCTCAAAGGACTTGGACTGACTTTGCTCACACAGTGTGTATTTTTTTTTTTTGTGAGAACATGTACAGGATCAAAAGGCGGCAGGCTGTGACTGAGCGTCCTCTGGAAGACTTGGAGAAAGACGTGGTGAAGCATAATTCACTGGGGACCTAAAAGATGCTGGTCATATTCCCAAAGCTGCTCATTCAGTGATGGAGATCATGTTTGATTACATTCTAAACTGACTAAACTTGGACTCAGCTCTGTTAGGCTAACCTAACACCTCAAAACTTTCATACAATTTTAGTTGCTGGAAATTTGCAAGAAACTAAATTTCATTTTATCTCCAAACTGTTTTCTGTATTTCTGTAACCAGCTGGTTAGCTAGTCCACCAAGGATAGCAGCTATTTAAATGACAGTTTTGCCTGTTTCTGCATTTATTCTTCTTTGTTGGTTTGCTGTTACTGTGGTCCACATAGCTATATCATCAGTTTTCTCCTAAAGGCCCCCTAGGTGTATCATTCTCAGTGTAGATTAACAAATTCAAAAACAGAGTACAGAACCATGCATAGATATACAGATAAAGGACGACTTACTTGTGGAGTAATTGAATGTACTTTGTTTAACTGTCATGCAACTAGTTGTGTGAAAGTTTCACCATCCATATTTACCCTTAGAAACCCTTCTACTGTCCATGTGTCATTTAGGTTGAGATTCATTTGTTTTGGGTTGGTTTGTTGCAAGGATCCTCTAAAATCTGTCTGCTGACAGTTAATGTGAATGGGCAGGTTTATCATTCAAGTCAAGGAACTGGTTCCACTAGAGGCACTTGATGCAGTTAAAAAAATAGTGGTGTTCAACAGCACTTTTGGAGAGAATAATATAACGCTGGTAATTGCTGCTACCTTCAGCTCTGCTGCTGATATATATCCACTGCTGTCCGCGTCATACTTCCTCCAGATCTGTGTTAAGAAAGAGGAAACAACTTTACCCGCATGCCATATAGGTCAAACATAACAACACTATGCAGAGGTCAGAGGGACAGAAGCTCATATTAGGTTCCTACATGGTAGTCTCAGTGTACGTTAGGGTTATCATTAGCGTTTCTGATTAAAACATAAGAGGGATAAGGTAGAGGATGACGTGATGGTGTAGAGCCTCACCTTCATAAACTCCACACTGTTGTCAAGAGGAGTCTCACGCCGGAATACCAACAGGAAGTTCTCATCCTCGGGCAGGATCATATTAGCGAGCTAGCAGACGCACCATAAAAACACAACAGAAACAATATGAAGAGCAATAAGGTCATACGAAGCAATAGCACACGACCGACTGGTTATCTTCACTGAAATCGATTCAAGTTCCAGCCTTGAGGCCCTATTGTCTCCTTCAGTGGTCTTCTGGATAGCATCGTACAAGCCAGATGATTTATATTTAAATTAAAAAGCCTCTTAATGCTCCAAGAGCAGGGCCGTTGAGGTCGCACACTGCTTCTACCTAATGGACTTTTCACTGATTTAACTAAGGATGGCCACATGGCAGTAATCCATTCCCCCATTGTTTGGTTTATGCAATACAGCTAATGAAGAAAAAGGTCCAAAATATAGTAGAAGCACCCGAAAATCTGTTGGAATCATCAACGTTAGCAGTGAAACACAAACAGCTTTGCGTTTCACATTTTCATAAAGTGCCTTAGCACCTACGTCTCAGTAACAGGCCACAGACCCTGAAAATACCCACCACCTTCTACCACCTGCGGCTCTTCTTTAGATTGCTCTCCTACACGATGACTCACTCCTTGCCTATCAAACGACGTAGCTTTATGCTCTCTCGTGTCAAGGACAATATGAAAATAGATGTTTGTAGCTGCTTGGTGGCTTGGCAGGAAGAGAGAGAGAGAGAGAGACCTCCAGAATCCATTGCCGCTAATTACATTGCTCTGCATTAGAGTTGGACCAGGATCAACACTCCTGTTAACAAGGTGTCAGTGGATCCAGGCCATAACTCATAACCACAGCATTCCTGCGACAGGAATACACAACAAGCACTCTCTGGAACGCTCCATGAGTCCTACCTTTAAAATAATATCTGGACATTACTTAAAGTACAGGCTGACAAACACTCGCAAGTCTGATCTCCTTCAAGATCTTCAAGTTCACTTTTCATTAAACTAATAAGCAGTGCTGGGGGCTTGCCTCAAAAAGGCTTCATGTATCAAACTGTAATGGGATAACTTACAGGAGTGTGGGAAGTAGGGGTGGTGAGGGCGAGTTGCAGCACTCGACAGACATTGAGAATACAGCAGGCAGGTGGTTTCAAGCTTAGGCATAATCTACTTTAATTAACTAAATATAATTTCTCAGTTTCTCAATAGACTTTGAATGATTTGCACATAATTGCATTCTGGTTTTATTTACATTTTGCATAGCATTGTTGAAAATGGGGTTGTACTGTGGTTTATCTATAAAGATGAATTCTTTTGAAATGTAAAAATCTATACATCTTATACATTTTTATCTGCTTTAAAATTCAAATCCTGGAAATGAAATTTATTATAACCTCATCGGACAAAAACATGTTAAGGTGGTAGTAACTTCAGGCTCCTGCAGATGGTGCTGCATAAGGATGATGGGGCTATAAATACCTGCAGGGTGTATGACGGGATTCATGGGTTGAGAAGAGATGGTACAGTGCAGTGAATGTCTCCTCTGATGTGTGGAAGCAGATGTTAATGATTGGCAAAACGGAGTGATTGCATTTGGGCGTCCCAAAGGCCATGGCGTGAAGGAAGTAACTGGAGCTATTGAGGTTGATGGCCTACATTCAGTAACTTTGCCCGGTCCATGCCAAATCAAATCGCAGCTATTATTCATCCTTGTGGAGGTACTACATGCTATTAGGTACTTTATATATTTATTTATTTGTTTATTTATTTATTTATTTATCCGTCCAGTGAGCTTATTCTAAGTGCTATACAGCTTTGTCAGTGAATTTCGAATCTTCTACAGTTCCATCATTTTTACTTACAGCTACTTAGTGTCCTAATAATTGTTTAGGGTCGCAAAGGACTAACAGATTAGAATCAATTAATACGCTTTTCTACAAGCAGCTTGGTGACATTACCGAAAACATTGATTCCATATTTATGACTAGTGTAATCACTACACATTACCACATCATCCCAACACTGTCTTTCACATGTCTGTCAGTTCTGATCAGCTTTGAAGACACAGCACCGCACAAGGGTTGTCAGTATCCATGCACCTGCACGTGGTATCAGCATATGTTGTCAAGAATAAAAACTGATGTTAGGACTTAAAGTGATTTCTCAGAGGATATGCATGGGACAGTATCAGGCATCATTAAATGAATAATAACCCATTCTGTTGTATGATGCTATTAGATACATGATAATAAAAGTTTTATTAAGGATGCTTTGTTGCCATGTTCATGTTAGCCATGATCTAGTTCATTATCATTGGTCAGTTTCTGACAATCTTGGCTGAATGTTTTGGGCGATGGTCCAATCTTAACCTAGTGCACAAGGGTGTGCGTAAGAACATATGAACATACTATGATACTATATGAAGAAGAAGACACATAATGAGTAGATCAGGCGATCAACTGATCTACAGTACTGTTCACCTATATTTGCCCATAAGGTCAGGGGAGTGTAAAGTGGGGGTTTCTAATAATGTGGATAGTGTTAGGTGGACCTGTGCTCTGGAACTGCGCAATTACTGTTATTATGGCTAAAGCTCATCAGTAATGTGCTAGTTGTACCGGCTCTGCTGGAGTTTCTTTTAGTAAGACATGTGTAATTCAAGACATTAGGTTAATTAGAATGCAGCCACGAAAGCCTGTAGCACTACATTCATAGATGGAGGTGCTTCAGTGCTGGCTGCCACTGATCACAGCCACAAAGTGTAGAGGATTGATTTTTCCTTCTGTAGAATCTTTCAGGAGGCTTTCAGAGCTTCTCAGATATGTGATGTTTTTTTTTAGCAGATGGCTCATGTAAAGCTGCTTCTCAGAAATGTGGTTTCTAATACGCAGCGTTTTCAACCTCACATATAAAACTGGAACATCTTTCTCTCCACAACTTTCTGTTTGCATATGAAGCTGAATGTTCAGTGTGGTGGAGGTACCACGGTCATACGCTACAGCCAGTCTTCTCATTTAGTCACCGTGCCCACGAATTATCAGCTAACTCTGTACTGAAAGTCAGAATTTTCATTTCTGGTAGGCCTGAATTATACAGCAGGGAGGGGGAAGCCAAATTTAAATAAGAAGATATTCAATAAAGATAAATAATAGAGAGTCTTAAATGGCTCTTTAAAGCTGTGTACCATCACCATACTTCAACAACTATGTATACTGAATGTTAGACTGAAGGAAGCAAATCAAAGAGTTAATATTTGTGCAATTACACTGCAGCATATTCCAACCTTCCAATTCCAATGTACCTTCCAATATAGTGAAAACACATTGGTGAACCTGATGTGACCTGGTTAATGTCTGACTTATTGATTTATGCTTGGCCAACATTGTTTATGGTTGAATTTGCTGCTCAAGATATTGTGTACTCTGAGCATCTTGGTTGATCAGGGTGCTCACAGCAAACAGTAAAGCATTTAATTAGAGGCCCATTTGTGCAATGCAACCTTTTATGACCTCAGTATTGCTAAACCTGAGGTTGCCTTGGATAATGTGAGTTTGGGATTCAGGTTCTAAGTGTATTTTTGGTTTTAACGTACCTAAAGCACTGTTCAGAGGAAGAAGAGAATGTGAAAGGGAAGGGAAGGGATGGATGGTACCTCCTCAATTTGCAGACGGCCGTCGGCGGTGACATCATATGCGGACATAAACCTGGTCTTCAGCTGCTGCACTTTCTCCTCTGTTATGTTGTCCTGAAGAGGCAGGGGCAATAAGGCTGTTACCATGACCACTCTAAATCTGTTTACCCACCACTCGCTCCCACTTGCACAACACAAATACACTAAGCTAGAACATGAGCATCAGTGCGACTTCCCTTACTAGAAGCAGTATTTTCAGTCCAGCTACAACAGTATTGCTTTCTTTCTTTCTATGTGGAATGTGTCCTTAAATGTGAAGTAAAATAAAGTGCAAAAAAAGTATTTACATAATCTTTGACAGGTATAGAACTACATCCGGTTTCAGGTTCAACATGTTTGTATACAAGCATAAACCAGGCATGTACATCTATCAGGTCTTGGGGCTATTGTGAATTTCTGAAAGTAATTAAATATAAAAGCATCACAAAGCATTGTTTGCCACAGAGGAACAACTGCTTTGTGGTTGTGCTGTGGAGGTCCAGAAAGGGGGCTAATAAAGTATGCAAAGAAACAGATGAACTACGGTCTGTAAATTGTAGAACTACCTAATTGTAGAACTAGAAGTCCACCTACTTGGTAAGTGGAGCTGAAAAATGGCCAGTGACTGTATAAGGTGACTGGTCAGTACATTTTCTGTGGAACTTTTGATGTACTACCATAAATGAAAATAAGCACACAGCTCGACTACATAGGATGTAGGCCTACATCTGGTATCATTCTAACCTCTAACCTCAAGCTTCCTGGAGACCTACAGTGCTACTTCCTTTGAAGATGCACATTTAAGTGATAAACCGTTGCTGTGTGTTAAAGCTACACAGCAAGGCTACTTAAAAAGAGCTTTAAGATCCACATCTCTCCTAAGATATACTGCTCTATAACTGTGTATTGTCTGCTGTTATAGTGCAGTTTTCATAGCCAAAGACAGAGACAAAACAGCCATGGTATTTTACTGGAGAGAGAACTTGTCAGTACTCATGTCAGATTACATAATGCAGGGTTGTGCATGCGCACCAATAAAAGCTTTGCATCTGAAAGTGCATCGTCATCAATTTAACCAATATCTTTCGCAATCAACGTATTTGTTCTTCCAGCCTTGGAACCCAGTGTCCTCAGCTGACAGTAAAAATGAAAATATGATTCAAGCGGAAGCAGAACCTAAATCTTCAATTTAATCTCCAGAAGTTATACTTAAGAAAAACTGCTGCCTTAAAAGTCACTTATAATAGAAGTCTATGGGCAGGTGCTGAAAGGTCTTCCCACTGGCTTCTATTTTCCTTTCAAGGGCCCATATCTTGAAAAACAGAATATTTCTTGCTTTTTGGAATAGGAGTTTGATGGAGAGTCGAAACATTTTTTTCAAATCAGTCCATACATGTATACTAAACTACAAAAACAGCCCGTTTTAAATTCCTCGTTATTACCCGATATATATATATATCGACCTATTCAGCCTACAGCAGTTTAGCCCCACCCATCATGCTGAGGTCATAAAAAGTATTTCAGCCTGGAATGCTTTTTGAATGGGGCGCAATACAGGGGAGCCAATCAGAACACAGCTCATTAACATATCATTCATAAAGGTTTAACAGTATCAGTACAGTAACAAATATAGTTAAAAAATGTATGCTTTGAAAAATGGTCATGTAAAATGAATTTGGACTGATTTTGGTACATTAAGTGGCATAAATACGTTATGGATGTCCCATACCGTGGGTCTTAGTTTGGTCATCATGTGACGGAAAAAGGCGTCCAGTTCCTTTCCTTCAATGTAGCCATTATCTGAAACACAGTAGTTCCAAAGCAAATTCCTCACATTTTCATCAGCATTACATATAATTCAGGGTAGGGTGCCTCCTGATCAGTGTTTAAATCAGGAGGCATCCTACCCTGCACATTTTAGAGCTCTACCTTCTCCCAACACACCTGATTCAAGTAATTAACAAACCCTATCAGAGATGCAGGGGGTGTCCACTAAAATATGCAGGGCAGGGTTCCTCCAGGACCAGGCTGAAGAAACACTGGCTTAAATATCTCTAAATGACTTTTCAGCTGACTAAAGCATGCACTCACCATCTGCATCAAAGTGTTGCCAGATCTGTAGAAACCCTGCTGCATCCAGGTTATCCAGAGCACAGTCCATCCCAGCAGTTTAGAAAGAGCTGATACTCTAACAGAGAGAAAGCTGTGCTGAACGGGGCTAATACTGCACACGGAGTCAGAGTAATGCAGCAGCTTCTCTGAGACGCTCAGTATGAAAGTGTCAGTCTGACTGACTGCTGCTGCATGATGGCAACCAGAACTCCACCTCTTTTTTTTCTTTTTTTCTTTCTTTCAGAGCAGGATCTGGCTCACAGTTTCCTGACCAAAACATTAACCTATCGCATGTAACACTGATTAATTATTTATTTACAGTTTTTTTTTCTGAATGTACTATTTACAGTGAGTGTACAGTAAGTGCATTTTCTCTATAGTAATATGCTTCATATTAATTAGTGTGTTTAGTCTACTGTACTGTGATGTATACTGGTAGACAGCATTTACCTGTTCTGTTATCATATGCAGAAGTATCATCATACTGTAAACTACCACACTGTAAAGTACAAATACTGTAAAACAAATACCACTACTTTTCTGTAAAATACCAATACTGTAAAACAAACCGTAAATCTTTTTTAGTTTGAGATTGGGTCTATCTGAGGTACGGCTATATTTATATTCTTTTCCTTTTTTTTTTTAATCGAAAATCAACAATAGTAGAGCTTTGTTCATGAGGTTAACTGTGGAAAAATAGCCTTTACATCTATCTGGATTCAGTTGTTCACTGAGGATTCTGTAGGTTTGGACTCTGTAGGTTTTGGACAGTCACTTTTCCCTAAACAGAAGGGGATTCCCAGAACTGCTCGTACTAGTTTGTAGAGGTGCGTTGGGGTAGGTGCTTGTGTGAATGTTCATCTCTGTTTGAAGGGGACCATTTTCAGTGAAATCTTTGGGAACTGCTTTTGTTGGGAGGATGCAGCTAGAAATCATAGGCTTTAAGATTGGAAGGCTGCAAGGGCTGAAGTGCATAATAATAAAAAGTAGACAAATATAAAACGGATTTGATATTATACTCTGCGTTGGAGATTTCTGTGGAATTGTCCCATTGTTAAATGTTTCCTGTGTTTTTTTCACATAATGACATCAGTACTTAATGGCTGTTTGGAGTGGAAATTGAATAAAGGACACACACACACACACACACAGGCCTACAGTGTGGTACTTGGGATTCTCATGTTGGTTGCAAGTTAAGCTTGGTAAAGTGTCTTTCACACACTGAGATCTTACTCACCTGATCTTTTGTCTTCAGTTTGGGAAACTTCCGGATGTACAAATATGCTATGATGTAAAGTTTTCCAGGAGCATCCTGATCATAGTTAAATTAGCTAGGCTAGGAAGGACCAGTTGAATTGGTTTGGTACAGTGCCACCCTGAGGCAGACCAGTGCTGCATCTCTAGTTATTTAAAAGTACCAAAAACAGAAGTTGATATACACACACACACACACACACACACACACACACACACACACACACACACGCACGCACGCACACACACACACACACACACACACACACACACACACATTCGATTTTCTATGTGGAAAAAAGCATATCCTGTACAGGATACTCCTAAAAAACGGCATGCCATTTGGGCACTGTGACATTTTCCTGAATATTTTATTGCACAATTTCCATGTTTTTGCTGAGCCTAACATTGTTTTTTTAAAAAAAATAAAATAAAAAAAAATAAAAGGGTGTGGGTGTCTGTGAAAGGAAGGAGAGAGAGAGAGTGTGTAAAAAAAGAGAGCAAGATCATATTCATCTATGACATTGCTGCCATCTTGTGGTAAAATATGGTAGTTGAACAGAGGGCACTGTCATTCTGGACACTTCAGCACATAGCCTGTTATTAGATAATGTCCAGTATAACTTGATAGACCCCAATTATCCATATCACATCAGTCAAAAGTGTAGGAAAGGACGTCCAGTCATCTGCAGGCATGATTTTTGAGCTCAGAATGTAGTGAAACAGACCAGACTCGACAAAGGTGTAAAATCAGTTTTAATCAGCTTGGTAGAAATATACCCAAAAAGGAAACATCCACAGTCTATAGAACGCATGAGTGAAACATGTTAAGAGTTTGATTATCACCAAAAACCAGATTCAAAATACTGCATAATGAAAACACGATGAGCAAATCAAACACGCCTGCTGCTTTAAAATAATACAGGATTTCATTATATATTAACACTGAAGAACCACACTCATTTAACACGGCTGCGCTTACCCTCCGAGAATAAAAATAACACTAAATCATTGTGCCAAGCAGTGTGCAACAAAATTAATAGAAATTCTTTTTGCACCGTATCAACAAAATGTACATCCTAAGTAAAGAGGAAGAGCCAGTTGTATCGGAAATTAACAAAAAAAAAAAAAAGCACCACCAACCACCATTTATCCATCATAATAAATTATGTAGCTGTACAACTCCCACTCCGTCTGGTTTCCTTTTTTAGTGTGCTTAGTACCTTATCCACATACGGTCTTTGTACACATACGTACGTGTGCATATATATTACATGTTAATATTTTAAGCCTGCAAATATTAAACATATACATATATATATACACACACATACCTGTACGAAAGCACATTATCTACATACACAAGTGGACATCACACATGCATGTGGGTCAGGGACTGGTTGTTTAGGAGCTGACGTAAAAATTTTACTGTGAAAGTGAAAAAATGATCTTAGATAAAAGGAGGACATAGCCGGCTGCTAAAAATGCTGCATAACGGAGAAAGAGAATGGACAAAAATAGGTCAGCCTGTGCTCAGAAAGGGGTCCAGTGCTGATTGAGCACGAGTGTAATCACAATGAACAGAAGGAATCTGCCCCTGATCACTGAGAGCAGGTAGATTCTGATGCTGAATCAGCACTGCTGTTCCTCATGAGCACAAATCCTGAACACTGAGATAGGCAAAGAAATTACAGGTACACATATATATAGAAAGCAACTGCTGCATTCAAATACGAGTGGGACGAACAGATGAAGTTTGTTCTCTGCGAATCTTAAGGAATACTCCAACATTTCTCAACCCAGAGTCTTTCTGCTGCATCTATAGCATACGGCTGATTACTGCAGCCAGTAGTTTGACAAGAGCAGATAACTAGTTGACTTTAAATACAAGCAAATACAAGCAAACAGGCAGGTGCTGAATTCTGCCAGTAAACGTAAATTCTTTTAGTGATTTATTTACTTTATTCAACATGTTCCCTTCAGTTTAGCCAATTCCCACCTGTGTTTATATAGGCATACAATATGAACTTCCCAGGAGGTTGAAGGTGAGCACGTTTCCTCTTTAGAGGGCTCAACACATTTGGGGGAAATCGTTTACTTCCAATTCTTTTATGGAAACATCAATATTGGCTAGCATCATGCTGAGTGATGGGGGAGAGGGAGGACCATCCTACTCCACGCAAAGAAAGTGAGGCCTATTATATTCCCTTGGACGGATGGCTGTGGCATTGGCAAGCATTAAGCTCACAATCTCTGAACAATGAAACCAACCCTTGGGCAGGTGCACTGCTTGGGCACCCCAATATTTGTGAATGAAGCTGTACATCTGTATCAGAGATCAAACTAGATTTCTTGAGGGTAGGATATGTGGTAATATGTTACCAGCATAGTGGTGAGAGTGGAGTTTCCACAGGCTCCTGTCGGATTGCACTCAGGAAAGCAAAAATAACCAGAACTACTGTTTTGTTTTGTTTGCCCCTACTGTGCTGTTACAGTGTCGGAAAAGTGCAGCCTTGGCGAGACATTCCCTCATGACTGATTTATCTGAAGACTGTCTTGTTAGAGTGTAATGGTAGTTTGAAGCGACATATTCCAAACAGAACTGCCAGTGGCTTCTATGGTGAGTGAATTTGAAAGTCAACAGCTTTTCAGATATTTTCTAATCACAGGGAAGCATGTTGAAATGATTATCCATGGTAGCTGACTATATGGTTACACAGGCAGCAGATAGAAACTAGGCTGAAAAATTAGTTTGGTCTCGTGTATGTAAAGCCTGATATGTGGTTCTTCCACTGATTATAGACTGGCATATGGAAAGTTTGCCGGACAAACAAGCTGCTTGAGAGTGAATTACCCCTAAAAATGTGACAACAACTGTGATGCACACACTAAAGAAATCCTTCCTCGTATCTCTTGTTTGAATGCATACAGCTGGGGTTGTACAGTCAACCAACATACGTACCCTTACAGTGTCTAAGACGCCATCAGTGTCCTGCTTCGAGTGGTCACAGTACAGTACTAGAGTGGAACTCTAAGGCACAAGGGCAGACAGTGACACAACCTAGTAACACTTTACTGTAGGGCAATGTTCATAACGCTACAAGGCACCGTGGCAATCGACTTGGACCTCTATAAACATTTACAAAGGTTTGCTTCAGTAGGCTTCGTCTGTTATAAAAAGTGCTTTTGTCAAATCTGATGTCAAGTTAACATCAGTTTCAGGTGGCAATGATTCCTTCTGTTGTTCGGTTGTCAAGGTACCGCTTGAGTGAGAGAAACCGAAGTTTATCACAGTGATATAATACTGATGCGTCATAGCCTATTATCTTATAAAGGGTAAAATGGGACTCGCTCTACCTTAGTGTGGCAGAAAATGCTCACATTTGTTCAAGCAGCCTCAGACTTATCAGGATTCTATCACTGTGATGTATACTGAACTACAAGCTCTATCATTTTCCCCCAGAAAGTGTCATGAGACCACCTAATGTGAGATTTGATGTTTTGCACAGTGTAATATGTATTATAATATCGGCTTTCTCAGTGCATGTATGCTCTTACTCAGATTTCTTTCACTTTTCGCTCACATACAAAAACAGAGCGCAGTGCCAGAAATAAGCAAGCAGCAACAACGGGACTGCTACAAAACATTTTTGGAGCGATGCTGAAACCAAATATATGCTTGAAGAAGGGAATGAAGAATAAACCTCTAAATGTGGTATGTTCCTGTCGTCAGGTAAAATGAGTTTTTATGGTATGTTTGTCACTTTTACTGTGAGTTTACTGGTTGATGTTTACTACTGATGCTACTGCCTGACTCACATAGAACCTGAGTTTTTACATTTGTCACATTTACTTAAGTGCATGTGGTTAACGGATTACAGACAAAATGAGTTTTCTGGCGTTAATGGATTATTACAAGCATGTACAGTAACCATACTCACTTTCTCTGTTTATCATTATAATAAGTTATTGTGGGTTATTTTGTTAATAGTTTAGGTTAGTTAAAACTGCGGCATTTGTGTGCACTCATTTAACATATCGCATTTGGCCATAAGCAACTTTCATTAACAAGATCCAGTGTCACATGACATAACACTGATGTTCTATTGTTCCATGTTTTTATTAAAAATGATGCCGACTGAAACAAACGTTTCTCAATGTTTATGTTGCTCTTTGTCATGAAGGGCTTATACAGTATAGGTGTCATGTAGCCTCATTAACGCTGGCCTACAGTAAGGTGTTACTCATGTCCTCTAGTGTCAGCGCATCCCCTGCTTTCAGAGAGTGAGTGGGGTTTCGCTACAGTGAGAAAACATCCACCTCGTTTGGATGTTTTTTTAACAGTGCTTTAGCCCTAGTTATCATACAAATGAGGACATCAAAATTCCCTATAGCAAGACACGTCATACAGCGAATACACATGCATTCTGTGACAGAGAATCACACGCACACCACAGGAAACATGCATGTATTAATAACACACATACGTGCAATTGCACAAATGGACACACACGCGCACTCTCTCTCTCTCTCTCACACACACTCTCTCTCACGCACTCTCTCACACACACACACACACACACACACACACACACACACACACGATATGGGGATTCTGTGTTGTTGGAAATGCAGCATTACGTCTAACAGTCTTGGGGGAGATTCCTGAAACGGGTTGAAATGAACACAAAGTGATCCGGTCTCTTTCTCTCTCCCTTTCTTTTCTGTCTTTTATACAAAAATAAAATCTTTATCCGTCTCTTCCCCAGAGTCAGCCGACTTGCTGCCCTGGCTCGAGTCCTTGTCTTTCTCGCCATTGGCCGCTTTGGCCCTCGAGCCGTTCTCGTTTGAGTTCTGCTGGTTCGTGCTCGATGAAGAGGATGTCCTTGCTGTAGAAAGAGGGCAAACAAATAAACAAGTAAATCAATGCATATTTAATTACTCATTATTTCTCTGCTCTATAAGCATAAAAGACCACAAAAAAAATTTCATAGCCATTTCAAAATATCTGCATTATTAAACAGAGAGAATGTAAACAAAGTCATTCAGAGTGGGTGAAACGGTGCATTCTAGAGAAAATGATCAAGTCAGGATTATTTACAATGACAGGAACCAAATGGCCTGAAGCTTTGAATGGCAGTAAAACCTCTCTCATGGAAAGTAATAACATCAAACGTGTAGGAAGTCATTGCCTAGACGTTGTTTTATAGTAGTCTGGCAAAAAGCTTTTGGCCTGAAATAGACTTCTAAAATGCATTGACTGGATAGAGTTAAAAGCAGGGTGACAGAAAGCATATTTGTCAGATATACAACAGTCATCAACACTACATATAAGAACTCACAAGACATGTGCACGTTCACTAAATGGCAATAACATGGTTATATAATGTGCTGTACGTCGCTGGTGCCCATCAAAACCACCAGTACAGAGTCGGTACGTTTCTCTACAGCAGACCACTTCAAACCACTCTGAATGACTGAATTAGGCAGACATCAACAAAGAGGAAAAAGTGAAGGCAAAATAAAAGCCACTCTCCAGCTGCTGCCACTAAACCAGTTATTAAACTCATCAGGACTATCCGTAGGAAGGAATCAGGGACGAGGACCAAATAAGAACATCAGTGTTGGTTTTGTTTATGGATCAACAGCACCGCACCATAAAAGCCTAACACAAAATAGCAGCTTACCAACACCTATACTTAAAACTATTTAAAGTGTATTTTTGAGCAAAAGAGCATAAATGCACAATGACAAAACATGTAACGATTTTACTTTGTCATTTATAAGTGATACTGTTTCTCCAAGGATAAGTCATATTCATATTATTATTACATATGATACTTAATATGCTTATGGAGAGCAGGCAGGAGACCTAACTGCAGCTGTATGCTCTTACCTAGCTGTTCTTTTCTTATTGTTTTAGTCTTCTTTATCTTTTTTAAAATGTATTCCCATTAAATTCTTAGGAATAAAACAGCTGCCCTGTCAAATACCTAATAAGTACCTCAAGAATGTTCAGAAGCAAATTCGTTTAGCCGAGTAAGCTTTTTAAACTTTGGCTTTTTAAACTTAGAGGGAGGTAGAGGGCTGGGGCAATGTTGATATCTCTGAACAAAAAGCAGACTGTGGTACAGTGTACAGTGTACAGTGTCATGTCTCACCTCTCATACAACAGAAGAAATGACCTTAAGCTCACTGGGCAAAGTGGTCAAATTTAAGAGGACAAACTGCAACCCCAGCTTTTCCTAAACTGCTTTTACTGAATTTGACAATGGCTAAATGGTCCAAAAATAACTTTCCATTTGTAATGTACTGAGCAAACATAATTGAACACATACAGACAAAAAACAGATGGTTGTTGAATATGAAAATGTTTTCAGACAATAATGCGGACAGTGATCGCACATGGATATTTTTCATTAAAGAGGGTTTTTGAATTCCACCGAATATCTATTATATTTAAATTAGTGAGAGAATAAACACTGGGCTAATCACTGTCCTCTGTATTGTTTGGAAAAGGACCAGAAGCAGCTTGATTTACCACTGAGATGCATTAGTGCAAACTGCACTGGTAAATCAGACTTCGCTCTGGGCCATGATGAGGAAGGAATGAGCCACATGGTGGAGAAGAACTGAAAGCTGACTGCTGAGAAGTGCGAGTGTAAGATCTAACCGGGCCGTGAGAGAGAAGTCTTGTGCTCTTGCTCGCCCTCCTCCTCCTCCGAGCGCTGTGGTGAGCCTTGCACTCTGGAGGGCGCTGCTGGTTTATCCAGCTCGGGGCCAGCTTTAAAAGCATTAGCGTCTCCCGTCGCGTCCGCTGCAGAGAGGAGCAGCACGCTCTTTAGCTGAACTTCAGATATCTGCAGATATCTGTTTATATACAAGCCTCTCTGGTGCTTTACATATAAAAGACTGTCGTGTTGCGTCTCATCTCGGGTATCAGAAGTTTACTTGCTTAGGTTTGCACTCGAGCTAATGCATCTTACAAGCTTATACCCCACCTAGCAGCACTGCTCAAACTGTGTCCCTAAACCAGCATACGCTTGCCTCAAACCACGCTATGTTAAAGGAGACATATGTTACTCTTGTCTTATGAAATATAGTTCCTTGTGCTCTTTGAAAGACCACATGTGAGGTTTTGAGTTTTGCCACATTGTGTTATGGTTTAGAGCTTAACACTGCAGCAAAAATAGAGCGAATACATTATTAACCTTTTAAGCTTGTTTATTTTGCGAGCTAGTTATATTGTGCCAGCAAGACATGCCATTACACACCAATGCGCTCCTGTAATAATGAAGCTTTATTTCCCCATCTGACGCCTCTAAGACAAATGCAGTCCCAGCTTTAGCACCAAACTAATGATGGTGAATGATTCCATTTTATTTCAGCTCACTGCTACAACAGCTGTCAGTGCACATGCAGTTCTGCAGTGAAAGTAAGCTCACCAGACAAAAAATTAGTCACCTTGCGTGCTTAAGGTGGTAGTAACTTCAGGCTCCTGCAAAAGGCATTGTGAGTGGGGTGTGAGTGACGGAATTCATAGATTGAGAAGAGGTGGTACAGTGCAGTGAATGTCTCGTTCCATGTGTGGAAAATGGGTCCAAAGCAGATGGTAATGATAGGCAAAACAGAGTGATTGCATTTGGGCGAGCCAAAGGCCATAGGAAGTAGCTCAATCTGCAGGTGTATGGAAGCGTACGGTCATACAGGTCTACCAGTAGTGGCAAAATTCCCAGTCTATAGGAAATCCTCCTCAGAATTGTTCCAAGGAAGGCATCCACCAAATCTGGCCCAACTGCACAATTCATTGATCCAAGAGTGGCAGAAACTTGTCTAGTTCATGCCAGATCAATTCACAACTATACTCATGAAGGTATTACATGCCAAAAGGTACAGCATGTTTCAGTCACAGGTGGCTAATTTTTTGTCCTATGAGCTTATGAAGGCTGGGTCAGTGGGAGAGTTTACTTGAATAAGATGGGGAATTTGACTTTTACTTGATGTGAACAACAAAACCTAACAGCCTGTAGAATCCAATTTCTGTCTTTGGAGGAGGTTCCTGAGTTGCAGTCAATTATGCAATCATAACATTACACATACTGAGAGCTAACAGTGTTAATCTGAAATGTATGAGGGCCTGCAGAAAGAGTTTAAGATGTCTCCTTTAAATAACTGTAAACAGATTTGCGTATGTGGTTTCTAATACTGTTTGACAAAATGTTATCCATTAAAACAAACACTATATCTGCATACCTTAACCAGCTGTAGCAACCACATGGAAACCAGATTTTCACCTGTAGTTTGTTCACTGTTGGGGTAAAGGCTTCTATCACTTGTTCGCTACATTAACCTCATAGCTCTAATATAAATCTAAAGAAATAAAGTTGACCAAAAACATTCTATCATCTGCAGTTAGGGTAAGAGGACAAGTGCATGAATTAGATTTTTCACCAAACTGACTTTTGTGTTTTATTGGGAGTTAGAATGCTCTAAGGATAGGCATTCTTGAAATATGAAAACGCTCATGTATCAGTGTTTGGCTATACTACAAAGATACAAACATCATCAGTGATACAAAAGGACAGGAGGTTAATGAGTTGTGATCTCCTTCTGTCCACCACTTATTGGCTGAAGCCCATAGCAGGAGAATAAGCCTAATAGCTGTATGCATGGCACACAGGGAATGGATGATGGCAACACTTAGCACTGTGAAGATGGAGGACAAAACTAAACACACCAAAGCACATGAGCAAGCAAACAACACAACAATGGCAAAAAGAAATTGCATAAGACTGACAACATACATGCTTTAAAACTTGACGTTTACATGTCATGACTAGACAAAGATGTTTGTGAAGATATCACACTCATATACATACATGAAACTAATAGTCATACTGTCAAAACTGCTTGACCCCACAATCACAGCAGATTCCTAATGCTGCTTTGTATGTGTATAAAGTGCCTACTTGTTGGGAGCCTACCTTCCTGAGCAGAGTTCTTGGTGGCTGAGCTGCTTTGTAGAGAACCAGGTGTTCCTTCCTTGTCTGTTGGAACTTTCCTCAGTGTTGATGCCAGGCCTGGAGTCTTGGGACCTCCAACGGGGGACTCTGAGCTCTCTTCTGGGAAGAGTACAACGAAAAGGAATATAGATTCAGGTGTCACTTTATTAGCAAGTGACAGTGATAAAGGGAGTAGAGGGTGATGAACTAATTGTAAAGGTCAACAAAAAGGCTAGAGTCTGTAACAGTACAATTCTGACAAAATTAAATAGTGAGTTAACTGAATAAACAGTGCATGCTAATACCATTCATTAGACTGTCCTTCCATTTTCCTCATCTACAATTTAAGTAAAAAAAAAAACCAAAACAAAACATGTTTTCTTTCTTTCAGTAACATTTAAGACATTAATAAAATGTGATTGTTTTGTATCTGTCACGCCTCCGGGCTCTCCCGGCTCCCTCACTCTTCCGGACTCAACCTCCCATGGGGCTTCGCTCAATGACGTCACACGCACATGTCCCCAACCGTCCAATCACATCCGTTCAACGTCACCTGAGTTTTAGGCACTTCCTTTATAAGCCCCTCCATACTGCTACCTTATTGCGAGGTTTTGCCCTAACTCCTGTTAAGCAATTCTGAGCGTTCTACTTTCTATCTGACTCCTGGTTCTGACCCGTTTCGTTCTCTAACCTTTTCTCTTTGGATCTCTCCCTTGGCTCTTTATCGCTGTTTCTCTCCTGGCTCTGACCCTTCTTCCTGTCTACCGTTTTCTGCTTCTAGCTCGCCCCCCTCTGGATTTGTTTACATTCGCTGCCTGCCATTTCCGGTTTCGACCTCTGCCTGTTTCTGACTTCGTTCTCGCCTCTCCCTGTATGTTGTCTTGTGTTTTGCTGTCTGTATCGACCGTCCGATTGTTAAATAAAACCAACTTGCTGTTTAGCTCTGCTCACGTCGGTCCGAGTTCTTTGTTCCTGACAGTATCAATCATATCTTGTATTAAAAATGACAGAGGCACTAAAATCTAAATAAAGCCTAGTTTGGCTTTTCAGTGACAAAACAGAATACAGAAAAATGGAATGTAAGGACTTAAATACTATAAGCTTATAGTCAGCACATGCTTATATTGTGGCTACTGCAGTACCTTACCTATACTGCGGCTACTGCTGGTACGGGGTTTCTGTGGGATGGCAGGACGAGCAGCCAAAGTGGGCTTAGTGCTCTGTGGTGGGGGTTTGGGGCTCGTAGGCGTTGGTCCAGAGCCTCTAGGTTTGGGCGCTGTCTCAGGTTTGCCTTCACCCCCTGCACGTGGCACTCTTTCTGGGGAACTCACACTGCTGCTGCCCTCAGGTTTGTTCAGCCCTAGAGAGGGAGAGAGGGAGAGAGAAGGGGGGGGGGGTCTTCACTGTACTGTTTTTTGGCATATTGTTTTTTGTCTGTGGGAAGTTTATAATTAGCCTCCTGCAGTATCATACGCTTCACTTAGGTTATAACCATTGATGAAAACATTCTGACAGAATGTAAAGGGCAGCTGACATTTTTGCATAGTGTAAAAAAAAACAAAAAAAAACATGACGATTGGTTCTCACAGTCAAACAGAGCAAGAACACTGTGCTCTTTACAAGTCTGCATCAGTCAGTCCTACATGCTGGAATAATTTTAGGGATCTGTGGGCCAAGGGCACTTGCTGTGCACTGCACTTAGCCTCAGCACTGCAAAGGTTTGGATACAGGGTAGAGCACTCTTACCTGGTGGAGGTCCGTCTGGTTTGTCTGGAGTAGAGTCTGATATCTGCAAAAGATCACCAACGCTGATTAGCCACACAATCAGGTCTTGAAAACAAAACAGGTGTCATCTTAAAGGGTTTTCCAGAAATGCCTATGCTTCTGATAATGAATAAAAGCACACAGGAACCAGGCCATGCTAGCTGACTCCTAAAAACTTGTCTAGCAGTCAGCTGTATTTTTACCAGTCTGCCAATATAATTACAGTTTGTGCCTATGGGGCTTAATCCTGGTTCTGGAAATATAACATTCGCGCAGAGTACCAAGCAAGATATACCTCACCTGATCCAGGTATTGAAAGCTTTCAGGGGCTTCTGAATATTAGAGCCAGGGTGTCAGATCTAAACTTTTGAGGGTCATTGATCTCTAAGATCAGGATTGGGCACTTCTGGGCTAAGACATAATATACCGATATTTGCAAGATGCAGGGCATAAGCTTACCTTAGCCATATTATTAGAAACCTCTGCTTCCATCATGCGAAAAGCAACGATGTAGCAATCACAGAAAAGTCATCATACCTACCCTCAATAGACATTTGTTTTTAACAATAAGGATATATTACAAATGAGTAAACTAATTAATCATTCAGTGCAGTAAGAGTCCATCACTAAGTAGAATATGTTTGTGCTAATGTTAGGTTAGCCTCTTAACTGGCCAATGACGAATGGTATGACAACTTTGGAATTGCTACAAATGAGCTAAAGTTTAAAACTGAAAACAACCAGGGAGGCGGAGCTCATGAAGTGTCCAGTGGATGGTAGCAGTTTCAAATACAGTGGCCAAATAGAGAAAGTGCAATGTAAGAGATCCTAATAAAATAGGTGAATATAAATAAGCCAGGCAAACGTGCACTCAAAACGATTCACTGTGTAACGCATGGGCAACGAGCACCACAAGTCAGTCAGGGAACTAGGCCAAACAGTGTGTCTGCAAGATTTTAATGGCAGCTATAAAAGAGAACACAGGCAGAGACAGAAAAGCTCTTTAAGCAGCCTGTTACGCGCCTCATTCCACCTCAGAACAGAAGTTATAGATGGAGCTAACGCTAACGACTTAACAGGCTGAACAGGGTCGAACATCTACCATTCTCAATCCAGCTACAGTGCCTTCATGCCCTATATAAATCATTACTAGTTTCCTTACAGCATGCCAGTCATTCCTCATTATACATTGCACAGGACTGAGTGATATACATTGACTGCCTGAGTCAAAGGCCAGTACAGACATGACCAACATGTTTTCAAGTTTTAGGGCCATTTTGTGCCATTTGTGCTTACACACAGAGGAATTTGTCTTCCGCATTTAACCCATCCGTGCAGTGAAACACCCACATACACACACACACATACACACTATGGGGGGTAGTGCGCACACTTGCCCGGAGCAGTGGGGGGTTAGGTGCCTTGCTCAAGGGCACTTTAGTCATTACTGTCGGTTCAGGCAACCTTCCGGTCACAAGGCTGGTTCCCTAACCTCTAGCCCACGACTGCCCCAATGTTATGGTCCCTGCTTATGTGTAATTTCGTGAAATGTCTACAACCACTTTTAAAACAAAGGAAGCACTAACCAAACAGCTCTTTATAGGCACACAACAGCCAAGCATCATTTTTTTCTGGCCCCAAGCAGCTGAAGTTGAATGGTTTTTGGTGAACAGTAGAATTTCCGGTAGGAAAGTTCAGAGCTCACATTATTCATCAACACAATTTGAGAACCTCATGTGACTCATTCAGGTTTAAACTCATGCTAAACTCTGAACAAGTGTTTCTCAGCCTTGGTCCTGGAGACTGCATATTTTGGAGCTATTTCTGCTCCCAACGCACCTGCCTCAACAGCTTATTAACAAACTCTCAGAGGGGTGTGTTAAAGCAGGGAATCCACTAAAACGTGCAGGGCAGGATGCCTCCAGGACCAGGGTTGAGAAACACTGCTCTAAACTGTAGCTAGGCTAGTTAGAGTCCAGTTGCCCCAAAAGGTTTCCACTGCAGACAATGCACAAAATAATATTAGAATTATTCATGTACCTTTGGCACCAATGCATATTGGTACCACTGACTAACACCACTAACATCATGGCGGCTCAAACCTGTTCCTAGAGATCTAAGAAATCTAGATCTAGTTGAGTTTAACTGCATATCAATCATATTCTAATGTTATTCTGTCCGCAGTTCTGAGAGCAGACTATCTCGGAGATTTCCACAGGACCCGAGAAGCTGCTTACAAACAATGCACATTACCTCCACAGCAGTGACTGGTCACGTCAAACAGGTTCCATTATCAACTGCATTCTCACAAGCTGATAACTGTGATCTGCATCAGTGAGCACGTAATGATCACTAACACGCTTCCACAAGGAAGCAATTACTCATGTTTTGACACTGGTCTGTCCGGGCGTTATGGAAATAGCTTGGTTTTCTTCTTTCTGAGGGTGACAAGAAATCGGTATTGTTCCAGACAGGGCAGACCCTGTTTCTGCCTCAGTACTGGCACACTGTGATCTTTTTACACCTTGTATAGATCAATTTTAAGTTTCATATATATTTCCGAAAACCTTGTCATACACTGCAACATGCACTCATCATCAAAAGAACAAATAGTAGCACCCAGAAGGAATCCACCGACAGGAATGAAACCTTGTGGTAGGTTTCGCATTATGAGACATGCAAATGATTCAAGTTTCACGCTCGGCCACGCATGTGATGTATGTTAAGATGTGCCTGACTGATCCAACAGCCATGATTACAGACATTCAGAGAGCAGCGATGCCCTCCTGCCAGCACCATTGGCAGACGGCTGCCCTTAACACCACATCAGCATTGCCACACGGCAATGGTGTCGTGTCATGTGACTGTCATGGAGCGACACCCTACCTCCTCAAGATCACCTAGAAGTTAACCCAAGTAAACTTCAAATGATGGGACAGTAATTATTTTAGCATATGTCATCATTATTTCAATCATTTTTTTCCCCTTACTAAAGTACGTTTGATAGTAACTTTACCTTTCGGCTTTATTGTTTGCAATTTGTGGAGAAAGTGGAAATATTATATACAATATACAATATTAATTCCATATTACCAATAATAGAAGTGTTAGTTAGTTGCACCCCAAACCTAGACAACTTCATACTGGTGAAGCAGTGGGATGGGTGAGGTCAATTTTATACTTTATTACTACGCAATGTAAGGATTTGTGGCCCTACATACAGCTTTAGGTAGGCTTGAACGTGCAAAACAACATTTCAGAAAACAAAGTTTTTACAAGGGCAAAAGAAATATTACATTTCAGAAAACAAATTTACAAGACGTGAAACACTTGTACCAGTACCGAAACACTTTTACAAACTGCGAATTCTGACGGAAAGAGTAGGTCTAACACACAGGAAGTGCTTGTTGCGGACCCTTATCAATCAAACTGTTTCGCAGTGGTAGAGTGAGTGGAGTTTGGGATGGTGATAACGCTAAAGCATGTTTTGTCCATTTGTGGCACACATTTTTGCCAGCTCGCACGCTTTTGTTTTTCCTGTGGAAGGTCTTTAGAGTTCTTAAAAGAGCAGACGGAAGAAAGAGACGAACAGGTCAAGTCTAAACCACTTGGAGTTGGTTATAAACCACTGGATATCCACTACAGCTAGCGTTACAGCCCGCTTACTTTCGTTAACATTTCCAACTCCAAGTGGTTTAGACGTCGCCTATTTGTCTCTTTCTTTAAAACAGTTTGATTGACAAGGGTCCGCAGGGTTTCGATGCTGCTAAAAGTATTTCACGTCTTGTAAATTTGTTTTTACTTTGTAATTTTGTTTTCTTGAATGTAATTTTTTTCATTTGTAAATTTGTTTTTGTTTTTATTTTTGTAATTTTGTTTTCTGAAATGTTAATTTGTTTTGCACTTCTCAGCCACCGTACTTGCATGATCACTTGTGATCCGATCACTCAAACCAACTTTGGAAATGGTCAGAGATGCAGATGACCACATGATTGTGTGAACACTAAACAACCTTACCGAGTCTCCCACGGTGACATAGTGGCCGCAATGAGCCTTGCGGCAACAGCGCAAGACTAAAGACTGACTTCAGATACCAAACATCCTTTGGCTGATCAACTAAATTTTGGGTAAGACAATAATTCTGTAAATTTTATTCATTTTTGCCAATAAACAGTAGATTATGATAAAACCCAGCAAGGAACAGGGAGTGTTAAAGGTCTCCACCTCAGCTCTCCACTGTTTTTCAGTCACTGTTAGCAATAGCATGAGTGTTTTTGGGAGATTAGGTGGCCAATCATAAACTTGCAAGACAGCACATATGCATAAGATAGATACAGTAAAGGAGAAGACTGCAATCACAAAGCTTCCTCACATCAGTGACTGATCTACAGCATAATGACTCAGCAGCTCCTGAGGCATGAAATGCGCTAGAAAGGTCATTCAAAATTGGCCAAACAGCGCAGAAATCCAAAATGGGCTTCTGAAATGCTGCCAAATCAAAGTGCAGCGAGTTTTAGGTGATTGGTCTAATATTATATAGCTGATGCAGGCCAGTAGCATGTCTTAAAAATATTGCCAGACATTTTTATATTAAATACATTACAGAATATTAAACGCTTCTCAAAAGTGCTTGGGTGTCATGGGGCTTTAAGAGGCTTTTCCATTTCTGTAAGAGCTTTAGGAATGAGCCAAATTGGCATAGGGTGACCAAGGCATACTCTAGGTCCAATATGATTTGGAATAAGAGATTCCTGTGTTATTAAAGGGGATATAGTGAAACTGTTGAGGAGGATAGACTGCGCTGTCACACGATGACCACTTGATGGCACCATTTTATCACCTTTGGCATGCTCTCAGTAGGGTGAGAACTCAACAGAAAACCATTACACACTACCTTTAGTACCAGTCCATAGTTTGGAGCTCATTAAATGTTTTAAAGACAATTTGATGTAAATCTTTGCAAATTAATGTTTAAAATCTGTTTCTTAAAAGAATACATGATGAATATAAAAGAGAATAGCGTGAGCACTAGCACAAAAGATCTTGCCTTAGCTTTGGTTAGCTCAGTTTATAACAAAAATATATAGAAAAAAATTATAAAATCAACAAATAAATTATTAGTAGTATTATTATTAATAATAATAATATTGTGCACCTTATGCGTTCCAAACGTGGCTCTCTTCTCGTGTTTGGCCTTCATCTCGGCCAGCAGGCTGCATCCCATCATCTGGACACCATAGCGGCGGCTGCCCTGGGGGCTTCCCTCCGAGGGCTCAGAGTCCACAGAGTCCGGCGTCTTCAGCTCCTCTGAGCGGTCAGAACTACTGCTGCGCTCTGTGGGCAGAGACTGGGACTTGGCTTTAGCCTCAGCCGCAGGACTCCGCACAGATGCCTTGGGTGACGATGGGTCCTCTGAGGCCTGTGGGGCTGCTTGGGCCGGGACAGGGGAGGGGGATGGGGCGGAGGTCTGGACCTTCTCCTTCTCCTTCTCCCTCTCCCTCTCCCTCTCCTTCTCCTTCTCCTTCTCCTTCTCTTTCTCTTTCTCCTTCTCTTTCTCCTTCTCTTTGTCGGACTTGCTGGAACGGGATTTAATGAGATTGAGGAATCCGCCCTTACGGGAGTCACGCTTCTTCTCACCATCCTGAGAGTCAGAGCTCTTCAGGGAAGGCCGCCTGATGGAGAAATAGAGAAAGAAGCAACAAGTAGTAATCCGGTGTATTGGACAACACTAATCCGCAGGCAGCATACATAACCAAACAAACAAGTGCTTTTGAAGTGAAATTGCTAAACCTCATTATTTGACACTGAGCAGCACTAGAGACATATTCTCCTAGGATGTCAATAATAATAATAATAGCAATAATAATAAGGTTAATAACAATAATATGTATTAATAGCATCTCTTAATCATGCTGAGCAGACAAGCAGGTGCTGGAACTCACTTGTCATCAATTTTCGTGACCTTTTTGGAGAAAAACTCATCCACGCCTTCATCCACCCTTCCCATTAGGCCGTTCTGCTCCCCGTCTTGAGAGGGCGCACTGCTGATCTGCTGTGAGAGCATATCAGGGTACAGAATCACTGAATTTTCAAAGTTTTAGACATACTAATTTGACACGATTGGTCTATAAGGATTAACGGAAACAGAGGAAAACATAATGGTGTCTACATAATGTCTATATAATTAAATGGTTAAGATGTAACCTAGGTCAGCAGAGAAGCATACTGAGCACATACTCAACAATATACAGAGAATTCTTCACAGTGGTAGCGATAGGAACCAGACATCTAAGGATGTACCTCTATTTAACCTGTATCAGTGTTACATTTAGAAGACTCAGAATACACACATAGGTTAACTAGTCATTTTGGATAGCAAGTAAAATGGCTAGATATTTGTCCAACCATTCTAAATGAAATTGTTTGCTTCTCAGACGCTGTAGACTTCTCAAAATTCTTGACATTTTTCAAATTCTTCACAGTTGCCCCCTTTTTGTCTAAAGAATGCAGCAGTAACTATGACCTTGTCTGCGTGCCCTTCTACAGTCATTTCCTACATTTTCATAGTTTTCATACTGCAGCATGCTTGAGCTATAAATCAAGTTTTCTGAGTCTTTTTTAATGCCACGACAAACATGTAGAGGGAGTGAACGTAAGAGCCACAGAACATGCTCACATTTGTTTAACCAGACTGGCTGGGAGTGTCATGTCATTATCATCATTATATCATTGGAACATAAACACAGCTGCAAAGTCTGTCATTTCACCCCAGATACTGTCATCATGACACCACCTAACATCAGAAAAAACACAGCAGCTCTAATTCATCAAAACGCAGATTTGACCGCCATTAATGATTTAATAATAATCAAAGTACTCTGTTTCTGATTCATAAAAAAGCAGAGATTTGAGCACAAATTATGAATCAGCTTCAGTGTGAAATAAAGCACCTGCATCATACATATAATTTTACCTGAACACTCAGAACAATGCAGATGTTTCGGGGGGGAGCCAGTAAAACAACAGCATTCAACAGAAATGCTGTTAAATACTGTTAAAATGACAATGATCAAAAATAATATGTGAAATAAACTACGTGAAATAAAGTCTTAGTGCTGTGAGGGTGGGGGAATGTGACGTCATTGTGTAGTGTGATTATTTTCCTGAAATTGTCATTGCAGTGTATGCAATTTCTGTAATATTACAGCTATATAATAATTTAATCTTTTTGGTAATATTTTTGTCAGGCAGTGTAAAAAAAAGTACAACGTAATGTTATGAAATGGAATACGTGAAATATTTGCAGGATTTGTTTATACATATGTTTGTGTAAAATAAATACATCCACTTTCAAAATGAATGCACAATGGTTAGTATTATTGTGATTTTCTATGTTTATTATTGGTTGGACAGATGATACTGACAATAGTCACACTGTAATTCACACACTCCCACCAGGTGAAATAAATTAATAACAAAAATGTGAAATTTGCATGTGCTCATTTTACATTAACATTTGTCTGTAACTTGAATGAACTACATATAATGTCTGCCTCAGTACCCACTTCAGAATTCAGAATTTTACTTAATAAATTTACTTTTATTAAGTCAAATTATAAAAAGAAAAAATATTCAAAAAGGGCTCAACTTACACAGGCGCAGCTCTTACCTTCAGTATGATTACTAAATTTCATGAACATTATTTAGATATGCCCCAAGAGGATATGCAGTTTCGATGAACTAATGAATGAATGAATATCTGGATATGTTTTACTTAAACTTGCCCTGATCCATGTTGACAGTTAGCTTACTAGGCTAGCCAGCTCTGCATTCTGATCACTGTTGTAGAAACATTCAACACTGAGACTGTTGGGAAGGGGAAAAAAATAAATACTGTGGATTCCTGTGGTCTCCTGACCTTGGGTCACAAACCACAGTTTGAAACATCACTGCTATACAAGATTGTTAGCATACTGCATGAAACTTAGTGAGACACAGGGGAAAGATCTGGACACTCACAGGGACTCTGCTGGACTGCATTTTCTTGTTCCTCTTGGGCCGTAGTTTGGTGTAATGCTGGAGTTTCTTTGCCTCCTCAGATGGCAGCTCACCCATTCCCCCAGATGCCTTCTTCTCCAGCTTAGAAGGAGGTACAGGGTCCTCAACGTGTATGGGTATGTCCTCCAGAGCCTTATCCAGGTCAAACTCCATCTCTGATGCACAGGGGAACAAATGAATGACAAACTGATTGATAAGACTGACGAGTTTCTCCAGACTAAAACTTAAAGAAGGAATGCCATCTTTTTCCTTTTTCTGTAAAACAAACAAAATCATAAACAAAAACAGTTGTAAAGCTGATTGTGCTTTCATTGTCACAGCCCCCTTAAACTATTTCAAAGTTCATATATCGTAAAGAACATCTCACACACCGAAAGCTCTGGAGACAGGTCTCAGCATCCGGCTGTGAATGCTCTTCCTTTTAGACTTCGGGGTCATCTACAAAAGAAGGACCAAAATATGAATTATTATTGCCATTAATCCTACATGTTTTGCAGATTCTGCGTACTGTAAACCTGGATATTCTGCATTCTATTTCTTTCTGCAGTATGAAAAAAACTTCTTTAAAGTTCTGATTGTCATTCTGAGAACATTCAGTAACACTACTGGCCAGTGCTCATAAGGCTACAGGACATCTACTTAAGTGCTCCACAGTAATGCCACAGACCTATAAATATGCATAAACACTTATTCTAATAGATGCCATTTAAAAAAAAAAAAAGCTTTGACTTTGAAATTGATACCTTTGTTCTAAATGTCATATAATGGTGGCCAAGTAAAGGTCATTTTAATATTTATAAGATTTATGCTATGGCATATCAGCATTTCTTTGCTGCGCTACAAAGTCAAACTTTATAATGCGCTGTCATTTCACCCAAGAAAGTGTCATGATAAACCAATGTCAGACAAAGCCACCTGACATAAGTATTTTGCTAGCTTAATGTAGCCTTTAATACAAACAAGATCTACTTGAATAAGGCTTTGTAAATGTTTATGGAGGTTTAATTCAACTGCTGTGATGAGCTTATATAGGTGTTATGTAGTAAAGTGCTACTCCGTATTCTTGGAAAGAACCTCATTTTCCATGACTTTCCACACAGAACACAAGGGGACTGTTCTGCCAATGGGACTGTTCTGTTCTACTTCTACTCTTACCCACTTTAGTCTTCTACACTGTGTGTCTAGTATAAATCACCACTATTATATTCACAATTCCTCATTGTAAACAGAATGCTCCATTATTGTTCTCCAACTAGAAACATATACTGTAACTACAACCCACATCAGTGAAATGTATGCAGTTACCTGAAAGAGATTCACACGCAGCTACAGATGTAATAATAACAATATCTTTTCCTTTGCTAACTGCAGCATAACTCTCATTCTCTCTCTCTCTCTCTCTCTCTCTCACTCACACACACACACACACACACACACACACACACACACACACACAGAACTTCAACTAGGATTCAAAACATCTACAAACTGTTGGAAGCCTTTTTGTATCAACAAACCTCAGATTACATTTCAAACCTCCCACCACTGAACATAATGAGATCTTAAACATACTGGATCTTAAACACAGTAGCTGCTGAATGAATAGAAGAACGCTGAATTGGGCTGCATTCAGAATAAGACAGGATCCAAACTGCACAATTTTAGCTCCAAACAGCTCCGTTATTCGGACTGGCGAACTGACAGTTTATAACCATATGTAGATAAATCATTTTATTTCAGTGACATTCATGAGCATGAACCAGCAAGGCTTCTGCAGCAGTCCTATGTTACAGTTTGACCGATCACATTCATCCATGTAAAACTTTAGCCAAAGCAGCTCAACAAAACACAGACAGGGCACAATATCAGGTCAGGAAGCAATTAATCTGACATATTTTCTGGTCAGAGTAATGAAGCAACAGCACGTACACACACTTTAACTGTATTTTAAGATTAATTGATATTCAAAGCTAAACAAGCTGAACTGACTTCTCTGACGTTTTTGTAAAGGCTGTAATAATCATGTTAGTGAGGTATGTACCTCTATGAAAACATAACCCCCTCTGAACACAGCTTCTGTGGTGCGTGTGCATCTGTTAGGACTGTTTTTTATATGCATGTGTTCATCTGGCCTCAACAGCTGCGTAACAGGGAGGGTAAATCATTACTGTTGTGATAGTCTTCCTAATTCAGTTATATATGTTATCAGCTCTGGGTGAGACAGTACATGAGCTTTCACCCTGACAGAATAGTTATTTTAATTTAGGGGGGACAGAAAAGAGAGTTCCATGTTGGTGTGAGCCTCGACAGTGCTGCAGTCAGTCAAAAGCCAGACACATCGATTAAAGGCAAAACAACTGTTCCGCCTCAGGACCCCCGCTACCTCCCATATCGACAGGCAGAGATGAAAACTCCTGCGATGTGTCAGAAGATGTGAAGTGAAATCATGTCTCCGTTTTCATAGATGAAGAAGAGAGATGGGCCCTAAATCGCTTAGACTCACACTGAGCCCCATAATCACCACACATCAGGTACAGGGAGAGAGAGAGAGGGAGGGAGGGAGGGAGTGAGACACAGAAAGGGAGGGAGAAAGAGCAAGAAGGACAGCAATAGAAAGTTAGAGAGATGTGAATGTGATAGTGAGGGGGGCTGAACAACAGTGCTCTTTGTCTGAATATTTATGCCAGGGAAGCATAGAGAGGTGGAGGGGGACAGACAGGGTAAAACAGCCTGTACTTACACTGGTGCAGCACAGAGTCTCCATGAAGCAAATGATGATAAAAAAGAACGGGGGAAAAAGAGGAAGAAAAGGCAGAAAGAGAACAAAGATAAGAAGCTTAGAGGTTCCAGAAACAAGATGAAAAAGCAAGAAAAGGAGAGAAAAGAAACTGCAAAGTTGAGAGAGAGAGAGAGAGAGAGCGCGCGCAGGTCATGCACACCAGCTGATTGAGGAGGTCATTGAAAATGAACGTTGCACTTTCATGTATGTCAAATTGTGAAGTCTGACAGACAAAGAAACAGATACCAATGTCATACTGGGCTATACAGGACGCATTAACATTACAATGAACTGTTCATACAATGGACACACAATCACACATTCGCTAGCTGAAACTCCGCTAATGAATAGCAGCCATCTCTTATAGACTGCTGCAGAACAAGCAGAGCATTGTATGTTCTTATCCAAAGGTCTTACACTGTCCACTTTGTTTAAAGACCAAAACCTGCAGAGAAAGTCAACCTGATGCTTCAGGAATGAATCAAAACCTAGGCTTATATCTCCATGCTCTGGGCCATGCAGTCTAAAAACAACAGGCCTGGTTATTTTCCCCCACTGCCAGGTCTGATAACCACCGCCTCCTTCACCACAGTGCTAACATTCCAACCAAATGCTAAAACTTGCTGGGTGAGAGCACACCAACTTTCTGTTTCAGGAAAGTGTACAGCAACATTTTAGGTAGGTTAAAAACAGTTGGGTTTCATCAGAGGCTTCGGTACAGTAGCATGCTAGGTAGCTCTGCTGCCTCAGGTGACTGGCAGGTACTGCTTGGTTGTTGTGATTGTGCTGTCAAATGTCATAAGTTAGCTAAGTTAGCCAAGCAGAGATTTCTCCAACAACTATCCACAGCTGTAAGGATTTAGTGTCAGTTATCTGTGACTAGCTACCTACATGGCAACAGTCACCACTAGAGCTGTGAGTTGGTCCCAAAAAGAATTAATAGATGGTTTGCAGTTGTTATTCCGATAATGCACAAAAAATGCACTCCTGCATACGCAGATGCAATACAAGATATTCTGCTGACAAGTTCCGCACAGACCAGTCACATTATTACAGTAGCTAATATCAAGAGTAATCGACGTGTGCAGCACAGAGAGCAGCAAGACAGACTGGGTTGGACTCAATAAGGTCTTGGTAGATTGTCACAAGTATCATGCTGACTGCAGTGCATCCCACAGCTGCTGGAGGGTGTGTGGGCATAGAGCGAACATGACGATCGAGGTGGTCCCACAGATGCTCAGTTAGGTTCAAGTCTGGTGAAATAGGGGCCAGAGTAGTAGAAGTCTTGGTCATGCTGTTCCAACCAATGTCGGACATTCCTAGCCATGCGACACATTGCATTGTGTTGCTAGAAGATCCTTTTGCCCCAGGGAAGACAATCAGAATGTATAGGTGTACATGATCTGCAAGGATGGATCCATACCCAAATTGGTTGAGAGTGCCTTCCACCTGGATGATGGGCCAGATAATGTTACTTGACTTGAATGTTACTTGCAGCTCTAATTTTAATCAGACATAGCTGGCTTACTTGTTGAATTATACATAGTTATTGTTATAGGTTAAATATAGTTTAAAGTTTACTGTGATTGTGTTTATTTCCAATGAAGCACAGAAATGAGTTTTGCCTTGTTCTGTTCAGATTACAAAGTCATGTATTAGTAGTAGCACAGAGTAGTGAAACTGCTAGTTTAAAAAAGTATTCTGTAAAGCAATCTCTTTACTATGTTAGAGGACTAATTTATAATTTGCGCTAGATTTATCTTTTTTAATTAATTACCCCAAAACTATTGGTGGAAGATGCCAAAATGAAATTAAAACAAACTAAAGTTAAACTTGAACAAATTAGTAGCTGGCATGTGTTATGGTTGTGGGATGGAGTGACAACAATCCTAGAGAGAGTCGTATCGAGTCAGATCTGAAAGAGATACAGCCATTGTCCAGCCCCACAGGCTATGATATGAACCAATCGGACATCATCATGCAGGAAGTACATACAACAATCAGGATGCAAGTTTGTGATCATGTAATTTTGTTGACTTGACATTTCCTTGTGCAGCGCAAACCGTGAGAGGTACCCTGCAAATTGGCTTAAAATCACTAACGTTGCCTGTGCCAATACATACACCCACCTAAAGGAGGTGACAGAGGAGAATCAGGGACTTAGCCAGTCCTCGTTAGTCAGCTAATTAAATTTAGATAGCGTGAGCTCTCCGAATTTGCTAGTTAAGGTTAAATTTGCTTGCTCTTTATTTTTTTCTCTTCTCTGTCTTGGTTTTGGGAACTGGGATTATTGTGTGGAATCGACTCTAAGTAGACAGTCTCCATTAGCTGTTTTTCAGCTACAGAGGTATGTAGGTGTTAAAACTACCTTACCCCAATCCATGCACTGAGAAGGTTAGTGGTGGAAGGGAAACACACAAAGCTAAATACCAATAAATACAATCTGAGGGCATGAAACCCCATGATGAGGTAAAATATGTCCATTCATGTCCATGCAAGCACACTACGAATCTATTGAAAATACACGTCACCCGAGAGAGATAAGCCAACACTGTGAAACTGGCTCTGTTTCCCCCAAGCCTGTGAGCATATCTAATCTCTGACCAGTATTTCAAGAACATATCACATGCAGACGTATTAGACCTTCACCAATAACATGAATCCAACAAGACTGAATGAATACAAGTAGACTTTAGAAATACTGTAAAGCACATTCAGAAAGAAGACTAAGGCTTATATTTACATTTGCAGTTTTCATTGTGGGCAAGCAGTTGCATAATTAGTTCAACAACTATTTAAAAACCTTTCAAAGAGTTTACCAGATTTCAGTAATCGCGTCACTAAACTACTGAAACCAGAATCTTTAAAAGTAATAAAACGTGTAAAAGAACAATTCTTCATTCACAGCCCTCATAGCATTAGATTAGAGTATTCAGCTCACCATGCAGGTCTCCAGGTCGTCCAACCTCTCAGCCTCCAGCAGCTCCAAGGTTCCCCGTTTCTGGGCTCTCACCTCCGGGACGTCCAGATCCAGAGACTCCTGCTGCACCAGGGGGCGCCCTTTCCTTACTAAGTGCTCTGCCTGTTGTCATTACAAACAATTGACAGACTGTGATACGGGCATTAATACAGTTCATGCTTTCATGTTTCTTTTTTGTTGCTGCTTAAATTAAATAATGAATGAGCTTAAAATGCAATCTTCTAGCTTTAATTCAAAAGGTGTAGGAATTGCAAACATTTTCATTCACAGCCCTCCAATTCTATGGGATAGTTGGACAATTGACTGCTAATTGATTTTAAGTATGGAATCTGATTTTAAGTTTTTGTAATCTGTTGCTGTTCCTACTCAATACTAAATCGAAAGAGCTGCCAGTGAAGCAAACCATTATCAGACACCAGACAGATGGCAAAAAAACAATGTGGTCCAATCAACTATTTGGTATATTCTTAAAAAGACAAATGCACTGGTGAGCTCAGAAACACCTGTGGTACATGACAGAAGAATTCTTTCACTGGTGAAGAAAACAGTTGATCAAGTCAAGGACAACTACCAGGAGACCCCCTGAATCAGAATGATGGGACAGGAAGCATATGGAGAAGGGAAGGGCCTCATAGCACAAAGCATACCACCTCATCTGTTAAACCTGGTGGAGGTAGTGTTATGGCATAGACATGAATGGCTGCCAATTGATCTACTATATATTAACTATACATTTACTGATGATAATTAACAGCAAGATATATTATGAGTGTACAGGTCTTTATATTATCTTCTTCAGCCAAAGATTAATTTTGACAGTCAACTTCATAATCTGGTGAGTATCACCAGAACGGTTGTTAATAATTGAAGTATATCATCTATAATGGACCTTCCAAATAATGTGTGACTCAAGATGGATGATGGCCTAAAGCATACTGCGAAAGCAATATGCTTTGGCTATAAGACTTCTTATAGGCAAATAGATCAATGTTCTGCAATGGCCAAATCATTCACCTGACTTCAATCACATTCTGAAGGCAAAACATTCTAAGAACAAGACTTCAGGCAATGATGGCCTACAAAGAATCTGCAACCAGGTATTAAAAATGACAAGTTAAATTATGATTGTTAGTTAGTTATGATGTTTATTTCAAGCCCCTAAAAATGAGGACTTTGTATTAAAATGGTGGTAATGCCTACACCTTTCATCTCACTTGATGCAAATACTTTCAAACTACATCTAAAAATCTGTTCTTTGGGCTCATATTAAGTATTTATACCAAATTTAACATCAAATACTACATGGTTGCAGGGACAAGTTAATTTCCTTCATCTGAAGCTTTCTACCATTACAGGACTACTAAGGTCTTGTGTTACATGGTGAGGATTAAGTGAACTAGGCATTAAGTGAATTAGGTTTGCCAGGCCTGAATTTACACCCTGTAGGACTCAGATGAGTGTCTTGTTAGAGTGGGCTTTCATGTCTTGTCATGCCTGAATAATATGTCATGTAAGGATCTATGCAATAAACACAGATGGTTTAGCATTGAATACAGCACTTGGGAATGACCGCTGCTATTCAGTCAATTCCCTTTGTGTCAGTTATTAAGCAAGTTTAGCTTATAAATACTGAGAAAAGAAAAGAAACGAGGACAAGAAGCAACTCACCAGTGTATTCTGTGAGCTGGAAAGTGCTTCCAAAATCTCATCGACTACTCGATCGGAGAGGAAGGAAGCCAGGCTCAGCTTTACTTCACTAGAAGGGGAAAAGCGGGATAGAAAGATGGAAAAAGAGATGGAGGTAAGAGTGAGAGAAGGGTTCTTCTATTCTAGCAAGAACCCTACAGTGAAAACCACACAGCTCCAGGCATCAAGCATCATAAGAGAAACCCATAAACAGGTCATCAGTGAGCCCCATCAGTCCTCTATCCACACAGCAGGTAGTATAAGCCCCCTGCAGTGAGCAGAATGGCTCACTTCCCTGCAGACTGAAGCAAGAGGTGAGAGAGAAAGTACAAAGGTGCTTTACTGCTGTGGTGCTTGCAAAAGTGAACCAAGGTGGGCAGTAAGACTGCGTCATCCTGAAATGAGTTCATGAGCGCCCATTATTCCTCTCCTATGTCTGGGTGAGCAATGACCACAGATGATTCCACATCAGATTATACAGAGGCTACTGATACTTTGCTTATGAGCAAAGCATATAAACCCTTGTACAACTGGGCAACCTGAATTCAGTTGTGACTGTAAACAATTAGCTGTATTCAGACTAGGTCTGTCACAATTATTACATAATCATCCAATCATAGTTACTCAAGCTGAGCGCAAACATTCACCACATCATTTACCACAGCCGCTCAATTTCACAGGCACATTAAACTGCAACAAACCAAAATGTGCATTTGGTGCATTGAGTTGTGGCACATATATGTAAATAAGAAAAAGAAAGCAGGAAATGCATTCAGTGAGACATCGTGGAACTTCTAATGTACTTCTAACATGGTGCTCTAGCTTATTTAGAGGGCCATGCAGAGTAACACTTGTTTATTTGTTAGTTATATCCAGTCCTAAAGGTTTAGTATGTATGCTACAGGACTACCAGTGTTAGTCACTAAGTAAACATAGCTATTAAGTCGATTCGGTTACTTTAGTTTGCACACCATGTACAAAAAAATCTGTTCCCAATTCTGTGGCATCAAGTGGGGATCAAGCTCCCTGTAATAGGCCAACACCTATATGGTTGTACCACTTGAGAGCTGGTAAGTCGATGTCATATTGTTTATATTAGGGAGATGGCTTCTATTGCTTCAATGCATCATAAAAGATGATAGTAAATGGCAATACTGCAGGCATAAAGACATTTTAAAGATTTTTAGGAATTCTTTATGGAAAGTGTATAACCTGATTTTGTTGATAATGTCAACACCAGACTGCTCAAGCAGTGTGTTCTTCACAAAGCTGCGTGGGACGACCACTTTGCCCATGCTGGCCTTGATCAGGTCCTGCCTCAGGTTGCTCTTCCGCATCACGTGCGGACAGAGGTTTTCCGCTGCATCCACCATGGACTCCAGGAGCACCTAAAGGACAAGACAGAATATATACAGTCATCAATATATACAGTCTACTAGCATAATACCTGAAACGCTTTCTTTGCTCTCATGAAACAGTGCATTCTTATATGATACAGTATTCTTATAGCGTCTTTTTATTATTATTCCTTTCAAAATTTTGAATAGCAATAAGCACAACACAATTATGAAACAGCACAAATGAGATTATTACAAACAGAAATTTTTCCAAATAGTGATTTGGCTCAAACACATTGATAAGGATGCACATTCAATTAATAATCTTAGATTACTTAGAAGATGATACTAATGATTTTCTCCCTTAATATTATTTCTATACAACACCATTTCCAGAAAAGGTTGGGATGCTGTGCAAAATAAATAAACACAGAATATGCTGTGTAAATGTCCACAAAGCTCATAAGTGTGACATACAATGTACATTTGATCTGATTACCTGATTATGAGGGGACTGTGGCACAGCATTTTAAGAGGAATATATGTCAAATAAGTCAATCCTTTTAAGGTGAAAACGGAAGGTTAGTTTTTCTCATAGCTTATTACAGTGAAATGGAATAAGCTATACAAATTGTTAAGATGCCTCAATTTCAAATATAATATTTTAGTGTTGGTGTTTGATATATTTTTTTTTGGCAAGTGGGGCAAGATGCTGTATTTATAAGATTTCTCTTTTTGTGATATAAAATCAAACTGTCCACGTTCCAGATTATGTCCTTTAACTGTTTGCTGGTTTATTCATCGTCATCCTGTACATGATAAACTCAGTCACGAGTATGGTTTAGCTTGTAGCCTGAATAGGCAGTGCTTATAGTAAGTTAGGTAACTATGGGTCGTTGACTTGTGTTTCTCTGAAACAGCTTCCTGAGCCAAACTGCTCATACAGCAGGGGATTTTAGATGACTGATTGATTTGCGTGCTACGCATCAAAGTACATCCATATTATCCTTCCCTCACCCTAGCCTTATAGTTCAAAGGCAGTTCTGGTCAGAAGAGAGAGTTTCTTAAAAGAACAATATAACCACTAACATGATTTATGTTCTCCTATCAGGTGCAGATCTTGTGTAGACTAATATGGGCCAAAATGTTTTCAGTTCCAAGTTGGAGAGCAGTGGGTGAATGATCACAAGCCAGCACACAAATAAAGTCAGACTAAACTCTAAAAATGGACATGAAAAACAGTCTGACCAACTGCGAGACAAAGACCAGGCAAAATACAGAACTGCCTCCTCTCCTATCAGCTGTGATAAGGACTAAGTATGTCTGAATGGGTCACTTACACACACATCCAGTGTCCACTGACCACAAAGAGTTACTCAAATGAAGAGAAATGTCCTCAGTATGATTAAACTGTTATACAACATCCTTTATTTCGTATGAGAGTGTGACCAAAGGCAAGGCAAGAAGTTACACTGAAAAGTCAAAACTGACTTTTGCAAATCTCTCAGAATGACTTTGTTTAAATCTTAATCATATCATTCTATTGGTGGAATTCACCTACTAAAGCCAAAGGTAATGTGAACATAGCTGTACACCAGCAAGGCGGAGCTACAAGCTAGGGGTAGACTGTTTTGCAAAGAACCCCAAATGACCACCACAGAGCAGGTATTATTTGAGTGGTGGATCATTCCCAGTGGCTTGTTAGTGTGCGTTGTGCTGGTGTGAGTCGATCAGACACAGCAGTGCTGCTTTTGTTTTTAACACCTCAGTGTCACTGCTGGACTAGAGGATGACCAACAAACTCTGCAGCAGCAGATGAGCCATCATCTCTAACGTTACATCTACAAGGTGGACCAGCAAGGTAGGAGTGTCTAACAGAGTGGACGGTGAGTAGACACAGTGTTTAAACATTCCAGCAGCACTGCTTTGTCTGATCCACTCACACCACCACAACACACACTAACACACCACCATTACATCAGTGTCACTGTCATGCTGAGAATGATCAACCATACACAAAAACCTGCTCTGTGTTGGTCCTGTAAGGGGTCCTGACCTTTGAAGAACAGGGCAATATATATAGCACTTATACAGCGTTTCAAATACCTATTTACCATATCCTTTCTAAGTATGTTTGTGTGAGTGGCATATTTACTGCTTCTGCTATTCAGCACTGCTGCAAGATTTCATCTTCAGCACAGTCCATTTACTGAAAGACCTCTTGTGTGGTCAGCTAGACAAGCTAGAGCCTACATACAGTACCCCGTTTGTATTCGGTGCAGGCCTGTGGTGTTGGTGGAATAAATAAGCTGAAAACGAGGCTGGAAAAGCCCCTCTTGGTCCACTTTGGCACTATGGAGATGGCCTAACCACTGTTGACACAACGTGGAATTAAAACTTGTGTGCTTATTTGCTAGCCGTGTTGGGAGTTCTGTCCTGGTTCAGTCCAGCACATCCTGAGACTTCCTAAAAACCCTTCAAACAAGTACAAAACCAACCTTCTTAAATACAAGGAGCCACACAACTAGTATGAGTCAAAACCTACAATACTATAGCGAAACTATAATGATTACTCTAGATCAGAGGTAGACTTTGAGATAAGACCGGAAAACAAACTGCTCACTAATTTGTACTGCTGTAGTGCGTGTCAAATCAAAAGGCTTTCTATTTCTTTAGAAGTACAGGAAACGTGCCACAATAACTGTTTAGCACTCCAACCACAACCACATGCTACAGATGCAAGAGATTAGACCGAAAAACTGGGGAATTTGTCTTATGAAGGGCTCCATATTGTAGCAATACACCCCTCGGCCACATTGGTTGTATTAGTTTACATGCATTAAGCAGATGCATCACACAGCCACTGGGAATCCTTATGGTGTCACTCAGTCCTGACTGTTGGCGTAGCCTCTTATCTGTAGGCTAATAAATACAACACAATAAATACAACCTTAATTTAACTTTTACCTTGGTCATCAAACAAACTGGTAAGGAAAAACAGCAAATCTGTCTTTATCCAGCACAAAATGGACAAAGAAGACAGGTTTGTTTTAGCCTTTCAGCCAGAGAAAATTTTCCCAATATTTCTCCTACTGTACATCTGTATTCATCCTCTGTCTAAAGCGCTCTGTTAGAGCTTCTGTGTCTTTAAGCTTTGCCTTCCGTTGAGCCCTGTGTGCTCTGATTGGTCAGCTCTGACTAATCAACTGCCAGAGCAGCATCCTGCTACAAATTCCACCCTAACACCACTGTGCCTGTTCTTACAATGGCATAGGTTCTGCCATATCAGCTTGAGTCCCATCCTAAAAGTCAGGTAGAACAAGTTGGTAGATTCAGTCCTGGAGTAGGATGTTTCGAAGCGGCCAGTTTTTACTGTTTTAGCATTCTGTGTTGTGTGAGGGTGTGCCAAGCTTGCCGGTAGGCAGGCAATAAAGGTTCTGTTACGAGACGACACCACCTTGTAACAGAGAAAAGGGCTGGAATTCCAATGAGGCATTTCAGGTAGCTGGGAGAAATGGCTTCTGTGGGGGAGAGCTATTCCTTCTGCTGCGCACTCACTGCTTTATAACTTTGCACATCATTTATAAGCACAAAAAGCTACACAGCGCACTAAAGGAAAGCGGACACCGGAAAAGCATAATCGATCTCAAAGTAATATTTCACGAGTTGAACAACAAATTGCTGTACGAACAAGAACTATTACATGTACAGTTTTAGTTTAAAAACAACAACAATTAATGTTTTCTAATGGCATATTAATGAAATTATCAGTGACATTAGGTTACCTGGAGCTGCTCGTCCATGACCTGAGCCACTTCTCCAGCCATGGAGTCCAGCTTCTCCTGTATAGGGCCAACAGATGAACCGTTCAGCTCCTCTCGGGATGCAGCTCCCAGGTGGTACAGGTTGGGCAAGAGCTGTGAATCAAAAGAAGAATGCTGATGCTGAATTCAATGTTTTCACTTTTTGTTTATATAAGACAAATAGGATCAGATGAATAGACTCTATCAGTGAGTTGTAAGCATTTAAGTAAGACAAAATATACAAGAACTATACTGTCACAGACTTTTACCTTAAACATTTAGAGTAATTACTGCTGTTTTGCCATCTGTGTTAATTACTGTGCAATTACCTTATTACAAGGACACATAATGAATTTTCCAACTTTTTTCCATTTGTTGATGTTAAAATGGCAAAAATTAAACTGTTTGGTGAGTCACTTGATTCAAATGGGACAACATCTTATTTTATTTACAAACATAATATTTACAAACATAATAAGGATCAAATACTTAAATTATGGCTCTAAAAATGCATTTCTAAATTTAGTAATAATTATATTCCACTGCCAAACTCATTTATTTGGTATTGATAGAAAGTTTAGAATTTCCACTTTCAACAGTAACAGTTGTAATGGGATATGAGAGAAAATTAATATAATATTGCAACATGCTTTAACAAATGTTTACTCATTACATCAAACTCATTTTATATATTTATTTAATAAGTGAAGTGAAAAAAGGTGCCAAGTTATCCTTAATATGGGTCCTTTAAAATAAGCTTATGTTCACGACCACTATGTCTGTCCTATGCTGTTTTCACATTTACATGATGGATAATATGGAAAATCTACATACTGATACTACAGGGCTATTCAACATTGCTCCTGAAGGGTCAGTACTCCCCTTCTTAAACGCCCCAAATAAACCTGGCAATTAACTGATGAGTTGAATCAGGGGTGCTCCTGCAGGGACATCACCAAACTGTGTTGAACACCAGCCCCCAGTTGAATACCCCATGTCTTTATTGCATACCGTTTTAGAGTTTCTCGCATCCTTTATAAGGTTCTCAGCTATTTTGACGTCTTCCAGGATGGCATCTTTCTCAGAGTTCTTTAGAGAGTTGAGGTGGTCCTGGACTTTCACACATATTCGGTCGATCATCTGGAGAGGAAGAGACGTGATTATGCATTCAGCAGGGTCGGTTCTCCCTGAGCTGGCCTCTTAACGAGGAGAAACTGCTTCAAAATCACATTTTCCACCCGCCCGCCAGCATAAATTGTGCAGCTGGACTTCAAAGAGGAACGGAAAAGCCACTTATTGAGAAATCTTGACTTCACAGCTCCAGCAGTGTCATGAGGGGTTTTAGTCCTCCAATTATTAATTAGCATTTGTAACAATCTCCAATTACCCGACAAGTGCATCATCATCCCTTTACAAATTCGGAAGGAAATTCTCTCTCTTTTTTAGAACCTCTAACACAATTATTCATGAAATCCAGGCAGATATTAGCGGCAGCTATCACTGTACACAGAGGCCCAGAAGACGGTAAGATTTCAGATGCATCTCAGGATGAACAAAGAAAGGAAATATGCTTATAATATAAAAATATTACAATTCTAATATTTCACAGCTAATGCAGCACATAATCAGTGAAAACTACACCAACGGCTGATCATGTTTCAGTCACATTTCGAGAGACAATGAAACTGCAGCACACCCTCGATCACCTATCACTGTTTAGTCTGTTGCATTTGATGTAGTTCACTGTGCTTTTCTGAAGCAGACATATCAGATTGGCTGGACGTTTTGAACTAGCCTTAACCTAATATGGCACCTCAGAGTGATGAGGCCTTGCTGAGAAGCTTCCCCCAGCAGCATTATGGTCACCTGGTCTTCTTGAGCTACAAGCCATGAACCAGCCACTACTGATAGTGTAAACGACTGTATCATTTTCCAGTACTGTCTGAAGGTCACTTATAAAGCAATGACTTGAAAAACTAGACAAAGCAAAAGTAGGCTTCTTATTTGAATTAAGGTGGAAAATAAAAGTTGAACAAAACTTGAACCATGTAGAACTACAGCTGTGTTTTGCACAAATATTCAAAAATATCAAAACATTTTAGATTCACTGTGGTTGTTAAAAATGGGTACTAATGAAAAGTGAAGAGGAAGTCATTGGTAATCTACAAAAATAGCTTTACTTGATCATCTAAAAAGCATTTTACTAAAAAAAAAAATACATATATACACACACTGTGTTAAATTTTGAAGGCATGTCACCCACAACCAACATATAGGTCTGTATGATATTTAAGCACAAGATGTTGCTACTGCAATTCTAATACAGCAGAAGGCTACAATTGCAAATGAGGTCTATAATCTATAACTAGAAGTTTTATTGTGAGCAGTTTTATTTTTGAGACATTTTAAATGTTTCTTTGAGTGTTTGGAGAAATCAAGGCACATGATCCAGCAAACATAAACCATTCGGCTCAAACATAAGGCCAGTTTCCCAAGTGTATTTAATTGCAATACGGAATTTTGTCCATATTATTTATATATACCAGATTTGAAACTGAACAGAAAAATGTTCTCACTTGCTGCGTGGTGGTGGTGACGATGCCCTGCTGAAGCCGGTACGCCTGCTCCTGCACATACTTGCGGGTTTCGTGGTTCCTAAACAGGTAGTTTTCCATCTGGAAGGGGAAAAAAAGCTCAGCATGCTTGTCTCTCACTCCTACAGTTGTATGCAAAAGGCTGGGCACCCCGAACTGAGCTACACATTTTTTTAACTCTGAAGTGAAAGAAGGCAATCACTATTAAATACAGTATTTTCCTGCTAGGGAGGTATTAGATATAGTGTTATCAAACATACTTCTAGGGCACCTGTGCACATTTAGACCATGCAATACCATTAACCCAGTAAAACTACTCAGCCCATGAAATCCTCACACTTCAATCCACAAAAAGTCATGTGAAATAAAGTGGAAAGACAGAGACAAAAAAAGTATGTTTGGATTGTTGTCCTGGCGGAAGGTCTACCCATCTCTCATCCGAATGGTGGATGGCAACAGATTCTTCTCAAGAATTTCCCAGTACATGGCTTTTCTTCAGTAACGGAGTCTCCCAGGGTGATCACAAACAAAGACTGTGCAGTGGAGTGCAGCACCTATTGTTTTCTGTTGTGACTGTACCCGCTGCTTCAAGTTCTTTCTGGAGCTTTTGTCGAGTGGTCCTTCAGATGTTTCTTGCACAACAGCTTGAGGTGCGACACATGATTTGTGTATCTGCATTCAGAGGTGGAATTATGCACAAAGTGGAAGTACTAACCTACCAACACATGCTAACCTGCCTAATGAGCACAGGCAGGAGAAACACTCAGCTGGTTTAATGCTCTTTCTTACAGGTTAAAAGACGTTTTTGTGTTTCCTTCCACTTTGCTGCACATAGCATCTTTGACTATTTATGGATTGAAGTATCATGTTGTCTTTAGCTGTGTGGTTTTATCGCGTTAATATCAATGCCTGGTCTCATTTTTAGATGAAAAGCTTGTGTTTAACTTAAGAAAAATCAACAACACTGTGTTAAATGCATATTTCCTCCACAGTGTGTACTATGATATGAACTGATACTGTCAGAAATTTTAATTATACCATGAAATAGATTCTAGGCCATATTGCACACCACCAGGTGAATGTGTACCAATTACAGCACATATGAGTCAGCTAATTAGCTTAGTATTCCATTTTGTCATAAACTCAACATCTGGGATTTTATACCTAACATATAGCATACGTGACATATATGACTTTATTTAAGTAGCCAACATTTTCCCACTTGAACTGGTTAAAGCAATTACATCTTAAATGGCCCACAGATATACAGGTATACTCACTCTCAACAAGGCATCCTCAGTTTTCTCTGGACTGACTTTCAATGCCTGTGATGCATCTATTATGGGGATGGGCATGAAGCGGATGGTGAAGTTCCTGAAGGAAAGAATTGAGAGTTAACACACACACACACACACACACACACGTTTGTTATACTATATGTCTGAGGTCATTAATACAATACAATTGATCTATGATCTATGCATTACTCTGACTAAATACTACTACACATACACCTAAACCCAACACTGAGCTTAGCCTCAGCATCCAAAAGGCTACTTTTCTTCAATATTAGATTATCCAAAAAATCTGTGATTTGTGGTGAAAACAGCATACGCTCACAAGTGAGGACCAACAAAATGACCTCATTATACCAAAAAGTGCATATTGCCCTATACTTGTGAGGGCATGTGGTCCTCAAAGATATACCTACCCCCCCACCGCCGCAAAACACAGAGACACAGAGACACACACACACACACACACACACGCGCACACACACACACACACACACACACACACAGCTGTGAATATCTAAATAGTCACAGGCTACTCCTCATTTCATTCAGCCAAAACATCCAATTAAGGTTTAACCAAGGAGAAAACAGCTGAGAATAAAGGGCCTGAACGTGCAAATAACTAAAGAAAACACACCTGCGCTCATGTGGCACTGCTTTGCTATTATAAAGGGATTTGCATTCATTCATGACCAGCTATCTGAAGAGGATACAAAAATACATAAAATACATTTTAAATTCCAAAAAGAAATAATAAGACCTGTTGAAACTGCACTTGAGAAAGGAATTATATACAGACGACTGCTTCCCAACCCACATGGAGAGGCTGTCTGGCTAAGCCAAATACTTTCTGTGTAAATGTCTTTGAGGAGGGGCAGATCAGTCATTCAGCACCAAACGACCCAGAGAACAAAAGCACATCAGCGGTGGCAGAGACGGCAGATCAGGCTCTGAAAAGGCTAATTGATTGAGACTTGACATCATTACTGAGGTTACTGCTCCTGTCGAAATGGACCCTCAAACAAGCACAGACCATCAATATTCATGAGCCAGGAACTGAGGGGTGGGACAGAGAGATTTTAGCTTACTCCTATACAGGCACACTAACATGACGAAGATCACCACAAGACGGAAATTCACCCTAATCAAACGTCAGATGTATAGAAATGTTGTTGTCATTTTCATATACTATTTAGATAAATGTGTTTATATAGTTCATTACATCACATAATGCTCTTTACATTCTGTATCGGCAGGTTCACATCTGCACTTACAAGGTTTTTTTCATTTCCTTGTCAAATAAACGCCAGCAAAAAAAA
>CM067479.1:19475787-19499203 GCA_034552555.1 Semaprochilodus insignis | reverse complement strand
CACACACACACACACACACACACACACACACCCTCACATGGACTTTTTTCACTGCTGCCGTCTGGCAGAAGGTACAGGAGCATCCGTGCTGTCACTGCACGGTTCTGCAATAGCTTTGTCCCATAAGCAGTCATACTTTTAAACACCAGAGACTGAACTAAACCCCCCCACCCCCACGACCCATAGCATTTTAAATCTGTCTGCATCCTATTTATCTTATTTATACATTCCACACTTTACTACCTCAGTGCTGTGTTTCATGTTTCATGTGCGTTGTATGCTGTCTGCATATAACGTCACAGCATATTAAGTTTCTATGCACCTTCTATGCCCCTTATTACCAATACCTACCTGTTAAATATCTATGCACCTTACACTCATTACCTCTACTCAGAATTGAGTCATATTTATTGTACTGTCTTGCACGTTGCACTTTCTGCAGTCTATCCTGTACTGTATTGTTTTTGTCTGTACTGTATTGTTTTTTGTTCTCGTTTTGTTCCATGTGGCACCCTTGTTCTGGAAAAAACGTAATTTCATTTCACTGTGTACTTGTACAGAGCTGAAATGACAATAAAAGCCACTTGACTTGACCTCCCTATTCCTCCTAAACTTTCTGATAGATCTACAGTGCTCCCATCACAGCAGTTGCACAATCGGCTCATCTGTCTTCTTTCTACAGAATATTGAAGCACACGCACGCACGCACGCACGCACGCACGCACGCACGCACGCACGCATGCGCACGCATGCGCACGCATGCACACGCGCACACGCGTGAATTTTGGGTGATACTGAGTGTGCCCTGAAGATTACATTATGTGGAAGATGGAAATTGTCAAGACAGCTTTAGACTGTACAACACAGCTGCATTTACTAAAAAATATCATCACACACTTCACTATAGCTCACATGATTAAAAACCCCCAAATCTCTCTGATTCTGCCCCTGCAGTAACTTTTTATAGCCCACATGCTCCTGCTTCTCAACTGTAATAACGCAAATTATTTACAATGATTTGCTGGAGATCCCAAATTAGCCAGCACTGAATACTGTGGTTGTCTTAACACCCATTTTATGCATGTAGCCGAGTTTCCTGCAGATGGTGGAGGTCACACAATTCCTCCAGTACCATAGTGCTAAGCCCCATGTGCAATAATGATAATGAAAGGAAAGTAAAACAGTCAGATAGTGGTGTGGATAAAATGACCACCCTGCACACTGGAGACCAGGAATTGAATCCCCATTCATCCCCATTAAATCCCTTATCACTGCATATGTCTACCACATTCAGCTGCTCTACAGACTGTCTAATTGTGTTGTAGTCAAGACCTCTAAATCCAAGACCAAGACTTTTAGAAGTCGAGTCTGAGACATTCCAAATGAATATGTGTCTAATCCTGTCAGAACTCTTTCGGTTTTTGACTTTCCTCTCTTCAGCCTGACATCCAGCGCTCAGTAGTCTCCTTTGGTGAGTCAGAAATAGATTATCGGATGCAGAGTGATATAGGTTTGTATTGCGAGAGGCTGGTGTTCACAGTCTGGCCTAATTCTTCCATCAGAAAGAACACGGCAACCCAGAGCTTTACTTTACCTTCAACTCATAATTTAAAAAGATGACACTGAGGACAGTTAACATGCCAAGTACTTGGCGCTACAGGACATTCTGAATGCTGTGACTGGAGCCTCTGCACTGGGACTGTGGATCAGGGGTAAGAGCACTGGCCCTGCCTGCAGGTTTATAGAGGTGAGCATATTTTACACATTATAGTCATGTGATATTTTTACCAACATAAAGGAAATTATGACCACATCCATGTTGTTTACTAACAGCACCACAGCTGGGAGACAGGAGGAGCGCTGGAGTCGGTGCAGCTCTGGACTGCTAGTTAGCATGTTCCTGAGAATAAGTGAGCATAAACAGGAGTGTTGCTGCTAGCTAGCTCTTCAGAGCTGTAGGAGGAGCATGCCAACTGCAGTGGGTGATAAAGCAGACGCTGCTGAGATTAGTGTGTGCTCTGGTATACATTGGATTTCAGCATCTCTTCGGTTCACTGATAAGACCTGACCGAAAAGTGGTTTTCATTTTTAACATGACGCGGTTTCTTCCACTCTCCTGCAGCGCTTAACAGTGCTCAAATACAGCCTGCCATACATGTCAAGTTTGCCAGATTGGCCAGGATGCATTCTGGCAAAGGTTTACTGGTTTACTGTTGTCTGAATAAACTGTGTTAGGTGTTTAATGGCCTTCACACAGCTCTCCTGCTCTGTAGCATTCTTCCTTTGAGTGCTACAGCTCCCTACTTTATTACTGTCAAGCACACAGGGAACAAATAAACAAGTTTTTGTCCCACTCTGACTCAGAGGAGCTAAGCAGTTTCTCTCTCTGTTCTCTGAGGGGAAACTGTAAGGTCCCGTTCAAATATTCAGATGAACTAGCTGAGCTGTGTTGGTGTGCAGTGCAGCACTGAAGTCAGCTTCTTATTTGCCAGCTTGTTCGGTTTTTCACATGCAGCAGATTCTGGCACCTGAATAGAAAGTCAGCTTCAGCCTTGTCTGACAAATTTAGGCTTCTGTGCTTACTGACAACCATCTTCAAGCAGAGTTTTTACATGTCACTGTGCTCCATAAGTTAATCCAAGATTGAGTGCTGTATGTACAGAACGCACACGCACGCATGCATGCATGCATATTTCGAGCAAAACATACAGTCATCCAGATGACATCTTTTTCAGAGAAATAAGAAAATGCCAACCCACATTTTGCACATATTACAACAGTAACAGCAACAGTCCTGGTGTTCAAATGGCCTGCCTGTAGTCCAGACTTGTGACCCATTCTAAACTTTTGGCTCATTATGAAAGAAGAAATACTAAATACTAAAGAGAACTACAGAGTGGCTGAAATCCTATATCAAGCAAAAATAGCAAAACATGACTTTAAAAACAACAACAACTGGCCTTCTCAGTTCCCAAATGCTCACAGACTGATAAAGGAAGAGGACATGAAAATAGTGGTAAACATGAACATGAGTGCAACGAGTGCATCCTTCGCCAGCCAACATATCCCAAAGTCCACTGCGTGATGGTGCGTTCAGTGTTGCTAGGTGTCCGGAGTATTTCGTGACGCTATGGTAAGGGCAGGAACTGCGGTGCTCTGATGCAAACAGGAAATCCACCATAGAGCAGAACATCGCATTTCGGTTCAGCCTTTACAGTCTACGCAGCCTTCGAAGGACACATCTTTGGAGAGCGCATCCTTCGAAAGATGCAGGCCCTGAATTGAGACACAGCTTTTGTCCCTTTAATGAGGTCCCATAATAGAATTATATGTAAATGTAACTTTTGCGTCACTTTTAGAAAACCAAACAGTAGAAAACCGTTCTTCTAAAAGAAAAAGTTAAGTCTTTCCATGTACTCTTCCCGCTACACATTAAATTCACCCCTTGTTCAATTTTAGTACTACTATAGGCACTGCTTACCGATTCTTCCTCCTGGATCATGTGGACCAGGTTATCCAGGACAGGAGCCAGGTTTCTGAGAAAACACAATAAAATATCAGGGTCCCTTCAGAATACCAAAACACACCGCATGTTAAATCACCCTTCAAAAAAAGCCCAGTAGACAGAGCAGTGGACACGCATCTAGCTGTGGCAGGCAAAGAAAGCAAAGCACATCACATTCAAAAAAAAAAAAAAAAAACTTAGCCAAGAGGTTTCCAGCCAAGCGAATAAAGGATTCTGGTTGTCTGGAACACATACACAGGCAAGCACACGCTCAGATATCTGACTTATGTGATGCATGAATATTTTACGTTTGAGTGCAGAAATAAACATCAAAACCAACCCTCATCTGAAGCTTCTCTCCGCCCTCTCCCCATCTCTCCCTCCACTACTCACTTTGATTTGATGTTATTGAAGTTCTTCCCCAAAGAAAGGTGACGGATGGAGCGGTTCTTGGCCAGCCACACCAGCAGAGTGCTCATGTCAGAGTCCAGACCTGAACAGAAGATGACAGAAAATGGATGTCACCTGAAAAGCCCTAGCATGAACATCAACCCGCTTTTGTTTGCTCTTGCACTGATTTTCTTGGTCAGCTGTATCAATTCACTGCCTCAGGGCCAGATCCTTTACTACATTTACTACAGTTGTTGAATAAGGTTCTTAGAAACTAGAGCACCTGCTGATGAACAACTGTTAACCTTCCTAAGCCTTCTCTTGGAGGGTTATCGCTGGTTAATCGAATACTTTTGTCCAGTGTCAGGCTCATTTCTACTCCTTATTCCATATTCACTAAAGTATGTATTAGTGCTCATTCGTTTTTCTTTATTCAAGTTGAAGAATGGATAAAATCCAGCCAATCAACTTCTGAAGAAGGTAATTAGCTGGAGCAGGTGTAACAGACCATATGTGGAACTACTCCTGGCACAAAGGTAGATCTCTCAGACTAGGGTTAGTGACCACTGCTGTCCATAGTCCCCCTAAATCAATGGTGACTTTATGTTCACAAAGAAGGTCTCACACACACACATACACACACACAGACACACACACACTCACACTCACACTATGTCGTAAATTTAGAGTGATTTTGAGGGCACTACACTCTTCCAAATGCTTGTAATGTAATGCTACAGACAGTAAAACATTACATAAGGGTGCCTACAAACTAGACAATGCAAGGATGGAGTAGTACAGGCATACACCAGCAGTAGCCTGTTTAGAGGTGTCTAGAAGGCACGGCTAGAGTCTGTATAGCTGGAAAACCAGCAGGAGACAAAAACTTCTGCTAAACCAAAAAATACGTAAGGAGTAAACAGTCTCGCTACTGTTTTATCCATCTTCTGCCTTTTAATCCGCTGCAGCAAAAGTTGAATGTCTTTACTCTGCATATGGGCATGTTTCTAGTGAAACAGACCTAACATAGTATCCTAACTGAAATACACAAGGGGACTGTGTTTGTGATGCTGCATCAGCTCAGTGTGTAGTCACCTTCAGTCATTACATATGTGGTGAAGGGTGGATGACAAATTGCGCATCAATAAGCTTCAGCTTGCCATTGTACACCTATTAAGTAGACCCATTAGGTAGGTGGAGCTCATAAGGAGGTGACTGATTGGAAATACAAGGTGGGAGTTTTCTTATAAAGTGGATACTGAGAGCAGATCTGGAGCCCACGAAAATTTATTTTTATTATAAGAAAGCCTAAAAAATTAACACCTCTTCTGCTACCACACTTTTAGATCTGATAGATGTGTGATTCATATTTTAAGTTTGCCATATAAATATGGCAATAAAAACTGTCAATCAGCAGATTAATTAGAACCAGAGAGCTTTTCGAGAGCTTAAATCTCTGACTCCACAGGGGATAAGCCAATCTGTCTCCAACTTGCAGAGTTTGACATGATGGGCACAGGAATCCTCTCAAAACAAAGGATGGAGATGATTCAGAGCCCAACGGCATCTTCTTATCTTTAACTGCAGTAATGAAACAGCGGATTACAAGCACAATGAGAAAATGCAAATTAGATCAACTGCCTTGTACCACACACTGAATCAAATTACACTGTAATGTGACCATCACAAAGAAACTTCTTTTACATAGACAGTAATTTAGCATATACGAATGTGGATGCCAATCACTAGCTTAACAGTTAAAGAAACAATTTGGTGAAAAATGAAATTCCCATATATAATTTCCAATATAACCAATCAGCCAGACATGTTTGGTGTCTGGAGCTTGCTTGCTTAGTCTTGCACTGGAGAGATGACGCCAAATTCGCCATCAAGCAATGAAAGCTGAAATACCTGCTTGCCTAAACATTACACATTCAATCTGCATCAAGTTATCTCAAATATACTTGCTTATGTGGTTTCTGACACTGTCTGTCTACATTTTATTCAGATGAAATTCAGGTTTCTAGATGGGTGCCACTATTGTTGATATCTACATGATGTACTTCTGTCCATTTGTAAAACTTGATGTGGCATGAGGGAAGCATGCAAATGTTTGAAACTGGGTACAGAACACATTCAAGGTGCTGGGCTAGGCTAGTCATTTTTAACACAGTGAAGTATTCATTCAAAGAGGACAAATAAAATATTTAACCATCACTGCATTCACTGCAAACATGCTTACTCGCCTCCTACATTCTCTACATTGAAATTTACCTGGCACAACATGAACCACATAAATATGACATCAAATGATTAATTCTGTCAAACTGAAGAGGTAGCACTATACGGTGCTACAGAATTCTGCAATAACAAGACGAAGAAGATATGAAACTCAAGTTTAGGTCCAGAATGCGCTTTAACTCACCGTTGTCAGAGATGTCCAGGCTGGAAATGTTGGGGATCTCTGCGATGCAGCCCTCCAGAATCTGCGAGCCTCCAGACCGCAGCTAATAGAGAGATGGTAGGAAGGAGAAAGAGAAATGCAAAAACAAAGCTACTATGAATGGAGCTGTTCTTCTGATATTCTGAACAGGACAGTAGTATGACACGAGTTACCATCTATGAAAAGCGGTAAAATGGTGGCTGGTTTAGTGGTGTTATGAAATGCAGTGTGTGTATATCCGGGCTGTCAAATGATTAATTGAGTTGTTTATGTGTGGTTAATTGTGATTAGTCTTATTTGTTCACTTTTGACACTAAAGAAAGATTTCTTTCTTTTGACTGCCTTTAAAAAACAGTGTATTTTGTTACAGCTGTATGAATGGACAAAATAAGTTCCATCAGAATGTGTGTATTGCTTATGCCATTATAAAGGTTTATTACTTATATCACTATTATATGTATTACTTATGACATTATTGGTTATTATAACATAAACCTGAACATGATTTCCACAAGGTAACAGCACTTTCCTATTTTCATTGCTGACGTCATTGCTAGAGTAGGAAGTAAGATTGCACCCCTGTCACTAATGGTAATATCTGTCCAGGTGTCTAAATGTCATGTGCATTTAAGTGCTCAAAGCTGAGTTTGCTAGTTATGTACTGGCTAACGTTCTTGAGTTTAATATTAGCTAAAATGGTCACAGCTGAAAGAGTGATTTTGATATTGCATTTGTCAGTCTTGAGCCAACTGAATTACCCAGGTTCCCCAGGAGTAATGGCCAGCACAGTCTGCCAAACATGCTAAAGGTATCACTTGTAAAAAAGTAAACTAAACTAACTAAAACACTTACAGTCTAAGTTTAATAGAGTAAAATACATAAAATGTAAGCAGCCGAGTCTTAGCATGCAGGCCTACAGCTCGACGTTTCAATCTAGAGGCAATGCATTGATAGCACAAAAAGTGCTTGTTTTTTTATTTATCGCTTTAATGTCTTATTAACAAGATAACATGTTAACATTGACAGCGCATATATGTGAGAGCAGAATGAGCAATGTCCAGTGAGTGATGGATGGCATGCAGACAGCAGCAGCAAAGAGTGGTTAGTTGTAGTGGTACTTACACAGTGGCCAAGCTAAGGGGTGCATTAGGGGAAAGGGAGGAGGAATATATTAGTCGCTTGTTAAAAAAAAAACAAAAAAAAAACAAGCTTTTGAACTGTGCAACATAAAAGCAAATTAAAGAAAAAGCATCATGCCAGGAGGAGAGCGCAAAAACAGGCAGCAAAGCTCAAAAGTGCACTTACGTTAATGAATCAGTCAACAAATAAATGTTATAATGTAATGTGGTGCCCATCAGCGGGAATGTAGTTGTTATACACTACAGGACAAATGTTTGGAAGCAACACTTTACATAGACATTTTATTTTCTTTAAGTTACAAGGGACAAAAAAGAGCAATAGTGTCCTATAGGGTTGCATGATTAATCACTCTTTTATCCTTATTGCACTACGAGTTTCTGTAACAAATGCATCATTAACAGCTGCAATAAAATGTTTAAACTAGACTCTACCTGATGGGAATGTAAGGTCAGGGGCTTTACAGTGCATTTGGCTGAGTAGGGAGTCAAACCCTGCTTATCAACTTAACCACTCGCATAACTGGCTACTTACAAAGCACACATGCATTTCATTCACAAGCCACTCTGTGCTTAACTTCTATCCTGCAACGAATATTCTGAATGTGCTGGCTATGCTGATACCCAGAGTTGTGTGTAAAGAGTGTATAGCAGTAATGACTCCTGATAAAGCAAGTCTTCATCACCATAAGGAGCACTGTAAGGAATTAAAAATAGATTTATTCATTTTAATAGGCTGCTCAGGAAATGCTGAGTGTTTATGATTGCCAGCCTTAGAGTGCACAAAAAAGGTGCTTGGTATTAATTGTACAGAAACAGCTGTATGCCCAATAACGACTGTACAAAAAGTATCAATAATCAGAGTTATTGATTATTAAGTTTTACTAAGTTAATCATAACAACAACACAGTGCTTCTCATGTCATCACTACAATATCCAACAACTTTACTGCACATTGCATTTTATGTCCAGAAAATGAAGCTCTAATATACAACTAATTGATTCAGAATTTGCTTTGGTCATGGTGATTATCCTGCAGGTTTTTATAGCAGCTATAATTATATCCACATAATTCACACATTTAGCTGCTTCTGAAGGTTTGATTAGCTGAATCAGGTTGTTAAATTAGAAGTGTTTGCAAATGCCTAAAAACTTTGAGGTTAATGGACTAACACCAAAAAAATCATAAAGGCTTTCTCTGTATAATATGCTACAGTAAGACCATGACTTATTACTTATAGGTCAATCCAGCTCCACATTTGTCATAATTTCATGCTGCCAGAACCTCATTTTGTTTAATTTCATTTCATTTTGTTCTATAATTATCTTTCCAAGCTTCCATTCCATACTGCATGTGGAGGAGTGTCAGTTGTACTGCGAGGATTTTGACTGTTGAATGTAGAGATGAATGTGTTTACACTGCGATACACCTCCTCCTGAAGTGGTTTGACAGATCGGATTTGCATCTGTTTTTAATATATCATTCTGTGTGTTTACATTTGCACTTTTATGTGCATGGCTTTCTTCAGTTATAATCCTGATACTCAAGGCACACAAACTGATCAGGTGTAAACTGTGTAATCCAACACAACACTCAAATTTTGTACTGTAAAGACCGCAAACATTTGGGGTGATACTTCTGTACAAACCAAATTAGAAAGGACGTGGACAATTACAAGGCACATCACAACCAATATGTATGCAAACAAGATAACGTTGCTTCAGTGTCAAAAACGAGTTAAAAGTCTGATAGGAAAGTTGAAAGAAACCAAGAACATGAACCTCTGAAGTGGCCAAATAATGTGCCATTTTTACAGTAAGCTTGAAAGCAAGTGTCAATCATTTGAATTTTGTAAAGCTGGCGAAGAAGAAACTGAATCTTTTGGGAGTGGATCTGCATCAGTAAGCAGACATAACTGTTTACCTCCGGATGTGAAGCACCGTTCTTTCATGCATGCAGGTCGAATCAGGAGAGTGATTTGTTCAGACCAATGACAGTTACAGGTCACATTTAAAAGATAATGTGAATAGCCTAATCAGAAAATCAGATTTGGTGAGAAAATCTGATTTGGGTCACTTTTACCTGCTGTGTGAACTTAGCCAAAAAGAACATTGCTGCAAACCAAAATATAATATTTTGAACAAAAATCTTGGATTAAAGTAGGTGGTAATAAATGTGTTTTTATTTTAGTAGTTCACAAACACTGTAAAAATAAAAAATAAATAAATTTACTGCAAATAAACAAACACTGCAGCCCTCTAAAGGTGTTACAGAACCAAAACAGAAGTTAAAAAGTTTGTCTGTTTGTTGCAACATAAACAATTCAATTGTTGAAAGCTAACATCTGTATAAAATAAATAAACTGATCAGCTCAAATAATTACAGTCAGGTGGCTGTGTAGTAACTGTGACACAACTAGTATCTACATACACAGCAGCAATACACACAAACAAAACCATAAAACATGCACACACTAAATCATGAAATATCAAAATATCAGTTCGGAGCGTAACTATGTAACCACCATGCTCAGCAAGTGTTCTCAGTCAAACACTAGAGCGAGATCTTATCACTGGAGCTTTAATTAGGTTTTCTGAACCTGCTAGTGGACATACGTTATCTTCAGTACCTCACAACAGAATCTGCCCCAGGGCCATCAAAATGTTTTCTTGTATGTGTATGTGTATGTGTGTGTGTGTGTGTGTGTGTGTGTGTGTGTGTGTGTGTGTGTGTGCGTCCATGCACATTAGTGTGGCTGTGTTTGTTGGTTTGTTTATATGCTAGAACATGCACACACTCTAATACACAAACCCACTATTAGCACTGAAAATGTCCCCTCTCTCTCCATGCTGCTTCTGTCCAGCGTCACATTATGCAGATATCTGCTGAGGAACGTTTGACATGTACTGTGAGGGAGTGAGAATTCAGCACTGAGGGTTTGTGGAATGCCCTGCTAGCACTGTTGGTAAAGCACTTTTACATACTAGCTGTAGCTACACAGAACAGCTAATAGCTGAACCCCAAATTCCAGTCTCCAAAGGAATATACAGTTTTCCTCTTTTGCCAACATCAACCTAGACTTCTGACAGCATATGACACACTACAGCTTGTTTTCCAAAAATGCATTTTTACACCTATTTCAACATTTCAGACTAAAACAGCTTGATTGAAAAGGCAGATATCCAGTTAAACTAATACTTTAATACTGTGTATTACTGATGTTAAAAAAATATACATAATAACTTACAATTAATCAGACATTTTGTTCATACTCTTAGTTCACAGACTGAACAGCCACTATAATCAACAACAACAACAACAACAACAACAACAACAACAACAACAAAGAACCCTTCCAATTGGACTCAATAAGCTCCCCAATTTGTTTTGAAAAGCTTTATATTTGGACTTCCAGAGCAAAGCAACTGAACTGCTCACAGAAAAACCAGTTAACAGTGCATGTTGACCTTGGCCATAGTAAAATAGACTGGGGCTTCCTGTGTGCTACAGTGTTTTCTTATCAGCATATAAATGCTGTACTATGTTGTCTTGCTGTTGAATGCACTGAGATTGATTCTGAGCTTCTGTATCAGAACGCAATTCACACACATATATATAGCAAATCACTAGTTTGCTATATATACACATATATATATTCTTAATATATGAACTGCTAAGGAGAAATGAGCCTCTGCTCAGCTTAAATGGAGGCTGATTAACTCTGACTGAATCTCATTTAGCAGCTGAGGCTGGAACGATTCCCTCAGAGAGAGACAGGTGGGATGTGAGCACTGCTGTGCAGACCTACAGTATCAGAACTGGCACATTGTTTCAATCTAAGTGAAATGAATATTGGGATCTGACTGACAGTGAGGGGCTCTGTGGTAGAGAACAAGCTGGCTGGTCTATGGTACTTAATCTAATCAATTCCCCACTGACAGAATGTCATCAGACCCAAGAACAATAAAGAACTGAAACTCCAATAAAGTTATTAGAGCTTGATTCACATCCTGGTCACTTTATTAGAACCCCCTACCTTGCAGCTTCACCTTGCTGGTGTACAGAGACTGTAGATTATCTCTTGAAGCACAGTTTATGTTTTCCCTCCTCTACTGCTTAATCAATGGTCAGTTTCTGACCCCAGAACAGCTCTGGGCTGAACATTTCTGGTTCACCACCCTGTTCAGAAGGGTCCACCTCACAAATAACAACTGGTAAACAGCAGCCCTGTCATCACAAACCAATGATGAATGAAATAGAGGGGGGGGGGTTATCAGTTTGGCATTAATAGATGGATCTACACACTGTTATTATACACCTACAGTGGCAAGAAAAAGTATGTGAACTCTTTGGAATTACTTGCGTTTACGTAAGTTGTATTACAGTGGTTTTCAACCAAGTTGAAACAAAGAACTAACACAATCTGTTTACACACAATAATAATATTTTGTTCTTCTCCATATTGATTACATCACTCAAACCTCCACAGTGTAGCTTGAAAGAAGTATCTGAACTCACTGGCTAACAACCTCTGAGCTAACTGGAATCAGGAGTCCAATCAATGAGACTGGATGTGTGGATTAGAGCTGCTTTGACTCATACAACACTCAAGCATTTTGAGAAGCATCTGCCATGTGAGCCAGGCTTCACAAAGAGCCCTAAGAAGGCCTATGATCTGAAAGGAGTTCTGGCATTCATCAGTCGACTTTACAGTGTCTGCTCTCTCTAGAGGTGCCAGGCCAAAGTCACTCAAAAGATCCTATGCATAACGGTCAACGAAGTAAAAAATGACACTAGAGTAACAGCTAAAGACTTGAAGGAATCACTGGAACAAGTTAACATCTCAGTTCCTGAGTCTACCAAATGAAAAACAACACTGCACACCCTGAAATTCGCCATATAACACCATGACACTCCAAAATGCTACTGGGAAAATGTTTTGTGGACTGATGAACTAAGACTGAACTATTCTGGAACACACAAAACAGCACATGGTGTGAAAATGACACTGCATCATGCTGCCTCTGGACCTGGACTGACTGCTATCACTGAGGGAAAAACGAATTCCCAAGTTTATCAAGCATCATGTCACAGTGGCCTGCCAGATGAAGCTCAGTAGAAGTTGGGTGAAGCAGCAGGATAATAACCCTTATCAACAAAGGCCCAAATCTACTACAGAATGGCTTCAAGTCAGAATGGTGTCCCAGACAGCACCCAGGCCTTATTCCAATAGAGATATTGTGAAGCGGCCCTAAGAGAGCCATTCACACCAGACATCTGAAGAATATGGCTAAGCTAAAGAAGTTCTGTATAGAAGCACAGTCCCATAATACCTGTGCTTGTCTGTACTTGTGACACATTTTATGACCAATTAATACAGAAAACTATGTAATTCTAAAGGGTTCACAATACTTTTACTTGTCACTGTATATGGCGTACGTATAAGGTAGGTGGAGGTCAAAGTGTAGAGGTTTCTAATAAAGTGAATAGTGTGTGTATAAGCAGGCCTGTCCAAAAAAAAGAAAAGAGATGCATCCTCTAGTTACTGACATTTCACACTTCAAGCTCATATTCATAGCCCTTTTCTTACCTCACAGCAGCTGAGGTCCAGTGCCACCTCTTTGAGGTTGGGGTTACTGGCCAGACCAAGCAGAAGTGCTCTAAACAAGAAGACACATTTTTTATAAATGACGCAGTAGTGGTTTACATTACTCACATCACAAAAAATTGCTGTCATTTCTTTAGGTTATTCAGATTCAGCGCACCAGAAAATCTCCAACTGCACCACAATTAAATTATTTTGGTAAAATTCAGAATTATTATTAAAAATACTGAATAGACAAATCACATTGCATATTCAACTGAATGTTCAATACAACACATTGTCAGAATTTTGCAGTGAAGTATATATATAGTTGGCACAGTGGGTTCAAATCTGGAGTTTTTGCAGGGAAAGACCAGAAATGATCCAGCTGCCTATATGAGAGAGACAGAGAGAGAGCAAGCGAGAGAGAGAGAGCTAGAGAGAGAGCACGTGGGAAAACCGAAAACACAAAAATATCTTACTTCAAAGCTTCAGGAGGCAATTTAGTTCCTGATACGTTGATGGTGCTGAGGACCATAGCGCTGCTGAAGAAATGCTTGAATGCAGGAGGAATATCTTTACTTTTCCTGTGAGCACGCACACACACACACGCACACACACGCACACACACACAGCAATTAAATAAACTACTAACACACACATTCTCAGACATCTTACGCTTTGCAAAGTACATCCACAAAAGTGGAACAATGGTGAATATACAGGATGCCCATGAACTGTACTAAAATAAATAATAAATAAAATTCAAAATGTGACTTATAAAATGCTTTTTTTCCTGAATATGTTATATTCAGTAAATAAACAGTAATTCTGTGTTCTCTGTAGAGGATGTGTAACTTACTTAAACTCAGAAAATCAACAAAACAGCAGGTAATTTGACCAGGGGCACCAAACCTTTGCTTTGACTTTGCCCTGCAGTTATGTGTCTGGGCACTCACTGACCTTTGAGGTTTACCTACCATATCCCTGGGTAGCACATGCTACAGTTGAGAGCAATAATAAAATAACTGCAGTAATTTGTTTAGTCGTTTCCACCAGCAAGAGTCACTTGAAGCCAATTCACGATTCACAAACACTAGTTAACAGTCTTGGGGGACCCTATGGAGAGGTGTTTTACCGTCACATTTATGCCTTGACATAAGTGGTCCCTTCCTCTTATGACAGCGACCTGCTAGCTGCTGGTTGTACTCAAAATCCGAGTAGCACCCGAGAAGCACAAAGAACTAGCTTAAACTGATTCTAGCCATAATATCAGACTTCATTCACTACTGTTGAAAATAAGCCAGCTAGCTAACACTGGAACATCTACCTGACTGATTAAAGTGCACTGTCCCATGTATATAAATAAATTAAAGGATTAAAAGATTAACCATCACGCATCTCCCCAATCCAATAAAGGCTATGTAGATACTGTCTAGTGGTTTGAAAGTGTGTACAGCCTTCCTATGCCAGACTACAGCCTTCCTATGAAGATTAAGGCTTTTCAATGGTAAAGCACTGTTGTCTTTAGGAACAGGAACAAGGCTCATAGTGTCATAATTTATTATATTAAAGACATCATATTATCAACTTGTCACGATTGTAAAAAAAAAGTTGGGTGCAAACCAAAAAAATTGTCATGGCTTTTCAATACCAGAAAACTGATGGAGCTTATCCTACACAGTAATCTCAATTCAAGTCAAGATTTATTTTTATAGCGCCTGTTACAACAGATGCTGTCACAAAGCAGCTTTACAGAGAATCTGTTTGGGTCCAAGGCTCTCAGTGAGCAAGCCAAGAGGAAGAGGAAGAAGCCTTGAGAGGAACCAAGACTCCAAAGGGGAACCCATCCTCCTTGGGTTGACACCGGATAGCAAAACAAGCACAAAAACAACACCCCCCCGCCAACCCACCTACTTTTAAAAAAGTAAAAATAAGCACAGCAGTGCCAATGCTACTCCCTGATGGCTGTATTTCCGCAAGATAATGCTCCCTGACATGCAGCATGCATCGTTTAGGAATGGTTTGAGGAAGAGTTTAGGATGTTGCTCTCTCTCCTCCTCTAACCAATGGAGCACGTGTGGGATGTGCTGGAACAATAAGGCAAAATCAGTGGCACCTCCATCTCTCACCTTACAGGTATTAAAGGATCTGCTAATAATGTCAAGGGTTTTGTAGAGTTCATACCCCAGTGAAATGCAGTTTGGAGTCCAGTAAAACTAAGGGTATCTATATGTACCCAGTCCTCTGTTATTGTAGCCACTTCTCCCTCGCTCTCTCTCATACCACTAAAGTCTTGTTTCGAGGTATCTTTCCATTTTGCTGCTTGTTGATTTATCTATAGCTGTGTTGTGAGCTCTGTCCAGTAGAGTCTGTGTGATAATTGCTATTTCAAACATCAACAGTGTGTTTTGCTTGTGAATAGTTCTTCAGACATCCTTTGGGGCTAAACAGCAACATCTGCAGTAGCTGGAAATAACTCCAACAGAACTTCCCATTTAAAAGCCGTATTTGAATGAGGGAGTCAAGCAACATACTGCCAAACATCAAACACAAAATAGCAAACACAAAAATGGCCTCATGTTTGCTGTAATCACGATCAAGATTAACTGCTACTGCCAGCAGTCAGGATTTCCCGCTAGTACGAATGGGACTCAAGTTTCTATTGTCTACTTAGGTGGGAAAGGTGTGTCAAATTAGGTAGATGCACTGACGGCATTCGGAATTTAGCGGATTCGGATCATTTATCCCGTAACTTAGACAAGACTAATCATGAGGCAAGACTGAAACCTGGAATGTGTGGTTTAGATGCTCAGTATGAGGGGTTAATGTGTGTACTGTAAGCTGAGTGTGTGTGGTATGTGACTCCAGATGGTCTCCTGAGGGAAAACAGGCTGCCATTCAATCATCATAAACCTCCTGAGACTCTGAATCAATTTTTCTCACTCTGTACTCACAGTGTGAGAGAGAACCCAAAGCCATATGAATATAATGATGCTGTCAAGCGAGGAGAGCAAATGTCTTTTTGGGGTTTGTTTTGCCCTGAGATATCTTCTACAGAAGTGTATGTGTGCATGTGTGTATGTGTGTATATGCACTCTGCAGTGCTGGAGATATATCGCTCTATCTTTTCCCCCAAGCAGTAACAAATATCTCTGCTTGTGGCTGAAGGATGAATGAGGAACTATGACTAGGATTGGCAATATGGCCTAAAAATATGGCCAAAAAGCCATCATAATACTTAATGATATTTTCAAGATCCACAACACATGCCACGATATTTAGTATTTTAGAGATTTGTTGGAAGGCACAAAAAAGCTATGGGAAAGCCACACTGAAAATATACCATCAAAAACTACAAGTACAATCAATTGTCTTTAACATTCCACAGACTAAATGCAGTTAAAAGGACTAATAATGTTCTCTTTGTAATAAAACGCAATTGGTTCTTAAAGAACAGACGATATTCACGAAGCTCAGAAAAGAGTCTGCAGTTTTATCGTGATACAGATAAAACATGAGCATACTGCCCATATAACAGCGAGTCTGCTCTTGTGTGTGTGTGTGCGTGTTCCCTACAGACGCTGCTCATCCCTGGCCATATGCTGCAGCCTGTAGTTGAGCTGAACAGAGACCTCTACATGGCCAACTCAGTAGCATCTTCTGTCAGTGTGGGCACAGTTGTACTAGAATCAACAATGTTTTGTTTGGTCACAGGGCTGCAACAAACACCGCAACATAGTAACGCAGTGATGGTAGCATGCCGAATAGGGAGACTGCTTACAAACTGCTTTCATCGCCAAAGTGCAGCCATGTCGAAGGGGCGTCACTAAAAAAGTTTAGTGGTTAGTAAAGGTTAACGGGACCAGGTCGTCAGATTTTAGAACTAAAGCCACTAAAGCTAAATCTAGCGGCTTAGGCAGGAATGAGGCAGAGACACTTCACTTGTCCTCTGAACTGCTTTATCCTTGTGTGTTGCGGGGGATGCTGGAGTCTATCCCAGTGCTCATAAGGCAGAAGGCAGGAAATACCCTGGACAGGCCACCAGCTGATCGCAGGGCAGATACACACAGACATACACACTCACTCCTAGGGGTGCACTTTAGCATCTCCAATCAGCATGACCGAAAGCACTACCCACCGCAGCACCATGCCACCCAGGTAGAGAAACATTTACCATAAAAGATAATAATTAATATTCTTATCAAATACTTTGGCTACCAAAAAAGACCTGTGGCAACAGCCCAGAAGTCACACCCTAAGCACTCCCCTGGGCTAGCTCCAGTTCTGGACAGACAAACACAGCTGCTGCTATATGTCACATATGGACATCTAAAAAAGTGATGCAGTTTTAAAAAATGATGCAATATTCATAGATACCATGGAAGCTACATTAAAGTAGACTGTATTCCTATACAAATCCTCCTACCTATCACCTGGTAGTATGATTCAAGTCCTGTAATCCCTGGGTCATCTTGTGTCTTGAAAAGAAGTTTGTGGTGATGTTTGGACTCACTTGACACTTACGAGCATAAGGTCAAGTTTTACACAGCAGTATTCTCTAAAATTAGAACCAGCAAGTGGTTAGTAGATAGTAGCAGCCCCATCTTTTGGCCAAAACAAACACACCATGAGATGTCTGCCCATCTGCTCTGCTGCCAAGTCTTCTTAACACTTTCCAGTGTGTTTTCAATTCATAGCTAAAACCTAAACCTTTTTGGGGACAGCATCAGTCGGGATAGACCACCAAAAAGAGGGTTTTACCACACATATAGTATCTCCGCCCACTTTTTGCACAATCCAAATACTGTATATTTTAAGCATCCATTCCTCAAGAACATATGCATGGATAAGAAAAGGCAGTTTTTGCACCCTGGACAAGTTTGGTAAGTAACATGCAGTCAGAATGTGTTCAATTTGCACCTGAAAATGGCTTAGTGATTGGAATTTCTTCTACTCCTGGATAAGCTCAAGGGTCAAAACCTCAAAAGAAGGTCAGATGAAATGAGAGGAGATGAAAGCTCACATACCAGGCTGTAGTGCTTACCTGTGAGCAAAGACGCTCTTAGACACATTGAGGACGGTGAGATGCTGGACAGACCCTCTGAGGAGTGCAGAGCAAAGCTGGAACGCACACACACATATAAAACTCTATTAAAAATGTACAGAAGTATTCTGATTCGTTTTTTTACATACCCATGACCTAAAGCGCATTAGGGTTTACTCAATTATTCATGTTCATGACGCATAAAATGAATGGAGGTGCTGAATTAATATATTCATCAACCAGCTAATTTAACCCTCATTCCATTAATCAAATTTAGCACAGTCACAGGCCCACAAAGGAAGCCAGTTCAAATGCTGGACTCACCAAGTCCAGCGAGCAGTCTGTATTGGACAGGTCCAGGGTGCTCAGGCTGTTTGGCTGGCTGAGGAAGTTGTAAAAATTCTGCAGGAACAAAGTGTCAAAGAGGTTTGGTGGTGCAGAAAGGGCAATTTAAACATTTATACTCTTCTACATGGACTCATGATTACGGTTGCAAATGGGAATAGATCTTCATATTGCAAACTGTTGCATCAGCCGCGATCCAATCAAAGCACTCTGATCGAAAGTGGACAGGAATTAATGGGGTCATCAGAGAGAAAGCTGCTCATGCCATAGTCAGTGAACAGTCACATCAAGGTAAGGGTTTAATCATCAGTTCAAATAAGCAATTAGAACAAGGGATGTAGAGACAGTGGAAAACACGGCATGCAGGATGGTCAGGGGTTTGTATTTAACGTGGTTACTGATATGGCAGAGTTATGGCAGTGTGTGGTGCCTGTTTTAGAGCTGCTCCATGGTCAGAAATTGATTATGAATGAGTATTAAAGAGTAAACTGTGCATCAAAAAACGTCTAACAAGTGAGAACTTAAACTATGTGCACATCTCGCTTACAAAAAATGGCTTGAATGAAGAAACATCCTCTGAAAGGTTCTTTATGGAACTAAAAGTAGTTCTTCTACATCATTCCCTAACAATTTTAGCTGTAGCCAGTTACACCCACTAGCTAGGTCTCCCACTATCACATGAAGCTACCAGGCTGGGAAGGTAAAGACTACCATGTGCAAAAACAAAAAAAACACCATCTTTTCGCACAGTCACTAAAACAACTACAATGGGCAGCTCAACATGCTTGGAGGAGAACACTAATTGATTATTCTAGTACATCAGCTAAATTACGTCCATGTTGGCTAGCACCTTGGTAAGTGCTGGGGTGGAACAGGTAGCACAATCCTACCCAGCCATTGCGGCATCGCTGAAGAAATTTCCCAGCACAAGACGCCTGCACCCTAATTTTTAAGAGTGTCTGTAGCCACATTAACTAATCATTTAAATTCAGGGCATGAACATCGGTCAAAGCTCATAGTTCTGCTGTCGCTAACCTTTCCTGGAGTATTAGCACTATGACAGATGCACTACACTGCAATGTCTGTCATGTTCCCTCACTGAGAGAAGCTTGGCAGACCTACATCACCACAGCATGAACGCTATACTGATTTACATCCCCTCTGACTCCAAACGACCCCACAAATACATGCCTGTCAATATCCCAGCATGCACAAGGAGCAGATCAATCAGCTGTTATTGATATGAGCATTAGCAGAGAACAGGATACAGGATTGTAATGAGAGAGAATGAGAGGAACGAGAGAGAGAGAGAGAGAGAGAGAGAGAGAGACAGTGAGCGAAAGACAGAGAGAGAGAGAGAGAGAGAGACTGAGACTGAGACTGCCAGTAGGCTTTGTGGATAGAACATGGCCAGAAACAAAATCCCTACACTAGTCTAAACCCCCAAGGATTCAGAGGATCAAGTCCTAGACTCGATGGACAACCCCCACTCCAAACCCTAACACTGCTGTCCTGACCACCCTCTTCCCTCCATCAGGGGGCAGCACTTACCGGCAGGTCATCCCCACGCAGAATGTTCCCTGAGAGGTCCAGGTGGCTGAGGGTGCTGGGGATGGACTGGTTGGCACTCAGTGACTGGGCAAGGCTGTTCACCCCTACGACACAAAGAGAATGAGGGCAGTACATTAGAGAACTGAAATTGGTATCTGCATATCCATGGAAAGTCTGCAGTAACAAGAAATCTGGGGAAGTGAGAATATATGAGGTACATGCTGGTAGGCCTAGGAGATAAAACAAGAACTATAACACCAAAGTCAAACACTTATCAATACTGATGGTAAGAGATGGCATATCAGTATCACTGGGTACCAGACTGATATCAGCAGAAACTCCTGGATAGAACATTATATCGGATCCAATCTGATCCTGTAACAAATCTATCCTGAAACAGTACCAAACCACACTATTGTAGACTGGTAGAGTGTTTGAGTAGTGTGAGAATGATGGCCTTTTTTTAGACAGCAATCGTAAGTGAAGTACTTCAATCAAAATAGCTACAATAACACTTTACAATAAGGGGACACCTATTAATGGTACTTAAGAGAGTTATAAACATCACTAAATTGTTCATTAATCCTGCAATTAATCATTAATTAATGATAAAAATAGGAACTAACCTTATTTCAGATTTTATTATGCAGTTCATAATCCTTACTAAATGCTTGTCTCAATTAATCATTAAATAATGTATGTATTTTTCTGTTGACTTATCTGCTCCTGGAGTAATCTTAACCTGTATGTTCATGTGTTTCACTGTTCTAACTGATCATGGCCCAGTTTCTCCAATAGCATCTCATATATAAGTAGTATTACTAATAATATATTATATATTATTATATTATATTTAATGTATTACTTAAGCATTATTAATAATATTTAACTGTACAATAAAGTGTCCAGTGTGTGTTCGTACTACTCATAGAACAGCACTGCAGCCCCCCTATGCCAGGTAATGCAATTAAGAGAACACATAGGAGTCTGGGAATCTATGGCCATGTGTCTAATGGGACACAGCTACTTACAATGGGTTTGGTGAAGTTCCAATGTCACTTCCCAAATCCTAAAGTTTTTTTCTGAAATCTGATGTATAAATAAGGAGTTTGTCTTTGTTTACTACAGTAACGGCCACTAATCTTCTGGAAAGGTTTTACACTAGATGTTGGAACATTGTTGTGAGGATTTGATTGGATTAAGTCACATGAGCATTAGTGTGGTCAGGTACTGAGGTTGGATGGTGAGTTCTGGATCATAAATTCCACTCAAATCCCTCCCAAAGGTACTGGACAGAGATCCATCAGTCCAGTTAACACTGTTGCTCTGTTCTACAACTGGAGGGCCTTACAACATCCTAGTCTCCATTGCATTGAGCATAATCATCTCAGGCTCAAGTGGAGCTGCTCCGGTGCATCCCATCCTATTAGCAATGTTTTTTTTTAATGGATATTATACAAGCAGCGTGTGGGCAATCAAATCTGCATTAGCAATGAAGGCACTTTAAGTAGTAGTAGAAGAAGTAGTTGAATTCACCAATAAGAAGGGCTGCCTGGATTTTCTTTTAGTGTTTAGCAACTTTGGTTTAATCACGTTGTTAGTCTATTAAGCCAACATCCATGTTTCGTGAAGAAAGATGTTCTGTGCATTGAAGGCTGCTGCATGGCTTTATTTGTTGAGCAAGCAAGCAAGACCGCAGTTAAACAAAAAATTATTGCCTCGGGCTGCTACAGAACCATCTGAAGCCAGACACTATATCAGGACAGAAGGATGGATATAGGACAGAGACTACACATTAAAGAAAACATTAAAGATTACGAGTGCTTTCCTTTCCTTTTGCACATCTTAAAGCCACAAATGGGATGTTTTCTGTAATTCAAATGATCAGTTTCAAAGCCTTCACAATAGATAAAACAAAAGTATCTCTTGATTAACACATTTATTAAAGCATAATTTAAACTTCATTTTATATCACAAAAGCCCATTTTATTGCCAGAGCACAATAATTTACTTGGTCCTAGGCCCTAGGTTTTATTTGACGCTTTAGGTAGTGATGGCCCAGCTTGGGTCAGTTTCAGAGATGCTGTTTAACTAGTGTCAGTTTTAGACAGAAGTTAATTGTACTCTGGTCAGTTTCATACAAAATAGATAACCAATCCTGCATATCCACACACTAAGAAATGATCCGTTGTTGGTTTTAATCTTTTTCTTTGTTGACTTTATTTAATAAATTTATGTAAGTCAGTAAAACTGAGTCATCATTTTGTTTCAATGAAATGAAGTGAATTATCAGATGTACTTCATAACAGTGGTCAATCGTGTTGAGTAAAACTGAACGTCTTTCCTATTGGCTCTTGGTATCTTTACTTTTGTACTCACCGTCTCTGTGTTGTCTTATCGCCCTGGCCTGCCTACTTCCACAGTGTGTGCCTCTTTCTTATATTCCACAGTTAACTGCCCAGCCACAATGGCTTAAAGTGCAAGTTACCATGCACCCTACTGCTGAGTGTAATTCTATGACAGCTCAGAAGCACAGTAGAAACTTAACAAAGTTACTTAGATCTAACTTAAGCCTATCTTTATCTACTTTAATTAGTGAAACATAACCACATTAAGCTGAATATGATTAATTAATTAATTAATTAATTAATTAAATCCAACATTTCATTTTTGGGTAATACATGTAAATAACCTGCACAGTTAATTAGAACTCAAATCACTTTAGTGTGAGTTACTTGAATCCATTATGTATGCTTTACTCAATCAAGGATCTTAAAATCTACTTAACACAGTTGTGTGGGACCAGTTGACATAACATTTTTAAGTCAATCCAACATTTCATTTTTTTGAGTGCATTTATTTAAAAAAAAAAAAAACATTATTATCCTGACTATTATATGTAAGACTGTTGTAAGTGTTGATGTGAAGCTTGCTGTGAGAGGTCTGAGCTACTGAAGATTTGGCAGAGATAGTCATGCTGCCCCCTCACCCGTGCCCTTTCTCACTCTGAGCCCCAACGCGCTCTGCCTGCCAGCCAGGATGAGAGCACAGGGGCCATCAGCTGTCGAGTAGAGTGGGACAGCAAGACGTTTTTTATGCTGTTCGTTTTTTCCAGGACATGAACAATCCTTGGCAGCAGAGGCGAAGAAAACCAGCAAGCGTAGCAAGCAAACCAGGCAGTAGACATCAAGCTGAGAACAATGTTTAATGTGCAATTGTATAGGCTTTATCAATGAACAACTGCTGGAAGAGTTTACACTTCTAACAGGACTTTAGTTTTGTGGTTTACTAGTCTCTACAAAGTCTCTGATACAGTAATATCACTAGTGTCAACTGTCCATTTATTACAACAATAAAGGCTCAACTGGACATTTTTAGAATAACAAGAGCATGTAAAATGCATGAAAAAAAATT
>CM067479.1:19371686-19470788 GCA_034552555.1 Semaprochilodus insignis | reverse complement strand
CACCAACAGACTTTATTCTACCATTCTACCAACAGACTTTATTCTACCACTCTACCAAGAGATTTTATTCTACCACTCTACCAACAGACTTTATTCTACCATTCTACCAATAGCTACCAATGAGGATCCCCCGGGAACCAGAACTATAAGCAGCTTATAATATGAATAAATGAATTGTACCTTAAGTTTTTAATATAATTGAGATATAAAGCTTTCTATATAAAATGATATATAACATTTTCTGGAATGAAAAAGTTTGAAGACGAAGCTGGCAAATAAGAAGCTGACTTCAGCCGTGTGTGTCTGACTGCTTTTCTAACCTCAGTACAACACAGCACTGGCAACGAAACATTTCCAAAAAGAGGGATCAACACAGAGATTAACAGGGATGTAATTTTCTAGAAAGTTGCTGGCTTCTCACTGCAGGATCGACAATAATACTTTCATTTAAAGGAACAGGCACTCAGACTGGCCGTCCTGAACAGGGCTGTTGAAACAGGGTGTGAAAAGGAAGCTGTGGTGCATGAACTTTGTGGCATTTTGACCAAAGCACGTCAGGACCCCAGAAAACCATGTTAACTTGTGGAAAAGTATATGGTATAATAGGACACCTTTACAAACCTAACATAGCCTGTATTTAGAGTGCTGTAAGGCAGAAATCAGACAGTAACCACATTTCCAGAAAGGAAAGTGGCTGTTTATTTAGTTTGTATGCATTTCAAGCACTTCTTTCCAAACAAGCTGAAGGGCCCAGTAAAGGAGTTTTGACCATCTATCAACACCACTAAAACTAAAAACTCAATACGGTGGACGACACATCATGCAGTACTAGACAGGAGACTGATACTGTAAAGGCGTTGTGATTACCTTTGGGTGACAATGAGGTTCTGGAAAAGTTGAGGTGTTTGAGGCCTTTACGGAGTTTGGCAAACTGAGCACCCAAAGAGGCGATTCCTGTAAGACACAATTACTAGTCAGACTCAACAGTGTAACAGAGCTGCAACATGTAATTCCTTATGGAGCGTTTGTGAAGGTTGCTGACATTATTTTATAACATTTTTCATAAAGGTTACTTCATCATAACATGTCTTTCACTCTCCCCTCCTCCTGTTTATCCCTCTGTTCATGTTCCCTGTCTTTCCTTCTGCTGTTTCATTGCTCTCTGTGTGTTTTGTGTAAGCAGAAAGCAGACAGGCAGACTGCAGTCTTACTGGCCATCCACCTTCATGACTCATGACTTCTACATTTTACACCAGGACAAACAAAAAACGTGCACTAAGCTCTAGATGCATGTTTAATTAATAGACCAAAAAGGAAAGTTCGACTCTCAAGGGTGTTATGAAATATCAAAGCTTTGCAAGTTTGGCTGAGCAGTCTGAAAACATCCTCTTTATGGGTTACACAGCCTGACTTGCAGTTTTGCATGACAAATGCTTTTAATTACAAAAACGCCCAGGTGAACCTAGCCAGGGTAAACAGAGGTTATGCATGAGCCATAGATCACCAGAATTATCATCAGTAATGACTTTTACACAATATTATCCAAGGGGAGTGCAGTCTGCATGGTTATCTATGCTGGAACAGGTGTGTTAGAGCAGGAGGAAAATTAGATTCTGCATAGCAGTATAGGCCTGGGATTGAACCACTGACCTGTGCTGTCGTGACCTCAATTATAGTCGAATAGTAAACTGTTAATTCACTTTCTTACTGCACTAAAACTCAGCTAATATTGCCATGATGTTCTTATTATCATATTGTGTACCTAATTAGATGCTAAATAGCTGTTTAATTTTAAGACAAATTTACTATAATCTCTTCATCACTGTCCTCTGAGATAATCTGCAGAGCAGAAACGCAGACATGTTGACTATAGCTTCCAAGATTAAGCACCCTTCATTTGCAACTATCGTTTAGGCTCAATTAAGATTCCAAACTTCGTAATCAGACTAAGCACTCAAACTGTGGCCGTGCCAAAGTATTGCAGGTGAGAAAAATAAAGATTTAAATCACTTGTAATGGAATGTGACAGTTTCTTAATTTCATTATAATCTAATTTAGTATTGTTATTTGATTTATATTTACGACAATAAATAGCCAAAGTTAGTGTCACACATAAATTATATATGTGTGTTTTCCGGCCAGTTACTCTGCCTAACAACCGCTTGAAACCAACAAAACTAAAATGTTTCAGACATGAATCTCTCTGGGAAAAAGGAAAGACTTTCTGACTTGGAAAATGAGAGAACTTAACTCATAAAAAGTGTGAAAACTTAAAAGCTCCTCTGAAGATTTAATTTTTATTTAGTTTTATTGTATTTTGTTAGTCTGAAAATAATATACTAAACATTTCTGGACAAACGGGATGATTTGACCAGATATTTTTTACATACAAACTGCTGTAGGTTGCAAATCAACATTTTCAATACAACTGGCAAGATGGCCTCAACAAAAATTTTAATACCTCTGCTCTACACTGTGTGTAAATTTCATGATAAATAGATAATGACCCCAAAAGTCTGGTTCCACTGACTTGCATTAAAAGCAAAGTATGTATTTTTCTTTCTCCTGTAAATTTATTTTTGGAGAATTAATAAATTGGTGAAAAATACATAAAATATGAGCTGGTAAAAATCAAATCAAATCGGTGAGGCCAATCATTCTCTGAGGAGAGAGTTTTTGAGCCATTTTGTGCCATTTGTGATTTTCACACAGAGGAATTTGTATTCCGCATTTAACCCATCCGTGAAGTGAAACACCCACATACACACACTAGTGAATACACACACTAGGGGGCCGTGAGCACACTTGCCCGGAGCGGTGGGCAGCCCTATCCACGGCACCCGGGGAGCAGTTGGGGGTTAGGTGCCTTGCTCAAGGGCACCTCAGTCGTTACTGTCGGTTCAGGGAACCGAACCAGCAACCCTCCGGTCACAAGGCTGATTCCCTAAGCTCCAGCCCACGACTGCCCACTTATGGCACATATTTTTATGTTTCATTTCTCCACCCCAACATGATAAACTTGTGCACTAAAGCTAGAAAAGTAACAGAACACCCAATTTGTCCAGGGGTGCTCAAACTCTTGCAAATGACTGTGTGTATACGCATATATTTACAATTGAAAATATGTATGTATATATAACAGCTGCTTTAATATGTGTTTCTCCCAGTTTTTCCAAGATACGTTCCACAATCCATAATTAATCAATCTGTAATTAGAGACTACAGGAGATGAGTAGGGTCTTTCTCTCAAAGCATTTGCACTCACCTCTGTCCTCAAGAGGGTTGTTGGCAAGGTTTAAAGAGTGCAGTCCTGAGTTGGCGTTGTGGGCGAGGGCGTTCGCCAGCTTCTGTGCAAAGTCCCTGGGGAACCACAACAAAGACAGCATTGAGGTTTGGCAGTGGAGCATGACCCAGCAAGGCAACAGGTGTGTGATCCACCCTGATCTTTACTAATATGGTTTCTTTTTAATTAGCTTACTCGTGAGGTGTGTTGGTCCTGAACAAATGCTTAGTCATTGCACCCCTCACTGAATCAACAACCAGACATTACATTAACCTCTCCATACACAGTATACTGTAAATCTACAATGTATAGTATTCAGCCACGATCACATGACTGTTCATTTGATGGTTGCCCTTAACCTGGATTATAGTAATATTTTTTTTACATGAAGAAAGTCAGGAATGTAATAGAGGTGAATCCTCAGTGGATGATGACGTTGGTTCACTTGTGCTCGACGATAAGCTGGATAATATTCATGAATGAAATCTGATGCCCTTTCGATCGCTTTCGATTAAAACGATGTGTACTCAAGGAATAAGGCTGACGTTCCAGTAATCTCTGACTGATCTCGCTGAGCTTACTAACTAAACATACTAAATCCTGTGATCTATATTCTCTTAGTGTGGGCTTAGCCCCAATTTCAACATGCTCAGATCTATACTTGCAGAGACGTGATATCAGCACTGGACACAGGTGTAAACAGGGAAACTTGGGAAACTTTGAATTTAAATTTTTACTAAATCTACATAATTCTATTCCTAGTACTGAAAGGGACATTTCTTTTTGGTTACCAAGGTCATGGTTAGATTTAGAAAATACCTATATGAGAGAAGTGAGGCTAATGACGGCACTCACTGTTTTATACTCAGCTCTTAGACCATCGATGTTGCACTCGACTTCAAAACAGCTAACATTCAAACAGCTTGGTTAATCAACCGTCCAACCAACCAAACTGTTTCGGTCATTTCTGAAAGTGTTTTCTGTTGATGACTATTCCTTTTTGAAATATAATGGATTTCACAGAAAGAAACTGACCTGCAATATATGTACGTATGTATGTATGTATGTATGTATGTGCATGTACTAGGGTTTGTAGGACTTGTCGACTTGTTTGGTGATGAGGCTTTAAAGTTTGATGGTGACTACTCTCTGATCACATGTTTATAACACTAACAACACAGACGCATCAGAGAAGACTACAGTCTTCTGAAGGCTAGCACTGCTATCCAGGGTTTGTTGGAAAGAGTACGTCATGCTCTAAAACCTGTGAAGTTTGACTTCTAACATTTCCTGGCCCATCAAAGTGCTTTAAAGATCAGATATTGAACATTATCTCTGGTTTCTCGTAGACTACAATAAACCCATGTGCTATAAGGGTGGGGGGATAGCGCCCTATAATCCTGTAAAGTTTGAAGTCAGTTACTCTTTGTTTTCACAGAGTTACAGTGCTCTAAGTGTCCCTATTGACCGCTTTGGTGAGACAATCTAGGGAGCATATTTGTACACTGTACAAATTTGCAAAACACTGGGGTTTGTATTTCGAGAGTCCTGGAGGCTATGTACACACCTAATGTGTACATATGGAATACATATAACAACACTGCTGGAACAAAATCTCCAAAATGGTAACATTAAATCTTAATTCTTGTACTGGAAGTTCATTTAAAAATAAGTTTAAGAGTTAACCAGAATTCAAAAAGTGAAGTTTTCAAATTCTGGACATACGCAGATAAAGGGATTCTGTGCGACAGTGACGATGTGTGCATGTTTTTTTTACGTTTTGAGTCCTGCGTTGTCCAGGACCAGCTCCTCCAAACGACTGGAGCGGGCTACAACTCGAAGAATCTGATCACACACATCTGCAGGCTTTAGACATGCACGCATATATATACACAGACACGCAATCAGACACACACGCACACAGACAGACACACACAGACAGACAGACAGACACACACAGACAGACACACACAGACAGACACACACAGACAGAGAGAGAAAGGGGGGGGGGGGGAAGATAAAATGTCAATGTTAAATATTTAGTAAACATTCACAAACCTACAGAATAAATATGAATATAAAGAATAAATGTAGTTCAACACGGCAAGAATGTTTTGTTCTGAAAAATAGCTTTAGCTCATCTGAAGAGGGAGCCATAGCTACTCATCCAAATTTGTTTCCCTTAAATTTCCCTTAAATAATATAACCTCCTTTAAATATACCTTCCTTGAGAGCTATCCCTTCATTAACTCAATTATCTCAAATACTTGAATAATGAGTTTGTCAGAATGCACATCCCTAGTATAAATGTGTCAACACGGACATGGCCTGTAGATGAATATGAATATGTGTCACAATTTGACAGCTCCTGTTTAACATACTGCAGACATAACCACCTGACTTAACACAGTCACTTGCACACACAAACACGCGTGCACACACATAGACACCAACCAGCTCTTTACACCCCTCAAAGTGACACCCCTCAAATCTCGCCTCTTGGTTGCTTTCGGATCCCCTTCTTTCAAAGCTGTGCACAAAGAGGCTTTTATGTGCAGAGAAATGGTGCAGGTTTCACAGGAGAAATGCTCCTGTGTAGCTCCTGCAGCCAAAACCTCCAGATTAACACTGCTGCAGACATGTGTGAGTCTGTGCAGCAACAGCAGCAAACTATGCCCTCTCTCTGAGAGATGAGACTACGTTTGGGCTGGAATAAAAATTTAAACTCGACTGAGAGCTGACCCACTTCCACCGGCCACCCCCAGACAGCACAGGACCTTCTGAAGCCAGAGGGCAAAATAATACTGTTCATATTCTGCTGAACGACTGAGCAGAGGAGGCACTCCGCACTCCGAATAATTCTTATGGCAGATTTCTTTATCATGGGCTAACACTGGCTCATGTGAGGGTCCCTGCTGGCTGGTAAGTGGGTTGTAAAGGAGGTATGCACTCAGTCGCAGACTGCTGGTGTGTGCAAGTGCTGGGGAATGTTACAGTTGGGCTCATCGCAGAGCTGCACCACTGAGCTCACTGGAGAGAAGCAGCTAAGCAGTCATAAGACCTTCAGTGGATAAAAGTGATCATGCAATTATACACTCATTTTTCTTATTCTTATTTTTATTTTATATGTTGCCAATAAACTCAGCACCCCCCTCAACTTAAAACCCCTGCATCTCTGTAGCCATTTCATTTACAGCAACTGCACAGTCCAGTCAGTTCATTACAGTGCATGGTTCCTGAACGCACCCTGCATCATGTACAATCCATACTCAGACAAATTGGTTCTGAAAGCTAAAGGAGGGAGAGCACAGCACTTAATACGTAATAAACAGGCAACTCGATGAACAAGCACAATTACAGACTGTAGCCAACATCTACCACTCTACCACACCACTGGCCAGTTCGCCTCCACAGGACCACTGCTCATTAGATATTATATGGGTGGTGGCTCATTTTGTAGCACTGCAGTGCTATTGTTACACGACAGAAAGTCTATTTAGTGTATTAAAGTATATCTTCTCTTTCAATGTTCCTCATTTTAAAATCCAGCAGCACATCTCGCCAACACGGTCGCCAGCGTCCTTTCTAATGTCCTAAACAAAAAACAAACCGCTATCGCAACCCAACATACAGCCAGAGAGTCAGTGTGGAAACTAGAAGTAGAGTGAAAGTGAAAGAGAAAGAGCAAGAGCAAGTGCACCAGCCCGAGAGAGAGAAAGAGAAGCAGAGTCTGAGGATCACTGTCAGCTCCCTCATTGCTAGTTAATCTCTCGGCTGCTCCGGATTCCTATTCCCCAATTCAGCTCACATACTCACTAGATAAAAGCAATTAGCAGTACAATTTCAAACCTATCTAACCCGTATCTCTTTCTCCTTCTGTGTTCTCCCTTTCTTTCCTCCTATCACTTTTTAACCCTTCTCCACTGGTTCCCCTGCTCTCCCGCAAAACATGAGAATAAACATAAACATAAACAAAATTCAGGCTTCAAGGTCACTGCCAGTGTTGTAGACAAGACCTCTAGAGGCAGGTCCGAGTCAAAACACAGACCTGGAGTTGCGAAACAGAGACCAGGCTGAGACTTTTCAGAAAATAAAAAGTAGAAGTAGAAAGACTAAAAAACTGAAATTCCTTGTTCATTATACATTCATTTTTGTTCATTACACATTATATATTAATACATAATTCAATAGTTTTAACATGGTTTGTAAAATAACATTAAAAAATATACTGTATATCCTAAAAATATTAGTAACTGCTGTTATAATACAGTTAAATTATATTAACTTTGCACTGTAATTTTAAGAAGCAAATGGTGGTGGGGTTATTCTCTGTCCATTCCTTTCTAAAACGTACTCAGAATCACCAGCTAAAGTCAACTAAATACAGACTGAAAAACATACCTTTTATTATTAAATGAAAACAGTGATAATATCTTTCCCATCTGCCATAAGGGGACGTCCACATTTTTTTGAACCAATAAGCATCAACAAACAAACAATACTAATAAGCCTAATAAGAATCAGATCCTGGCAGACTGCAGTATTCTGTTTGAAGGTTTTGCTGATGGTCAATAATGATACAGATAATTACAGAAAAAGAGTTCTAATAGTTGTTTCCTGTTATCTGATACAGGGGCATTGCACTCAACTGAAGTCTAGAGTCTGAAACTGGACTACGGAACTACAACACTAAAGAATATCATATTCTTTCCCCTATGTATAAACTTTTGTCCACTTTTATGAATAACACTGTATCATACCATGTCAGAAACCACATAATCATTTGTGAGATGCTTTCATTTCTTATTAGCTACTTTAGTCTTGTGGCTCCAGAGCAAAACTAAAGAAGCCCAAACATGATGACTCTTGCTCTCCCAGCCCCCCGCGACCATTTCACCAACCCATAGCAGGCGTTCATTTTTCATCTGCACTCCTGCGAGTCGTCCCCAGTGGTGCTGGACCTCCAGTTATTGTCCCAAGCGTGAGGTTTTGGCATAAAGCCATTAAGCGTAACCATGGAGACAGAGCACCCCACAGACAAAGGAAACCAGCCCCATTACAGAACACGGATCTGTCCCAATCACACCCACAAAAGACTTAATACCATGTAAAGATCTCAGCTAAAGAAAGAAACCGGGAAAAATCTCAGTGAGGGAGCTTCCAATCGTCTTTCTGGACCAAGAGCAAAGGAAATCTCGATCCAGTCACTAATCAGACTTTCTGTGTTTAATGCTTTGCATGACATTGTCCTGAAGCAGCTTTCCAGAAACATGGGTACAGAGCAACCCGAGGGAGACAGCATCAGGAAAAACTGCCTACGAGTAAACATGTGATGGGATCAGGGATATGCATTAACAAGAAACTGGTGATCCGATACGTATGATGATAAAAGGGTTACTATCGATATACTGCGAGATACAACGATAATGTAAGAAAGACAGTAGATCATGATTTTCAATATACAATTTTAGGAATCATGTCATAGTATAAACACATACCACCATATGTAGAGTGGCTAATGCTAGAGTTAGCAGTGGTTCCTCATGTTACTTGTTTACTTTGGAGTGGAAGAACCTAAAGGTGAAGAACACCATTATGGTAATGACATTGCGAAAAGGTCACATTAGTTAACGCTACAAAAAGTCTAAAGCTACATTAGGAGCCAACCTGCCAACATATAACCCAGCAAATGTAACAATGCACTGTTTTAAAGATGAGAGTCAGACACAACAGTGTGTTAACTTCTGTTTTAACCATCTGTTTCTATCATTTTATGCAGTGACAGGAAGTATAGTTAACTATAACTAGCAGTGATATTACAGTTGTCTATGGTGAAACATTTTATTTTTACTTGTAGTCTTTTTTTTTTTGTTTTTTTTTTGGAATAGTGTTTTATAAATCCCAGACACTGCAATCTCCCCCGTTATTACCTTTATGTGGTAAAATTTATAAAAAACTTGCCACATATAATATTACAGTGATGATGGCGAATAATGAGGAGACAATGCTGAGCATGTGGCTAAAGAATTTGGGAAATAGAAACTGAAACTGGGAAGCGGTAATGCTGTTAAACTGCACGGAGTGCTCTCACAATTAACGTCCAGTTTACTGCACTCTAGTTTTGTTTTGACCTTTAACATTAGTAACAGAAGTTGTCAGGCTAACTAATTTGACTTTGACTGAGTAGGTTAAGATTTCCTAACTTGAGATAAGATGCTGTAAGTTAAGATAAAACTTCTAAATTACAATAAGACTGTCTGTAATACAAATTCATGAAAAATCTAATCTTGACCTGTCAAATCTAAACTGAAGACAAAAAGACAGGAAGTTTCTGTAATATGTGTGAGTGAGTAGGTGAGCAAATGGGGGCTGGTTGGTGAGAGAAGCTTTGCCGAAGCAACGGGACAAAACACAACACTGTTTATGTTATTATGAGAAGTGTAAAGATATTTTTGGTTCATTATAAAACTGTGGTGGGACAAATTGCGACTATGGCGGGCTGCCACAGTCTAGGTGATTAATGGGAAACACTGGACCATAAGTAGACCCCAGTTTATGGGGAAGATTAACATATGCACTGGTTTCAAAACATCTCTGCATTAATTAAATGGTTAACATGGACACAAAGTCATTCAGAGTGCTCTGATGTGCAATGCTTCAAACTAAAGGAACTTACAGTGGTGTTCACAGTGGCGGTGATGGGAACCAGACATCTGTGGAGTTTAATGCCTCAAAAAACCCCACCACAGAAACGACATGAATATGAAATGGGTATGAATATGCTGAATGATGAATCAGACATTACAGAGGAAACTCAAAAATGGTTTACTTGTCATAAAATACTTTTTTCTTAGTATTTAACATTTATTATTACAAATGAGTTTGATTAGTATTTAATTAGTATTCAGATGTTCGAAATCTTAGGATTTTTAAAGACATGTGAGAACGAAATGTGCTGCCCACAACATGCCATGGATGAAGACTAATAAACATCAGTCAGCATGAACTTCCCATTTATGTTCATTCACCGTTCCTAATGTCAGCAGTTCTGAGGGACGTATTCATGACAGTTCCATTCAGGGAGAGAATCTGAACCACATGAGTGGATTTCAGTTTTAAACCCATTGAGTCCATCTGCTATGGTTCAGACTGACACTCTGTAACTGAGCTTATTGTGTCCTGGCAGTGCGGGATTCTGCAACTGCAGAGATGTTGAAGAGACGTTGCTGAAATGGTAAATGGGAGATCTGAAGAAGCTGTCATTACTCTACAGGCCACGTGTCACGCCTACTGGGTCACTGCTGAAGTTTAACTCACCAGTTTATAATCCTTCGTGGAGAGCTTGGTGAACCACTGGTTGAACTCCAGCACTGCAATTATCGCGACCAAATCCCTGCCAAAAAGAGAGAGGCACACAGTGAGACACGTCCTTCTAAATGACGATGGATCAAATCTGAGCTGCTTAAAGGCTTCACTTCAGATCCTTTAACTACTGAACCACAAGAGCATTATCTTGAGACTTTATCATTCAGCAAGAACTATGAATTATTCAACCACAAAACTAATATTTAATGTATTGCTGCTGTCATATCAAAACCCCACTTTTGTCCATGGTTTTTTTTTTATAAAAAATTTTTTTCACTATTTGAAGCCACCCTTTTAACACTTTTGGTGATAAGTCAATAGAAGTGACCCGAAATTATCTGAAATAGCATCTCCTTACATACAGTGGGGATTGTAAGTATGTGAATAAGTTTGAATTTTCTATTTTTCTGCATGAATATGATCTAAAACATCATCAGATTTCAACAGTCCATATCTATGTTTAAAGAAGTCCTAAAAGTAGATAAAGAAAATTCAATTAAACAAATGAGATAACAATATTATACTTGGTTGTATACTTATTGAGGATATCTGCGAGTGGCAAAAGTATGTAAAACTCTAGGATTAGCAGTTATTTTGAAGGTGCAATCTGAAGTTTTCAATCAATGCAATGACAACCAAGTATTTAAAGAACAGGAAACTATCAAAGATCAAGATCTGCATGACTTGTTTGCGGAATGGTATCATGGCATGAACAAAAGAGATTTCTGAGAACCTCAGAAAACGAGTTGTTGATTCTCATTAAGCTTACAGAGTTACAAAACCATCTCTAAAGAGTCTCGACCAACACACAGTCAGACAGGCTGTTTACAAATGGAGGAAATTAAAGTCTGCTGTTATATTCCCCAAGAGCAAGTTGTGTAATAGTCCACAAGGTCACAAAGAAATCCTAAGCGACTTCCAGACAAACTAAAGTCCTCTCTCACTGTGTTCATGAGTCCACCATCCGGTGAACCCTGAATAACAATTTTGTGCATGGCAGGGTTGTAAGGAGAAAACGAATATTGAATAAAATATTCAAAAAGAATATTGCAGCCCACAGTTGATCATGCCGAGAAGCCAGAAGGCTACCGGAACAATGTTTGGCGAATGGATGAGACCAAAACAGGAGTTCTTGGTTTATATGAAAAGCATTATGTTAGGAGAAAGGAAAAGTGCATTCTAGGATAAAAACCTTATCCTGTCTGTGAAACATGGTGGTGGTAGTATCAAGGTTTGGGCCTGTTTGGCTGCATCTGGGCCAGGATGTCTTGCTATCATTGACGTAATGATCAATTGGGAATTAAGCTAGTGAATTCCGCAGGAACATGTCAGGACATCTGTCCGTCAGCTGAATCTCATAAGAATATGGGTCGAGCACACAAGCTGTTCTACCAAAGAACAGTTGAAGAAGAATAGAATTAATGTTTTGAAATGGCAAAGTCAAAGTCCTGACCTTAATCCAACAGAAATGCTGTGGAAGGACCTGAAGCGAGAAATCCACCAACATCCTGTAGCTGAAGCAGTAATGTACAGAGGAATAAGCTAAAACTCCTCCAAGCTGATGTGCAGGACTGATCAACCAGTTTACTTACAGTTCTTGCAGTACAAGGGGGTCACACCAGATACTGATTCACACGCTCCAGATGCTGCCACTGTGGCAGATCATGCCACTCACAGATACATTGCGCTGGATCATATTCCTCAAAAAATAAATTTAAAAAAGTATGATATTTTGTCTCATTTGATTAATTGGGTGGTCTTTATAAAATTTTAAGACTAAAAAATCTGAATTATGATTTATGCAGAAATATAGAAATTTCTAAAGGGTTCCCGTTCAAGCAAAGGATTTCAACTTCCAAGCAACATTGCACATTAAAGCTAATGGGGCATTCATCCAATTTCATAACAAAAATATAATATTAAAAAAACGAAAAATGTATTACATGAAATGGTTATTAACAAATGTTTCAATCCCAGAGATACTGATCTTGATGCATGGCATAATAATGTAATGAATAAATGAATGAATGAATGAATGAATAAATAAAAAAATAAATAAAAAAATAAAAAAATAAATATTTCTGAGAGATTTTGTTAAGGAAGTTATGGAGAGATAGGAAATTAAGTATAAACTTCCATACAGGCTTTTATGGGTAAAGACAGCGCTTTTTTCCCCCGGTACTGATATTTAGTTTAGTGTCATCTGTTGCAGGTCCAATTTTTTTCTTGTCAACATATTAAGATTTAAAATGAAGTTCAAACTACTCAAAAACTCTGCTACCTTACAGAAAGAAGTAACACAAAGCTAACAAGATGTGAACTATTTTAGAATAGATTCATTCTTAGAATTCATAGAATCTCTTCTGCGACCTATGTGTTCAGGATGCCCACAACACACAATTACACATTTACTGATTAGTCTGGGAGCACATAATACAATGTACTGTGTTCACAGCATAGTGACTGACATAGTCTATGGCTAATGAGTAAACGTGTGAGTGTGTGAACTTTTGTTAGAAACTGAAAATGGAAATGGAAAAGGACCTTTTTCAGGCACTCCTTATTTTGGCTGTATCTCAAAATGTATTATCTAAAAATGTATACATCATCAAAAACCATTCATTTACATAACTATCACTATTTGAAGACCAATATTGAGATAACGATTAACAACCAACAGACTGTGCAGATTTATTAAAAATTCATTAGACACTGTCAAAGAGACAGAGATTAGCTACCTGTTCTCTAGGTGGGTGAAGTCCTGTAGATTCAACTCTCGTGTGTCCTGCGTCAGATAGATCGTGTCCACATCCTGACAAATGGGTCATAAAACAGTCAAATCATGTTTGTGCTCACATAAAATAATATAATGAAGTGACATAGAATAATATGACCATATAAAGTTTTTGAACTACACAGGCTACACCACAGAACAAGCTCATTTTTGGTTTAATTAACTTTACCTACTCAGATTTGAATTATGATCATCTAACCTTGAGTCAGCGCCATAGTTTAGACAGAATCAGTGCTTGAGGTGGAGAAAAACAATTACCAGGGCTCTATTTATGAACCTGTCTGCCAACAAATCATTAATTCAGAATTTTCACAGTGAATAAAAATGACATATCACTGATGTTCACACCATAAATCATATTTATATATTATAGTTATTGAAAAGTTAAAACTATTTACAAAACTATTAATTTCATTATATATATATATATATATGTGCTGTCTTCACCACAAATCACAATTTTTGGGAAAAAAGAAAAAAGCCTTTTGGACGCTGAAGTCAAGGTTAGGGTCAGGTTTACAGGTAGGTGTAGTATTATTTAGCTACAGTAATCCAAACATCGAAATATATGGATATGCCCTCACAAATACAGTAAGACAAACATGTGCTACTTGTGCGTGTGTGCGCGTGTACACATACTGACCCACTGAACTTCTTCTCTGTAAGGAAATCCGAGCCAGTCACACACACACCTGTACTGCTGAGAAAACCCCCCTACAGAAATACAGAGAGTCACACTTCATATGAGTCATGACCACACTATGAACACACACACACACGCATACATGGAGGAACTGTCTAAGAGGGAAGAGAAAAATGAGAACAACTCACAAACAGTCAAATGATCCTCTGTATGATGTACAAGTAAAAGCATTTTACACACACAGGTTTGTTTTTATACAATATTGAGACATGGCTCATATCCTACTCTCAGCTTTGGACGCACCACCCACACAAGCATGGGTGTCTAATATCCAACACATGCTAAGCTGCCAACAACTTCAGACTCATTGTCAGTTGTGTTTTGACTGTCCATCACATATATGTATGTAACACACTGTGACAAGCCTTTCTGCCATAGATATACTAACTAAATGGAATGTTAAACTGCAGCTTTCTATAAAGCATTCAGCAGCTGTTAAAGGAGCCGACACATGCTGATTCGTTGCCCACAATATGCGGTTAAAAGCCTTGATTTAAATAAAAAAAAAAAAGTACATTCGCATTATTACACACAGTCCCATTGAGGCGAAGCACCAAAAGCTATCTGACTTCTAACACCACCCACCTAACCAGAAGAGTAGGGGAATTCCTTGTCAGCCACCTTGGCATAACATTAATAGGCATACTACAAATGTTACATCCAATTTATACATGCATATGCAATTTAAGGGTTAGACCAGCATTAACCATTACTAACCAACTATAACAACCCCAGATTGCTGACTGTAACTCGGCGGATAGAGATCAGACAGGGTGGAATTTAGCTACTTATTTCCCGTCCTTAAATGAAGTGGCACATTCTGATGCCTGTTCAGATGCTAGCATGTAACTGCTGAACTAAAGTGAAAGACCATCAAATTAAGCTATGTGCTGTGTGTTATGCAATGTTGTGTGTATAGCAGAAGAGATACAATTTAAGGTTTAAGGCGGGCTGATCTCCATCACATAACTCCCTGTGTGAAAACAAGTCCTCTTCTGGCACTCTGACACAGATGACAGGAATGATGATAATAGTGAAAAGTGGTTAAAAAACAAAACAAAAAAAAGGTTTCTTTGGGCACTACTTTGCCTTATAACATCCTGCACATATCCCTCCATCATGAATATATTTAAGTTTTAGGCCGCAAAACTACTGTAAATCAGAATCTCAAACATAGGCTTTAAATGATTTGCATATTTTTGCATTCTATTTAGACTGGCATTTTGCACAGCTTTACTAGTGCAAGGCTGTATCTGTTAAAAATGTCTAAGCATAACTCTAAAATGAACGCCAGTAACAAAATAAAGTCAGAAGGTTTTTTTTCAGAAAGATTTTGTTGACACTGATGTTGTAGGTTATCCTGTTTTTACACGCATGTCATGCATTTTATTGCTGTTGTATATTTACCACAAGGTCCTGGCTCTGCCGAGCTTTGGCTGTCCCAGACAGTCTGGAGAGCACTGATCCTGTCTGGAGGCTCCATAGACAACTTCTTCAGCACCTTCCTAAGAGAGAGAAAAAGAAAGGGGGAGAGCTTGACTTGAATCAGTAATTCAGACTGGATTAGTTTATCAGGAGATCGTCTAATAAACGTGAAAAAACATGATGAACTCATTAGGTTAGCAGCGCATATGGCCAGCAGTATAATTACTAGAGGAGGTGCCAGTTTTGGGCTGTAATTTCTACAAACGTAGACGTTTGCGTCACACATGGTCATATGGTCACTCTTATATTAACCTAAGAAGTTGATAATATTGCAATGCTTGGACGATATTGGTTAGCTGTATGTAAATATAGAGTGCTTTATACATGTAGCTCTCATTAAAATCACCTGTTTAATCAGACTGTCAGGTCTCGCTTCTCTAACAGAATTTCTCTTTTGTTTAATAGCCGGAAGGATATAAAAGGATACAAAACCAAGGAGCACCTCTAGAAGAGGATATTACCTCCCCAAAACCCCATGTAAATTTAATCTATTTCAAATATTGCTAGTGTATTACTCATGCTCTGGGGTCTCTTACACAGGAGACAGGCCCGGGATGATTCTCTGCAGGCAGCTGCCGATGTGAGCCACCACCTCATTCACCTCCTCAATTGATGTTAACTTCAGCGAGATCTGACCCCTCTCATACTCCAGCACAAACTGAGGGGGAGAGAGAGAGAGAAAGAGAGAGAGAGAGAGAAAGAGAGAAAGAGAGAGAGAGAGAGAGAGAGAGAGAGAAAGAAAGAAAGAAAAAAAAGACAGAAAGAAAGAAAGAAAGAAAGAAAGAAAAAAGACAGACAGACAGACAGAAAGAGAGATGGAGAGACAAAGACAGAGAGAGAAAGAAAGAAAACGGAGAAAGGGAGAGGTTAAGTGAGAGAATGAAAATGTGAGCAACATTCAACACTATTCTTTGTTCTGCTCCATCCACTTGCATTCCAACAATTGATGTAATGTCTGTAATTTAAACTTTCAGAGAAACAAGATGTGTTTATACACAAACAGGAAACAGACACGATTCCACTCAAGTGCTCTAAAACACCTCTGACTGACCTCTGAGCAGCTTTTGCTTTAGGGAAACTGATCGTGAGAACAAACCTTTAAACCCTTAAAAGAATAATTCAGTGAAAAATCACATCAGCAACATTTTCCCCTAAACCCACCTTCGAAAACGCATCCTGACACATAAGCCTTTAAAACCTTTAAACATTTAACATTTAAAACAGCTGGATTAGCTCAGCCAAGAAATATAACACACAATAAACACAAACATTCGTCTGAAATACTGGTTACATACACTGCCTGGCCAAATAAAAAAGGTCACCACCAGGATTTAACTAAGCCAATAGGTAAGAGCCTCCCATTGGATAATTACTGCATGGGTGATTATGTTTCAGCTGGCAACAAGTTATTTAACACTAACTGATGCAGTGAGTAGCTTCGCATTTGTGGTAGTGGAAAAGATGTTAATCTGTTTCAGAAGGGTTAAATTACTGGCATGCATCAAGCAGAGAAAACATCTAAGGAGATTGCTGAAACTACTAAAATCGGGTTGAGAACTGTCCAAGTCATTATTAAAAAGTGGAAGGACAGTGGGGAAACATCATCTTCGAGGAAGGAATCTTCACGTTTGGTGAAGTCAAATCATAGAAGAACAGCAGTAGAACTCAGGGGTATGTTTAATAGTGAAAGTAAGAGCATTTCCACACGCACAATGCGAAGGGAACTCAAGGGATTGGGACTAAACAGTTGTGTAGCCTTAACCACTTGTCAGTGAGGCTAACCGGCAAAAACGGCTTCAATTTGCTATGGAGCATAAAGATTGGACTCTGGAGCAATGGAAGGTCATGTGGTCTGATGAGTCCAGATTTACCCTTTTCCAGAGTGATGGCACATCAGGGTAAGAAGAGAGGCGGCTGAAGTGCCACCCATCATGCCTAGTGCCTACTGTACAAGCCTGTGGGGGCAGTGCTATGATCTGGGGTTGCTGCAGTTGGTCAGGTCTAGGTTCAGCAACGTTATGTGCCCAAAGAATGAGGTCAGCCGAGTACCTGATTATACTGAACGACCTGGTTATTCCATCAATGGATTCTTTCTTCCCTGATGGCACTGGCATATTCCAAGATGACAATGCCAGGATTCATCAGGCTCAAATTGTGAAAGAGTGGTTCAGGGAGCATGAGACATTTTCACACATGGATTGGCCACCACAGAGTCCAGACCTGAAGCCCATTGAGAATCTTTGGGATGTGCTGGAGAAGGTCTCGCAACATCAATCCAAGATCTTGGGGAAAAATTAATGCAACTCTGGACAGAAATAAATGTTGTGACATCGCAGAAGCTTGCGGCTCACAGTGAGTGTGTGCCGTGATCAAAGCTAAAGGCGGTCCAACAAAATATTAAAGGAGGGGAGGACAAGGATGGGAAAGCCTTACGAGAGTCCTGCCCATTCTAAGAGACAGCAGCCTGGTGTTCTATGAATTTGATTTTGAACTTGCAGAAGCTGCAGGACAGGAGATGGATGTGCTTCATTTGTTTAAAGGGCTCATGTCCTACATTTTACTGCCTTTCCCCCACTTTGATATTCACTTGTAACATTTCAGTAGTTTTATGTACCAAATTCCTATTTCCTTTGTTATTTATTTCACTTCCCCTTAGAATGTAACAGGCTGTCTTTGTTACTGTGCCTTTACGACTGATATATGGAAATGAGCTCTGTTCCGGTTCTCCTGTATCATGCCTCATTCAAAAGCAGAGCTGAAACACTCCTTATAGCCTCTGTGGTGGGCGAGCCAACCTAGAGTAGCTTGTACAGGTGGGCATATGTAAATCAGTTCTTGTGACATTACAAACAATACATTTAAAACAGGCTGCTTATGCAGCGTAGTTAGCAAATAAGGACAGCATGCACTGGGGAGTGAATTATGACCATGGTTACACATTACTTTACATACTTCAAAACTTAAACAATTAAAACCTTCATTTTAAAAGAGTGAGGGATTTTTTTCCTGTAATATGGGCACTGCATATTTCCATTTGTGTTTTTCTGTAGCTTTGATATTATTCCAAAATGTGGAAAACATAAACGTAACATAAGAAAGAAAGCCTTTCTATAAGCAAGTGTGTCCAAACCTCTGACTGGTAGTGAAACTGACAGCCTTAAAAACATTCTGTACTGGCTCTGGCTGGTAAAACTCAGCAACAGTACAGGAATTACGCTGCATCAGCTTGTTGTGGGCATGCTGAGCCTGTCAGAACATTTTGAGAAGACGTGTGATTTATTACCTGTGTGGGTTTGTTGCACGTGATGCCCTGAATCTCCAAAAAACTGAATGTCTGTTCCACCTGAAACACAAGACATGAATAAATCATGAGATCAGATTTTTGTCAGTATCAGCAGCCGCTGGGTTCTTATCCAAAAAGACATTCCAGAAAGACTATTAATGGAGAGAGGGGGGAAAAAAGCATATAAAGACAGTCATAGCCTGACCAGTGTAGCTAGAGGTCTGAGCTAACCCTCCATCTGAGCTATCCCTCTGTCTCTGTTGTCTGAGGAATTGTAAGCGGACTGAAGATTAGCAGATGATGTCAGTGATAGAATAAACCATGCTAAGTGGGTTTAAAATGTGGAGCAGTTTAACTCTCACAGCCCAGCAGAACTGAGAGTGAGTGAGTGAGTGAGTGAGTGAGTGAGAGAGAGAGAGAGAGAGAGAGAGAGAAAGGGAGGGAGAGAGACAGAGAGAGAGAGAGAGAGGAGGAGAGAGAGAGAGAAAGAGGAGGAGAGAACAAGAGAAAAAACAGAGAGAGACAGTGAGAGAGGGTGAGAGGGAGAGAGTGTGAGAGAGAGAGAAAGAGAGAGAGAGAGAGAGAGAGAGAGAGAGAGAGAGAGAGAGGGGAGCAAGAGAAAAAGAAAGAGAGAGACAGCGAGAGAGGGAAAGGGTGAGAGAGAGAGAGAAAGAGAGAAAGAAAAGGAGGATGACTAACAAAATGGGGAGAATTAGTAGTTAATGATTCAGAGGAAGAATAGAAATAAATCTAAAGCACACAGACACACACACATACACAGACACAGTAATAAAATGTGGGGAAAACTTGTATTGCTTTGACGTCATCGGTCATAAAGACTGCATTAGCTAACTTTGATTAAAACTGGCAGGTATGGTCTTTATTTGGAATAAAGCCCATCAGAATAGGCATTTATAAACGTTTACGTAGGGTTATGTCTGTAGTCATGACAGGTGTATGTAGGCGTCATGTAGTCTTATGAACAGAACCCTAGAGTGAAGTGTTACCAAAAACCATAGCAACCATAGCCACCGAAGGAATGTTTTTTGGTCACCTGACTCATCTTTATCTGATCAACCAGTGTTCAGTTTCGGAGCTCGGCATGGATTTATGACAGCAAATACTGAACCTAGACTGCACTGAGGATCAGCCACAAAGAGGAAGAGGTAAAGCCTTATCATGTCAGATAAGATAAATGGAGAATGGTTCAGCTCTAGTAATCGGTACTGGAGTTTTCTCTCAGTGGCTGATCCCAGGTCAATATAATATATGGTATATAAAATAACTGTATAATAAATTATATATAATAAAAAAGGGTCCGAAAGACAGACCTCAGTTCTGAGAGGTGTGTCTCACTCCCTAACATTTGGTGTTATGTTTTGGTTGTTTGATTTTCTTGACATTCAAATGAAAAGAAAATAGATGGAAACGAATTCTCAATCCTATAAATACAATTGAGTGACTATAACAACATGCAATTATGTTATTACATTTAAACAACACAGCAAAATGACAAAAATAACTCTAGACTTCTGTGGCCTAATGTGGTGAACATGGTATGAGGAGCGGGTTGATGATGGGTTTCATTCCTTTAATTAACATCAGCTGGCTGAACAATGATCTCATGAGGTTGGATAACACTGAGGAGTAAGACAAAAACAAAGATTCATTGAGTTCATTTCCTCTGTTTAATGAGCTTTATTCAGTTGAGGTTGTTATGGCTCGGCTGGCCCACACATACTAACACCTGCACATCTGTATTACCGTACCTTTATGGAGGGTTTTTCTACTTAATTATTCACATCGTTATACTAATGTTCCCGGGTCAGAGTGAATCATGTTTAACCATGCGAAAATAGTTAAAACATTTTTTCCTCCATAAACATTATATTTAACTCAATTAATACTGGTTTGAGCAGCATTCTGGAGAGTTCTAAATGAATGGTATGGCCTGCAGGATCGCCAGACATGAGCCCAATCGAGGCAACCACCAATAATACATGTCATTGTGACATGAGCACACTGGCCACTTCACCACTTCATAACCAATTCACATACTGTGATGCCATGACTTTTGGCATGTCAATGTATTTCCCAACATGTGGGCATGTTAATATAAATAACACATCTCTTATGCTCTGCATCAAATTGAGCAATTCAGCTCCAATCACACTAAATGAGCCATAAGTATTATATTAACTACATTTTAATTGTTTAATGATTAAAATGGGAAACCTGAACAAGTAAGAATGAAAACTATGTGTGTGTGTGTATATGTGTGGTTGGGAGGGATTGGTCATCACATTGTGTCTCAAATTTAAAAAAAAAAACAAATCAGTTTTGGTCTAAATATGGTATTTTCACCCTCTGTAGCCTCCGTTCCAACTGCTGGGCCAAACTGACCCGAACATTATGTGAGTAATAAGAGCATGTTAAACTAGTAAATTTCCCTTTACATGTTTATTACTCTAATTAAGCCCAGCAAAAAAAGTTTTCATACTCCAACAATTATTATGTATATTATTCCTTAATTTGACCATCAACATAACAGAAGGATTAAGCTTGATCCACTTTTGAGCCAACAAGGCTCGTTTTTAACTAAGTGGTGTAAGCTTTACTGTAGAAAACAGAAGACTGTAGCATCCACACAGTAGTATAATCTGTCATTAAAATGGTATATAAAATGTGAGAAGCTGTTTTGCTTCAAATCTATTTTCGTCCTGCTTCCCATGAACAACAACATGACACTAGAAGTGAAAAATTCACTAAAAATAAAAGTATCTTCAGAAACATCCTGCTTTATGGGCTGCTTCTGGTTTAACATGGGGCTAACACCAATTCTAAGTACTAATACTGGTTTCACTGTGCAAAAATCCATATGGCATTTCCAGTCAAAGTGACCTCGAAGTACAAGTCAGTAATTTTTCAGTGCCAGGAAAAAGACATATTTAGTTCAGACAGACGTTCTACTGCTAGTTAATAACCCCAACCTCACTGCTGAGACGATACACTTTATCAAACAAACAAGCTGCTGGTGTACTCAGAACAATAAACAGACCACTCCAGAGTCCAGACCTTAACATCACTGAAAGTGTTTAGTTGGATCATGGGAAGTAGAAAATGACTTTTCTAAGGCTGAAAAACATCCTGCCAGATTTCTTAGATAAACTAAAAGCAAGTCTCCTAAAAAGAATGGGAACTATAATAAAGGCCAAAGGTGGACACGCCTAATACTGAACAACTGTAAATATGTTTAAGCCATTGAGGTTTCTGGGTGATTTTCTGTAAAATGTACAGGATGTATTCAAAACAATGATATCTGTAGTTCAAAGGCCGATACTCCAATAACGCTTATCAAATGGCAGACTGTGAACTGCTAGTGGCTGGTGAGGGTGATGTAAGGCAGACAGAGCTCAGGAGCAGTAAACTACCATCCAAATACAACTGTATGTGTGTGTGTGTGTGTGTGTGTTTCTGCTGTGGGCAACCTGCCAATCACCTCAGAGCTAATCAAACATTAACACACACACACACACACACACACACAGATAGATCATCACACTTGCACGGACTCTGACTCACTGACACAGCACAGCTAACCAAGCCATGCCGACCTCTGCCTGGAGTAACACAGTAAAACATGCAGGAAAAAAGTCTCTGGAGAACAAACAGAGTCAATGATTATAGACCGTCTAAGAGAGCGCAAGATAGAGGGAGTGCACAGCAGTGTGGGAGTGAGAGTCTGTGAGAGGTTGCCTCAAGGTGGGTTCAGATGTAAAGGAAAAAGAAAACAAATCAATATTTTAGGAGGTGTGCCTGTAGAGTCTGTGTGTGTGTTGCTCTCCGGTAATAAATCTGCAGCTTTGAGGCAGCAGATACACTGGACTGAACCCAACGTCTGCATTCAATAAACCTCAACCACACAAAGCTCACAGGAGTAACAGGTTCACATCTCATACCAAGCCGTACAAACACAGGTCTGTATGTCCAAATGTTGACATCGTCGGGTAATTTGAAAAGGAAATGTGTTTTCTCTTCACATCAGTTACACAACTGTATATACACACACACATATACAAGGTGTGAAATACAGGGGGTCCCATGGGGGGGTCCATGACCCACTAAATAACTCTTGGACCTGACCAAGATGGGGGTGTACCTGAAAATAAATGTATTATACTGTTATGCTGTCTGTTAAGGGCCAAATAGAGCCTCAAATACAAATTCAGTGAAAAGGTCATTCAGTGGGTTTCTGGCTTTGGCATTCTTAACCAACTAGGGGTGCAGCACTGGTCAGTCTCAGGGGGGCGCTGCAGCAAACTGCTTCACTCAGTTTGTCATTCACAGCCTGGCAACTGTAACTATGCTCAGGATTCCTCTTTGCACTATGTGTAATGTTTCCCAATTTTCCCAAGAGGGAAAAGAGTGTTTGGTGGAAAGAGTAGACTGCTACTCATGTCTAAACTGAAGGAAAAGGAGGAGATGTGTAAGATCTGAACGAATGTGTGGAAGAGATGAGTTGCCAAACTGAAAAAGAGCATTTCCAGAAGAGGAAGAGGAGAGATTTATTTTTACTGCATTTATGTTTAACTGTATTTGTTCTAATGACATATAGTGATTTTGCAACCAAGTGAATGGTGTAATGGTTGTTCAAACAATTTCTTGAATTCGATTTCTTGAAGGATTTACTAAAACTGCCAAGTAATTCCAGCTGATCAGCTTACGGCATAGACACACAAGTCTTCAGCCCTGCTGTGATGTAACACTTTGACCAGATGACCTCACAACTTGTAAGCTCATCACACTAATTGGGCTCAATTCAAGAGGTCAGAGGTCAAGGGTGGTGAGTAGGCATCTCAGTGAGGTCAGAATTTAACTAGGGCCTTAATCCTCAAGAGCAGCGAGGGTAAAAAACCTGCAGGAGACACACTGAGTGATCACTGCTCAATGTATCTACACTCACTGTCCACTGTCCATTTTATCATCTCCACTTGCTATACAGGTTCACCTTGTAGTTCCACAATTACAGACCGTAGTCCACCTGTTTCTCTGCATACTTTTTTAATCCCCTTTTACGCTTCAGTGGTCAGGACCACCACAGACCAGGTATTATTTGGGTAGTGGATCATTCTCAGCACTGCAAAAGGGTATTATTATTATTAAAGAAGGGGTAAAACACACACACACACACACACACACACACATACATACATATATAAAATATATAAATCAATACTAACTACTCTCCAGAGATACCGCAAGAATTTAGGATCTAAAACTGCTTGATCTAGTAAAATGAGGAATTAAGCCACTGTATTAAATTACATTAATGCAGGACTGGAGGTACAAGCTTACAGGTGCTACAACTGGTGTTGTAGGGAACACATTTTATATTTATATTTTACATGAAATGATTATGAATATGAATGGTTATGACATTGTACTGCACAACAGTTCTGATGATAAATTTGTACCCCCTTCATGTCAAACCACTTGAGATCATCGTTTCCCAGCCATGGTCCTGGAGGCCCACTGCCCTGCCCTTTTGGAGTTTTTGGTGGAATTAACCTTTAACAGTCATGCCAAAGCCAATCATAACAATGCATCTTTGACCATGAGCTCACATTCAGGAATTCACGTATCACAGAACATCGCTCACCACATTTTACAGTCCTGTTAAAACATAAAAACAGTGCTGCACTGAAAAGCTGGCATGCACATTAACTGAGTACAGTAGTACTTGGTTTCTGTTAATCAGTTCTCCTAAGATAAAATGTTTTTGTGTGTATGATAACGTTGGTGTCGTGCTAAAGGGGAGGTTCTGGATACATGTTTGGCGTTCAAATGTGGCAGTTTAGTCTGTATTGCTGTCACACTGCTAAACAGGACGTGAGTCATACTGAGGTCATCAGTGGGATAGCCGTGTAACATTATGCCCTATCAGAGAGGAGAGAGAGACTGCTGTTATAAATCAGGAACCTGCCACCAATTATCTGCATGTTATCAGCAACATTTTCACTGCTGCCAATAAAACCACAGGCCGTCAATATCAGCCCATACCGTCAGCAAACCTATATGGTGGTGGCGCCCTAAGACAAAGATGTATAATAACTAAATTCTAATAACAACCACGACCCCACTTCCATCTTTCCATGCACAGCATGTTACACAAAATCAAAAAGTAGAGAGCTTACCTTGGCTGGGACTCGTGCTGTAAGGAGGTATCCACGATGTGACGCCAGTGCCTGCAAAAAAGGGATATACATCAGCACATACGTTTCTACACTTACACAAACACATTAGTCTTACTGAAGGGGGGTGGATGGGAGGATGAAGTACAGAAAGTGACAGAAGAAAACTTGTATAACTGAGGAATGGCCCCAAAAAAAAAAAAAAATAAATAAATAAAATTTTGCTTTCTGATGTGGATCAGTCTGTGGCCCAAATAATTATTAAGTGCTGGTAAAGGGAAGATGATACAACACAGTGCTTAGCATGCTCCTGTTGAATTAGCATATACTGTATCTACAAAAACAACCCGGCTTATAAGGTAAACCAAAAAATAATGTGTTTTCAATCAAAATGTATTAATAATACTGCATTCTGCCTTCATTTGCATATGCTGCTTTGTGTTTCCAGGAGTGAACAGATCTGATGCATCTATATGGTTTACATGGGAGGCTTGAGTCCTACAGTTACTGGAGTAGTGTGAACCATCCTGAAAGGGTGGGGGGTGGGTGGTTAAGGTAGTGAATGATTTAAAACGAAACCATCTGAAAACAAGGGCACGGAGCAGTCGGTTTATTTTGGCAGAGTGACCTGCAGAGTGAGCTCACAGTGGTTTTGGGTGGAGAGAAACGTAAGTGGGGGAGTATTTGTGTACGTGAGAGAGAGAGACAGAGAGAACTGTCCAGTTGAGAGGTCCGGCTGTCCTTGACATTCCCCCGTAGGACGGAACATGACAGCAGTGGAAGATTTTATGCAGCAATGATTATAAAATCTAAAAAAATAAAACTTCATAGGCTCTTAACAGTAGCACTCCTACAGTACCAAAGACAACAACTAATCTTTTCCTCGCCTCATTGATTCTCTACACACTCACAATATCTCCCTCTTCCATCTGTCTGATCTGATCTGACCTCCAGCAAAACTGCTCCTTCCACACTGCTCCTTCCGGATAAAACAGTGACCGATCAATGCGGCGAGAAAAAACTAATCCGGAAGAATAATGTATAGTTGTTCACATAGAATTCATTCACTCAGGAGTCACAGTTGTCTCCAGCCATTACTGCAAGTAGCCACTGGTGGTTTACTGAAACAGCCAGAGATACAGTGCTGATTCTACCCTTTCAATCAATACCACGTTTGTGTTTACGAATAGAAGAACAGATGTTTTACACTTATCGTCAAAAGGGAGAAGGAAGTGCGGAATTGTGGTGCTACTTGGAGAGAAGATGAAGGTTACCAGGAAATATAAATGATGATAAATTTAGACTGATATGGACAATATTTATTGAGCTGCACATACAGAATTAGTGTCTCTCACTATGGCGTCAGCCTGCCATGTTTGCAACATGCCAGACATAACATGCCTTCAAGTTGTAGAGGTTCCTAATGGTGTCCTGCAAAAATCCATCCCATTTTCACATAGTTCTTGAAGATTTTGCGGTAGGGGTGGAGCTGGAGTGATACCAGGCCTTCTGGATGTGTGGCACGTGTTCAACAAACCGTTCGCCTTGATGCTGACCACGGTGCCTCCACAGACAGATTCGTTGATCGTCTCCACCAAGACAAAAGCAGGACTCATCACTGAAGATGACCTGCTGCCATTGTGTCACTAAACGCCCGAATCGTGGCTGTTGGGACAGTCAGGCACAGTGATAAGACTCATCCTTGCTTAGGAAACTTGAATCATTTGCATGTCTCAAACCTACGCACCAAGTTTCATTCCTGACGGTTGATTCTTTCTGGGTGCAACTATTTCTGCAACTACTCTCTCGATCATGGGCGTATAATAATTAGAGTTTGCTCAAACATTATTGCCACGTCTTGTTTCTGACAACAGAAAAACTCTTTCTGTTTACTGAATGTAAATGAAATGTAAGTGAAGTAGCCAAGTATGTCATTAATCAGAGACTTACATAATCACATTGAAACAGGACAACAAAATAACAGTAACTTATAATGGACCACATTTGGAGAAGTACACTGTAATTCAATATTCAGAAAGAAAAAAAAAACACTTTTCTCTCCACACATTTTCTTTCAGATCAATTAATTAGCTGAAGATTTTAATATAGTTTAGATTATTTTTGTGACTTTTACTTTTTTTGTGACTCCACTAAAGAGGAGTCTTTAGTGGAGGAGACAATGATGCCGATTAGTTGTGGTTTTTATGTTCACAGTTACATCTAGCTATGCCTGATTGGTCAAACTCGATCCATGTAATTAGGTGAAAAGTTTTCTGGTTAAACTGCAATTTGGATGCAGTAACGATGAATCTTTCAGACCTAATTTATCAATTTGGAAAACTAATGTCCTTAGAATTAGGTTTATATGATGTATAAGCCTGATGTAGTGCTTCACAGTGCAACGCTATGTGTGTGAATGGCCACCATATGTAAAAACTGCCTACAACGGAGAGGTATGAAACACTTCGGACGTCTGGTTCCCATCAACACCACTAGTAACAAGTGTCTCTGGAAAAGAACAGAGTATTTTCCATCAAACCACTCTGAGTGACTATGCGAATATCTTAATTGCTTAATTACGCAGGAAAAAGGAAACCTGTATTTATATCTGTATGTCTGAATTCTCCTGTAAGGACAGGTTCTCTGTAATTCTTACACCCCTGGTAGATCAACAAGTGTTGTGAACTGGGGTCACTGGAGGTCATCGGGATTCCTCCGGCTTTTTCTTCTTAACTGACTTGTGGAAGGCAATGAGGCCGAGAATCATTAAGCTTGAATGAGGTCGTCCAGCCGAATCGGAATGTTCCGGATTTAGCTGCTGCTGAGGGGCCTGAATGACACATTCAGAAGGCACACCGCAGAGGGAGAGAGAAAGAGAAAGAGGGAAGATTTAAAAGTTAAAAGATAAATAAGTCACAGAGAGAATTCTGTTTGATGTGTGAGTGAGAGAGAAAGAAATGAGAGAGAGAGAGAGAGAGAGAGAGAGAGAGAGAGAGAGAGAGAGAGAAAGAGAGATAGAGAGAGAGAGAGAGAGAGAGAGAAATGAGCCTGTGGAAAACCTGAGCTCAGGTAATGTGTATCAGAACCTAATTCTCCATTGCACTTAACTCTAAAATATAAACCTCTCCGAAAATGAACTGTGCATGACAGTGTACAGCACATATGACTCACCTATCATCATTTTCCGAAGAGGAAGATAAAAGCGTGCAGAGCGAGAGAAAGAGGAACTGAGTGAGTGTAGGGATGAGTAAAGTGGGGAACTCTGTGGGAATTGTTTACAGGTGGTGAGTGGCGGTCTTGGTCTTTTGGTCTAACGATCCTTTTTTTTTTGCATTTTAGCACAAATGTGATCAATCAGCTAAAACAGTTTGGTGTCGCTTCTTTACTTTCTCTATAGAGCTGAGCCGAATGTCTCAAACAAGTAATGGAATCTCATTTCCCACCAATTAGCACTGTGCAAACTGGGCACCCAAACTTAAAAGCTAGTAAATAGGAATTCCATTTATCTATATATTCCATCAATATTTGGGCATATTTTCAATCATTAATATACACGTCATTCAGAGTGGTTTGATTCAAATGATCTGTACTGGGGAAACTTCTTGACTCACAATTGTTCACAGTGGTGGGGATGAGAACCAGACATCTAAATAGTTTAATACCTCTATCAGCACCATCAGAGGAAGTTATAATGAATAAAATGATTATGAATATGCTGACCTCGTTTCACAATAGCTTTGGGATAAGACTTATATATCCTCACTGGCCAAAGAAAAACATGCATCTTCAAGAATGGACCAACAGAAATGGTCCAAGATCACTTGGGAAAAAGTCTGGTTCCACTGACTTACTGAGTTAAATTAGGTTTTCTCCCTCTGCTGTAAAATTGCCATTTTGGAGATAGTCCTTTATTAATCCCACAGTGGGGAAATTTACAGCAGCACAGAGGAAAGAACAGACGTGTCTGGAAATATACAAATAATAAATAAGATCTATATATACAAAAAATACAGAAAATATAAACAAAATATAAACAAAATACTAAAAATACTGTTTTTCTTTGGACAGTGATGATGTTTAAAACCATATATACTAAAGCACTAGATGAAGGTCACCGAAACATGAAATATTCCCTTTTTTCAGATTTATTTTATTATTTAAGAGAATATTACAAACAGAATTGTTTGTGGTGCTTCCAGTGCATTTATATCCTGTTATGTATCAAAGCGCACAAAGGTCTGGTAAACCAACGGCTGCTACTATTTTAGCTATGTTTTTGCCCATTTTATGCATAACGGCGCATCATACAGTGTCATAAGGCATTCTTCCCATAAACAGTGTTCCACCAGACAGAGACGTTAGCTCAGACTTTGTGGGTGTTTTGTTCCCGGGAACAAAAGTTAACAAATCCTGAACTGTTAAACCTGAAAGCATTTCCAAGCAAAATATCCATCAGTCTAACAAACTGCTACAATTACAGTAACCCCGAGGTTATTCACGTTCCTCTGAGGGCATGTCATAGTCTTCTGATGACTGGAAGTAAAGATGTGCCACATACTTCTCTGATTATGTGTGTGTGGGGGTGGGGGTGTGTGTGTGTGTCTCCTGGTCTTCCCCTGCTGCGCTCTCTCAGCCAATCATCTACCAGCGTCCACAGATGGTACTACTGGAGCCTGAAGTAAGATGGACAGGTTGTGTCTGACAGCAGCCACAGGGCAGGCAGGACACCGACACTCCAAACACACGGCACTAATGGAAACGCACACAGTTGTTTCTCTATCCAACGCTGAAGTGTGCTGAACGCTGAAGTGTGCTGAACGCTGAAGTGTGTGACAGCGCGTGTGTTTATTTTAGGCACCTCCAAAAGAGCGTCCGCTGTGAGTGTGTGTATGCGTGCTCTACACACAGCGACAGATTATCCTCACTCTCAGTCCTACACCCCCCTAAACCCCCCTACCCCCGTTGCCATGGTTACAGCCTCGTCCTGGATACAGAACTTTTAGCTGGTGGCATTAAAACCACGCCAAGGCCTCTGCTCACCAGCGGGGTGCACGTGTACACAAAACGACTGGAGAAAAGGAGTGTCAGGAAAAACGTAAAGAAATAAAGAAAGAAGAGGAATAAAAATAAGTTACAATCTGATCAGAATCACGATTACTTGTAATGTTGGTAACTGAAGGACCTGAATTAGTAGCTCACATTTCAGTTTTTGCACCATTAAGTTTTCACGTGATCTTTTTCCAGCATCTTTATTCCTTAGAATTAAAGAGGCTGATTTTGTTACTGTCCTGTTAAGACTGCCTATACAGTCATATGGAAATGTGTAAACACCCTCCAGTCCATTTACATTAGTCACCTGAGAATGCGTCACCTTCTACAGAGGACACACTTCTCTAAATGTGATACACAATTTATGTGTTGAGTTTGTTTGTTGCGTTTAACATTTTGGGGGGAAAAAATTAAATATGTTGAAAAAAACATTTTGTGTTTTAATTTTTTCCCACATAAATGATTCACTGATTGACTGACAGTGCCCTGCATTGGTCCCTCGCAGAAAAACAGAGCACTTTGCTCTTCTTGAACGGTGAGTAAAAACTGCAAAAGTGAGGACAAGCTGTCCAATGGTAATTTTAAAGATGTAATTGCATTTGTAGCTAATGCTATATCATTAACCTGTAGCTAGCTAGCTAACTGACTGCTGGATGGCATGGCATGTTGTATTGTGCATCACACCTATAAGGCACAGAAACACAGTGAGTTTTGATCTTAGGGCTGTTGCTTAACATGCCATTTCTAGAGATATTTCCACAGGTGGACTGCTAGCTATCCTGCAATAGGTGGATAACAGCAGCATCTAGCTACCCTATAAACAATACTGCAATAAACCTTCATAAGAGGCACCAATGAAATTTACAATTTAGAAAAGCTTAAATGGTATATGAGCTGGGAGTTTTGGCTGGGACTGGGAATAGCTGACATCTACATATTGTTTACTCTGATCGGTACTTTCATTGGCAGATATGATGTCACGTGCAACAAATTTAGTCCCATTCAACCCCAACCCGAATTGTACAAAATGTTACATGGTCAATATGTCTCCGCTCTTTTATACCTCTTTTATACTTGGTGCATTTTCATTCTCAGTTTTCAGTAATTAATGGCAGGTGTGAATAGGGTCGACTTTCTTATGTGGTTCTGAAAATGTACGACACACTGCTGTGTAGAAAATTGGAGGAAAGCTTAAAGCTTAAAGACGCTTACTACTATTTTTAGCTGGTAACTTACTTGTTTTCAAACATGTCTTGGCTGATTGGCTAAATTTTTAATAAAGCCATTCATTTTTTGTTAGTTATTGCTTTAAGGATGAGAAATAGAATGGATAATGTTCTGGCATGTTGGTTCTCATTGAAGCGTACGGTTAGTCATTTTTCATCTGCTGGCTCAGGCTCTAGACAGGAGAGGAAACCACGGGTGGTTTGATCCACATTCAATGATCATCAAAAGCATTAGTACAGTCCAACAGACTCACAATGAGTCACAATGCCTGGAAAGGCTGAAGAGGCCGCTTTGCCATTTGTAACATCTACAATCAATTATATTTGTATCCATCAGCTAGCATGGATTACTAGTCAGGAATAGATTAACAGACAATTTTGTTGACAAACTAAAGCCTGTTGAAGTTACTGGGGCGTGAATTGAGCCATGCTGTTCAGGCTGAGCATTTTGGCAAAATCCAGCATGACTGGCTTACTGGGGCATGGGCTGAAATATGCTGTCCAGCTCTTTGCTGGCCACTCACTTGGTGCCTTTCCACAAACACACACAGACACACACATACACACAGACACAGACACACACAGAGACACACACGCACATTGAGACGCATACACACATTGAAACGCACAGAGAGACGCACACAGAGATGCAAACACACCAACAGACGCTTAGGCCTGCAGGCTAGATGATGCACCATCAGACCAACAGCTAGGCCAGCTAACCCACAGTTCAGGAGAAGGGCGTGTATATTCAGGAGGCTCAACCACTCAGGTTTTTGTTTGTGCTCGTGTGTCTCAGTGCCTCCTGGCTCTCCACATTAACCTACTTCCACCAGAAGCACGGCTGAGGAGGCGCCACATGCAGACATGACTAATTCCACACATGAAGAAGCTCGGCAGGATCCTGAAAAACCTCCATCTCTCTTTGTGTGAGGAAGCACAGTAAAACTTGCTTCATCTGCTCCTCCGAGAAATTCTTGGTTCCATGTTTTGAAATAAACAGGCAGCAAGACAGAGAAGCAGTCTACAGCAGATACAGTTTTGAGACTGATACTGATAATAATAAATAACAATATCAGCTTTTTCATATATATTTCTGAACATTTCTGCATAATTAAAGGGCTGAGGTGTAAACCAAGTCATTCAGAGTGATCTAATGTGATATGCTCTGTTCTATAGAGACTTAGGGTGGAGATATACTTGCTATTTGGTCATGCGTTCACATGTAACGTAACTGTTTACATTGTTGCCTATGTGCAATGCGTGTTACTGGAGGCCTCCTGTAGAGAGCCAACCATTCCATTCGTCCGGCATGATGTGGAATTTGTTTCCATATCAACTTTTAAAGTAATACTGATTTCCCACCAGCTGTTCTCACAAGCATATTTGTCACTGTGCAGCAGCAAGAACACAATATACGGCTGTGTGTAATTGCAGACTTGGTCACACTGCCATCCTTCAAAACATTCTGCAGTTTTGATGCTGCTGAGTGTCTGCAACCACCCCTAGTGTTTTTGTGTGTGCTGCAGGTTCTATTTTGTCTGTTGCATCTTATCAAATCATGAATTAACAAAGTATCTTGGTATAATATTTTTTGCTATATCGCCCACCCCTATACAATCTTGTAAACATGAACTAGGCACAAACCACATGTTCAGTATGGATTTCTAATATTTATTTTGTTTTAAGGCTTCTGAAGGATTCCTACAAAAATATGTAATATACATTACAGTATATAATTGTGTATTATTTATTATTAATAATCATTATTATTCATTTATTATTGTTATTTTTTTATTATTATATAATATACATTACAGTATATTGTTGTGTATTATTTATTATTCATTATTATTCATTATTATTCATTTATTATTATTATTATTATTATTATTATTATTATTATTATAATACATCACCCAGCACTACCATACAAGGTGTTTTCCAGCACTCAGAAATGAAATTCAATGCAAATTCTGAAGCGCCATCATTCTGTTCAGCTCTACTGGTCTGAAGAGGGCAAGAACGCTTTCCTGCACCGTCTAAATGAATAATTCCCATTCATCATAAAAGAAGATACCAGTGCTGCTCATAAACCAGATGCTACACCAGCCCTGTCTGTGTTTTCGTCTTTCAGTCTTTATTGGTGAATAATGCCAAATGATGTAATGCACAGTAATGCACAGTCAAGTAACCTCCAGGCAATGCTGAACACGCCACAGACAAGGGAAAAACGCGGGATCTCAAATGGAGGGCCATGAATGCACACAAAGAGAACAACTACATCTCCCTACAGGACTGACATAGATAGCATCTATCATCAGCCTTGTGAGGATGTGTATATATCTGATCATAGCCACTGGCTGAGACTGCATGTGAAAGCTCCTATCATAGAATCAGGATGTGAGGCTTTTCTCTTTCTACAGAACGTGTAAAAGCGTGTGCTGTAGACCACAGCAACAGACCGCACTGTACGGGAGAGCTTTCAGACACTGGTGCCTACATGGACTCTAACTGGATCTATTCAATCTTAGATGCTGTTCTAGTGTTTCTGCCATCTAACTGGATCTATTCAATCTTAGATGCTGTTCTAGTGTTTCTGCCAGTAACATTTCCCTGGGACGGGCCTCCTGACCAAAATCTTTACCACCACAAAAAAAAAAGCATGATTCAGCCAAATCATCTATCATCAGGATGTCGGCAGAAGAGTCTTGCTGACAGCAGAGCACAGAAGCACACAAGCAACAAGCTGGCGATATAAATATGAAGGTTAAAGAAAATATGGTGGAGCAGCTGGAAAACTAAGAATAATATTAAGTAACGTTACAGTAAATTCATAAGCTTACCGGACAAAAAATTATCCACCTGTGACCAAAACGTACCTAACTGTGTAATGCCTCCACAAGCACGAATAACAGCTGTGATTCAATTTGGCATGGACTGGACTAGTTTCTGGATGTAGGCCACATCAATGTTCAGACACTCTGGAATCAAAGAATTGTGCAGTTGGGCCAGATTTGGTGGATGCCTTCCCTGGCACAATTCTGAGGGGAATTTCCTGTAGACTGGGATTTGTGCCGCTGCTGGTAGACCTGTATGACCGTATGCTTCCATACACCTGCAAATTCAGCTACTTCCTTCACACTATGGCCTTTGGCACGTCCAAAGGCAATCACTCCTTTTAGCCAATCATTAACATCTACTTTGCGACCCATTTTCCACACATTGAACGAGTCACTGAACTAAATCCTGTCACACCCCCGGCAGGTATTTGTAGCCCTATCATCCTTGTGCAGCATCATCTGCAGGAGCCTGAAGTTACCACCACCTTAAACACGTGAATGGGCCTTTAGACTGAGTCACGTACACAGGTGTAGTTAGGCTGTTACGTTGTTGAGCAGAGACCAAAGGGAGAATCAATTTAGCAACCGCTAAAAAGAAAAAAAAATCTACAACTGCAGATTGACATAGCAACATACAATGGGGCTGGGCTTCAGGCTGGTATACTACAGACAGGCAAAGTTCATTGTGGGAATGCACTGCTATCCGGTTATGAACATGTGCACTACTTACATGTAAACAGATTATTAATGTCTTACTAACACGTTACTAACACGTTATAAATAAGACAAATAATATGAGGTGCTTTACTAGCCTCTTATGTTGGATGTAGCACTTTAATTGATTCTTGTTATTTATATAGGCAACAGATTTAAAATAGGAAAATTCCAGTTTCAAGTTTAGGCTCTGCATTGTGATGTTGCTTATACTGCAAGTCGGGCTAATAAAAAGTGCTGGAAAAGTGTTACTGTGTCTCATGTTTTCATTTGCTCCACACAGTGTTCAGCTAATAAAAACTGGGCCACTGGACAATTTGTGCTGCACAGAAAACAGAATTGAAAACACTCATAAAAATAATGATCAGTGCAACAACACTGTTGCAACAACAAACGATATAATGTGCAAGCCTAATAGATACCACACTATCTGACCGTCAGCCCATAAACAACACAAAGAAAGAGGAAAACTTTGAAGATGTCCCAAGTTGTGCAACAATGTCTCTCATTACCATCACCAAAACAACACCTGTTCTCCAAATGACCAAGCACAGGAAGAGAAAAACATCAAACTCTTTTGTTGTAAAGGCCTGCACCTACAATTAGTTATTCACTCAGTTTCATCTCTCATCTCTGATGTGTGTTTACCTTTCCTTTTAAGTCCGATCAGCAAAACAAACAACCAAATATGTTAGACTTCAGACCTGCTTTTAATTCACCAAATAGTTCCGTATCAGTCTGAGTGCATGAATCTCATCAGACCAGGGATTCTTAGGTAATCTGTTGATGGGAGGCCTCCACACGTCTGCAGAGGAAAACTGGGCAGATTGATCCCAGTACGGCAGGCCGGGAACCTGCTGACGGGGCGACTGGCACACATCACCCTGCGGTATGTTACTGCGGCTGCTTATCAAGATGGAGAGACAAGGTCAGCACACTAAACAACATCAGCGCATTGTCCCTGCTTTACTGCTAGTTGTGGTAAGGTGATTCATTCACACAGGACTGCGCGCTGAGGCAAGACGTCCAACAGCTGTTCACCAGACAAAGCGTACTGCAAGCTTCAGAACACCCGCCCGCTATTCTTAGGAGACAAGAATTCTTCCGTCCCTTTGCCAGAGGTGCAATGTGCTGTACAGTTTAGTGTTTTCTGCGTGGTAACGCATCAGACTGAAGCTGTCAGTTCAGCCTAGCGCACCAGTCAACCAATTAACCAATTAGCTCATTCTCAAGCCCTTAATGAGCACAATCATCATGCTAAGCCATGGCCCTCCAGGACAGCGAGGAGAGAGCCTTCCCACATGCAGTACGAGCCAGCTGATGCAAGACTGTGAACACAGAGATCCATGAATCCTTTAGAGGTTGTAACAATGTGCAAATTTCACAATACAACACATACTGTCATTTTTGCATCACAATACATACATTCTACACACACATGATAAGTCATCATTATTTTAATACAAAAATTAGTTACAGTCCAAACACAAACTCCTTAACAAAACTTATTTTAAAGACTAAATACTGTTCAGTGTTGACAGACATAAAAATATTATATTTATTTTGAGCTTACTGATTGTTCTGGCATATAATGAGCTACTTATGTTTATATTTTCAGTATAAGTATAACCCCAATGAAGGAAATACTGCAGTGAATACACAGCGCTGGGTATCACCTGCATGAGAACCGATTAAGAGTTACTGCAACTCTGTAATCGCTTGGACCAGAATTCTGTTTTTGCAGATTTCCTCTTAACATCCAGTAGCTGCCAAATCATCCTACTCATTAGCTGAGCCAAGAAAACACAATATGGCCAGTTAAATCCGTGGAAGGTTTTGGGGCCATTTGTGTGGGGCATGAGTTGCAAAATTCTGTGAACCCCCAATACGGAGAAAGGACCGTTTCATTTAGGTTTTACTGATATTCTATAATAACGGAGCTCCCACTTACTTCTAACAGAGGCATCCTATACGTGTGCCCCGGACAACAACTTCTGAGTCTACCATACCCAAAGACCAAGACAAGGCTGAGTCCAAATGAGACTGAGATAGAGATGAGACTGCTAGTTTACACTGTAGGGTGCTTTTGCCAGTTCCGATAGCTGCAGTGGAGATTTTTCTTTTTTAACATTTGCGGTTATAACTTTTAAGAAGATCGCGGTTAGTTGTTAAATAAATAGAAAGTATGTACACAGAAATATATAGAAAGCTAAACTCACAGTGTGTGTTGTCTCTGGTATCATGTATCGTAACACACCTTAGTGTCCATATATGTATTATTATGCATATTTTGATGTACTGAATGAAACTTACTTGATGAAAAGAGCAACTATCAAATAAGAGTTTATGCACTTGTTTAAGGACACATTTGGGTTTGTGCGCTCGCTTCAGCATACACTGTTAGCAGATAAAAGAAACGTGTAGTAAATTGCAGCTGATCTTGAGCTGATCAGTGCGTTTTGTCTTTGTGGTCTTATGATTTGAAGCACTGCCATAACATTAAAGTAACCAGCAAAAAGAAGTCCAAGAATAACTTGCTCCAAAGGTTGTCAATTCTTGTGCAGATCAGATGGAAACTTGCATAATGCGAAAATCCATTTTGTGACATTTCCATTATTTCCTTGAATTTTACTTGATGGCTGAACGGACACATGTCTACTGACTACTGGATCAAATAAACGACAGATGAAGTCATATCGACATATTTGTGTGAGCTCTATTAAATTTCTCCCCTTTCAGTCTTTGACCACAGCGACCAGGTGACGACGTCCCAGAGTGCGGGTTTATCTAAGGTGTTGCTGGTAATTCTTGTTGGACTCCCTTTGTCGTAGAGCAAAGTGCTCCAATTACACATCCTGAAAGCGGGAGCGAGTCTCATTGTACCTCGCTTCAGACAGGCCGAGTCTCTTTCTATCCCATTCCATTGTAAGGACGGATTAGGCAGGCACAAGTGCCCACCTCTTCTCCCTGCCTCTCCTCACTGACAATGGGGCTTTTTGAATACGCCATGCCCGACACAGCCACACAGGCATCCCTTTGTTAGAGCTCTGCCAATGGAAAAAAACAGAATCGGTCGAAGTTACTGATCCCCCGCCAGTTTAGTGATACTCTTACAGTGCTGTCCAAAAGACGGAGCGCAAATGTACTTTATTCCATATCCACTCAAAACAGCCATTAAGTACAAGTCTCTTTTTCAGTGTCAAAAAGCAGAAAATATATATTAAACAGAAAATTGCACAGAAGCTTCAGAAACTGACAATAATCTCCTGTTTTTCAGTGCTTACTGTGCCCATCCTTCTATTCTTTTGAGTTCCAATCCATGCTTTGAGTATCCACATCTCCAAGGTTCAGCCTTAGTTGCTTCTCATTAGGCTTATCTATTACATAACTGCCTAATCACAGTTATTCTAGATGATTACAGTTATTTAAGCCGAATGCAATCTTATGCCTCAACTAGGGCTGCAACGGTTTCACGGTTCACGGTCTAATGACCAGAAAGCATCACAGGCTTAATGTCAGTCTGTGACAGAATTTCTTGGCTTTTTTTTTTTGAGAAATGCTCACATTAGACGATACTGCAAAGTGGGAGTACAACACATGTAGCACATTTGGACTATGAATAAGAATAAAAATAAGAACTAAGTGCCTCCTGTTATCACGTAATGTAAACAAAGCTAAACCTACCAGACCGGACCTGTATGTGAATTTAGTGAATAGTGAAATGTATAGTGAAAATGCAGATTGCGGATTAATATGGGGTTAGGAATATATTTATATCCATATATTTAAGATCACTGGACAAAGAAAAAGTAAAAAAAAAAAAAAAAAAAGAAAAACTCACTGTGTTTAAGTAAATGTTGCTTGAAAGTGAGATTATTTGTCCACGTTTGGCTCATATTGTATCAGTTACATGCAATGACTAAAAAGAGTTAATTGAAATTTATAGGACAATCATCAGCTAAAATTTCATGACGGTGATAGCTCTACCTCCAAACACATTCAGTGATGTAGAGGTTTGGGCTTCTTGATAGCTACACATCCTTTCAGACTCATAGTGCTGAGTTCTTCTGTCAGTAGAAGGATGGACACAAACACCTGTGGAAGTTTTTCCAGATCTGAAGTGGAGCGGAGCTAGATTTTCCCCTTTTTCCCCCTGTTATGCTAGTGGATTATTTTCCATCTGTTCTGTTCAGCAATACCTCCTGGACAATGAATTTGTAATTGAAGTCTGTTTTTTGGTCAGGGAAAATGATCTTAGAGCTAACAAAGGGACTGCCTGGCACTACCACATCTCTCCTCATCCACATTAGCCTGCGCAAAAGAGACTGGCCTGCTTCCAGGTCCAGCAGGGGTGCCAAAGGACTGGATCACCGCCAGCAGTGGCACTATTGACGGCTAGGGGGAATTTCCTCCTTAGGCTGCTATTCATGCATTCGTTCTCTGTTCTTGATAGCAACATAACAAGAAACGAGCTGATATGAAGCATGACGGGTGGCGTCCTTTCCTGTATGGTTAGCGATGTTTGTAATTGCTCCAAATTGGCCAGTGACAAGTCCCGGAAAGTGAACCCTTGATTGTAATCTGATTGTAATGTGTGAATCACAATGCAGATCCACAATGGAGACACAACACACAACATCTGCTCTGTGGCTGTGCTTGATGATGATTAAGTCATTCGATTCTGAGATCACTGTCCAGCTCTAGATGGGACCAGACTGAGCTCAGAGTTCCTAAAAGTTAGTGGTAGTACAGGGAGTTAACAGAAACAAAGCAGTGTTGCTGCACACTATTTGGGTGTGTCAGAACGCTAAACAATTCTACCAAAACGTAAATAAATGGGCTCCAATGGTAGTGGTGAGTGACACTGCCAAACAGAGTGGCTCAGCCCACACAGGACCCATGGTCTTCTTGACCGGTCTCTGAATGGTGAGGAAAAAGTGTGAAACGGACAACAAACTGTGCAATGGCCATTTCAGAGATATAATTACATTTTGCAGTTTATATTGAAGAACACAGAGCACTGCAGATATTTCCCAAGCTTTCATTTTCCATCTTAAAGCAGCTCCAGACAGTAGACACATTCCAAGACCGCAGGAATCCTTAAGAATCCTGAATTAACAAACTGCAATTTGAATTACCCTATCAGACAAAAAGGAATTAAAGTAATCCATCAGCCAAATTAACAGTCCAGAAGTTGGTAATAATAACGATTGACTTATCAGTCCAGGTCCTGGAACTGTAAATAGACAACCACTGCTGTCACATAGGGAAATAAGGAGACGCTAACTCAGTGTGCTAATTTAAAAGACTGGAGGGGAAAGAAAGCACAGAGTTGCCAAAGGTTCCATCTGATGAGGTGATATCACCCACCGCTGTAAACGGGCACGTTTCCCAAAGCCAACAGCAATCAACCACTTTTAAACGCACTCTTTCATCAGCGGGGCGGCTGTTTGGACCTCGCCCTCAACGCTTTCCATCTCAGTGAACAACTTCAAACGGGTACCAAGCCGGAGCACTAAACTGAACTAAAGCGAGTCGTTGGATAAGGAAAATGACCCATGTTTGGCCTCTCTGTGGGTTCATGAACTCGTAATGAGTTTTCCTACAGCTAGGAACAAAACATCATGCAGACTTCTCCAGATCTGAAACTGGGGCCTTCAATAGTGGACCTACTGAATAACGTGGCCAAACAGATCAGTTTCAGCTATCAAACATATTCCTTCTTGAATATTCTACTTGACTTTATTTTATAGAATTGATTTAAAAATTGCAGTCAGTATTTATGATAATTATTATTATTTATTATTATTATTATTAGTAGTAGTAGTAGTAGTAGTATTGAAACTTGGAATACTAAAAGGTAATGGATAAACATTAGACTGCACCAAGTGATTAAAACCGGCATTATCACAAAAGCTTGTAATTTGTCAGTTTTCATATTCCAATTTTCCATTGTACCTTTAACGGAACAGATGCCAGAGTACCACCTTGCACCATTTAAGGTGGAACAAAAATTCTGAAAGAAAAGCCTTTAAATATAACTTTAACTTTCTTTCTGCGTATTAACGCCTCAAATTAACTGGCTAATCAAGACAGATAAAAGCTCTCGATAGCCCAATCTCTGACGATTGCTGAGATCTTACTGTGGCTTTCGCAGTATCTGATTATTTGACATATATAAATGTCTGTTTTTGTTTAATGCACCAGATGTGCTGCTCCAGGGGACTTGCTGTTTACCGACTGACTGATAAAAACTGAACTGAAGCGCATGCTTTCATAAACCTGGGTATAACATTCAGCTACTAGAATTACATTTTAATTTCCAATTAATTATCAAACATTACCAAACTGATATAATTCCTTACAGCCTTACAAACACCAAACCTAGCAGGCCAAAACGTGCTCTACATGCAGCTGCTGAGGCAGTATTTCTTAGTCAGCCTGTCTAAAGTTCCATCCAACAATGGTGTTGAAAACTTACAGTAGCTCTATCCGGGGCACAAACCACAGAAAGGCTTGTGCAGAAACATGTCGTGCTGAGGTTTGAATTCCTCCCCTGGTCTGGTATATCCGCCAGGGCCTGTCCTGCAAACCGGGGCAGAAAATGAGCTGCTGTTTCCTGCAGCCAGTCATGTTGGCAGCCTTCTCTGGCACTAGAAAACATGGGGCAGGTGTCTCCCTGTGGGCAGTAGCAGCCGGTCCGGAGCAGCCTGGCATCCACTATCCATGAAACCGCTACGACAGCGAGTGAGGCAGGACTGTGCAATATGAATATCTTGATTTTCTCAAAGATTGTACATTAAAAACTGCAGTGCTCCAGTTTTCACTAAAGCACTCTGACATGGAATACTTTACTGATGTTCTTTACTTCAGACACAGACCAAAATCTATACCAGTTACAGACAAGCACCGACACTTATTCTCTTCAGATACTGATACCTGATCCTTAAATATCGGCTGATACAGAGGACCAATTCGGATACTAACGTACCGTAAACAAACACAGAAATCCCCATATGAATAGAATTACATTTTTTTTTAAATATCTGATTTTGGTCAAATCTGTGTTCTGCATCACAAATAAAACTACTCAGCTTCACTGAATGGCATTTAACTGTTGGATTACACATATTAGTTGCCTAAGAAAACCAATTTTTTACTATGCATATTTAATATAATTACTATGTATGTTTATTATTAACACGTATATATTAATATAACATTAATATGTAATTAGTAATAAATGCAAAATATCTTTATTGTGTACAACGGTTAAAAATAGACTTGTACAGTATACAGATAAACTTGTGGTGTGTACATGTAATCAGCCAGCAGCTTCTATGACACAGCACTGAATACTGTTTCCTATTATAATCTCTCAAGTCCTTTGCTATTTTTAATTAATTTCATCTTTCTCTTTTTCTATCTATCTACTCAATCTTTTTATTATATTTCTTTTATTCTCATTTTCCATGTTTTCTGTAATATTTTCCATGCATACCTTTAGTATGTGTCTAGATTTGAATTTAGTTTCTCTCTTTTTATTAATGGTTTGTTATATTTAATTTTATTGACGTTTTGGATGTGCCCTGGAAATAAATTTGAGTTTGACTTTGATTTGCCCCATTCACTCATGTTTACATCTCTAAGACTCAGAGTTTACTAAATATCGCATTGTCAACACTGTCAGCAACACTGTCAGCAACTTTCAGCCTTTTTCCGGCTTGGCTGAAGAACAGGGCCACACGACCTTGAGCATTTTTACTACTGCTTGTCGTTCCACATCGCCAACAAGTTCTGTCTACTGTCGATAGCGATACCAACGATTCTTCGCATTGATAAACGAATGAATGCATTTTTAAAAATGACCACAATAATGATGAATAAATAAACTAAAAAAATAATTTAAAAAAAATAATAAACTGTGTTTTAGCTATAAATCACCAACCAACAATAAAAACGAATAAAATAAATATTGGAGATGTTAGGGATTACAGAGTTATAGGTGTGGTTCACTCTGAGAGGTTGATCACAACCATAAGCACAAGCATGAGCCCGAGAAGTGGCATCAGCCACAAACCTACATTTAGAATAGGCTGCTTCCCCAATGTGTTGGCAAATATATTGGCCAACTTTGTAACAATCTTTAGCCGCCGAAAATCAGTACTGGCCACAAAAGTTTTACATCGGTCAGGCCCTGGTATCAATATCTGTATCAACGTGTGGACATCCATTATATATTGCTGTATCAATATTGAGAAACATCCCTAGCCAGCAAAAACACTACTGCTCCAAATTTATTTTTAAAAAAAGTTGGATTATTGGACATACAACATAGAAATACTTTCACTTACGCCATGGCTCCAAATGGACTGGAATGTACTTCTCATACCTGCTACCATTTACCTTGCAGCATTTAAATACAGGTGCAGGACTGAGAAGGTTTCACTGTTTAATACAAGACCATGTTAAAGCAGACCTGAGGTCAGTGTCTAGGGGACATATCTCCCAACAGCAGACATGCAGTTCTCAGATAAAACAACAGGATCGTGTAAAGAGCACTAACAAGGCTACGCACGTTCCTTCCCTTAGCCCCTCCCACTCTGCAAACACAGGGCAGCCATAAACAAACTTCTGTTTGACCACAATAATGGTTAAGACCTTTTTTCTTCTCATGGTCAAGTGACTGAAAAGCAGGTAAATAAAGCTTAGGCAGTACATCCACAACATGCACATACCATCAGCTTCCTAATGCAAATACTTCCAAGTCATCACTGCATGCCAAAGCAACCTTCTGTTATTACACACCAAGATTTCTAACCTTTGATCTATTAAAAACTTTTAATGCTTCCTTGATTTTTGCCTTTGGATTTATTAAGAGATATGTTCGTTTACTCTTATTCTTCTTTCTATTTTTCTATTCTATTCCTTTTTCTAGCTTTACTTTTGAAATGCCTTTTAAATTAGGGTGGCATAGAAAATTTTCATCATTACTGTTATGACATTCATATTATTATAAGCGTCAATGAGGTGCAAGGTACCAACTGAATTAAATGGGAATTGCCCATGATGACAGTAGCCAGACTCAGGTCCTTCCCCTTTCAGTAACAAGGGTAGGCCTGCAGGCAACAGAACCTACATGCGAGGCTGTCACCAAATCAAAATTATTTAACAGCAAGACCCTCTTAAAGCAACAAAACAAGAAAACAAAAAGGTGGAAACTTTCTTCACCAGCCCTCCCTCATTCCACATAAAGTCTTTTTTCCCCTGTGAGGAGTGCTCTGTGTACACGGTCGACAAGACATATGAGTCACTACAACACATACCTTTAAAGTTCAGTGGAAGAGACTGACGCAACTGCAGACCTCCCATCCGGCTCTACTTAAAAGTCAAAGGCTGCGTGTTATGTACACTTTGCTCACTGGGCTCAGACACTGGCATTTTACCTCAGAACAAAATGCTGTTTATAACCAACAAGTAGACATACTACATGGCCAAAAGGATGTGGACCCTCTTACAAATAGTGAGTTTGGCTATTTCAGCAGCACACAACGTTTTATTTTAAGATAAAATGCATAATTAATAATTAAGCAGGCAGTCAAGCAACTTTACAGGGTCATACTGACATGCTGTCTTTCGGTGTGGACTGATTCTGTTCATATACCAACTGCCCTGCTAAAGATGGCCTGGTTAAAGCAACTGTATGGGTTGTTTTTGTGAACTCAAAACATCAATAGCAAGAACAGCTTATTCATGAGGTGTCAAGGCCCCACAAGCTCCAAGTGCACTGCCTCTCCCGGAATTGAACCAGAACCCCAATTTTGGACTAAGCATGTGTGAAAATCTTCGCCATTGCCAATGCTGTGTTACGGCTGCAGCCTGCCTGCCCAGTTTAGACAATGCGTGTATGGTAACGGTTCAAGGAAGTATTTTTGAATAAACAATATTTATGGTATTTTAAACATACCTGACTCAAGCCTACTTCACACAAGACCTTTGTTCTAATTCACATTGCAGCCCTCCAGCACCATGACTGCTCTCCCGTTATAAATACTTAGAAGTCATTTGAGCTGGCTATGTTTACAAATATTCTAAATATTATAATACATTTAAAAATAGCTACAATAAACGAATAACTAATATTTAAAAAATAATTAATTACATTAATTACGAGCATTCCAAATAATTTAGTAATTCTATTACAGTTATCCCAGCCAACTGAAAATCTATTCTTAAAGAAAGAAAGAAGTCATAGACATCACCAAATACTCAAAATAGCGACAATCATATCATATTCCACAAGGAAGATGCCAAAGGAACGCTGAGTGATTTAAGTGCACTTTAAAGGAGAAAGCAGCTGTAATCTGTATCTGAATGACTGTTTTATTACCAGGGAAAATACATCAAAACTGGGGTGGATGGCGAGGGGTTGTGTAGGTTATAGATTCATTCAATATTCAAGAATGTTTATTGACATTCAAAGAATTCAACACCCATAACACAATCAATGTAACAATAAGACACAGTAGAAAACAAAGGTTTTCATTTTACACAAAACAGGAGAAAAAAGGACGTAAAAACACTGTAATGTAAAACACGTCCAAAACAATACCAGAAATGACATACATGTTTTGCAAACACAGCTCAAATATGGTTTTCGGTTCAAATCAGGTAACAACATGTAATAACACTGAAGTTCCTGGTCAAATCACACACAAGGAACACATCTTACTGTAACTGTACAATTTATTACAGAACATTAAACTCAGCTAACTAACTATAAAAAATATATAAAAAAAGTTAAATAGGTTTTATAAAATTTCAGCAAAGAGTCACTGTGCATTAAAATGTACACAACTGTAATTCCTCTCTGTAATTGCTCTCTGTAGCAGATGTGGTAACATATTTTCACACAACAAAACATGCCATTTGAAGAGGGGTGCCCAAACTTCTGCACATGACTGCATTGTGTAGACAGCAAAGACTGGGGGAAAACAAATCGATATAGCATAGCAGCGTTTTGCATAGCAATACTGTATTAAGGCATGAATGGCAAGTATGAATATTTTATTATATAAACATTAAGTAAGGTTTTTTAGGACAGTCCGTTGGTCTGATTTATAATTCCATTTAGCTGCAATAAAAAAAAAAAAAAATTACTGAAATGAGATGACCAGACTTAAAATTCTCTCATTAGATAAAACAGATGCTGACAAAGTTTTTCCTTTGGGGACAAAATCAGCTTTAGAAAATCGGTAACAAGTAGCAAATCATTTCGTCACTGTCCAAAGAAAAACAAATATCTTCAAAATGGCAGACAGGAGGAGAGGGGAAAGACCTAATTTGATTTTAAGGTCAATGGAGCAAGACATTTGTTTCCAAGCAATTTTGGGCCACTTCTGTTGGTCCATTCATCATGACATTTTTACACAATGTAAAAGCTGCAGTGTTCAAATGATGCATAAAAGTAAAAATTGACAAAAATGGAGATACATGTGTTTCTTTGGACAGTGACGATATGTTATGGCAGCATATCACACTCAACTAATGACTTGGGTATTGTGATAATATTGTATCGTGGGGCCTTTGGTGATTCTCACTGCTAGCAGACAGAACTGTGGATTTTCACAATCTCATGTTGTATCATGTATCTCATGTATTTTAAGAGGACGTTGATGAATTATTAATTTTATCGACATTACATAATAAAAACATAATATTGTTATGACACCTTGCTTGAGAAACATTGTGCTGCTACATCTTTATATCTCTCTTATTGATCTTTTTAAGGTCAGTTATTACAACGTCCACTTCAAACCACAATTCAGAAGACTGATCACTCTCTTATAAAGAAGGCAGTTTTTTATAGGTGTCGATTGGCCATGTTTCTCTTCCTCTCTCATAACGTGTTACTGTTCTGCTGTGCCTGTGGAGGACCAGTGGTGTGTAACGGTGCAAAAGCAGTGTGAAGTAATGAAAATGTTCACACAGAACTTTCTGCATTACAATGAGAGGCACGTACAGTCAGAGGGGGAAAACCCACTGACTGGATCCTCCACGATGAAGGATGCTCAGACGGGGAGTTCTAGGTTTTTTGATGGTATCTCCATCGTTGTACAACCTTTTTCACCCGGAATAGAGACGAGATTCTTTGCCTTGTCCGCAAGGAAATGACTTATTCATAACACCAGCTTTCCATGGCTCAATAAATGTCAGTTTATCAGCTTCTGAAGCAGCCAAAAAAGGCAGAGGGAGCTCAGCATATAGGGACGGATTTCCAGACTTGAATTAAGCCCTTTTAATCCGGTTTAATAAACACTGCATTTCTTAAACATGCTTTAAAACAGCCCTAATCTTTCTTAAACCAGAATCAGAAGCAATCCACGAGCGCCTGAACATAGAATTTCAATTTAGAGAAGGCCGGGGTTTAACGTCTGATCAGCAACCCGCCAAACGTGCCTGAGCTTTATAAATGAAAGGGCCCTCTTCCCGGACCTGGATAAATCCTAAGTCTAGACTAAAAAGGGTTTCCGGCAGTGAATCATCGCTGGCGCAGTGATTTCGTTCAAGTCTAAAGCTTAATCTGCATCCGGGAATACTGCCCAATGACTGTAAATTACAGCCAATAAGAGCTTATCATTTTCTGGTTGTGGAAACAAAATCTACTCTGCATTGTACCGGAGGGGACCCAGTGGGGTTCAAAGTGCTCTTTTGAGCTTCTGGTATTGATTGTCTTGGGTCTAAACGGGTCAGGACTGGGATTTTGACCTGAAGGAGCAATTCAGCTGCATCAGTATAAAAGCCCAAAATAAAATGTTCAGCCCATTTGTACATGTAAAATCCTGAATAAATAAATAAATAAATAAATAAATATCATATTGTTTTATTGTCTACATTGCACACCTGTGTAAACAGTTCTTTCAGTCAACATATTATTTAGCTGATCATACGGAATTGAAATGAAATACGATGAAATCTGAAATTTGGTGATTTGGTTATTGAACTACACTGTTCAGGTCACACACTGGTATATACTGGTTTGCACATGTATATACTGGCTTGCACGTCACATTATGTTTGGGTACCCATGTTTGTGAGGTGAAAATAACACCTTCTCTACAGCAGTAATAAAACACAAAAATGTGGCCTGTGCAAACATTATGGAACATTTTATATAAGTTAATGCTTTTTTTTGGCAGGGAAAGTTAAAATTATGTAATATATATACACATAATGTTATAGAATTATTATAAAATAATAGAAATATAATAGGGTAGTATGACTAGACATTTTTTATACTGAAATCACAATTTGAAGGACAGCAATTTTTAAATCGCAGGAACTGCTTATTTTAATTATGTCCTACATTATTCCCAGTTGTCCTAACACACTATAGGTAGTGAAATTGACCTAATAATGCATAGCTTGTGAATCGGCACTCTACATTTAGCATTCAAGCTTAATGCCTGAAAAAAATGATGTGGTAGTCCTAGGCCAAAAAAAACCCTGGGGCTCAGAATAAGAAAATAATCACATTTAAATCACAATTAGTTCATTTCTTCTGCAAATTATTCAGCCCTAATTCTAATGTTTGCACATGACTATAAATTGGCAGACTAATAATTGGGCCCAACATAATTACTGCATAACCACATGACCACAATTAGTGACGCTGTCTGCAATCATTTTTCACTGTCATTAGACTTTACAGTTCATGATCTTGAGCTCTATCGCATGATATCACAATGAGCTCTGACTTTCAGACTTTTGAGTGTGTGCTTTAACATATTTAGGGGAATGTTTGTAGGTTAATTTGATAGCGATGATAGCTAAAGCAAATGTTAGCAGGGAAGTGTTTTGGTACAAATTTTCAGCTCCACTAGACAAAAGGAAATTTTAATTAGACACAAGTTACATAATGTACAGTGCAGTGCATCATCTCTTTTTAGCTGCAAAGTACAGAGCTAGGAAGCAATTCAGTCACTCACACACACAGACAGACACAGACACAGACACATAGGGAGAGAGGGCGGGAGGGAGAGAGATTTGGCATGTTTCTGGAGTATGCGACATTAATGTTTAGCCACTCTGCATCTAAAAATTGTACAGTTCGGCCAGATTTTGTATATGCGTTCCCTTCTAATGAAACCTACTAATGAGATTCCTATCTATACCCCTGTGTTTATCAAAGTTTGGAGGTCTATGTGAGTTTTATCTGAGGAATATATAATGGTACTGGGTAGGATACTGGTTCATAATGGTTCATCTGGTATTCTTTTTGACATGTTTCTCAGGTAAGCCACAAGTTTGTACAGATGATGTGACATACAAGCAGTGCAAAACACACCAACATTAGCTGGGTCACATATTCAACTGAAATACAATTGCAGCACACCCTCCATCACCTTTCACTGTCTAGTCCATTGTATCTGAAGTTATTTTCAAGGCAGTGGGCATAAAGGAATGGTCAGACTGTTGGGGTCAGCCTTAGTCTAACATGGACACTAGACCAATTGCCACATTTCCTTTCTTGCTGCCTGAAAAAAAGACGCTGGACTCAGTCAGCTGTGCGCAACAAGCCAGCTGGTACTGAAGCGTGAATGATAGTAACACACAGGCCACTGTTTAACTATTGTGTGTTCAACTAAGTGTGTTTAAATTTTGGCTGTATAAAACTGTATAGGTCTTCCTGCTTAGGGGAATCAGTTTGGCCTTAGTGTTTTAACCTGTAAAGATCTGTAAATGTTCTACGAGTTATCTGTATGCATCAGGGAAACAGCAGAGTTACGCTGACAGACAGGCCAGCAGAGAGATGATTTAGCTGATCTTCAAAAGACATCAGCTTCTGTCTCACACTGACTCTGAATGAGATTAAAGTCAGCATAACGGGTGTGCATAAGAGCGTGAGAGAGGGGGAGGAAGGCGTACTGTTTGTATACAGATGAGGAAAGAGGGAGAAGAATTTAAAGCTGGATGTGGTTTTCCCAGGAATCAATCATTTAGATCAAGTCTTCAGAAACATCACATCCAATATGCTGCATAGATAGCTAAACTGACATCATACTATGTGCCTTCAAGCAGTCATCTGACAGATCTGTTCCAGGCATGGGGTGCCAATGAGCTTTTTAGTGCACCTGTCACTGTGTCTGGTGGACAGAGGTGCAATGATACAATCTGATTAAGTTTTCGATACCAGCTTTATTATTCTCACAATACTAGAACAGAATATGAGTTAAATAAAAAAAGAGAACTATGATCATCATTGCACATCATCCTAACAACTCTCGATCTCAAGAGGAAGGCAAGAGGAATACTGCAGTGGGCTGTTGATTAACACAGACCATATTAGATTGCATAATTAAAAGAATGATCTGGTCACTCCCCAGTCCATATAGTTTGTATGGGCCATTCTGAATGAACCGTTCCTGTGATTTCACAGAAAACCAGAAAAGCCAGGTACATGTATCTGCTTACTCAGTCTGCAGCATTTTAGCCCCACCCACTTACACTAAAGTTACAAGGAGTCTTTCAGCCCAGATAGCATACATAACATGTATAGTGTAGCCTATCAAAGCAGAAGACACACTTGCATAGATCAGCATTAAAGGCATAGTGACAAAAACAGCCTGTTTAATTGAGAAGCAAAGAGTGGTTGTAATATGGCCATATAACACTGAACTACTGGGTTTGGTACATAAAGCTAAACAAATATTTTAAGTGGACTTTTAGGAAAAAGATAAATATATGTGATTTTACGTAAAAGAAATACATAGGATTTGGAGCCGTTAACAGAGGACTCTTACTGGTATTTGCAGTGTTAGTAGTACGGATGTTAGTTCCAATACAGGCATATTTTAATAGACTGTAATATGTTCACACATAGTACATTTTTACAGCAAAAAAGCCAAATCATCAGGTTGGTCAAAAAAGATCGCAATGATTACCATTCTATTACTACAGTATTAACAGCCAGCAGACTTTATCTAGCAGCTGTTTTGATATGAAAATACAAACATTGCACTGAACTTGGCTTCGGGTTATTTCTATAGAGGCGTCCAAGTACTTTTTGACACTGCATGATATACTGTTCTCTAGGAAAACTGACAAAAGAATGATGCATAGCTCTATCTGTAATGGAAGCTTTTTTCCAATATTATAAACAACAGTAAAATAATACAGCTTCAGAGGAGACAACTGTGGAAAGAACAAGTAGAAGAAGAAGGAGGGTTGTCCCACTCAAATCCAAAGACTACTCTTATGATAGTCCAGGTGTGGCAAATTTGGTTGGATCTAGGTTTTGCAGGAACTAGGCTCTCAAGGACCAGGGTTGGAGACCACTGTCGTAACCTGTACCTGGTAACCTAACAAAGTAGGTCTACAGAGCAGTTCATGTAATTATTCAGAGACGGAAGTGTCCAGTCTAAGCTGGGTTTAGAGGAACTAATGAAATCACATAGCCATATTCATTTCCTTATAGACCAACACCACAAAGCCTAAGCTCTTAAAGCAGACAGAGACGGGCTCTGTTTCCCAAAAAAGGTGAGATGACTGCCTTACTGCACAAACAAACAGCAGATAAAGAGTGGAGGGGCTTGGTCACTTCCCCTCAACGGGAACGGCAAGGTGAACGGGGAGAACAGACCAGGATAAGTAGTAACAGGACATGAACAACAGGACATGAATAACAATTTTCTGCATATTAAGCTAATTAGATACTTCATTATCCTTTCTAAAAGGTTATCTTTTTCTTGTGCACTCAGATATATTGTAACTCTTTAAGAAAATGTAGCAAAGGAAGTAGACAAAGGAAGAATGAAGGAGGTGCGAGAGCAAAAGAGACAATAAGAGCATGAAGCAGGTGAGCGGGATAATAAAGGAGACAGTGGGAGACTGAGAGAGATAATAGGAGAAAAAAAGGAGATGTCAGATTAGCAAAGGAGACAATGGGAGACTGAAGGAGACAGCAGGAAAATGAAGGAGACAGCAGGAGAATGAAGGAGAATGAAGGGGACAGTGGAAGAATGAAGGAGAGTGAAGGGGACAAAAAGAGATGAAGGAGAGTGGAGACAACAAGAGAATGAAGGAGACTGGAGACAACAAGAGAATGAAGGAGACTGGAGGAGAAGGTGAGACAGTGAAGGAGAAAATGGGAGACTAAAAGTGACAGGAAGAATGAAAGAGAATTAAGGAGAAAAGGAGAGAGTGAGATGAAAGGAGACAGCAGGGGAGCAAAAGAGACAGTGGGAGAATGAAGGAGACGACAGGGGAGTGAGGAAGACAGCAAAAGAATGAAGGAGACAGTGGAAGAATGAAGGTGAATGTGGGGGAGTGAAGGAAGACGGCAGGAGTAGGCAATAAAATGAAGGAGAAGGCGGGAGAATGGAGATGGCATTAGAATGAAAGAGGCGGCAAGAGAGTAGACAGGGAGACAGTGGAAGACTGAAGGAGGCCGTGGAAGTCAAAAATGAAATGAATGAAAATACAGGAAGGGGTCCGATCACTCTGGAGCTTGACCACAAGGCTATACAATCACTGACTTCGCCTCTTGCACCACCAGTCGGCATGAGGGTGAAGGAGAAAGTGGGAGAATAAGCAGACAGCAAGAGAGTACAGGGAACGGCTGGAGTCATAAAAATCAAAAGAATGAAAAAAATATCTGGAGGCCTCCAATCACTCCAGAGCTCAATCCAAAGGCTGAAGATCCACTTGTTTCAACTCTCACATATAAATATATTTCTATTTAAACCTATATATTTATTTTATTTATATATTTATGTTTATCTATTCAAACAAACTGATACCAGCTTGTTAGTTCAATAAGGATTCATAGGGGAAAATCACTCCCAGCACAGCAGGAGTACTCTAAAAACACAAAGAACCCAGCTAATCTCCTCATCCTACAGTCATACAGCAGAGCTGCACTGGACTAATGCTGAACTCAGTCTTCATCATTCTGCAATGATTCAGTTCTCATATAATCACAGCCTCAGTGGAACCACATCACTTCACCACTGTCAAGTTTACAGAGCAGTGAGTCAGCTTTTAGCCATTCCTTACTGACTTTCACAGCAGTTAAACCTGGTTACATGCATTTCAGCACTTCCACTTGAATGTTTTTCTCTTCTCTCTTTTATTAAAATGGTGTGCACAGAAACATGGCTGCCATGTAGAGCAGAGGGGCATTAGGACCCTGAGACTGTGCCAATTATCACGCTACTCTGTAATCTTCGCTGTCATGTTAAGACAAGCAGAGAGAAAGAGACCCTCACACAGATGTGGAATTTAGCAGGACGCCCACCGCGCTGCACTATGTATAGAGAACACACACACACACACACACACACACACACACAACATTGGAGCGTCCAGACTTTGACTGTGTGTGCACATTCACAGCAGGACTGCATGAAAATTCCCTGCCATGAGATCTCAGTCAAAAAGACATCAGTGATTAAAATGTACCTTCTTGATGAAGGTGATTAGTTGGGAATTTGCTTGATGACAAAACATGTTTGAATTCTAGACTTTCTAAGTAAAAATAAGTTAACACATCCTCTACAAAACACATCCTGGTAGTGGCAGCACCATCGGCAGACGGCTGCACGAGGCATCTATATGTGACAAACTATAACTGGTCTTACATGACTGACTGTTCACAATAAACCTAACATTAATATTAGAGCTCATACCACGGTTTATCATTAAAACTATTAACCACTCCGTCCCTGTTTGTCTGCAGACCTCAGTGCAGTGTTATGTCAGGAATGTTACGTTAAAACAAGACAAGAAGTTCATTAGCAGAACTCCCACACAAGCTCTATTAAAAGATTCATATGGTCACTGTTTAACCCAGCCAGTGACCATAAATGCATTGTTTACAGTGGAGGAAGTGGCTACTTCTTATTTTTAAGGTGTTTCAGAAACCAGGAACACACACTGAGCCTCAAAGTATCAAAGTAACAGTGAAATAAAAGGCCCATAGCTGCTGCTCTTGTCGTGTCAGATTTTCACCACCACTGTGTCTGGATGCCTCCACCACCACAATATGGGATACCACTACCAGAAACCAACACCGCTGAGTATTTCAGTATTAATAAAGAATATTGTCACTGCTGTGCACAAAAATTAATTGAAGCCACCTCCATTTTACGCACCCTTTATGCTTTTGTCCAAACTCCAGTTACTCTTCACATTCTGCTAAAATTTCAAGATGAACAGACCTACAGAAAAGCTGCAGAAATACTTGAAAAAAATGTTTTAAGTTTTATTAAATTAAGAATGTTTCTTGTATTTTAGAGATACAAGGTTGTGTTCCAACAGTGTCAGTATACCTATGCAATATCTTTGCCCTAGACTAATATGGCTATCCTATAAGAAACATGGCCGATGCCAATGCCTTGTTAAAGTCTGCATAGCCTACCATCCATCCATCCATCAGTCAGTTAGGTCAGGTTTACGCCAGAAGTGATTCTGCATGGTCGCAAAACCGCTGTGGTAACGCTATTGTGCTTACCCAGTAATCACAACTTTAGAACGGTGAATAGAAAATCACAATAATAGCACATTATGATAACAGTATCATGGGACCTTTGGTGATATTGTACATGCTTTGCAGGAAAATACAGTGGCAAGTGGCCAAAAATAGAATAGATCATGCACACATACCAGTACTGCTGCTTGCAGTGCACGGCTGGTATTAAAACAACACTGATTATCACAGGAGCACACTGTAAGCATCAGTCTAGTTAAAAAGCCTCTTCTGGTTAAAATGTGTCATATGGAAACACAGATGTGCTCAAACAGGAAAAACAAAACAACAAATAAAAAAAAAAAACACTACAATTTTGAGGCAGTGACATGCCATTCAAGTTTACTTCCAATTTATGAATAATTACATCACGTCATTTATCACAAACAGAGCCACATTCCTCATTCATATCGGCATCAACTGATCTCTTCAGCCTCAGAACAACAGTGTTAACTAACAAGTGTTAGTTAATTAACTCAAAAGTGCAAAAACAGTAGATTAAGGATAAGCGTCAGGCTTTTTTCATTCTGTACTGGGCAGCCAGCTCCATTTAAAACTCTCAGAGCATGGATAAAACACAATGTTATTTCAGTGTTAAGAGTATTATTGTAATGTCCACTCTGAGAAGCCAAGACTGAATCTGCTTTCTGAAACCGATCCAAACCACACAGGGAATAGAACGGCAACTAAAGCGAGAGTGGTCAGTAAGCTGACCGACTGAAGCTAACGGGTCCATGGGGTTAACAGATACCACACACTTGTGTTCTCGCACTCTCGTAGAAGAAACCCATGGACCAGGACTGCACTTGCTCAGGCAGGTAATGCTGTGAAATGAGAATATGGGGAGGCCAGTCTAGAGTTGGTGCACAGGGGCTGATAGCTGAAGACAAAGCTGCAGTATAAGGAAAGCCGAGGCCTGGGGCACTGTAGTGTTATGAAAAGCTTTCTGGGCGAGAGCTTCATTGTTTGAAGCTTGGTCTCTTTCCCTCTCCCTCCCTCCTTCCACTAGTGCTGTGGATAATCCATTGGGGTTTACCTTTTGATGGAGCGATATTATTAAAACACCTGCTTGCTCTCTTCTTTTGCCCCCAGGAGCCTTTATGCAGGGAAAATCCCATACATCATGCCCTTACACCCAAACGACAGCACGTTTCAGTTAGACTAAGAGTGGGGATTTGATTTAGTGCTCACAGCGAGCAATAAGAAGTGCATGCATTTTTATTAAAACGCACTTCATAATGCCTCTGAGCCATAATGAAGCCATCTAACACTTCACGGATGGGTAATATATACGAGGTGCTGTTTTCAATTGAGACTAATTATGCGTTGTGAGCATGACTTACGGTAATGTTCTTGCTGTTCCTGACCTGGTGATTATTTGCACATTTAGTCTTGGACTAAATAGCAATGGTAATGATAAATAACAATTAAACATTCTTTGTAGTCTAGGTTTAGGCATACTACAGTTTTATTACATGTCCAAAAGTTTGTAGACAGTCATTCAATGTTTCCTCCAAAATCAAGAGTATCAAATGATCCCCTCACCCCTCCACAGGGTTAATACAGGCCTGCTGCCTGTGTCAGTGATGGGTGCATCTTAAAGTAGCTGAATGTACTAATTATAATGAGATTCTAGATAGTTCATATACTGTATAGAGAAATAAAAGTATTTAAAAAGAACATTGTAAGCACAGTGACAGCATCCATCTTTAAACCTGAATGTTGTATCTATTTTTATAGATGATTATATGATCATCTACATGATATGGAAAAAATACATCACACTACTTTAAGGCATTTTCACAATACATGACCTGCCATCGTAATATTTAGTTTTTCTGAGAGGTTATCAGTTAGAACAAACTAGAACCAGCAGTGCCACATATAAAATTAATAACAACAATAAAAAGCAATAAAAATAGTAACAAAGACAACTGAACAATGATTATTCAATGTTTCACAAAATGTGATGCAATGAATACAATTAAACATGCTTAATTATTTGGGGAGGGGAAAAAATCCATAAAACATATCAGGATATTTTGCATGGCAATGTATTGATGCACTGACACCAAGTATCTATATTATATCGATATTAATATATTACTGTACATACACTGCAAAATTAGACTTTTCAGTACTAGAATAATAAAATCAAATTTCAATCCCATTTTGCTGCAATAAAGCTAACTGAACTGAAATGAATACTTTAATGGAATTAGATTAAACAGATGTTGACAGAAACTCTTCTTTGGGGATGTAATTTGCAGCTCAAAATAAATACAATAAATGTTATTGTAATACTCATATTGCAGAATGTTTAAAATTGCCTGTTATGATAACATCGCATTGTGGATGATCACCTTTGGTGATTCCCACCTCTAGTAATTATGCTTCAATACGGTTTTCTATGGCAGTGATTTCACATACACCTACACTAGGTTCCCTCTCAGTACTGGTCCATGGAGAAGGTCACCAAACATCCAGCTGGGAGCCATGGTAAGATCTATGAAAGTGGGCCTGGCTGTTTGTTTTAGTTTTCTGCCACTTCCGCACAAATGGTTATCTGTGTCCTGAGCCAACGGGCCATTTATTTGCTCAGTAATTTAAACAGGGCAGCGGGAGAGTCAGCATTTTATTCTCATGGTTCAGGAACCACCAAGGAATTTAGAGCAAACTCCAGGGAAATTCCAGCATGTTTCTTTTTTCTTCCTCTCACTTCTTTTCTCTCACACACACATTTCCACAGTATTTATCATAGTCCACAAATACAAGTCTATGTCTATGTGCACCAGTATGACACTGGTAATCTGTGTGTATTGGGGTGTGTGTGTGTGTGTGTGGGGGGGGGGGGGTCCAGTCCCATAATTTCACTGTTTCAGTTGTTTGTTAGCCTGCTGTTCACAAGACTAGAAGCTCAACATTGACAATACCATCACTTCCTGAAGCCTGAAATGGAATTAGCATATGAAAATAGTATTTGGAAAAAAATATAGAGATTTTAACATTTGTTAATTACATGCAGCAAATATAAGATAAGATGTGATTCAGACTAGGGCCCTAATGTATTGGGTGGGAGATAATATTGGCCATTATTGGCAACCCATGGTTTTATCAGTATTAGAAAATAACATATAATATAACAAAGTGAAAATAAAAATACATAAATGCAATGACTGGGGACAGATATACAGTACCTCTGGAAAGCTACTGCAGTCCACCACACTTCTGTCTAACATAATAGTGGTCTATTGTGTCGCTTGCAGATGTTTGCTTTCTGTGTGGTACATTATTGTCCTTTCAAAAAGGTCTATTCAGATTGGCACTGCATTTTAGTAGAACCAGTTACCTATTATGCCCTCATGTGTGCTGCTCCTTAACCATTCCTTAACATGACTGAGAAACCTGCCTTTTCATGTGGTGACTGTTATTCACTGGAAATGAAATTAACTAAACACCGTAACTGATTGCACTGGTCTAACAATTGTTTAATTGTTAGTTAACCAGTTAATCATTTACATCCCTAAAACGGATATCAAAAGAGAATTCCACTGCTTGCCTCTGTATAAGTGAAATGTCAGAGTGAAATGTTCTAAAGAAATATCCAGAATCAGAATTGTTCACAGCAGTGATAGGAACCACACATTTGACATGTTGAAAACCTCCGAAAGCTACATTACAGAAGATTCTTACATTTTTTTTTTTACAACGCACGGCCTGAGACATTGTTTGATAACCTGAGATAAGGTTTTATTCTAAATCGCATTTTTAAAACCCATTCATGGCAGAGAGGTACATGCATGCAAGGCAAAACAGTCAATATCGTGCCAAACGGCTATATCTGGGTTGTAGATATTGTGACTCCTGGTTCTTATCACCACCGCTGTGAAGAAGTCAGTACATTTCTCTAAAATGCACCATTTCACAACAAAGCACTTTGAATTTGTTTACATCTCAAAACTGCAGAATAGTTTAAAAATAAATAGAACCACCTTTAAGTTCAGATATCCACATATACAAACAGCCACATCTGTCGATGAAGTGAACCCCTGTTTTGCTTTCCCAGTTTTTCTTCTTACCTGTGTCTGGTAGTTTTTTGTGCATGTACTTGCAGCCAGATGCCCCTACCTCTTTCACAATGTGCTAATCAAGAGCTGGGGCTTAAAGACACAGGAGCTCTAACAGAGTGTTTCAGACAGAGGGTGAATACAGATGTAAAATATGGGGAAAACTACTGTGTTTTGGGAAAAATAAATCTATTCAGGTAGACCCCAAAAATAAAACAACGAACATTAATAGGTAGCCTTTAACCTGTGCATAACACTAATTAATAGTGTCAAACCGTGAGCGTTAGAGCTAGGCCTTCAATGTGGGGCATTGATATCAAAAAATACCTCCACTATAATGAAAAGTTCAGACTGACCAATTTTCTATTGGACTTTGTTTTCTGATCAATAGGCAACAATGAAACAAAAGCATTACTTTACAGTAAGAGCACTAGTAGAGTTAAAATACAGCATGACGGTTCTGTTGAATGTAAAGAAATTAAAAATTTATACATACTTTCCAGTTAACAGAAATCATTATGCCTTCTCAGACAGCCAATCTCAAACCCTGCAACCTTCCACTGTAGCCTCTCTGCCTGAGTGAATACACTGCTCCCACACTGATGCAGCACTGCAGGCAATGCTGTACCGCAATGTGGACTCAGCTGAGCTCCAGATCTATTAATAACACTAAAGAGGCTTGAGGTCCGGCTGCTTTCCAATCTCATCCCAGAGCAGTTCTCAACCCCAGGACTGAGACCCTGACCCACTAATGGTACGAGTGGAAAAGCCAGGATTTTTGTGTTATTTTTAACCTTATTATTGTCATCCTTCTAAAGCCCCTCTAATACTGACAGTACCCAACAGCGGAACCGGCTCATTACAAGCACATTCACTACATCAACCATATGTCACACATACTGACACCATCTACCTTCACAGCACCCAGTGGACCTCTGATATAACCACTCAATAGAGTCCCAAAATGCTTCTGACAGCTACCTGACAGGCCTTCAAGCAACATCACCACTAGCAGCGCAAGCACTGCCACCAGCTCCTCAGTACTGAGCTTTTCAGGCGTCTCTTCCAGCTGAGACACCCACTTCCACTGAATGAGCTTGCACAGGTGATAATGCACTACAGCAGAACAACAAACCACTCCAGCTCAGCCTGAAAAGCCTCCCAGTGGGAATTCCCAACAGCAGCTTCATATAGGACTATAGGAAGTAAACAGAGGAAATTCCGTTCTTACATCAAATGTAGCGCAGGTTTGGCGTTCAGAGTTTCCTTAATTTTGCATTGGAGTTATAAAAAGCTAACCAGTAAGGGAAGCTTATACTCCACCGTTTAGTGTATGCCTAACCATCACATGCTTACATCAAACTCTGTCAACTGTTAAGCTCAAAGATTTGTTTATGCGACTTCTGACATAATATTACATACTATTAAAGGTGCCATAGAATTTATGTATTCAGCATTTTAAATTATTCTCTAATGTTCTGCATAAGCAAGTCCACTTCAGATTGCAGAACAGCTTAAAGCAGTTTGAGGCAAGGCAAAAACAGTGAAAGTTTGATGTTTCTTTCAAGGCCCCTCAAAATAAGAAATTAGAATTAATAAGGAATTAAATACGTATATATATAGTATAGAAATATTTGGGTTAGACAAAACACAAAAAATGAAAACAGGAAGGAAAGGAAATGCACTGCTTTGCATCCTCGCAACAGAACAGAAAAAAGAAGAAAAAGGGGAGGGAGAAAGAGGGATATTAAAATGCAAACAGGAGGATGGGATCTGCATAACTCACCAGGATTCTGTTCTCCACCTTGTCCCCTTTGATCTCCAGTTTAACTCTCTTCTTAACCGCCAGCTTGATCTTCCTCCCCACAGCATCCCTCACACTCTCTGCAGCGAGCACAGAAAAAGAATAGACTTACAATGTGTCCGGATGGGATAAGCAGCTGTAACCCAACTCAACCAGACTATTCAAAAGTGTAGAAGTTAAGATTTTCCTACTGAGAGATCATAATACAAGCATGACAGATCAAAGGCAGCTGGAAAATGCTGTAGCGTTGAGGGAACCTTAGCGTACTATGTCAAAATGTCTTAGAAAACAGCATCTCCTGTAGTAGAGCTGGCAAATCCACAGCACTGTTTGGCAATAAAACCGCAGCCAGGTGTTCTATTGACCAAAAGACTGTTCAGCTACCTACCCACAGTCTTCAGTCATAAAATCAGGAGGACACCCTAATGCACTTTGGAAAAGTTCACCCAGAGCAGTGTATTTCCTTAACAAAAGCCTCTTGTTTAAGGTTGGCATTAAACGCATGAAGTGCTGCCTCAAAATCCTTATTAAGATATTCTGCCTGAAACTACCTCATTAACTCCAGAAAATACTGCCTTAAAACACTTGACTTATCTAAAAAAGTTCTACTTTAAAATATAACATTAAACACAAAAAAAAACATATCACAATGGACTTCTGCCTAAAAATAGTCATTAAACTTGTGCCTCAAAATCCCTGACAGGCATCTCATAACTATTCCATAATGCCTGATCACAATGTTTTAAGATATTCATAATTATTGAAGCTTGCTTGCAATTATTTTCAATTGTTAGCGCTCACAATGACATGCAAAAACTATGAGTACTAGGTGCATTGTTAGCACTTCTACATGGAAATAAGGAAAACAGAAAATGTAATATTGAGGCACATCACAAACACAACAGCAGTTCTGACTGGCGCTAGAACACCTTTAGAGGTGAGTAATGTTTGTTTATTTGAGCTGAGCTGTTTCTGTCATCAATAAGGAGCTAATAAGTATTGACAACTAGAAAGCAAGCATCTGTATGCTTTAGGCTTGTACTATAGCAGACGAAGTGAACAACAAAAAAAAAAACAACGAACTAATCTTTATATGCAATTAATAGTCAGCTAATACTTCATGAATATCACAGGCCTAATGACTGATTTACCTCAAAAGTTTCTCATAAGTCCTGCACGGATTCCTTAAAGTGTATCACAGATTCTTTAAAGTGTATCACCTTCCATAACATAACATTTGCCTCAGCTTCCCTCCACCCCTTGCTCAGCGTGACGATGTGGAGAACCTCCACAGCAGTCAGAGTTCTGCTGAGATTGATTCTCCACACCCTTGCTGAGCTGCTTCCGTCCATGAGTAGGGGCTTATGGGACAAGTGGGTCATTGAAGAAAAGGCTTTCAGGAGAAACAGTGCAGAGTGAGTGTCTAGATTTCTAAGTACAGACATTTTTGGCCAGCATGTACACAGTAACTGCAAACTGCCCAGCAAGACAACAGGCCAGAACGTCAATCCCAAGAGCCAAGAAAGTAGACAGAAACATGTGAAAGGATGTAAAGACAGAAGGCCGCTACACACCGAACCCAATACAAACACGAAAATGCTGAATATAGTGACGTGAGCATCAAGACATGCAAAGAGAACATGGTGATTCTAAAAACCAACAGACTTGCAAAATGTCTTCAAATAACAAAAATGTTCTTTGCTCCTCAGAATAGTGGGCATGTGATGACACTGGTCAGGCTACTTTTCTATTCAGAGACACAAACTACTCCTCTCAACATACGTCAAAAGGTTTGATCTGTAGGAACACAGCTTGCTGTTGCCATGCTATTGTCAGAAACAACAGGGACTGGGCAAGTAGGTTAATGTCACAAAAATGACAAAAATCAGACAGTGAATAATATAAAGTTGCATTTTTGCCATTCCAACATTTGAACTGCAAGGTATTAACAGTTATAGACAATCAAAATGATTTAACACCTGAATAAATCCCACTAATCAATAGGCATGAATGTCTAGTATGTCAAGAACAAAAAGACTGTGTTTTTTCCACAGTGCTGTATTGATTTCACACACACAGTGTAAACGGGGGCTGCTGTGTTCAAATGATGCATAAAGGTAAAAATCAACATGAATAGAGACATATGCTTTTCTTTGGACAGTGACGATATATATAACATATAATACAGTTTTGGCCCAAAGCCAGTACAAAACGTTGGATCAGCTATTGGAGGAAAATAAAGATTACAAACACAATCTGATTCTGTAACAAACAAACCTGAAATATCCCCTAACTACTTAACACTGAGTTAACATTAGGTCATTTCACAGTAACCACAGGTAGCCTAATGTTACCATTAATACAAGAATTATTCTATTAGTCGAGTAATTTTTACCCAGTTTTTCTCAACAATTTCCAGCCGAGCTCAGCCGAGCGTGCATGGAGGAGAATCACGTGCCCAATGAACTAACAGACATCCGCGGTGGCTAGCAAGGCGCTGAGTGATGGAGGAGAGGGAGGACCATCCAACCCACCCAGACAGAGTGAAATACGTTATGTTGCCTTGGTCTCCCGATCACAGATGGCTGTTGGATCTATCAGTCTCCTCATAACAAGGTGAAATTTTAGACAGTGGTGCCACTCTCATATTTGAAATAGGGACACACTGTTATATAGGCATAGGGATACTGTTAGATTGTTGTTGTTTTTATTTGTTTTTTTTTTTTGTTTTTTTTTAAACGTCTTTCTAATGCTGATGTATTTATTGCAGTCTGGAAAGAGGTTTTAGCCATACAGAATGAAATGTTATAATTGTTTTTACTAGTAATTTAGGTGGATTTGGTCCCAATTTCCATATTTTATAATGTTTATGAATGAACAGATCAACAGACAATTATTAGAAGATGTGCAGTCTGTCAAGGGGTGTAAGAAAACACTTGCACGACCCGTAGCAAGGTAGTGATAAAACCACCAACCAATATCTTCACCCACTAGACTCTTTAACTGAACCACAAACATGTAGCATAAGGGTGCATCGCTAACCTCAGCATTAGCAAACTCACGTACATGGTGTTTAGTTTTCCTAAAACTAGACAGAAAAAGACACCTTGCTTACAGTAATATAATAATATAATAATGCAATATATTGAATCATAAGCTCTGTATTAGAATGCATATCAAATTGCCCGGTGTTGCCCATATGCAAGCCTAATACAGCTTAATTTGACATTTCAGAAACAATGTTAAAAAGAGAAGCGGGAAAAAAAGACAATAAAATAATATTTCAGCCTATATTAATGTAGACCTGTGACTATCATTTTAGGTGATGGCACTGGGGTTGCACAATAATTTAGTATCATGTAAAGGAATACATTTCAGAATAGGTGAGGGAATAGGGAAAGAATAGGGTTCTCGTGTTGGATGAGTAACAAAGGAGACCACCTCAGATAAGCTAATGAGCTTAAACTACAACACCTCATGCTGACGGAGACTTGTCATCATCTACAGGTTTTTCATCCACCTCAGCAGAAGACGCTTACTGGCAAACATGAGCAAAACCTGTTTCATACTTCCCTTAGCTGTGTTTTACGGAATTGTTGGCCTGTATATCTTCACCGTCTTCCTGTGATGGAGCTCAACAAATATCGGATAGAATAACACACCAAAGTAGTATTCGAGTACTGGCACTATGTCAGCAAACTAAGTCCTCAAGTCCCCACACCCGGTCTTAATACCAAAACAAAAAATACTCTCCTCATTACTACTGACCCAAAATTTCCATACCAGTGGATCCCATATTTTAGATAGCTTTGCACACATCTGTGCTCTAAGTGATGTTCCTGAGTGGTACAGTGCCATCTCTACTGAGAGAAATTGGGCTGAACTTGCTGGTTAGCGTCCCAAAAAGCTTTCTCACACAAACATAGCAGGTGACAGCCCTCACCACTTCCTCTGTACTGAGGGAGAACAATGCTCCTCTCTCCTCACGGAGCTGTCGGCCGCTTGTGTTCGGTCACTCAAACAATGCAGCCGCTTTCTCTTCCTCACTACGCCGAGGACTAATTACCCATTGTTTCACGCACTGCCAATGAGATCTTCTTTATCTCTCTCTTTATCACCGTGTCTGCACTGACACATTGCAGCACCAACAGTCTGCACCAACGGTATTACAAGATAGGACTGGATGGATGGTTGGATGATTGGATGGACCTGTGCTCTGTATGCTGAGCACCTCTCCTCTCTATCTGCAAGTGATCGATTGAAGCATACACAAACAAGACACATGGACAGGCATGCTGTACGACTCACAACTAGATAAACGTATTACTCATAACACCCCCCCACCCCGAGCCAATTGACTTGTTTTTATACATTTACTCTTGTATTAGCTTTATTAATATTATATATGAATGCTCAAAAGACATGCACGCTACGTTTAGACCGCAGGTAAAAGTGTGTGACACAGATGTGTTGGCAGTGTGAACAGCATAAAATAGACTGAATCTGACATCTTTAATTCTGATTCATGACACTTTTTGATATGTGGTACTAAAGTCCAACATGCACCTGCTATGCAGCAATGCGACTGTCTGAAAGCCAGACTGGAATTCATGCAACTTTTCAATCAAAGCAACTCAACATTCTTCATAATTTCAGGCTGCTAAGACCTCAAACATCGGAGGTGACGTTTCTGTAGAAAACAAAGGAAGAGATTTATAAAGACTAAATGTGGTCATACGAGAACGAGGATGCGGCAGAAAAGTGCTGTGTGGAAGAAAAGTTTAAAGCCTGAAAGCAAAGTTTAAACAAATCAAGACTATGGACTAAAGAAGTGGCTGTGGCCGAATAAAGCTCAAACGCATTGTCAGCCACTAGAACTTTGTGATCGCCTCTGTGATGCTGGTGAAGACGGAAACCTGTGGGAGTGGACTTGCATCCGATGGCATTCGTGAATGTTTACCTCTGGATGAGCCACGTGATGCACTGTTCTTCTGCGCATGAGGGTCAGTTTAGGACTGAGATCTACTCAGACTAATGTCAGGTATAGATCACATTTAAAAGATGCTGTAAATGAGTCAAGTGTGATGTTTAATTATCTGCAATTAAATTCAGCAGAAATTCCATGTAAAGTTATCTACTGGTAGAGTAGCTTTTAGACTAGAGTTCATCACCTTGAGGTTTTGAATAGATGGATGGACAGACACTGACAGTTATAACAGTGACAGAAAACACAGAAATCTCTCACTAAATCATTTCAGCAGAAATCACAGTGAGTAACACCTTTAAAGCCTGAACTGTCCCACTGTGAGCTTCGGTCTCACTATTGAATGACTCCCACTGGAACCAACCATGACTGTGCTATTACAGCCACTAATGATTGTGTGCAGCTAGGATTGGGATTTTCCTGATGTTCTCAACAGACTTATTATAGTGGCAGCATAAACAGGAATGACACTCAGTGCAGCTTTACATCAGTAAAGAGGAAACAAGTCCAGATGCTTTGCTCAGAGCCAAACCATCACATCAAACTGTAGGATTTACTGAAGAAGACAAACCAACAATGCCATTGAAGACAATGACCTCAAAGAGATGAGAAGACAAACATGGAGAATAAGATAAGAAAGTGGAAGGAGGGGGAGAAAGTAGAGGAGAAGGATGAGATCAAATAAAGAGAAGAAGGATGAGGAGGAGAAGAAGAAGAAGAAGAAGAAGAAAGCAGTGGACAAAAAGATAAAGAAAGAGAAACAGAAGAAGGATGAAGATGAGAAGAAGAATTAGATGAAAAAGAAGAAGGTGGAAGATGAGTTGAGGAAATATCAGAAGGAGCCTTCAGAGCTCATCAGGTGAACACAGATCTCCTGTACCTCCATCTCACAGCAAATAAACTACTAGATCTGAACACGTTCAGATTTCATCATCTCAGTTCTGCTCCTCAATAACTCATTCATTCATACTAATACAGGACTCAAATTCAACCACACACACGGTACATGCTGTGAGCAGAGCCCTTCCCTCCCTGTCCAGCCCCTCAGCGACTGGCCATCCTACATACAACCAGCATACTACCATCCAGCTCTGCTCATCATCACAATGAACCCCCTCAGCCTGTCTGCACATCCTCCACACAGCTCACACACAATCACTGCACAAAAGATAACCAGTGCATTTACGTCCAGTCTCTAACCGAGACAACGAGACCCAAGCATAGAAATCAACCTGACCAAATTCGTGGGGTCCACACTGACTATGCTGATTACGCTGGTTACGCTGATTATACTGGTTATACTGAGAAACGGTTTGCTCGCTCGTTTGGTGCAAGGAGCGCGTGCAGCCCTTACCCAGCACTTCTTTGGGCACGTGAGACGCCTCCTCGCTCATTTTGCCAATTCTGCTTTTGTTTTGCTGCTCTTCTCTTGATGTTGGACGCTATTCGTGAACGATGAAGAGTCCGGACAAACGGAACAGGCGAGCTCGAGACCAGGTGCAGCCGTAGATCCGGGACATCGCGCGCTTCCAAGCCGTCCTCGCCCGCGATGGTACGATCTTTTCTGTGAGATCCCGGGTTAACCGGAGAGGCTTAGCGCACGACGCCTCGCGGAGAAGGAGCTGCTGTGTTTTTTTTACTACACCGAGTGAACGCGAGAGTGAGCGGCTAGCCCCGCCTCGCCCTCAATCACGGAGGTCGGTGAGAGCGGCTGGAGAGGCGCGATGGCAACATCTGCTGGATTAAGAGAGAACAGCAACCAGGCCAAAGTCAAGGGACCGTCTGGTCCAGTCATTTTAGAGCTCAGAAACCATGTCAAATCTCTTTGCTTTGACTGACTCTGTACCTTAATTATGTTTATTTTAATAAAATAAGTGACTTAACTTACATTTTGTCACTACTAGTCCAATCATAACTCTTATTTATAGAGAATGTGTGTTATAGTAGTGACAGTTCTTAATGTTCCCCACTGATTTTCAGCCTTTGGGACACAATTAATTTGAATAAAACGGAATCTATGCGGTCATGAAGGACCGGGATGCAGTCTCACTTGCAGGCGGTGTGGCTAAAATTAGGCTCCGCCCATGAACTCCTCAGCTGAATCTGAAATCCTCACTGTGCCACTACATATGAAATAAAGGATTCTAGTATATTAAATTTCTATTATAAAGACATTTATATTCAACCACAATACTGCACATCTTGCTGTCTACCATTTAGTGCACTATTTCAGTGCAGGAGCTGTAGCTTTATGACCTATGCAGTACACCATATAGAGAGTAGGGAGTGATTTGAGATTCAGTGTTTAGTGAGTGAGTGGTTTGGCAATGACATAAAAAGATGGGACGGCACTTATAAAATTTTGGGGATTTTTTGTATTTCAAAATTAAACTCATGATCAATATAATCTCACCACTTTAATTTAAAATAAATTCAAAAGATTAAAAAAAAAATACAAAAAATGTAAGTATAAGTTTAGTAAGTGTAAGTTTAGCAGTTACGGTTTCAGACAGACTCCTCCCAAAAGAAAGTACCCTATAAATGATGAGGTAGAGTGGTCTATTTAGACTATATTAGTGGTATAGCGTTTGGGGGGACAGAGGGGTAATTACACCGGGGCTTATAGTGCAGGGGTTCTCCAGTGATACAATCCCCCAAAAATCTTTGTTGGAACCCTCATGTGGATAGTGATACAGTTGTACACCCATGGCTCAGAGAAAGATCTAATTTCCTAACAACAAACCTCACAAGCTAACTTCTTTTGACACTGCGCAGACAACACTGATGTCTATTTATCTTCCTCGTATTCATTATGGAGCACAACCATGATAACATGATAACATCTTTAACACAATATATTCATTATTTATCATATTACAGTCTTACATAACCATTTAATGATAGTGTGTGGAGCAAGCTGGAAGAACATTAATATGTTCATGAATGAGAAATAACAAGAATGAGAAAATAAGCAAATGAAATAGTCGTGTTTTATTCGTTGAAAGTCATTGTCCTGTAGGAGGCCTGATCTTTATTGCTTGATTTTGCACTGGGGCCCATATACAGCTGAGTTATACAAAGCCTTTTGTGTAATTACGTGCAATACAAAGAGCTTTACAGACAAGCAGCTAAGACAAAGGCCTATACAAAAACTAAAAGAAAGAAAGAAAGAATTCAATTGTTATGAGAAAATAAATGGAATAGTATTAGATCAAACAAATTAGCTAATTTTGGACCCCTGAATGTCTCAAAATGAAAATTCTGGTGGGTCCCTGAAAATAAACTTATTATGAGGTTAAGCATTAGGGTAAACAGACACTCCAGTACAAATTCAGGTAAATGTAATTGTTTAACCTGCAAAGTCTTTTTTATTCTTACCTAACTAGAGATTCAGCTCTGGCATGCCTCAGGGTGGTGCTGTGGCAATTTGGTTCACCTTATAGCTTAGCAACTGCAACTCAGCGCTGCTATGGTGGGTAAGTTAGCAGCCAGCCAATGCTGGAGAAGCCAGCCAACATGGAACATTTGGGACAAGGGGGCTGCTGTTATCTACTAACCACTTGCTGGTCTAGATTTAGAGAACACTGCTTTGTAAAATTCCGCCACAAGTCAACACATGTCAAGTGAGTCCACAACTTCATCACAAACATCTTTTCAAAGACACAAGGTGACCCAGGGATTAAAATCAGGGATGGGGTTACAGGACTTCATGAATTATTACCAGGTGGTAGGCAGGATGATCTGCACAGGCATATGTTCTACTTTCAAGGCATCTATAAACAGTGCATCATCTTTTAAACTGTGTTACTTTTTCTGCCGTCCATATATGACATGTATATGTCCATATACGACATGGCATGTGTTGATAGCAGCTTTCTCTGTCTCTCTAGAACTGGAGCTAGCCCAGGGGCGTGTTTAAAATCTGGCTATTGTGCTACAGCCACAGGACTTATCTCTGTAGCCACGGGTCTGTTTTTACTGCTTAAATATTTAATATGATTACGTAATACAGGCTCATACACTGACTCTGTCGTGGTAAACGTATTACTGTCTCATCCCTGATTAAGCCACTGACTTTTGAGACCCTTTTTACTTAGAGGCTTTGTTTCTAAAAAGTGACAAATCTTCGTATGTCCCTGAACTTTTCAGAAATCTGGTCACTTTAGATCTCATGTAAGCTGGGTAAATAAGATAAGGAAGCACTGCCCAAAATGTAAAATGTGCTAAATGTTTCAGTATGTTGGAGTGATTCGTTTGAATTGACCATTTATGTTTTTGTGGAGTGATTTAAGCTGCCCTCTGGGGGACACTAAAGGAGTCTCCCTTTACTTTTTGAGCCACATTAATGTGTAATCCTAGAGCACAGCAGGCCTGGTCCATATCTGTACCCTATATCTGGTTTTAATCTCTTTTAGCTGGTACCCTATATCTATTTACATATGCCTTCATGTGAACTGCTTAACTATGGCGAAAACAAAAGAGATGAGTTTTGTCAGCAGTCAAGATACTGTTTATCAGTCGCCATTGAGTGTGGTTAATGTAAGGACAAGTGAAATAGTCCCAAGTTTAAAATACCTTTTAACATATTAAATATTATTAAAAATGCATGAGTTTGAGATCAGACATTGTGGTGCCAGTATACACTCCATTACTGTAATCTGGAAGTAGAATAAAAGTCCAGTAGAGTCCAGTCCAGTGCAGACTGTACAGACTGTTTTTGGAATATCTGAGAGACCGCAGAAAAGCATAGGTAGATGGACAGAACAATAGAGAAGAGTTCCTTACCATCAGATTGTAAGACAATTATTCAAAAATAAACACAAAGCTGACCAAGAAACGGCTTCCCAGTGTTCAATCCAGGGAAAATCTTTAGATTGATTTAATTAAGGCAGTGCATGACAAAAGGGCACATGACAGTAAACAAGAGCAAATGAGGAATTACAGCTGAGAGGATCCACAGTCTTTCTATCTACAACCCCACTGCCAAAAAAGTTCGGACGTTACGCAAAATGAAAATAGAGACAGAATACAATGATTTGTGTGAAATACAGGGTTTCAGTTGTTCAACAGTTCAGGGGCTTCTTAACAATCAGCTGAAAACAAGTCGGATAGTCCCTTCCCTCTTTAGCCCAGAGGACTTTAGCCTGGCACATAATTTCCAAATAGAATTTAAAATTGTGTTTATTTGGACCACAGGACACTTTTCCATTTTAACTCCAAGTCCATCTTAAAAGAACTCAGCTGCTCAGAAGGCAGCTGCGGTTCCTGATCCTATTTGGTTTCTTCTTTGCATAGTAGAGTTTTAATTTGTGGATGTAGCGACAAACTGTGTTCACTTTTCAGAAGTGAGCCCATGCAGCGATTTCTTCTACAGGATCATGTGTGTTTTTACCGCAGAGTCGCCTGAGGGCCCAAAGAGCCGCCTGAGGGCTGAAGATCCTGGCCATTTAATATTGGATAAATGGATAACTGGATGGATTGGAGTATATCATATTTAAGTTGCTATTCAATATTATTGCTAATTAAGTAGATGAACCCATACTTCCTGAGTGCTAGTGCTCCTCGCCAAAAAACTGTCAACAAGCAGTTTGTTTTCCTTGGACTGCTCCATTACAGGGGGAGTCTGATGCAGTATTGGAAACGATAACCAAACACAAACCACAAATGAGAAAAGAAACTTATTTATTTCTTAGCTTTATTAGATTTCAAAATTGTTATTTCAAAACATTTTACAACATATATTTAACCATCAGCTGTCAGGGCCTGGAGATCATGAGTACAACAGGATTAAAAAACTGCAAACAGACCACTTGGCAACAGGGACATTGCTCTTTTATAGGGATTAGGCAACATGTGTTCATAAGTGTCCTTCTAGTGGAGAAGCAGTGCCCTACAAGGGGCCCTTACAATGCTCTAAACATGACATTCCCTATTGATGTCCTTCCAGCGGAACAGCGCCCTCTGCCACCCCTACACAACCCAAAGGGTGTCCCAGGTGTGGCCTTTCCAGTACAGAAAATGGGATGCAGTACTCACACAGATTAGAAAACACGATAAAGTGCCCAATTAGTTGTTCCTCTAATGGAGAAAGGCCCTTCCATTGGACAAAATGAGATACCCTCTGGGGCAGACTTTCCTAGAGTGGGTGTTGTGATGACAGTCTAGGGGTGACGCCAAATACTTTAAAAGAAGGCTCTCCGATCTCCTGCGGCTATCAGCAAAGAGGGATATCCCATCTGAGCATAATCAGGCTGCTGACATATATAAACACATGGCCAAAAGAAGAATTCTGTCATGACTACTCCACCCACCTCATGACTACTAAGCTCATAAATCAGAGCTTTCTCGTTACCGTCTGTGAGAAACAGCAGCTTTTTACTTCTGAGGTGTTTGTGAAATAAACATTTCAGGAGTTTATGCTTCCCTGTGTGTTTTTGTCATAGAGATGTGGCTATACTTACAATTTGTAATTGCATAATAACATAATGGGGTTGCACAGACTAGTTGACTAGTCGCTGGTCACATGACATCTTAGAACAACAGGTAAGGGGCCAGGTGATTTTGTGGTCTCCGGTTTCCTAAATGCTAGCATGGGCTCCAGGGCTTATTGAAAAGGGCGCGTCACGCTCTACTGACCTGTGGAGTTTGGCTTTGTCCTAACATTTCTCTGCTGATCTACTGTGCTTCAGAGATATTTACCATCATTAATAAGACTTCAATAAAAAGTCATGTGGTGCTGTAGAGAGGCTAAAATGCCCTAAAATCCCTTAAGATTCAAGATGCAAGAGTTTATTGTCATATGCACAGAGAAACAAGCAGTTGCACTGTACAGTGAAATTCTTACTCTGCACTAGCTCCCAGACTACAGCACTAACAGTTGTAGTATAAATACTGAGTACTAAGTAAAGAAGCACAAAAAGAAGACTAAAGAGGGTAAAAGCATGGCATAGGAGCAGAACATATGTACAGCATGTAATAGCGCGAAAAAGTCTGAAGTCAGTTACTCTTATTTTCACTGGTGCTCTAAATTTCCCTGCCTCTTCAGACCTCCACCGCAGTCGCAAAGCATTCCCATCTCCCGTGCTTTAACTAATGTCATCATCAGTGTTCAGTCGCGTAACCCCCTAATGGAGACTATTTTGCCCATACATGAAGCTTTTCACGAGCTGGTGAGGCCCCATGTTGTCCAGTAAGTGATCTTGTTATTTTTCGGTTCCCGCTCTTCAAACAGCCAGAGTCTGCCAATGAGTATAGATATGGCCAATTCTGAAGGCAACATATTTAAGAATTGAGTCATCAATATATAGTCACATTATTAGACTGCTGTTTTAGAGGAATGTTGCTCTAACAATGAGCTTTTCCATATTTTTCTTTTTGCTGGCCTTTAAGACACTAGAGGGCAGAACAGACTCAGAGTTGCATTGCTCTCATGGTTGACTGCCTTCCTCAAAGAAAGGATGCCTTGAGCATTTAGTGCGCTGCAACCTGAGCAAAACCCAATGTGACTGTGATGGAGTGAGATTAAACAATTCCTGAGCCTGATTCTAGTGTTGCTATTATTTGGTCATTTTATATCTTGTCCCAGAATGTGTCCTGTGTAGAAGAGCATGTGGTCAGATGCTGCAAACTCATCTGTCTGAATCCCAGTCAGCGATACAGAGAAAGAACACTGAAGAACATATTAAAATTGTTTTTGTTATCAAGACATTTCAACAGTGGAATCTTAGCGAAAGTTATGGAAAGCTTCATTTACAGCCGGATTTGAATGAAAGCCATGCCATTTGTCAAGTGGGACTGTCCAGCTAAGTAGAAGCATTGTAAAATGACTGCTAGTAAGCACTTGGCTAGCAGTTTAGTTAGAGATTTACTTGCAGCATTTCAGTCGCTGCTATTTGCTGTGAATATTTTTCGTTGTTACTAGCAGCATTGCAAAATTTCAAATTACTGCTAGATAGCAACATGCTAGCAGCATTGCAGAATGTTAAAATGAGGCCACATTTGTCTGTTGTTACTTCAACCATCATGACTATAACCACAACAGAGGCAAAGCGAAACACTATAGCCTAAACTAAATTAAATGAGTCACCTTTCTTTACCACACAGGCAAATCCAAAGCCAACACTCTTTTTATCTGTTTTTGGCTTTGGAAGTGGGTCAAAAAACATTTTCTTTCGTAACCCTCTGGGCATCACCCAGGCACATCCTATATCTCTATATCTGTAGCTCCAAACTCAGCGCAGATCGACAGGAAATGTCAGCATGCTGCCATCTGTAAGGAGTTTTGGTGGGTAGCAGTGGTTGCAGAGGCAATTCTGCATGGATAATACACAGTACAAAGCAGAGATTCACACGCTCCATAATAAACACCAGTTGCAAGTGGATACCCTGCACGTGCAGACACTACACTACTGAACAGGAGTTTCGACTGATAATGCAAATTCTTCTACCATGCTCAGTCTGCTGACTGTTCAGTGATACTGTTATCATATCTACACTCTTTGATTCCATGGCTAACCTGGGTGATAACCACTGCTAATGGGTCCAAATTTGAATAACACTCACTTGACTTTAGTGTGGGGACAATGAGGACAATGACTAGTGATTTCTATTGTAATGAGTTTTGAATAATAGGATGAGCATGCTATCCATGCTCCATATATACTGATCATGCCTAGGACAGTAGCAGTTTCTGAACTGTGTGCAGAATGGCGTAGGGCTGAAGAAGGGCTACCCTTCTGATCATTAAAGTTAATATTGTGTTGGAAATGTATTTACAATGTACAGGTTTAGACTTTCAGAAGAGATTCTGAAAGCCTAGGCCTCTGGACTCAATGAATTGATGGTCTGTTTAGTACAGAAATCTGAGCGTTGTGCGAGTTCAGTGTTTTGTTTTGTTTGGTTTTGCACATCACGTATAAACTATCTAGAGAGTAAATTGCCTCCAGAGCTTTCAGAATTTCACCCTGTGTCTGAGGTTGGAACGCACCACTATCCATACCCCACCCAAGAGTGCGTGCTGTCCTTGGAAAAGCTTTACAGAAAGGTGACGACCATCTCATTCAATTCCAATGTGTCAAATTTAGCTACTTTATGGTGCACCAATTGCTGACACAGATGTTCAACTGTGCACACACAGCTGCATAGGAAAGGATTGGAGTCCTAAGGCCACCATGCCCAATGCCAAACAAAATCACCAATCAGGAATGCAGCGGGAGAAAGGGCTAAAAATAGGGAGACAAATCAGGATTGTTGGCAGGTATGTATCAGAGCAGTAAAACTGTGTTCTCCAGAGTGATGGAGCTCCATCCAATCACTTTGGGGTGAGTTGGAGTGGATTTGTGATCCAGGAATAATCACCCAGGTACCAGACCTCACTAATGCTCTTTTGGGTGGATGCAATCAAATCCTCACAGAAATGTAAAGCCTTTCCAGGTGATTAGAAGCTATAAACCTTGATTTCGGAAGAAACGCTGGATGAGCAGATGTCCAGGGCACAGAGTTCAGAGACTAGTTGTATTTACTGAATATACTTTTAGTTCTGTCCACTTTTCTGTCACATTTACACTCAAAATGTCTTTAGGCTTTGTACCTGTAAATGTGAATAAAACCGTATGTACTCACAAGCATGTGCTTAAAAAACTGATGGGGAAAGTATTCGGACGCCACAGATTAATAACATTTTCTTTGCTGCAAAGCTGCTGCTGGCCGTAACTGCTGCTGCTCTACTTTTTGTAGCCCTGTAGTTCAATTTTGGCCCATTCTTCTTGGCAAACCATCATCAAACCATGCCTCTGATGGACTTGTAGTTTCCAAAACATCCATCTATTTTCAATAGAACTCAGTTCAGGAAGCTGGCTAGGCCATTCAAACACTTTCACCTTTCTTTTTTAGAAAGCAGCCGTGAGTTATTTTGGCTGCCTGTTTGAGTTTGTTCTCATGTTGAAGCGTCCATCGTCCCAAGATTCTGTTTATTGGCAAAGCAGATTAAATTCTCCTCAAATGTCTTCTTGTACGTCTTTCCATTGATGTTTCCTTCTACAACAAGTAATGACCCACTACAGTTTTATCGAGAAGCAGCCTTGTATCATGATTGCAAAGATATAATTTCCAAAACAGTTGCAGAAGCTACCCATGCTGTGAACAACTGCAATTGGGGCAAAGAAGGCTACACATAAAAACTAACCTTGCAACATAATCATAAGTGATGTGCAGTGTAAATTTCATATCATTTGTGCTCACAAAGCAACCATTCACATTAGTTCAACAGAGTAGCCAAAACCAGAGTGCCGGGCCAAAACCCTCCATAAGTTTGTCCTCGGATGTGTCACTTCTTTTTATGAACTGAGAAAATAAAGCTCCCAGAGCAGGAACACTGACTGTCCATTAGCTGTGTTGCTAGGACGAAAGCCAGAGTGCATGGTAAGCCTCGAGTCCAGAGTTCCACCTAAAAAGAACTGGACCATCTAGAAAAAATGGCTCGATTCTACTTTTCTCAAAAATGGGTGGAAGAGGAATCTGCCAGAGCTGAAGTTTGTAGAGATGTGCACAGTCTTAGTGCCATCTTCCTGTCTGGGGGATTTTGCTGTGCTTTGGAAAAACCACGACTTTTCAACAACGTTTCCAGACATTTCCTCATACGATTAGTGGCAAAAGTTGACAAAAGAAGAATCTGACAAAACAACATAATTGTCACATATCTCAGACGAAGAGCCCAAGCTGCGTTTATAAGTGAGGCACACACATCACCCTTGCGGTGCAGAATCTGAATAGCAGCCGACGTTCTTTCCAGTGGCTCAGACACTTGGGTCACTTTGGCTTCCACGGACAACAAAACAGAATGTTCCTCATTACTGTCCACAAAGAACGACCAGTAAGAAAAGCAAGAGGGGATTTTAAATTTTGCGCAAATTCAATACTTAATGCAATGTGGGAAGAAAGATAATCAAGCGTGAAGTCCCTGCTTTAGTATTAAACACATGAAAGAAAACTTATTAAGGACCACACAGTTCAGAAATATGGAATCAGTGTTTTCAATCTTATACAACCAGTTTGGCTGAAAATGTAACAGTATTTCCTCAGTTCAAAATAAATAGCAAGAAGGTAAAAAATGGAAAATCTAGTTTAATATAATGAACATAGTAGTACAATATACACTATAAAGATTGCATCAATTTGCCATGAAGTATTGAATTTGAATAATAATCTACACAATGCAAATATTAAAAATCAGCCACCAAATGTATTTTTGGATGTTTTATTCAGTATGCCAGGAGTTATCTGAACAAAAAGTGAATAGAACTACCAATAATATACATAGTAATTACCTATCCAGCTTCATCTTATATGAACTTGATTTGATCTGCCAAGTGATTTGATCCCCACGTTTGACGTATGATCTTATTCTAGCTTCATTTCCAATGGTATTCAGTTTTCTCAGTCATTTTAGAATCTTTTATAGCTCTGTTCATCATTTGGAACACAATTATTTTTACAGCTTCCTTGCGTCCCACTATTTGGTGTGTACAGGGGGTAACATTTTAGAATAATTTTATACATTTATCTGCAGCCAACATTATTTTATATTGTCGAGAAAATTGATTCCAAACTTTTGAACATTGTAGTTAAAGTCAGTTAAAAGCAAAAAAGTATCTATATCTCCATTTTCAGCCAATTTGATACAATGATCCATATCTTAGTTTGCTGGTCCTCTCTCAAATGGCATTTTTTTTATTGTATTGTATTGTATTGTATTGTTTTCTATTGTATTTATATATAAAAACGCAAAAATGAAAACACTCATAGAGGAATTTTGTCTACTTTTGATAATAAAAATAGCATTTTGTTTGAATTTGGCATATTTTAATATTATTAGGCACGTATACCATATTAAACCTTATGTTATACCAGTCAGGGTTCCCTTTAACATGAAAGATGCAAAACGTTCTGTATGCATGTGTAATAACTGTGTCTGTATTGAATGAAATACAGTCTACTGCATTGCCAGATACAGCAGCAAAGCGTGGCTATTAGATCTGGGCTTTTAATTTGGGCCATAAATCTCAAAGCTTGCTGAAAACATGAGTAAAAAATTGTTAACTTCAGCCAGTGACCCTATGGGACTGTAGCAGTTTGTTGGCGCTAAGCTAACAGTGATTCGCATTAGCATTTCTTGGCCATTCAAAATTAAACACAGACATTTGGAGCTTCTAAACCACATTTATTGTTTTGCTTGAGGCTTATGACAGACATGTTAGCATATATTTCACCTGTTTTACAGCTATTGTCTTTGTTGGAGGCTGATAATAGAGCTGCTGCTGCTGTTTTCTATTTCTAACCACCCACTAATTAGGTGGTGGTTAGACATTCACTGGTTGGTCATTTTCACAGTCTGTCAGCTCCCACCTACTAGAAAAACCTTTCATAACTGTCTCTGCCACTTCATAACTATGCAGATTGTTAATCTAATGCATTAGGTTCTCTTTAGCTCTTGAAGTCCCACTCAACAGAAGGTAGCAGAGCTATATCTACCTAGATACCACAGAGAAAAACAATTCTTGACTGATCAATTTTCCAGTCTGATTTTTAAGATTGTCTTTATTTAACTTTTTGTTTCTATCCAAAGCTGAAGCAAATGGCTAGACATAAGTTTTTGGACATGCAAGTGCAAATTCAGCTACATCACAGCACTCTTGTGTATTGTTACTCCATGTGAGTGTGGAGTCACAGTATAAAGTCACTGTACTGTAATCCACTGTAAATATGATCCTGTAGATTACTATGAAAGTAGTGCAGCTTGTAATCAGTAATTTACTGTAATTTTACAGTGAATATCTTTACAGTGATATAAGAAAGGAATCAGCCCTCCTACTCTGAGAAGCTTTGTGAAGACAGGCCTAGGCCTATGAGTAATCACAACTTTCTCTCTTCTTTTCTCCCTGTCCTGTCATTGTGTAGTGTGTGTGTGGGACAGTATCAGTTTCTGCTGGTTCTCCTGGGTTCCAAAGCTCTGTTTGTCATGTGATGCTCTGAGAAACACAGGGTCTACTGTTGGACTTCCCCTTTACCCGGGGTGACACATCTGCAGACAGATAGCATATCAGCCAGCATCATCAGGGACCTTAAAGACAGGCAGAAGACACCCACCTGCACTTGTGCAAACATTTAGCAGACACGTCGATGTTTGTGGAGGTTTTCAGGGGGACACGCTCCTGGAACTTTCCAGGCGTTATGAAGAAAAGAAAATAAATGTCTCAGTAGCGGCATGTGAATCACATTGCGTGGAGCAGCCAGCAGTGTCTTTCAGCTGTCTGGTGCAGGCCGGGTGAGGGGTGAGCGATGAAAACATCGGTGGCTATTTCAGAGAGCAGCTTGGCACAGCTGCCTCTGGCCTGCAGCCCGCTGACCCTGTGCAGGCAGTTCAACTTCCTGGGGAAATTCCTCCCACGAAAATAAGACTTTCACTTGTTCCTCCACATTTCTTGGGAGAAGAGGCCTCAGGCCTGAGAGAAGCCTTCGGCAGAAAAGACTTTCTTTTCCAAGGGGCAATAAAAAAATAAAAGTTGGAAACACGGACTTCCCCTCGTTTAAACTAACAATGGCGTTAGTGGCTTTAGGAGCGTGAGCTGAGAGCTGAATAATGGAGAGAGAGAGAGAGAGAGAGAGAGAGCAGGTTTAAACTGAAATAATCCCAAAAGGCATCTTGAAATGACAACGCAACCACGTCCATGTAATTCCCCTTTAGTTGTATATATAATTTCCCGTTAAAATACCCCATGTGCTTTCGCCTTCGTTTGTGGTTGGAGAGCTGCTTGGCCTCTCTGTAATGACTTCTGCACTTGCTTGGCAGGGCCTTGGATGAGTGGCATGGGAAGTGGCTCACAATGAGCCTTTACTGAACCTTAAGCCTGTGGATATCATCAACTCATGACACATAACCAAGACCACTTTTGCCTTCGTTATTAACCACAGATATTTACAAAGGCCGTACCCCGTAAATCTCTCTTGCTCTTTTGCTCTCCCCTTTGTATGGATGTGGTTCCTCGAAAATAAAGTATATAACATGACTAGTTTTGTCTCCGCTGCATCCGTTACTGAGAAACCCAAAGAAATCCGGATTTATCAAACTCTGTTGCAATGCTATGGTTTCAAGTGTGTTGTGCCACAGGTCTTAAACCACCTACTAAGTCATAGTGAACCAATTCCGTATATTTCCCCTGTCAGATATCCCACCATTAGCTAACTATGTAAAAACACCTCTAATTTTGGTGGACATTTGCATTGACATTTGTCAGCAAACCTCTCATGACCGATGCACAACAGCTGTTTTCTAACCTGAGCGTTCCTTGGAAAAACCCGATAACATTTATGATGCCATATTCAGCCACTGCTTCACGCAGACAACACTGGAAAGTATCCCCTTCCAAACTTCACATGCAAACACATTTGCAATGTAAATCACCAGACAGTGACATTCTTAGCCAGTTTTACTCCCAAAAAATCAAGTGCTAACAATGAGCGCAACATTCTGCATTCCTAAAAAGCCATCTTTCTGTGATTATGAGGCTGTCCTCAAGGCAGAACTACCATTTTTATTGTGCCTTTGTATCAATTTAAAGGGTTAGGGTTAGGGTGTATGCATATATCAGTGGATAAGATATAAACAAAATCATTCAGAATGGTGAATCTGAAGTGCTTAATATCGCTCAGAATGTGCATTTCATGTTGCCTTATGCCTGAGACATCATAGGTTTTACCATAGCATTGATAAGATTTTGGCCCAAAAATGCCCCTACCCCCAACCTTTTTTCCAGATTTACCACCATTTAATATCATCAGCATTACATATAAAACTCAGAAGAAATGTGGTTTTGGATCGAGTCTGTAAGTTTCCCCACAATGATCCGTTTCATAGCAAAATACTCTGAATTATGAATGAAGTAAAAATGAATTAGTAATTCCCTTTTAACTTATAGACCACAGCATGTCAAAGACATTTGTGTATTGTCTTGCAGAGATATCTACTGAAGTTAGCATGCCAGCCGGCTAGTCCTGTCTCACAATGCATCTCTGTACGTAGTACCCAGTACAGTGAGTCTAATCGGTACAACACAAAAGACATGGCACTGCCTTGACAGTGTATTCTGACCTCTGGTCAATCATGTCAATCACATCGGTTTTACCACACCAGGGACTGAGCTGGGAATCATCTGACGGAATTGCTGAAGGCATTATAGAAGCATGGGCTATTTTACACAGGATTTAGAATTTAGATCCATTTTGCCATTTGTGCTGATACACAGAGGAATTTGTCTGCTGGAACCCATCCATGACGTGAAATACCCACATACACACACACACACTAGTGAATACATATACTAGAGGGCAGTGAGCACACTTGCCCAGGATGGTGGGCAGCCCTATCACTGGTGCCTGGGGAGCAGTTTGGGTTATGTTAGGTACCATGCTCAGGGACACGCCAGCTGTGGCTTGTTGGTTCAGGGAATTGAATTGGTGACCCTCTGGCCACGAGGCTGGTTCCTTAACCTCCAGCCCACACAGCCTACTTATGAAAAGCAGAAGTGGATATTTCAACTTGTTAAATATAGAAAGAAAAATGAAAACTAAAGGAAAACAACAGTACGTAAAACATGCAGAAGTTCTGCATTTGATTATTTTTGGAAGAAGCTTGCAATGCTTTATTACATGTATGAAATGTGATGACCTTCAGATGTTCATAAATTTCATACACCATATATATATATATACAGTCATATATTGATTAGCCCAACTTGTCAATGTCATTTTTAGTACAATTCGAGGCATTCTGAAACTTTCTCAACATACTCCTGAGTTTCTTCGCGATGCTGTGGAACTGCAACTTTTCTAGCATCTTTGGAAGCTTTTGAAGCTGCAGGTCCTGAGCTCTTTCAGTCCAGTCATACAAGTGATTCAACATATCTCGTCTGCTGGAGGCGTACCTCATCTGCCGCTTCTGCATTTCAAGCACACGGACAAACCGTCTCAGTTTGCCGTTTCTTAGCTTTTGGGCCAAGAAAGAAGGCAATATGCTTCGGAGTAAGGCTGCATCACCTAGATAAAAACAGAAAGAGGTGAAGAGACTTCTGACATATGAGGCACATGAGACTTTAAATCATGTGCACTACACTACACTGAAGCTTAAACAAAGTTAAAGTCAAAAGGTAACTGAATCTGTGCCTTATACTGTGTCAGCTTATTATTTTAGGTTAGTTTATAGTGGTGCTTGAAAGTGTGTGAACCCTTTAGAAGTTTCTACATTTCTGCATAAATATGACTTAAAACATAATCAGATTTTCATACAAAGTCCTAAAAGTAGATAAAGAGAACCCACTTAAAGACCAAAAATATTATACTTGGTCTTTTATTTATTGAGGAAAATCATGCAGTGTTATGTATCTGTGAGTAGCGAAAGTAACCTCCGACTTTATCTACTAACTCTAAAGTGAAATTAGAGTCAGGTCTGAGTGGCTGCCCTGTTGTATTTAAAGAACAGGAATCTACCAAAGTCAGATATGTTTGTGGAAATGTATCATGGCACAAACAAAAGACAACCTCAGAAAAAGAGTTGTTGATTCTCATCAGGCTGAAAAGGGTCACAAAGTCATCTGTAAAGAGACTCCACTGATTTACAGTCAGACAGACTGTGTACATTTGGCTGCTGTCCAAAGAAAAACAAGTATCTCCAAAATGGTAACTTCACAGGAGAGAACGTAAATGTTCTTCAAAGATCACACCGAGAGCAAGGTGCGTAATATTCTATGAGGTCACAAAGGATCCCAAGGTAACTTCTAAGCAACTAAAGGCCTTTCTCACTGTGGCTAATGTTAATGTTCATGAGTCTGCCATCAGAAGAACACTGAACAACATGTGGTCAAGCCAGAAGTCTGCAGAACTTTTTGGTTTCAATGAAAAGTGTTATTTTGACAAAAAACAGTGCATTCCAGCATAAGAACTTAATCCAATGTCCTTTTCAAGACATCAAGACACCAATGAAGCCTCATGCTCATGACTGAGCTTACCTCCATTTTTGAGCTGTGTGCAGGACACACACACATCATCATGCCAGCTGGTGCCCCGGAAGACCCTGAACAGTTTGTCATTGCATCCTGTGTGTGGCCTGCACTTGGCATACGCTGAGTTCACCTCAGAGAACGTCCCTCGTGGGCATCTTGCACACTCAGTGTCTCTGTATGTGGTACCTGGAGGGGGACACAATCACGCCAGTGACTTACAACTAACACACTCAAGGTGAGTTCAAGTTAAGTTCAGACACAGCAGTGCTGCTGGAGTGTTTAAACACTCACTGTCCACTCTATTAGACACCCCTAGCATGCTGGTCCACCTAGTATATGTACAGTCAGAGGCAATAGCTCATCTGCTGCTGCAGAGTTTGCGTTGGTCATCCTCTGATCCTTTATCAGTGCTAACAGGATGCTGCCCACAGGACACTGTTGGCTGGATAGTTTTGGTTGGTGGATTATTCTCAGTCCAGCAGTGAGACTGAGCAGCACTGCTGTGTCTGATCCACTCACACCAGCAAAACACACACCTACACACAATCACCACATCACTTCAGTGCTGATCCACTACCCACATTATACCTTCTGGTGGTCCTGTGGGGATCCTGACCCCTGAAGAACAGGGTGAAAGGGAGTAAGTATGCAGAGTAACAGATGGACTACAGTCTGTAATTGTAGATCTGCAAGGTGCACCTATATGATAAGTGGAGCTGATAAAATGGACAATGAGTGTAGATACTGGGTTTGTTTAATGAAGTGGATGATTTAGTGTATGTCATCATACACATAAGCATTTTAATGTATTATTTTATTTCTAACTATCATAATTGACTAGTAGGTTATAGTACGGTACTGAAAGCCGATAGATTATTAGCAGATAGTATAATTAGACTGTTAGGGGTAGGAATAGTGGGGATGGTTGGCACAGTTTTCACTCTATAAAATATGGCTGAAATTTCTACCAACTAAAATTAATCAGCATCTCTTCTTACAATATAAATATAATGTATTTACTCAGGGAGACCTTTAAGGGTGAATGTTGGTCAGTAGGGCAATCGGTTTCACGTTGCATCTTTGTGAGAGCTCCCCCTGCCGACCAGAAAGTGACCACTGTGCCAACCATGTTACCAAGATTATAGGTTTATTATTAGAGGACTGAATGGATTTGATTTATTATTATTATTATTATTATTATTATTATTATTATTATTATTATTATCATATCATTGCTTTACCGTTCCGCTTGATGCCAAACCCCGGGCCGCAGCGCGTGTGCCTCTTGCACTGGTCCGCGCGCCAGTAGTGGCCGGGCGCGCACTCGCACTCTCGGTCTGTGGTGGGCGCGCACTCGTGCCGCTCGCGCTGGTTGTGGTCGCAGGGGGCGCGGCATGGCAGGCAGCGGTGCAGGTAGTTCCAGTACTGAGTGTAATGGCCTCTCGGACACGGCGCGCACTCCGTTGGCATGCTGCGTGTGCACGGCGCGGTCATGTGGGTACCCGGTGGGCAGAGCGTGCACTTTAACGCGTGGCCCCTCAGTAGGTCCTCGTAGTCGATCGTGGGTGGAGGATCCGTGGCTGCAGCAGCGGAGACTGGCGGCACCACCAGCAATAGGATCACGAACAACTGCAGAAACAGTAGAAGCGCGCTCAGCTCACACAAAACACCAGCGTGGCACTGAAAAAGAGAAGTCTGAAGCAGTGATTAGAGTGAGCCCTGTCTGCTTACCATGCTGCTCTCTGCTGCGCTTCAGAGGAACACAGTGCTGCTGAGCGCACTGCGCGCTGTAGAGGTGTGTGTGCGTGGGTGAGGAACGCGTCATTGATACTTTGTGAAACTTGGTTCATGTTTTATGTGGGTTGAGGCTATTACTACCAGTGCATCACTAATAAGACAGAGAACGATATGTTATACTCAATACCCAGCACTGTTCAACACTTAGTATTAATAACTATTCATCTACTAATATATTGATGCATGATTAGTATATACTTATCTACTAAAAGCCTACATGTCAATTATTAGGCATAAAATTACTACAAATAATGTAGATGGTTAATTACATATTATCATATCCATTATCTATGTGCATGGTGATTGTATATACCTGTCCATTTAATGACCTACAAATGATCTATATCTATTAACCATTACTAAACCACACTTACCAAGCACAGCTCCTCCACTCACTGTCCATTTTATGAGCTATAAAGGAGCATTTTGTAGTTCCACATGGACTGTAGTCCATCTGTTTCTGAAAGAGCCACCACAGAGCAGCTATTATATGGGTGGTGGATCATTCTCAGAACTGCAATGACAGTGATGTGGTGGTGGTGTGTTAGGGTATGCTGGTGTGAGTGGATCAGACACAGCAGTGCTGCTAGAGTTTTAAACACCTCAGTGTCACTGCGGGACTGAGAGTCAACAGCGTCCTGTGGGCAGCATCCTGTGACCACTGATGAAGGACTAGTGGATGACCAACACAAACTGTGCAGCAGCAGATGAGCTACCGTCTCTGACTGTACATCTACAAGGTGGACCAACAAGGTATGAGTGTCTGAGTGGACAGTGAGTGGACACTCGAGCAGCACTGCAGTCTCTGATCATCTACAGAGAAACTACAGAGACTCAACGTCAACGCATCAGAGCCTACAGCACAAATACACATGAATATAATGTCAGTATCGGCAATACAGGACAACACAAGCTGTGTTCTTGGCAACTTCCTGTCTGTACACTCCTCAACGTGAGAACGATCACACACACAAAATGAATGAAACGGAAACTTTGATCTTTTTTAAAGGGGAATTCCTGATTTCTCTAAATTGCTGTATCATGAAATGGATACTATGTAAACAAAGTCATTCAGAGTGGTTGAGCGTGTAATGTTCCCTTTGTCGATTTTTACTTTTATGCATTGTTTGATCACATGAGCTGCTGTTTACATTGGGTGAAAATTTCATGATGAATGGACCAACACTAATGGTTCGAAATTGCTTGGGAAGAAGGGTGGTTCCATTGACTTACTTTAAAATTAAATTAGGTTTTCGCCCTCTCCTGTAAAGTTGCCCTTTTGGAGATGCATGTATAAATATAAAATACAGACAAGGTACAGAAATTGAGCCTGAATTTGTATCCAATAAAATATTCCCAGAATTACATAAAACAGCCCAGAATATGTAAGTAGGTTCACTCTATTTTCCTTCTCTTTGTTCTTTTAACTTTTTTACTCAAATAACCCAAAACACCTTTTAAAACTACTGCTTGTCTCAAAAGATGATGAGATGATACCAGCATGTTACCTGCTTCAGCTCCGATCCATCTACTAGCACACTTCACTCAGTAGTATGTATTACTGTCATACTAATACTGTATTTTAAGTCTGCCCTGGTGCAACACTATGGTCACCATCGGATAAACGGTCCTTAAAACATTCATCTTTGAGAGAGTGGAGAAACTGAAGCTCCACACTCACTCCAGACCTTAAACAATCCGCAGGGGTTTCTGTCTGTCCTTCAGCTGTGAGAAGACAGCTCATCAACTAGGGACCTGAAAGAATGTCAAGAAGCCGTTTCTGAGAAAAGGTAACAGACAAAGCAGAAGAACATTTGCAAATCAAACAAAGAAGCTGCTGGTGTTCTCAGAACCTCGGAATGACCACTCCAGAGTCCAGATGTCATCATCACTGAATGTGTTTGGGATCACTTGGATTGTGAGAAGCAGAAAATGTAGCCTCTAAGACTGAAAACTGAAGAGCCTTCTCAAAATAGGAAGCTGTAGTAACGGTAAAGGGTGGACATGCTAAACACTGAAATGGATGACAGTTAGTAGTTGAGTCGTCTACGTAATTTAGAAGCTGTAGTAATGGTAAAGGGTGGACATGCTAAACACTGAAATGGATGACAGTTAGTAGTTGAGTTGTCTACGTAATTTAGAAGCTGTAGTAACGGTAAAGGGTGGACACGCTGAATACTGAAAAAGATGGCGGTTAGCTGTTAAGACTTCTTTGTAACTCTGTTGAATCTGTATTCTGCTTTCCAGGTCTCTGACGTTTGGACTGTATTTCATGTAACAGTCACTCAGGTATGAAGCTCTCTTTCAATTGAATTAGGAACTACTACCAGAGGGTTTGTGGTTGCGGTGCACTACTTTTCTTAGTTCTCAGTGCGTAGTTCACAGATATTTGGATTTGGCCATTACTCATCATTCAGCTGACGAGATACACACGCATGCATGCAGACACGAGATACACACAGGCAAATTTAAAGGTCAACTTCACTTCCTAATGATAACGCTGGAACAAAAAGATTTCTGTAACGATGTTCTGTAACCGTAAAGAAATACTTCCTTAGAGTCTGGCTACTGCATTATCAAGATCACATCACGGAAAACCAGCTCCAAAGGAAAACCAACTCCAAAAGGTCACTGGCTTCTACAGGCATGACCATTGGGGAAAAAAATCATGACAACAATTGTGTCTTTCAGCTTCTGTTACAGTTTTCCTTTCACAATGACTGACACCAAGTTCCCCAAACTGGCTTAACTGTATAGCATTAGAGGGCAAAATGCAGCTGTTGCAATGGGAGTGCTTTCTACGCTGCTGAGATTCCCAAAGTTGTTTGGAGAAGTCCTTTTCTTAGAGCGCTTGACGGAGGCGTAGCTTTCTGATCTATATCCAGGTCCTAGTATCCTAGTTTCAGCAACAGCAAACAAAAGCCCAGGCATGGGGGCTGTGTGGAGTTGAATGGCAGCCAACTAGTAGAACCAGGGCTGAAGCAATATTTACCTGAGGTGCACAGAGAGAACACGGGTGAACGCAGAAACCTGTCATTATGTCCGGCACGTGAGGCTCACCTAATGACTAAAATTATAGTGGGAAATTTCTGCTAGACAATACTGTTCTGTGTTTACGGTTACTTAAAAAGAGCACACAGGGAGGAGACGTTCAGTAAACTCGGGACTGGTCCTGGCAGAAGGGACTCGGAGGGGGTGAACTGGCCCCTTTTTTGTGGCTTTCAAGGTGTGGAAAAGTGTGGTCAGGGCATCTAAATGTTAGGATTCAAGAAAACTGGCACAGTAGGCTTCTTATGAAAGAAAACCCACAGGTCAGATAATAAGGTCAAAATGTTTTGATGTCATGTCTACTGACCTCCTTGCAGCGCATAGTTTAACTAGTAGAAATGATTCTACTAGTTACAACCACCTCTGAGCTTCAACAAACTTCAGACCTCCCTGTTCCTACAGTAAATGGTTAAGTCTGCTGCATCAACCCGGGGGAGCTCCTGCAGAATCGGTCCCCGAGCAGACACATGTGGGCTTTATGAATTACTGACTTAGAATCACAGCCCTCACTTCAGTCTCCTTAAAACAAAAACTAGTTCTTTGCACTTCTGGTGAGTCAGTGCACTCACACTTCTGCTTTACAAACTGAGGCATGAGTCAGCCAGTAACTAATCCCAGCTCTGCCAGTGGAAGTAACCCATCTGTCCCGATCCCAAAGCAGTTTCCTCTTTCTAAATATCACTCTTGGTCATTATGCAAGGAAGGCAAGTTTCTGATGAATAGCAACGAGCTACATCTACTAGTCTATGACCTGATGAGAATGAGGTTCCCCTTTCTAACAGTCACATGGAGCTGCTTTCAGTCATATTAGGACATGATGGTTTTTAAAAGGCACGTAAGTGAAACTGCCTTTTTCTAGTGGCTAGGATCATGTGACTTTCAAGATGATGTACCTTTGATCATGGAGTCAGGAAAGGTGTGCACACAGAGTATTGATTCATAAAAAAATTTCAATGAAAAAAATATATAGGCAAATATTTACACAATGGGATTTCAACAATACACTCAAAAAATACAGCAAAGGATGAAATGCAGGACAAAGACTGCTAGGAGAAGTGACTGGGAATTTCCCAGTTCCTCGAAATATGAGCAAATTCCTAACCAAACTATTAATTCCTAACCAAAAACAGCATCAGAGGAAACTGAATCCTGTAATGAATAAGGAAAACATGTATGTAATATGCAGCCCAACATGCAATATGAAAAAAAACGAAGGCGGCTTTGACATATAACTGTATATTTAAGTTAGGCTGTAGAAATATTTACCTTGTATATCTTGACATACGCATGGCACTAATACGATCTTTAAATTCAGCCACATATTTACAGATCAAGATGTTGCTTGAGAGGCACTGCCACACAATTATGGAGTAACATATTCTTATAAAATAAAACTGTTACTGTAAAAATCACCACAAACAAAACAAAATAAGCAAATAAAATTTGCTTTCTAATATGAAATGTAGCTTCAGAGTCCAGTTTTCTGACAAATTGATAAATAGAACATTTTTAGAGCAAATTTGGATAGACACAAACCTTAAACACACTATTAATTAAATAAAACAATTGCACTCCATGGTACTGTACATTCATATCCGACATTCTTTTGTTTAGAGCTTTGGTAAAAGCAGTCCAACAAGAGATGAGAAAAAAAGGCCACAAAAATATTTTCTTCTCTCACTGCCTCTAATAAAAATGCCCCACCCACCACTTCTGTCCCACTTTTTATTCAAAAGTGAAATTATATACAACTCTTTCTGCAATTAAATAATTCTTCACTTCAGCTCAGCCGTCCTTCCTATGCTTCCAGGGTTTCAGTCATTGTATGGTTTGGATTTGAAGCACGAACTGTCCTGGAGCAAGCTGACGATAAGTTTTTCATACACGCGATGTATGGACGAGGTGTTTATGACACGTACGATCCGTTTCAAAGATCGCACCAGGGGCCGCTGGGCTCCACGTGAGCGCAGCTTCCGCAGGCTGTGGGACAAAGCCTTGGCCAGGTCTTGGTCACTGTTCTGGCTCCTCCAGAGGTGGAGCAGCTGCACGACATAGCGGTGCGAAGGACAGGAAAGAGCCAACGTCTGCACAGCCTCCTCGCTCACCTTCTCTCCAGGGAGGCTGTCCACGAGTGCCTGCAGGTCTCCCAGGGTCACATTCTTCAGGCCTGTACAGCGAGATACTTTCCTCTCACAATGGTTTACACCTGCAGCAGAACAGAAAAGAGGAGTGAGCTACAGACAGAAGTACCCCTCATTCAGATAAGCCAAGAGAAACTCTTGTAAACTCTAGTATAAACAGCTAGTATACTCATTGTAGCGAACACGGGGCCAGACGTATGTACGAGCACAGGCGCAATTCAAAATGTACCTTGACGCAATTGTAATACGCAGCTACAATGCACCTGAATTGGACAATCAACTTACTAAGACCCCATTTACACCTGGTTGTTTCATGCATCGTGGCAAGATTGATTGGCTTAATAAAATGTGTTTTTTTTTTCATTTAAAAAGCTTTTCAAAAATAAGGTAAGTATACTAAAGTATATGTAAGTATACTAAAATTTGCTGTTGCAGCAGAGCCAAATGATATGATGGTACAATGGGTTTACACTCAACCATTAATGACAAACATTTTTCATGCTGTCTAGGCTAATTTTTCAACTGAATACATCATGGTTTGAACAATGTAGGCTAAATGTATGAGGTAAACCTAGTGGATGGTTAAAGATCACAACTAGCTAGAGTGAAGGTTCATTGGCCAGAACAAGATGAAAGACCATTTTATTTAAAATTTTAAAAGCTCTTTAGGAAAAACGTTTTCCAACTCATATAGTGTCAATATTGTGTTAGTCATAATTTATGAAGTAACAGTTACTCATATTGAGTGTAACTCTATACTATATAGTACTCTATACACTATAAAAGCTTAAACAGCATTTAACCAACTTGACCTTTTCACCACATGGTTCATTGTGTAAATGGTTGTCGGATACACCCCTTTTTTCATGTAATATCCCAATCTTCTTAATTTTTGAAAACCAATTTTGAAGCTGAAATACAATAGTATTATTCCAGTTGATTCTGAAAATGTCACAGTAGAAAGTAAAAAATCTAAGAGAAATCTCTGTAGTTTCTCCAAGACTACACTAAGATCAGTTAAAAGGAGAAAAAAGACTTTTGCTGAAGTCTACTGCTACTCAGATATTTCTCCTGAGAAAAAGACCCAATAATCAAAAAATAATAAACAAGATATTAACACCCATCTCTATTCACAGTATTTGATCATCATTAAGAACAATCTGTCACCACTTTGGTAGACGAGCTGTAACAAAATAGACTAAATTGGAGAGAAGATTTGCTAGATACATGGACTGGATCAGTGTAGTCGCCACAGCTCCAGAGTTCATTACATTCCAACAATTCCAAAAACTGAGTTTTTATGTAATTGCTAGATTACAGTGCTGTAATCTATCTTCAGCCATTAGACTCTTTCACTTCAGAGTAAACAAGTAGCTTAAGGCTATGACGCTAATGTAAGCATTAGCAGATGTATGCATATGACGTTATTTTATACTGTGAAAATTGTGAAAACAGGAAAATAGAATAGTCACCTTTCTCACAGTATTGTAATATATCAAAATATACAGATTCATAATATGCATCATTATATGCACCAGGCTCTCACTAATGTCTACTGAGTCATCAAAAAGCAACATTTGAGTAATAGTCAGCATATAGTTTTATCTCAAGGCTATCTGACGTCTAATGTGATGTTATCAGCGGTGAGTCACAGTGGAAACTTTAGCGTCCATGTGCACTGATCTGTGAAGCAGAAGCTGTCCTGGAGCACATTCATAAGTATGCAAATAAACTGCTACATACATTTAAGGAAAATAAAAACAAACTTATCAACATTTTAGTTACAAGGCACAAGTAACCAATACTTCAATTTACTTTAACAAATTCACACCGTATTCAGCATATAATGAGAAGGCTTTCAAACTGGATGTACTGTATTGATTCCCTCGCAGAAGACAGATGCAACATTTACAATAAGTGTGACATAGCAACCCACTCACTAATATATCTCTCCAATGATTATATTTCTCAAATAGTGACAGATTCTTTGCTGAATGCAGATCTAACCTCCAACAAATGCGCTTTTTAGTGCAAATATAATTGTCACCGATTGTTTTTTTTTATTTGTTATCATTTGTAGTTGATTTTAAAACATGTATGTGTGCAGTATTAGTCACTGAAATGACTGGACAATGATAAAGATCTGAACCAACTAATGCCTTGTCGATTTTCCTCACCGAAAAAACATACATTGTCTCACATGTAACATGCTTTACTTAATCAGGCCCTAAGCCTTGGGAGAAGGCCATGGTAGCTTTATCCTCTAACCTTGAATGATGCTGTACAGCTTGTCCTGGTCTTTATTCTTCTCTCTCCAGAGACGCAGCAGATGCAAGGCCTGTTGTTGGGGACTGCAGGTCTTCTTCAGTCGCTCTACACTCTTCCAGTCCACCTTACGCCCGGGCAGGCTCTCCAACAAGCGCTCTACTGGCACAGATGCTAGTGGTGGAGATGATACAAACTGGAATATAACCTCCTCACACAGCGAAATGTCTGGGTGGAAGGGTTAAAAGAAACACAGAGTAGTGTAAGAATTGAGTGAAGAGATTGAATGACAGGAAAATTAAGGGAAAGAAAAGGCCACATAAACTACAACACTACTGCTAATAATAACACCATTATTATAAACTCATATTTAAAACACTTTCTGAACCACGCTGTTCTCTGGTCTAAGTGAACTCATAAGGTTTACATATGACTGTATGTATGTCACACAATACAAACAAAATTCTAAGACTTGTGCCATTTGAGACTAGCAAGTTGGTCTTAGAAGCACATTTTTCGGTTAAAGTTTAAATGTCTATTGTGTACTGTGTGAACTTAATTCAGTCCCAAAGCTGAATTAATAGTTGAAGCACTCTGTGATCTTGAACCAAAAATGAGCAAGGTCAACAGTTATTTCTCAATGTACTGACTTCTCTAGATCCATTGCAAAAACTTAAGCTTTTTGACCCTTTTGATGATCTATAGCATATGGAGCAGGTACCAACATTAACAGAAAAGCTTCCTAACAAAAAGAAAAATCACACAAAGACTGTCAGAGATTTAGAAAACGACATGATTAATAACACACAAACAAAGAAATCTTAGTATTGTGACATCAGTATCAGTAGTAATATTTGAGATAGGGTAGACATTCATGTAAAACCAGATTAAAATTTCAAAAACTCAGCATAGAAACGAATGCACTTGCCTGCATAACTATGAAAATAAAGAATCTCAGAAAAAATGGAAAGCTAAACTTTGATATTCTCCCAGAATGAAGAATATCCTTGAAACAATCCTGTCCTGTGACTCAGCTTCCTCCTTAATGTGTCAAGGATATGACATCACTCTCTAAACGATTCCTTATGGCGCCAGTAAGATCCAAAAGCAAGTGCTAAATAAATTAGCTGAGAGTCTTGTATAGTCAATAAAACTACTTTTAAGCATAGGTAGCTAATTAGGCTACCTTATAACACAAACACATTTTCTGAAGATAAACAAATCCACAGGAACGTTATGCATGAGTGAGCCTCTTTGTTCAAGGGGTGTGGCCACCTAGCTTGTACATCTGGGCACCCACTTTATAAACTGATCTCAGACAAATGAAAGAACATATCTGATCTCAACAGCACATACGTGTCATAGAGAATGTTAGGGTTCTCCATGTTCTCCATCTGATTAACATAATACTAAGTGCCTATTTGCTCTCAGATAGATCCCTCACCTATAACCTCTTAAAAATGACAGACCCTAACCTCACAAACACCTTAAGTGAATGTCAAGGCTGCAGCCATGCTCACCATTGCTGCACTCCGCATGCTGACGGGAGCAGTCAAACATGTGTTCACTCTCGCATAGTGCATCCTGGGTGGCTGTGCCTGGCCTTAAGGTCTTCAGGCCCAGCTGGGAGCAGTCCCGGTGAGGCTGGCAAGGCTCCGTAGGTGATTCCACACTTGAGAAAAAGCCCTGGGGACACTTCTCACACACAGTGTCACTGTCAGGGGTGCCTAAAATACACACACAAAAAAAGCATAAAAGAATGTCCATGCAGTTATTTACATTCTTTTATTTTCACGAGAGCTTTGCTTTAACAGACACATAGATATTTAGTTTAATCCAAATCATCAAAGGCAAAATGGGCTAGCTGGGGAAACCTCTAGAGTCCATTATTGACAATCTGGGGTCTAAAATGCAAATATCTGCAGTGTGAGTTATCTCAACGGTTCAAGAGCAGCAGGTGGATACAAGTTCCTCTTTTTAACTACATAAAAAACAAAGCGGGCATCTCCCATGTTTAGTCACACTCCTCACAATGATTCACTTTACATGAAAAGGTTTCTGGGAAAGAAACGGTGGTGTGTAACACCTGTCTCTGCTAACGCAATGCATTAAAAAGGTCTGAGGTGGGATTTCAAAACAAAGAAAAAAGCAATTTGTCTCCGCTTAAAAGGCAGAACATCAGGTGATTTCAACCACATTTTGCACTACTAGTAAAAAAGATTTAATAGCTGTAAACAAATACTACAACATAAATAATGTATTATTCATTATTTATTACTTCATTTATACTTCTTTATATAAATAGCGCTTAGCTTCTAGTGCTTATGTGAAAATCAGAATCAACAGTTAACTAGAGTAGCTTAAAATAGCTGTTAGGACACCACTGGGATTGTGCTAAAGGTGGGACATTAATTAGGGGATTTGGGCAAGTCGGGATGCTTCTCTACTCTTTTTGTATCTCCATGTAACTAATGAGCACAGGATATGGTACACATAATAGCTCCTGTCGTAAATGAGATCCCAACTGAATGTGTCATAGTCCTGTGATGGTATTTTGGCCCAGGGTATACACAATTAATAAGACTCTGAATCACACTGATCTGATTATATTGCCGTATCATATACAGTTTCACTGAATGATATAATTGAGTGAAATCTGTTTAAGTATTTATGATGTTCTAGGAACATAAGTCAAACACATGGAGACTAGAATCACACATAGAGATTATAATATTCTGTCAGGAATTCAATTCTTTCCTCATTTGCTTTACAGTTCTGCATTCGAAGACCTCTGTCGCCATCTTATGGAGCAAAATTTCTTGGGCTCAGTAAACTCCAATGTAATACCAAGTTCAGACAATAAGTGAAAAAGAAATAACAGGGTCTGTGGTAATTCTAAGCTTGAGGAAACTGCTCCACTTTCAGTTATGCTTGGATAATCCTCACTTGATGTGACGTCACCCACGTCACTTCAGTTTGCAATAAATTGCTCTTCTTCAACTTCAAATTAGCGGCAAACAGAATATTTGGCCAGAGAAGTCTTTTCTGTAGGGTCCATGGTCCTTTAACAAATAAGGACAAATCAATAATGAAGACCCTGACTGGTAGAATGTCTAACAGTGTGCAAATATTTAAAAGGAAGTCACCCCACATCCCCCTGCTCCCACTTCCCCAATCGAGAGCTGATAGGGTGGGGAAGCTGGTAGGCTAACAGTGGTGCTCTGTCTAATTAACTGGCCCGTCACTCAAAGGATGAAGCTGTTGCCAGAGGAGCATGGGATTACTTCTACCCGCTCTCCCTCTTCTGCAACTGCATCCACTGAAACAACGTATAGCCTGATTAACACTGGCCCAAGCAAACACAAATGCACCGCCAAGCGACTCACTGCCTGCCAGGCAAAACGAAGGGGAGACATTTGCAGATTGTTAGAGAGGATATGCTCCCCTCTTCGTTTTCTTAGCGCTGACACAGGTTATTGAAGATGGAAAATGGGAGTCAGCAAGGCAAGAGGCACTGTGGGTATATCCAACCTTGGGCTCTGCTAACAGGATGACTGACTTTGAAGTTTTCTGTTTTGAGTTCCAGGCCTCCAGGGTGCTTCAACAACGGAGAGGGAAATGAGGCAAAGTGATCTGATTTCGGGAAGCAGAGAAGCACTCTTACAGTGTGCAAGACCAACGAGTGAAGCTTTTGAACATGAACTATGAGAACACAGTGAAAGATCTGGACTTGGCCCAAGAGTAGGGCTGGTGACAGACACATTTGAACTTTTCTATAATAGTGAATGTTGTATATTAAAAAATAATACAAAATTGACATGAAAAAGGGGTTCTTACCCAGCACGGAGGCACCTGAGCCTGGCGGACAGGAGCGGTGTGGGACACAAAATTCCACCACCAGGTGGTAGCCGGGTATGCACTCACAAATACGATCATGCGTGCTGTTACACTCCCTCCGGACAAGCTGTCTCTCCTTGCAGACTGATGTGCAATGTTGGCAGCTGTCTCCCCAGTGCCACTGCTCTGCAAAACGCCTCTCAGGGCAGGGGGAGCAAATGGTGGGCTTGCTGGAAGTGCAGTGGCGCTCCACGGCAGTGCCTGGTGGGCACTGGTCACACAGCAGCATCTCAGAGGTGATGAGGTCACGGTGCTGGTACTTGGGTGTCTCATGGTAGGCCCAAGCAAAGGACACGATGAAAAGCTACGGAAAGGGATAGGACAATGGAAATAAGATGTTTGTATGCATGTTCCAAATGTTGTATCATGTATAGAATCAAAAAGATGCATTTGAATTTATGTATGTGTACACATTGGGGTTGTGCATTTTGGGCCAGGCTAGCATTTGATACTTCCACAGAATCAGAAGACAAATGATCAAGTCCGTATGTGGCCCAGATGTCCTGAATGCGGCATCACCACTGAGCAATTTTACACTGTGGACTTCCCCGTCACCCGGGTGCCATGAACAACAATATGCTTCGGCTCTAGAGTGACTGCACTTGGCTTCAGTTCAAATGAGCAAGACCCACAAGAAGGGGAGAGCAGGCAAACTAGCCATAAACCTCGCTCTGTGGTGTCTACAGACCAAACATTGTGCTCTCCACAGCAGGTGGTGGGACTCAGCGAGGAAATCATTAAGTCCTCAAGCTCATTTTTTAGCATGGATGAATGCCACATGTATGGCAATCAAATGGTGGAAAAGCCAATGAACTTTTAGCCTTTCACTGCTGTGAGGAAGGCTGCCATTTGACGGCATAGGGCACAGAATTGTAAACCAAAATTACATACTAGTATGGTCGGCTTCTGACGACCATAATTACACCATTTGAATGATCTGAAGGAAACTCACAAAAGATGAGTCTTATGGCCTATGGCCAGCTTTTAATTCAAACGTTTGATTTCAAGGTATGTAGCATTTACCTCATCCAGGCACAGCATGCTGTTCCATGGCAAATATCCTCATTTTTAAGACTGCAACGGGGGAACCGTGAAACAGTGTAAAGTTGAGAGAAGATGTTCAGATCTCTTGCTGCGTAAGCCAAAAGTGACGCAAGGCGCAGATCCAGACCACTGACCCTGAGAACTAGCACATCCCTCATCCCTTACTTTATAGAATCTAATAATCCAGAGAATTTGTAGACAGTCATTCCTCCTACAACACTCCACTGTGCTCTTCCTCTGAGTACAGCCTTGTAGAATTGGTGAGAACAAGAGTGTAAGGCACTACCCAGGTGGTATAATAGGATGCACAGCATTCACAAGGGCCTTTGAATGACCTCACGCAGACCTACATCGGCGCCAAACTCTGGCAGCAAAGTTCCCTCATTCTGGCCTCTGCAGAAGCTTCACTTACTGCTTGGGAGGCCTGGCATCAAACGAGCATGTGGCTCCCCGACATGCCCATCACAAAGTCATCAACCTCACACATGACACACAGATGAGAGAAGATTAGAAAAATGCTCACTTTCATATACACAAGCTTCAGAAGCAGAGGCAGGATCACACAATTTAACAAGCCATCAACAACCCTTTTCTGCTGCTATGTTTGATCTGTTCTAAGTGAAAGGAGACAGCACAACATGAACATGGAAACAAACACATTACAGGCACAATCAGTCAATTTAATTATCTAGACTGATTTCCTGATTAAAGAGTTCCTCCAAGGCACAATGTACACTATCTGTAGGCACAAATTAATTCCCCTTTGAACCTCTCACAAAACAGTGATCTTTCAAAATAATAATATTGATGACGGAATCACCAGTCCTTACATTCACGCCCACTTCGACTCACAGGTTATATCCATATGATGATTTAAAATACGAAGAATGTGCAATTAAAATACAAAGGGTATTCTTAATGTTACTGTTTTAAAACCCTGCACTCTTTTCATTTTTAATCTATAGCTGCATGTCCACCTACTAATAAAGCTGTAGGTGTAATGTTTTTCATTGCTCTTATCTCTATATATAGCCTTTGTAGACTTTCTGATATTTTGTCTGTATGAATTAAAAATAGGGACGTTAGCTGCTCTCAGCCGTTTGTCATCTGGCAGCCTATCATGAAAGTGGTACTTCAAAAAGATTATAATGACCTGACCAGTTCTGATCCAAAAGAGGAACTTAATGCTCTGTACTTCCTTTTAGGATTATTTGTTCCTATTAAATAAGCGTTGTATGCTCATATCTTGTTTGATGGTACCCTAATCATTGTATTGAAAAAAAATGTTAACTTAAATGGGCTACCTTTGTGAAGATGGATAGGTATAATAGTGTGATATGGGTAGGGTAGGGGGTTGAGAGAAAGAGACATAGATAAACACAGAACGAGGGAGACAAAAACAGACTGACAGGCAAAGATAATGAGACACAAAAGAAAGAGAAAGTGAATGAGTGAGAAACTGACATAGAGAGAGATAGACAGATAAAGCTAGGGAGACAGAAAGAGAGACACAAATGTAGTGGGTGAAAACAGAGGAGAGAAAAACAGAGGGACTGACAGTAGAGGTGGGTGATATAGCAAAAATAAGATACTGTGATATGAAATTTTCACAATAAACAATATGTCACAGCATTTGTTTTAGTCAAAAGATTTTTATGCAATATCTGTCATACTGGGTTGCACCAAATTCAGTTAAATGGTGCTCATTTCATAATGCTCTCTTCATAATGAAATATGCAGTTGATCTGTGTTATACAAGTACTGATGATATACACAATACGTTCAAAAACATGTTGTATTGTACTGTGACATAATTTATCACAATAACAATATATATATTGTTATACAGCCCTAATTACACTATTGCCCAAGTAGACAGGCAAAGGCAGGGAGACACAGAGACAGACTGACAGATAGTGAGATAGAAGGATAAAAGTAGAAAGACAGAGATAAAAAAGGGAGACAGAGAGAGAGAGAGAGAGAGAGAGAGAGAGAGAGACAGAGACAGAGAGAGAGAGAGAGAAAGAGCAAGAAGTGAGAAAAAAGAGAGAGACTGACAGACAAATGGGGAGGGAGGAAAGGAGACTGAAAGAAACAGAGAGAGATAGAGAGCTAAAAGTAGGGAGAGACAGATGTAGACAGGTAATGGTAGGGAGAGAGGGATGTAGACAGGCAAAGGAAGGGAGAAAGATGTGGACAGACACAGGTAGGCAGGTAAAGGTAGGGAAGGAATAGATAGACAGGTAAAGGTAGGGGGAGACAGTGTTAGACAGGTAAATGTAGGAAGACAGAGAGGTAGACAGGTAAAGGTAGGGAGAATGAAAGACAGACAGGTAGGGGGAGAGAGAGGTAGACAGGCACAGGTAGGAGGAAAGAGGTAGAAAGGTATAGGTAGGGCGAGAGAGAGGTAGACAGGCAGGGGAGAGAGAGGTAGACAGGTAAAGGTAGGGTGAGAGAGAGGTAGACAGGCACAGGTAGGGGGAAATAGAGGTAGACAGGCACAGGTAGGGGGAAATAGAGGTAGACAGGCACAGGTAGGG
>CM067479.1:19278256-19371323 GCA_034552555.1 Semaprochilodus insignis | reverse complement strand
GAGGCACAGGTAGGGGGAGAGTGGTAGACAGGTAAAGGTAAGGGGGAGAGAAAGGTAGAGAGGCACAGGTAGGGGGAGAGTGGTAGACAGGTAAAGGTAAGGGGGAGAGAAAGGTAGAGAGGCACAGGTAGGGGGAGAGTGGTAGACAGGTAAAGGTAAGGGGGAGAGAAAGGTAGAGAGGCACAGGTAGGGGGAAATAGAGGTAGACAGGTAGAGGTAGGGGGAGAGAGAGATGGACAAGCACAGGTAGGGGGAGAGAGGTAGACAGGTAAGGTACGGCAGAGAGAGAGACAGACAGGCACAGGTGGGGGAGAGAGAGTTTATTTTCCACCTGCTCCAGATCACAGCTAGATAACATTTTTGCTCTCTCTCCAGACTGTCGTGGTCTCTCCACAGGGATGCACATGGTTCATAGCAGACTACAAGGTCTAAATAAAAAGTCTCATGTGGAGAGGCCATGGGCCGTAGTGGATCTGGACTTATCTGTTATCTGATACACACTGAAACAAGGACACATGCAAATCACTCTGCAGGACCATGTACAGTCAACATGCAAACACATAAAATAAGTGCTATTCCTGACAGTCATGAAAGCAATTACTACATGCACACCAAAACCACTGAAAGTGTGGCGTAACTGCTCCATACTGTCCCTTCGTATCATACAAATGATCAATGTTTCATCAAGAAACGTCAGAGCATGTTATCCCCGAGGGTGGTTTTCCAACCCACTGTACAGTCTTTACTATTCCTGTACTGAAACTGCGCTGTCAGTGCGGAATTCCCATCAAAAGCCTGTCTCAGTTTAGGACTAGTTGTAATCTGTGAGTGCTAGATCACCCCATATACTAAACCAGTAAATCAGTCTGATTTAACTTCAACTAAAATCTTTGCAGTCAGACACAGTCACAGTATCATGTGCATAAGAGGTCATTTACTCTTCTTGTAAGGCTTGTAAGGATGCCCGTCACAACAGCCATCCTAAAAATGGACCGGGAATAAGATGAGGGTCAAGGTCCCGGTCCATCCTTAAGCATTATGTAATGTTACAAGAACAAAAACCCTAATGTTAATATACCCTGAAGTAAACTCGACGGAGAAAGATAATATGGCACAGACGAAGAGAGCAGTACGTGTTTTTTTTTTCAGCTAATTTTAGAGGAAACTGTCACTCAGACCTGTGACAACCGCAAACTCGTTTTTGAAAGCTAACAGCGCACAGGTGGACAGAGAACTAACTTACCTTGTTCAGCTAGCTAATTTACAGCGAAGGGTCTTTTTCCCCCTCACAAGGCAGTGAAGCCCACTCTTTAGCCCCAGTTGGCACGTTGTCGGTCAACACTGCGGCTAGCACTCATCTCTCAGATGCTCAACAAATCCTTCTAACTATAAAGGGAAAACCTGTTTATTTACCAGTTCTGTCTCGGTTGAACCTACATAAGTAGTGAACGACTCTGTACGGAGCAGCAGGGGAAAACCGTTAGCTTCAACTGCCACTCCGCAACGGCCTTCACGCGCCGGCACATTCAAAAATCAACAAATAAATAAATAAAATAACGCTCGTTCAGCGAGAGACAGAGAGAGAGTCTAGCGTTAACGAAGCCGCTCGACTCTCTAAAGAAAAGCACCGTTTAAACGTTGATTCTCTTACCATGTGTAATTTCATCGCTGTCCGTAGCGGCATATTTCCTCGGGTAAGTGTGAACTTCTCGACAAGGCTCCATTACTTTTATAATGAGAGAGCTGCGCCCACCCACTTTATGCCATTTACCCCACTGGGGTTCTCCTTTTTTTTACTACCCGTATTCCGAAGGACCTTCCTGGGCATGGCTTGCCTGCATGTATGAAATACCAGTGACGTACTAGCCAATCCTTGCGATGGTAGGCGGGGCTTGTTGGAATATCTCTGAGGGAAGAAAGCCTGCTCCTTCTCTGGAAAACACGCAGGATGACTGGAACTGCAGAGATTTTTAAGGAAAGACTTCGTGGAAAGCGTGCAGAATCTGGCAATGTAGCACTGAAATAAACCTGGTTGGTTCGAAGCAAAACGCTGCTGGACATCATTTGCACAAGGATCTCCACTGAGCTGGCACTTCATTTGGTCCACTTATCTTGTATCTACACTCCGGTCATGTTATCAGCTGCGCTACTGTATAGTTCCACCTTCACGCTGAACAGTTGTAGAAAGCATTAGACGTTTCTGTGGGTTGATGACGGTTTTGAACAGGCAATAATGGCATTTATTTATATACTCTAACGGCATAATTCAATTCCACTTCACTGTCATTATGCCAGTACGAGGTTGTGCAGTATAACGAAACACTACCAGGCTACTTCTCCAGTGCAGTGATTAAAATGATATAACTAAGCAGTAGTGCAAAGACTAAAAGACAGAGACACAATACAATGTGCATAGACAGTAAATGCACTGATGTGAAAGATTTGCAAGAGCAGTAACTGTATTTCAGAATGTTATTAGAACTGAGGTGTAAACAGCAGTTATCATATGCAATAGAGTGATATGCAGCTTAGTGTTAATTGTACATATAGGAAAGTACAGTGCGTTGAGGTAGCCAGGTGTGCAGTTAAGTATGTGCTTTCTAACAGTAGATGTATATATAAAGTGTACAGTGCAGGTAGTGAGAATAGCAGCTCAAAGTTCAGGTAAACAGCTTAAACAGTCCTACAGCATACATACAAAGATGTTCACCATATGGAATACACAGCTCAGATGTTCAAGGATAGAGGTCTAGCTAAAGTGCATGTGCATACAGTCCCGTGAGCTAGTGGAATCCAGTGGATCAGTGGATTCGGGCTGGATCAGTAACACTCTATAGGGTTGTAGTCATGTTCTAGTATAACCAAGGAGATGGCTGGGTGGGATCAGAGGGTATGTTGACAACTTTCCTCCTGGTGTATTTAACAGGTGAGGCTTATTTTAGATGCATTTGATGGTTTCCCACTGGGATCTGTCCTACAGCAAACCAGTACTCTGTAATGGCATGTGGTGATTTGACAGGTGTGGCGGTTTACAAGCAGGAATTTAAAAATCACAAGGTCCATACCTTTGGAAACTTTGCATATGTCAATCAGTTTATTGTAGTTCCTCAGAGATTTTGTGAGCAGACGGTTCATACTCCACAAAATAAACATAATGATTTAGAGAAAACAAGTGATATAAATAGAAGCAAAACAAAAGTTAACTTCTGCATTCCTTTCCACCACTGGAAACACTCTTGACTAGTAATAAAGGGATGAAGTTCGATGCGTTTCTTCTAGACTTGTAAGGAGTGAAGAGGGTAGAGGAGGGACTGTGAATTTTCTGGTGATATTTTGCCCCGTACTGAGTATGAGTTTAACAGATTGCATCATCTTACAAATTGTTCCTCTAAGCCAATTCCTATTAACAAGCAGAACTGTCAAGGTTTTTTTTCCTAATGGTCTTTTTTTCCAGCAGTGTATGTATTCAATTAATGACTTCATCCATCTGTTGCTATTCACATTGTATCAGCCACCATCTCATTGTTTATTAACCGAAAGGGACCATTGCTGAATATCATTTGGGAGGAGGACCACTCTCAGCACAGCAGTAACACCAACATGGGTGTTGCTCTGGTATGAATGCTTTATATCTCATATCTCAGTATAACTGTTGGGTAATAAAAAATAAGCAGCAAACCAAAATAGTCTGTCAAAAAAGCACAGTTAAATAAGAGCTCTATAAGAGTTCTTTATATATAATGGTTAAACAAAGAACCATGTGCACTCAAAGGATCTGAATACACTGGGATTTTTGTCTTCTTTTGTCTTTTCATTCTGAGTTAGGGTACAGGACTATTTTCCATATGGGGGATATATCTGAAAATACCATTTGTTGTTGTTGACAGCACATTTTAAGGCCAATTTTAGGACAAAGGTATTCATCATCAGTATTATTGGGGTTTTTTTCTGTTTATTTTAAATTTTCTGTTTAAGTTTATTTTGACAATTAGCACTCAATTCCATATTTCTTTCTTTCATCTGTGTTACTATTTCCAGAGTCGTTTTCTCTAAGTGCACTAGTGACATCAGAGCAAGTGAGTGTGTGGTTAGAGGACACCCATACTAGCACAGAGCTGCCCGGCAATGTACGTAAGGTCACTGGGGAGTACAGGGACTCCAGCTGCATCTAAAATACATCAATGGTCCCAACTTTACGACACAGCCACAAAGTATGCCTGTGATGTTGGTGCGGTCCCCGAGTGTCCCTGCCCAAAGATAGCACAACCATGACGTCTTCAAGGCCTCTCCTCGTTCCCAGCAGGTCACGCCTTCATCTGATCGACACGGTGCTCTTGGATGTTACTCTGATGATTTATGGATGCCTCTGAATCTTGAAACATGCAAGGAAAAGCTTATTATACCTATGGTTTACAATTAAAAGGTTAAAAAAAGAAATGTTCCTGGTTTTTTAAGTGTTGGCTTGCTTGTCATTTCCAGTAACTTGTCATACATGTTACTGAATACATTTAACCAGAGTCCAAACCAATTGGCATTTGAACTTGTGACCTACCGCAATATAACTGGACAATCTAGCCAAAGGCAACCCAGCCTCTGCTCTGTAGTATCTCTCTTATCTGGTCTCTCAGGAATGACTGTACACTATAGCCTACATGTCAGTTTTGTTCCACATCATATAACCCACACTCTGACTAATGCATACGTTTTTTGGAGACAGCTAAACAGTCTTTCTGTGTTCTTTGGTTACGTACTGGACACTCCACTGCTCAGACAGGCCACATCTCTGCGTATCATGTTGGAAGATTATACTGTCATGCTAAAGCATGTTTAGGCATACGTGGGCCTCAGTGACGCGTGGCTTGGCGATCTGTGGTAAAGCCTAGAAGATTTCTCCAGTTTTGCTGACACCAGTGTGTGCGCAGACAAGATGTGGGTGTTAAGAGGTCAACCATCGATGTTGCCATGTGGCTACTTCGCTGACCATTTCAAAGACTGTGCCCACACATCCATCATAAAAAAAGCAATGCTTTGGCGCTGCTGAAGGATGCTCTCTTTCCACATGCCTACTGTTTATCCAGGAGCAGGCCATGAGCCCAAGGGAGAGAATAAACAGACCGTCAACAAGTCATTCACTCTCTATAAACCTCGCTGTGCAGTTAGGTTTAGTGAGAGACTGTGTAGTGAAAAACTTCACATATTCGTGTACAATATTTTGAGGTTAGGTTAAGTCCTTTGCATGTTACATCACCTGACCTTGTTTAAATAATTTAAGTACAGAAAAATGTATTTGTGTTTTGTTTTAATTTATTTGTGTCTAAAAAATTACATGGCAAAAGTATTAGTCCTTATTTAAGCCCTATTCGAGCTGGATTAGTTTTACCAAAAGAGGTCCACTAAGGAATTTGGCTCACTGATTCAGCTGGGATAAAGTCTCTGTGTAATTTTCACAAAGGAGTAATTGGGATTAGTAATCACTGAGATTGAAATTAAAGGGGTCCAAACAAACAAGCAAACAAAGACAATAATTTTTAGATAATGTCAGATGAAACAGCATTGGGATAGTAAAGGAAGCTCATTCAACTTAAGAAATTCCACCCAACAAGACAGAAATGCAAGAGGTACTTTCAATATGTTTAATTTCTTTCATCGTCAAAGATGATATAGATGGCGTAACTAAATCTGAGAACAAAGTAACTGTTCCACCTCGGCAGTTATCTTTATCTCCTGGTCACCAAAGAAAGAGATGTCATTGTTTATATCTAGATTCTGATATTTCATTATCACTGGGTAAATTTGAATGGGACTACTGTTACAGAACAAGTTCCAGGTTTGGTAATTATAGGAGGTTATTAGCTTTCGGAATTGTGAACACTATGAACATTGCACACTGAATTAAAAATATAATATATAAAATATATATAATAAATATAAAATGTAATAAAAATAATGTAATCACTCACACTTTCCCAAGAATAGTAAAAGTAAACCAGCTTGAAAAGGACTTTAATTGTAAACTGAATTTGAACTAAGCACCTAAATGAAGACATAAATTCCTTAAATTGGTGATTGAATATCTGAGTATGTTTTTTTTTTTTAGATAAGCCAAATAACAACACATATGCCTTCCGTTACTCAGATGCAAGGCTCTTGTCAAAGCTTTCATTATAATTATGACTGATTTAGCAAGGGATTCCCATGTTCAAATACATCTGAAGCAAGGGGATTAGGGCAACAAAGGGCAGTTGTAAACCATAAAGCTCAGTCATTTGCATGGGTTGTAGATTGGTACAACTCTCCTCCCTGCCCCCTACTATTATATGAGAACTGTGATAACAGACTCGGTCCACAAAACACAATCAATTTCCATAACAGATCTCGCAAATGAAAAGAACAGGAACTTTAACTGAAAGCTGGCTGGCAACAGCACGTCGTTGTGTTTGGGAGAGGCCAAGACCAGGATTCCTGGGACGAAGTCCCAACTGTAAGGATAATAACATTAATCCAGTGGTCTTATTACCCTTTTCACGAATGTATAATAATACATCCATTATTTAGTTTTTCTTCTCCCTCAAATCTTCACCCAAAGGGCACAACATATTTCATTATAAAACATACCTACATGATTGCATTGGCCGAATTGAGGACATCGGTATTAAATCGAAGGTGGGAACGGACTGATGAGACATGATTGCACTTAATTTTGACAGAGGTAATCTAAGCCAACATATTAAAAGTCCTGTCGTGTTTTGGAGCTTTGCACAACTTAGACAATCTTTTGTGTGGCAGAGATGAGACTGGCTAAAGCAATGACTTGATATGAGAATAAAGGTTCTACCAGATACTGCGGGTGACCAGACCTCTGTTGGCCAGGCCATAGGAGATCTATGATGAGGTATGTGACCTTCTCAAATTCTCCCCAGAGACTTGCGGTTTTGCCCAGATGTCTCATTTGGCCATGTCTTTTTTATCTCTTTCATTTTCTGGCTTTCGTGAACACAAAGCAACTGGACAACAATTACACGATCACCAATGCAGAACGCCACAAATATCAACTGAGACAGCTCAACAGAAAGAACGTCACTGCGTACAAAAGGCTTTCAGGCCTATTGACCAACCGCTCAACCTCTGCCAACAAAAGCACAATGTCAAATGACATATTGCACAGATAAAACACAGAACCCTTCAGCATTCTCCTTGTTGAGGTTATAGATCTCCTCCCCTCGTATAACCAAGCAAAGTGAGAATGGAGATATAATTTGAGGTATCCCACACAACTGTAACTTAATAGGGGCACAAAAAACAATGTATTCCTAAGTGCATGTTCTACTTTTAAGCGTCCTTGAGACTAATTCTCATGTTTGTGTACTTAGTTGTATGATGTGGGTAGAAATGTAATGGTATAGCTTCATGAGATGGTTTTCCATTATAAATGCAAAAACATGTATTTCACAGTTCATTAGAGAGACTGGTTTTCATGGGCCTCCAACAAAGACTTCTATAACTACTTTGGTCATTAAAGCCGTAACTGGAGAGTCTACAATCCATGGCATCTAGAAGATCCTTGCCGGGAATTCACCAATATGCATTTTAAGCAAACTCAACTCACGGCTCTTATTTTATGTGTTTAAAAGTTTGTCGCCAGGAGCAAAAACTCATGGTTGAAGAAAGTAAACAAGTGTAGGCAACTGCTTGTTTTCTGTTTGTTTTATTCCTTTCATGGGCATCTTAGTGAATGTATGTTTTGTGCATGGTGTTTGCAGTCCAAAACGAGAGTGCGGTCAGGCAGTTCCCTCTCCTTAGCCACAGCCATCCTGCTCGCACTGTGACGTCGCCCTCTGCTTCAGGAAACGACTCCTCCGAAATTACTCCATGAAGAGGGCGCTTTCTTGGTAATTCGAATGTGCGCTTGTGTGTATGTGGCCATAACCCTGCCTACACAGAGAGACGTCTCTAATAGTAACCTCTTATCCAACACATGTTTGACCCATAAAAAGGACTGCCCTGAGGTAATTGTCAAGCAGTTTTGGGTGTTCCTACAAGAAATGAAATGCTGTCGTAATAATCAGGCTTCCAAGAGGACACAGGCCCACTGCAGACGGTAACACCCGGGAAAGAGAAGCAAGCTGCTAAAACAAGATTGATGAAGTTTCCACATGGCCCTCACAGACTTTTCCTGCTTTGTTTTCTTTTCCGACACTATCTTCGTAAGCATTTTCCATACAGTAAATCTCCCGCTGCGCTCTCCTTACCTCAAAAATTGACAAACAGCTTTTGGCACCGTTCGAATCAGCAAACTTTTTTCAGACGCACCCGGAGGTCGTTCATGATTCTCTTATTCTTGAAATTCCTGCATTTCTGAGTCCACATAAAGCTGGGCTTGACCTATATCAGACCTGTGCATTTAATATTTTGTACATCATTAGCCTGAAACTTCACATGCCGGGAAAAGCTAAAAAGGAAAACTGTTCCCTTAGGTATGTCCCAACCATGACTGCAGGCTTAATATCAGACAGATGGAATTTTTGTCCAGCCATCAGCAGTACGTTAATCGTCTGTTCATAGTAAGCCTTTCATCTTTCTTGGTACTATGCTTTTTTCCTTCCAAAAATGTTCTCAATCCCTCCACTGAACCTGGTGAATCTGAAAAATATTTTTAGGTACATAACAATAAATTTCACAATACACAAATAGACTTAATAGTTTGCGGTGGAACAAAAAACATGCTAAATTACACCAGTGCAGCTGAATGGCACAGCTCAGCAAAGGCACAAATAAAAAAAGCAGAGACAGCCAAAGCATAATACATTATATTCTGGTGCACAAATTGCAAAGCTGACGTGATTGAAAAAATAATGTGCTCTAGGATTCAGACTTTAGCTTATAGACAACTGTTCCAAGACCGGAAATTTAATGTACCATCATTGGCCTACATTAGAAAGATATATACTGTAATTGGATTATGGAATCAGATTTCCTTGTATGGACTTTTAGCAACTTAGAAGTGTTTTCTGATGCCATCAGGAAGCAGATGTGGTCCTCAGCAGATGCTAATTTTACAGCTATGAGCCATAGGTTACACAGAGCACAGATTTCACCAGGCTGAAAGTTAGACAGACAGCTGCTTTGACTAGCCTAAAATGCCAAACAAGGAGAGCTAAATAAAATGAATTCATTGCCAGTAAAAGGGCGTTGAAATCTATATTTGTCAGCCGAGGTTTTGTAACTGGAAGGAGAACAGAGGAAACTGTTTAATCCTCCTGCAGAAATTGATAGGTGCAGAATCCAAAAAAAGAAAACAGGACCCAGTTTCGACAGGGGAAAAAAATAAATATCAATCAATGTGCTCCTTGGGCTTTTTTTTTTTGCCGTGCCATATTTGTTTAAGGGGTTGTCAAAAGCATTTCCTTAAACTTCTCCTTCGCAGGCAGCTTTCAGTGAGATCTCCTTGTAACCACAGTTGTGGTACACTGACGGTCACTCTGTGGCCACATTATGGGCCAGTTCATCTTTCTTGGAAGTCAGAGCTGACCACATGAAGGGTTTTGGGCAAAGCAAGCACTCTGAAGCCATTTGAAAAGGGCTCCAGTGATAATGACGTTTAGGGGAGAACCTGGGCATCTTCGCTCCAGGCTTGGCACGGTGCGGTACAAATGACCTTTTCTTCAAATCAGGTCACATGGAAACAATAAAAAGTTCATGTAAATACATCATGAGAAGGCTTTTCCTTACCCTTTAGTTTGAGCTGAAATTAAAATTTGAACTAAATTACAGACCACAGATAATACGACAGGTGTTGTATGCAGCCTTCCAAATGGGCATTGCACACTCCGACTGTATACAGTAACTGATTGCACTACCTGAAGCATTTTGTAGATGCTGCAAGGAACATATCCGCAATGAAGTTCTAATACACTTATGATCACACATGTCTGCCAGTAGCATCATGTGGCATCTTTGTACTGTCATTAGTAGACTTTCCCTGTTAACGATTCAGGTTCAATAATGCGGCTGTGGTCTTGGAACATTTGTTAGAAAATGCAAAGTAAAAATTTGCCCTATGTTACCAGAATGTCTATGTTGGTGAGGTGCCAGAGCTGCACCACCGTAAGTCTGACGCTTAAATAACATTTCAAGTCACATAGGAGCGCTAGGGTGTGAAATCAGAATTTTAATGTAGTTAATAAATCTAAACAAAAGCTGCTTAGAAAAAAGGTTTCTGGGGTAAAAAGATGTATGGGGTGAATAAAATTTAGAAAAAGTTAAAATGTGTGAAATAATACGCAGTTTATTTTAAGTTCAAAGAAGCTGTTTCTGTCGTCAATTAAGGGGTTTATTCCTATATGCTGAAAAAAAAACATTTGTAACAATTTTAAATATAACAAGTTTCTTTATGATTTTTAGGGGTTGCACAACTTCAATTTTTTTAAAGTCGATTGTGATGAAAGTCAAGTCAATGTGATGAAAGGGAATACTTTGCAACAAGCGACTTTAAAAAACTAACTTTAAAAATACGTGATAAAGTCAAACTGCACGCCTGCACTAACAAGACAGATTTTTTGCTTGATTTGATCAATTTTTATTTGTACATCAGCCTCCCCGGTCATTGCCTTATAGGACTGCCACAGCCAAAATCATTACCCAACGTGTTGTTACCTTTTCCTGGTCCTGTTTCCCATCCATAAACACAAACCAGAGGAAATGTAACTATTTCTACTTCCAGGGCTACAGCTAGCCAGCTGTTCAAGTGTAATACATACTTTTGCTTGGTTGTTGTATTGTAGTGAGTCACACGTAAGCAAGTTGAAGTTCCTAAAGCACGGGGAGGACCTAGGTAAAAAGTAAAGCTAGGTAAAGCTTACCCTTCCGTAACCAGCAGAGAGATCCAAACAGCAGCATCTTAAAGCAGTACTATGTAATATTTTTGTTAAAACTAAAAGAAGTAGCATTACTAAGTCCAGACTGAAAAAACACACCAAAATATGGTGAACGTTCACCATTGAGAGTCACTCTGTAAAGCCTAAAATAAACATTTCAGTGTCAAAGTTACTCCACCTCAGAGTGGAGGGAGATTTTTCGGAGCACATATTCTTTCAACATGCTCACAATGGTCAGATTCGTCTGGTCCAAAGCACAACCAACGTTAGAAAATGAATGAAATTATACATTTCCACCAGAGAGGTCCCCAAATCCTACCTAGTGCAGCTTTATCAAATTCTATTTCCAAAACAGCAAATAATAATAATAATAATTATTATTATTATTATGATGATTATTATTATTATCTTAAAAGGAGCATAAACCACAATCTCCCAACATCATTAATCAAAGATAAATCAAGATAAGATTTTGTAACTGGAGGAAGGGTATTGTGCATATTTACTACCTCAGTCTAGTCTATTGCTTCATTTGTTGTTACAATGTCCCGCATTCCTGTTTGTGAAAATGTAAGGGCTGCTACAGCAGTTCAGATCACATGAATTACTAAACAACGAAACAGGACAGGAGATAAAACAACAAACTATGTGGCTGTTTTGTTGTTATATGCGTCCCTGAACACCTCCAAAGGTGGTCTGAATGATCCGATCACTATACGTCTCTCAGCGTTACCCACTTATGATAAATCCAGGTGTAAGCAAGGCCTGTGTTATGAAATCAAACTAAAGCCATGATCAGAGGTGGGTAATCCAGGTCCAGAAAGTAGACAGTTGGAGCAAAATCCTAGAAGAGTTTTTACTTTCTGGACCTGGAATACGCATCTCCAGTCATGATGATACATGGCAGACATATATCATTAACCAAACTAAATCTGTACATTTCTGCTTAAGTCATTTAGAGTGGTCTGATGTGAGAAGGTGCATTGTAGAGAAATTGTAGAGAGCCTTTTCTTTACAACAGTGGTGGTAGAAACCAGCATGTTTGAAGCACTAATATAATAACTCTATTCACCATCAAAACAAGCATCAGCTTGTGAATCAGCATGTATCTTCTGAGATTTTCTATGAAATGTTAATATAGGTAATGGTTAAAGCAGTGGTAAATCCGAGGAAAAAAATGTTGTATGATTGTACATTCACGTATTGTATAAAATGTATTGTAAAACAAGTCTCAGTCATCCAGCCGCATTCAAGATCATTTCAGGTAATAACTTTTAGTGAGGTAGCTTTCAGACGTATTGAATTCTTTGGACATCTTACTCCTATCACCACCACTGTGGACAATGTTTGACTCAGTAAGTGTCTCTAAAACAGAGCATTTCACATCAAACCACTCTAAATTACCTGTTGATGTGCTAACGATTTAATTATGCAGCTATTTTGTAAAATCTTAAACACTATCTGCTCCAGTGGCTCAGCAGGTCAGCTGCGAAGCTTGTTATTTTTACTTAAAAGGCATCTGCAAGGGAAAATTCACCCTCATCAGACTCAGTGGAACACTGGTCAGCTTAGGATGCTTCAACCTGCTGCGGGAAACCAAATGGCAAGAGGCCGTCGTCATTCACAGAGCTTTCCCCTGTGCAGTGAAGCTGGACGGGTAAGTCATAATTTTGAGAATGCCCTGCTAAAGGAAACCTACTGACACCGCCACCGCTGTGTGTGTGAATGTGGACTAGCTGAAGAACGAGTGCCAAAACCACAGCAGGCCTTAAATTCACACATGCCACAGGGCAGCTTGTGCTGTAGATTGAGAAGAAATCCTGTGGTTCTGTGAGGCACACCTATCCTTGAGTCATGACTCAAGGGTGTGCTTGACTGGCCCGTGAGTGCAGGTAACACGTGAGTCACGGCATGACTATTACCTTCCGAACCTTAACTTGATATTGGGCATGTTGAATGTGAATGAAATTGTATTGAGTAATTTCCACACGGTTTATAATAAGACGTTTACAAAGAGACCTAAACAGGATCTTAAGTCCAGATTCCGTTTTCATGAGGTCAGACATTAATTGCATCCTTTGGTTATTACTTTGCCTCAGCCTCTAAGACCTGATATACTTCAAAAACTGGGCATCAACATCTGCTCCTTGATGGCAACTTCAGAGCACAATGTGTGGTTAGTTGTGGCTAACCAGGGCATAAATGAAACTCCAAAACTTCTCCAAATCTAGTTTGTTTCAAAGGCTCCCTGGGGTTAGAGTGAATTCCCCTAGGCCGCGGTCATTTCCCATCAACGCAAAATTGCGGTCCACGAGGCACAGCAATGCCAGCTCTTCCAATTATAGGTCCTTGTCATTGTGGAATTAAAGAACACATAATCTACCAAACTGATCAAAGAATTTGACTAAAGGTGAAGCAGAATTCACTGGATTTTACACATAGGAAGAAATCCTAATGCGTCCCTAGCCCTAAACCTTTTGTAATAGCTGAAACATTTTTTAACCGAGAGGATCTTTGAACAAAGTTATTGTTAAAATGTAAGTACAAATGTTGATATTGCAAAATAGGATGGTAGGTGTTAAAGGTGCAATTTCTAAGATTTTTAGTCAAACATTCCAAAAAACATTCCAAATTTAACTAAAATTATCAACAGAATGTGAAAAAATAACCATTTTGATGGTATGTCAAAGATTGTCTATTGTGTTGTAGAGATACTGTATATACTGGAGTTAGCATGCTAACCAGCTAGCTTGACCCTGTCTGTAATACCATTTTGTACCTAAAGAGGCATTAGTGAGCCACTGTAGTGTCAAGTCTGCCATCAGTCCAACATAAGAGGATAAAGAAGTAGCACTGCCCCGATGCCATTTCTGGGTTGAAGGTCCTGCTCCCAGTTATACCATTTAACACAGGTAGCCAACGGAATGAACAGTACATAGTAGCTGAAAAGCAAGCATCTGCTGCCACTCACTCTCATCAAGAAACCACGTTCAGCAGTAAACAAATGAAGTGATATATATAGAGGTGCTGCTTTCCGCCACTGGAGATGCCCTTGGCGAGTAAAGGGACGAAGTTTGACGCTGCACTCACAATGTTTCTTCTAGACTGGAAAGTAAACAGCTGGTAATGCTAACATTGAGGTGGGGGGATTGTGCATTGTTTCTTACCATAGGGATGGACACTCTGTTTGTTTGGAGTATGAAACAGGTTGCATTATCTTACAAACTGCTCCTTTAAACATCAAGAAATCTTTAACTTGCAGCTTAACTACTGCATTTAAAGTCAGATTATATCCATGAAATTATTAAATTTGGCCATGCACCAGTGGCCAGGAAAGATAACATTGACCAACAAGATCATGTTTCAGCTCCCCCTTCCACCACCACCATAATCAATCAAAATGGTGACTCAGAGATGCTCACCAATACAGTATTTCACTTGGACATCTGTCAAGTGATGACTTCATGACTTCAAGTTCATATACTTTACGATTCCTTTAATTTCTAATATTTCTGTGAAGAGAGACCTTACTTTAGACTTGGTAGAGTTGGTACATTCTCCCTCTACGCAGATGACCTATTTCCTCACCTCAGGTGAGTGGTGTGCTGCTGGTCAGATTAGTTCTGACACTTGGGCTTCTATGGTTGCTGTAAAGAGAGCGGAGGACAACAGAGGATTCCCTCCAAATTAAGAATGGGCTTTCCAGAAAAGCCTCGTGTCAAAGTGGCCACAGCCGCACCCTGCATCAGCCTGCAGCTTCACAGATGTCATGGGCTATTGCGAAAGAGATGCTTCAAACAGTGCCGAGCCTTTGTTTTTCCAGTGGGTCTATCTACTACAGCTGAACCCATGGCCGTTCTGTGGCTACATATTGTTCCAATTTCCTTTTTTTCTGCAGTTTCACAAAGTGGTCGCCAAATTAAACGTCTGAAGTGTGTGTGAAATCATACTACTGGTTTGTAATAAGGGATGTCTTGAACAGCAGCATTTATGGGAAATTGAAGGGGATGTGATACCACACTGTAAAAATAAATAGCTAAGGTAAAGGTGTGGAAACCCTGGTTGCCTTCTCAATGAGCATGTGGTCACTTGAACCCATAGATATATGGCAATGAGTGATGGTGAACATAAGGATCCCATGTTGAATTATTAATGGCTGGAGCAAGCTGTAATCAAACAATGTTAAAATGACTCCTCCAGTCACAACACAGCTCCTGTAGAGACACACTGCATGCCATCATTCAAACAATTCAACAGACACTGAAATTATGTAGCTGGCAGAAAGACCTAAAGATTATTAGTAGTTGATTCTCACATTGCATTCCCACTTAGGCAGGTTTCACCATTGCTAAATCTGCAGATAGACAGTACTGGCTTATTATGTGCCCTGAGAACTTTCAGTCAGCTTTAGTGCCAAGCATATGTGTAAAGGTTCTGGTCCTGTGCTCGTCTACACCATGAGATTACTACGGGCTGTTTAAGTAAAAGCAAGATAAACACATGCATGAGTCAGTGCCTTTCCCTACGTGCTTTTCTAGACCCCACAGTGTGAAACTGATGTAGGTGTAAACGGAAAAGATACTCCATCTCAACAGCTCTCAGCATCCAATCTATTGGATCGGATCTACTAATCGAGCCAGGCTGTTAGGCCATTAGCAGATTTGCCAGAAAGGCAAAAAAGCACCTGTACCAACTACCTTAGCCTCCCTCTGCAGAATCTTGTTTAGTCACAGTCTGCGCTAATCATGTGGAATGATTTCACTTCAACCGAAACCATTCTCTTGTAGATTAGCGAGGAACTGATCGACCTGGAAGTGTTTGTGTATTTACATTTCATTCTTTCCATGCTCTCAAAATCAGTTAATATCACACTGATCTGACCCAATTCAACTTCATTTTATATCATTAATACGCTTATTATATTATCATTTTCTCCTTTAAATACTTTCAAATAATAAACAAATGACACATGATTGGGCACATTGTGTTATGAGAATAAAAAGAGAGAGTGAGAGATGTCCAAGCATACAGGAGTAGACTTTTAAAAAGTCTGTTTTGACATTCAAGGCCAAACTGCAGAGCTGGCTATGACCTGGGGTTTTCCACACCTCTGCTATGCTGCATGAATAGATTCTTTGTGTACTGCAGCCTAATGTTAGCATTAACGTTAGCCCACCTTTTATCTCTACAATGCAATGCAAATGAGTACTGTGTCGGTGCTGCCCTGTCCTGTCTGTTTACTGTGTCTAATGCCTGTTTAATTTATCGTATTTATTGTATTGTTTCTAGTTTTAATTTTTGTTTACACACTTATGTCTGCACGTTTGCACTTTGTACTCTTTTGTTCCGTATTGCACTTTGTTCCTGGAGGAACGTAATTTCACTCCACTGTGTACTTGTACATGGATGGAATGACAACAAAAGCCTCTTGACTTAACTTGACTTGAAAATCCTCTCACTCTGATGTTATCACACAAATAACACTCCTGTCTTGCAACTACACACCCTCAAACAAGCGTTCATTATCTCTTGCAATACTATTTGCTTTAATTTGGCTGAGCGTATGGCGACTTTGTGGTTTAGGAGCATTCAGTACGGGATAAACACAGCATAAAAGTGTCCTGTACAAATCCACTGAAGCTCTGACATTTCTAATGATACGCATCAGCAACCAAATAGGACACAAATACAAGCAAATGTTCTGTTCGGTGACTCCCACGCCACTACCACTTTCTATTTCTGATCATGTGCCATATTGTTTCTTCGTACATGGGACATTTTTGAGCTATATGTCATGTCACCACAAGCATGAGTCAGCTCAACCAAGCCCTCCAAAACATGTTTCAAGGGCCGGAATCATAATCTCAAAAGGAATATTACAAATATGGCATGGAAATATCACAGGCCTCGTACGGAACACTGCTATTTTGAATGCAGCACGTCCTTTTCTCACTCTGTTTTGCAGGGACAGTTTAAAGCCCAGGGGAAAGCCAGTGCATCTGGAAGTGAGGCGCAATTTCAGTGGAAAAGGGAGGTCTTTTCCTGGTACGGACACAGGAAATCAGTAAACTGTAAGGCAGCAGTCTGCATGGCAACCGCTGTTTTCCAAGAGACAGGAGCACAGTGCCAGACCCACGTCTGTTCTTTTCATCTCATGAGCGAGACAGGGGCAGCAATCCTTATTTACCTTCACCTATTCAACAAAAGCTGGTGAATATAGCCTGTTCTCTGGTTTTGAGTCTGGGCCTAAGCTCGTGTACGTGCATGAATGCTTCAAAAAAGGCTGTGTCACATCCATGGCTAGGGTCTTTATAACTCCAAACCTGAATCTAAACAAGCCAACAATGAACATAGCAGTTTTGTTGTGCAAAGAAAGCACAAACATAGCCATCTGGCAATCAAACCTAGTGACATAATGAATCCCTAACTGGCAGGCATAAATGTACCACTGTTTAGAGCTTTAGGTCTTTAAAGAGGGGTGAGTAGACTTGGCCTTAGTCTCTATTTGTACAAATTTGAATAATATGTGCAAGAAAAGGGTTTGTGCAAAGTAGGACAACTGAGAAATAATAAAGTACTAATATCTATCTAATAGAACTGCAACGAACTGTATACAGGCTTTGTTTACTTGTTACTCTAAAGAGTACAATATGGATAGGACCGAACCTTGGCAAACAGGTGAAGCCTGGGATCTTCCTTTCATTTGATCTGTTACTTAGATGCAATTAAAGCTGTTCCCTTTTTTGTTCAATGAAATCCTACAGATGCAACCGTTAATGCGACACGCATTAGTACTGGTACTGCGGCTTTTACAATCTGACTTTTACAGTAAGGTTTAAAGGTCTAAAGCATACATTATTGATAAACAGCAGTTGGCCAACAGAAGAGACAAAGGCTATTGAAACTGTAATAATGTGACAGACACCCAGAACACCCTGTTCTAGAGTAATCTAGAGTAATCTAAAGTAAGTAGTTCAACAATTATGAAACAATATCAGAGACCTCAGCTAATAATGGTCTGAATTAAATTTTGCCTTGTATTAGCCTCTGCAAGTTGTGATCTGAATCACATCTCCATTTTTAGACAAATAGATAAAAGAGAAAATACTTAAATAGCTGACAGCATGATTGCATGCTTCTTATCACACAGATTTGCAAAAATACAGTACCATAAACTACTACAACACACTACTAGCCATTTATTGTAACGGTGCATGCATAATGTCATGCATGCATATGGTACTCCCCTATTTCTGCATGTTTTCTAGCCATATGAACTGCTGTGGGTGGATTTATTTCATTATGCTAAGGTTCCCTACCCCGTTAAATGAAGAATAAACATGTGCACTGAAATTCTGTGATGCTTAAGGCAAAGCCAGGTCAGTTCTGGGCCTTTCTATGTCACAGGCTAGTCCCATATTTCAAGCAGACCCTGAAACCACACATCAAGGTATGGTTTCACACAGTTTACTTCTCACTTATTCTGGCCCAGCCTGCCTAAAGCAACACGACCCGTTCCAAGTATGGCCAGAGTCCGTCAAAGCAGCTCCAAATGTCTTTAGTCGATTCATAAATCAAACACCACAAATTAAGTTTTACCCAAGATTTATATTGCCAAAAAGCACTGAAGCCCTGAGCTTCTCAGGTCCAGTGTCTTGAAAACAAGTGAAAGTGAACTCTCTAGCCTGAAGAGGCAGAACCGAGTGTACTAACATAATAAATGTCAGAGAATATTCAACTGTGCATGTAATTATAAGATTACAATTCATGATTCATAAATCCAAGGAAAGAGTGGGTATTAAATGGTTGACACTGAGCACAAACTGTAAGCAAATCACCATAGTAATATTTTCCTGCAGATATTCAGAGGAGCCCGACTTGTATATGTGGTTTTATTTGTTTTTGTGTTTATAGTTCCCCCCAGTTGAGGTCGTGGACATTGATGGGCTGCCATGTAAGATGGAATGCAGCAAAGCTGATCCATGGGTACAGCCCATAAACAGTCTTGCGCTGCCAAAGAAACGAGGCAAGCGGGAATTGGAGTTGCACAATGCACTGTAGTAGGTGGGGATTTTTCTTTTAATTCATTTGGCCACAATGACTGATCCTTAACAAAATAAATAAAATATAATAAGAACACTGTTTTTTTTTTTTTTTTACAAGATCTATCACAATAAACGCCTGCGAGAAATGGCTGCAAGACTCCACAGGGCAGCACTAAAGTAGTTAGTGACTTGATATAAGACCCATGGAGACAAGGGTTTACAAGAACTCTTAGAAATCAACTAATTATCATAGAAATCTCAAGCGTTGAACAATCAAAAAGTTGGGTGGAACCCCAATCAGATGGTGGACTCCACCAAACCTCTAGGCAACGTTAAAGATGTGTGTAAAGTTTAAAATCCTCTGACTCACATTGTCTGCTGCCGCTGACTTACATCTGCAAATCCCATGTTTCAACAATGGTGAAGAAAATGGCAGGGATCAGCCAGCATAATGGCATTCTATCCTGCAACTTAAGTCTCTGTAGTCTGTTCCAGGACCTCCTAAAAACCACTGTTTAATGACTGTGAGATTGCTGAATTGTCTAATGTTTATGTTGATGTCATTTAATATTATATCAATAGTCTGTCCGGATTAGGGCAGCTTCACAGTAGACGGAGTGACTGCACGTTGAAAAAGGGTTTAGCCTCTATTCAAGCATGTTGCCCAACGAACGATTCAATAACAGCTTCAAAACAACAGATCACCAGATAACCAGACAAATGTATAGCCCTTAGTGCATCTTTGGACATCAGTCATTAAATTTGATCAGCTGATGACAAATTCCAACCAAGACTTAGTGAGGTTTCTTTACAGGTGGAAAACTCCTGCTACTGTATCCATGCCAAATTTAGGAAGCACTGGCATGAATTTCCAGGGTAATAAGACAACATTATTGAGCACACAGTTACAGATTGTAATCCTTGACTAATTAAGTAATTATATGTATAATTCTCCTAGACTCTGTCCCTGTATCCTTTAAGCTGTGATGAAAAGGTGATATAAAAAGGTTCAGTTTCAGTGAAGGGTTTAGAGAATTTATTGTATTTGGTAATGGTTCTTTATTTATCCTCCTAGCAGACACAATGGTTTTTGGCCACTGCCTACTGTATGTTTATCCAACGTCTGTGTGATTCAAATTTAAACTTGGCATACTGGAGTAAAATGGGATTTCTGCATTACTGACAGGGAGCTTAAACTTGCCAAGGTCACATTTTCTAAGTGTTGTTGTAAGCATGGCTAAATATCTCCACTTAATACTAATTGTGCATTAACATAGCAGAATTAATTAAACTGTGTGCCATGCTGAGGCTCTGGTTACATCACTGAACAACTTTTACTGAAGCTGGACATTTGCCTACAACTGCATAGTTAATCGGATTTGCAATTTATGACCACAATTTTTAATATCAGATCTGCGATAAATCTGATATATGACATATTTTTGCATTTTACTATGAACTGTGATGTTTATCGAATGCATAATGAAGGCAATGTATCGCTGAGAGTCAAAATATTAGGGCCCATTTAAAATGTGAGAATTCATTGTAGAAATTAAAAGAGAACAGCTCTCACTCCTCTGTCTGTGCAGCAAAAGGGTCTCCACCCTGTTCTCTGTCTGCTGACTCAAGACAGATGCGCAAACCCTGGAATGCAGGGATGATAGATAGCACTTGCACTAATCCAACATACTTCAGTGATGCTGTCGAGCCACGTGTGATGGCACATCAGGCCAAGTCATTGCCCATCAACAAGCTCTGTCAAAGGAATCGGAAAAGCACATTATTAAAGGGCTCTTCAGTTCATGCAAGTATAAGGAGAAACAGTAGCAATATGACCAGGCATACAATTGCAGTCATCACTGCAGTGATTCTATGTGATTTTGCAAAATATACCCCAGTGCACTTTTTTCCAGGTCTTATGTACTTTTTGCAAAGGACAGCTTTACAAAGATTCAGACCATGACACTTAAATGTGCCGTAGAATCGAAAGCTGCATTTTTATTGGGGTAGAAGTGTTTAGAGGTCCAACTATGTACAATAAATACATTCTTCCCAGGAGAAAGACACATGATTGGACATTTTCATGAGTTTATGCTTTGAAACATAACAATACAGTACAGAGTAACTTATAATACAATACAAAAATATATAGTTACAATGAAATATGGTACAATTATGTTTTCTAATTAAAGGTCCTGAGAACATATCCCTGAGGGTACCACCCTACTGACAAGAGGAGCACAGCCCCAGTGGCAGTTGCCTTTTTTCTGAGAATGTATAATGTTTAAAATGAAAAAGGAAAGCTAGATAAGTTTTACTGAGTAATGAACCATACAGGTGGTCACTTGAGCGAGAATGAACGTTTGAGGGAACTGGACTCTGGACTAATGTTTTTTTTTATACACTGAGGAACTGATAACGTAACTGATACGATGTAGTTTGGGAATTACTGTGTACAAAGTGACAAGACGCTGTCTGCAAGCAATTTGAAATTATGATTGTGACTTATGGCTTGCTTGCCCTGCTGCATAAACAAATATATGGGGAAGCCGTTTGTTTACTATGTGATACAGTGTTCTCGTAGAGCGAAAGGAACAAAAATAGACAAAAATTACTCTTATGGCCTGTACTTTCCCACAATAACAATCAAACTGTCTCGTCTCAATGACCTCCACAGTCTCAATAAACACAGTGTGAGAGGGCAATGTGAGAACATTTCACAGACAGTGAAATCATAAAGCAAGGGGGGCACAGCCCTGATTAGCCCCGCAGGCCACCTTCAAGGGGTTCTCTCTCGCACACCATTCTCAGACATTTTCAGATGCGTCGTAAAGCCGCTCCATGTCCTGCAAGCAATTTGTGGCATGACATTACTTCCAGGCCTATAAATGTCTTCGCTCTTGTGGTGTGAATCACGCTGGAGCTCACCAGTGAAATGAAAGAACAACCATTAAACCACATGTAAACAATTAGCCCCAACAATAATAGTTCTGCACAGAGTCAGAGTCATACTGTACGCAGGGCCAGCCACAAGCGCGAAGGGTGCCACTCACTAAGTCTATCAGAATGAAACTCCAGGGGGATGGTCTGCAGTGTCATGGGCCTGCGCGACAATAAGACAAAAATGACACTGAGATGGCAATAACGAAGGCTGCTGAGCAATAAGTGCATCCTGCGTGTAAGTATTAAGGTTAAAATCCTCAGACCCTTCCGAGATCAGTTGCCAAGAACTGACCACATTTTCCATCGATGAGCAGTGAAGAGGTTGAGTGGTGAGATACAATTTATGAGGAAACTGTGCTTGGCCAAACCAAGCATGCACATCAGAGGATTGTTCTGACAATGACTCTTAAAAACAACCTTATCTTATGAATTTTTCATTACATGAAGTCAAACTAATGGTTGTGATTACATAAGAGGTTTTCCAAAGGGTCAATAGAGACTGTCAACTGGGGCCAAGACACCAAACCCCAATGGGCACAGCTAGCAATTCCACTTGTGATTCAATATAACAGGCTGCCATAAGAGCAATGGACCGAGTAGCATGTTATGCAAAATATGATAACGTCACTGTTCAACAGAAACCAAACATCTCCATTTTCATTTTACGTTTTTTTTTCATAATTTGAGCACAGATGCAGCCCTTGATGTTTGTGTGAAAATTGTATGAACAGTAATGCTTCAAATTTGTATTGGTAATAATGGTCTCTTTACACTCATTCCACATTTGATGTTTGCAACACAATCTAAAAGAAGTTGGGATAGGAACATGTTTACCACTGTGTTACATCACCATCCCTTTAACAGCACCTAAGAACCATTTGGGGACTGAAGACACAAACTGATCCAGGTTTTTCTGCCATTCCTCTGATATACAAGTCTTCAGCTGTGCAACCATACAGGGTATTTGTTGTTGTACACTATCTGGCCAAAAAATGTCTAATATTTCTTTGGACCATCTTTAATTTTGATTATGGCATAGCATTTTGACAACCTTATGCACCATCACAACATTTATTTCCACCCAAAGGTACGTTAATATTCGGCTGAGATATTGGGGGGGCAATGGGGATAGAGGGGGTCAAACCGTTCTGTAAAGTCTTCTCTAGTACATGCCAAAGACATTCAAAGGGTTAAGGTCAGGACTCCGTGGTGGCAAATTAATGTGTGAAAATGGTTCCTCGTGTTCCCTGAGCCACTCTTTCACAATCTGAGCCTGATGCATATTGGCAATGTCGTCCTTGACTAATGCTCGTGCCAGCAAGGAAGAAAAAAAACATTAATGGGATAACTTACTCATTCAGTACATTCAAGTAGCGAGCTGACTTAATTTTATAGCCAAATAAAAGTTGACTTGACCAACTGAAGCAACCCTTTCCAGAGGTTTGTACAGAGGGCACTATGAACGATGGGTCCATCAGTTACCTTGACGTCCTAGTTCTCCAGAATAGGATTAAGCTGGACTCATCAGACTATTTGACATTGTTCCATTCCTCCACAGTTCAATCTTTAGTATTCCTAGCACACTGAAGCCTTTTATTCCAATTAGCCTTATGACCAAGTAGTTTATTTTTTATGGCCACACAGCTGTTTAGTCCCAATGCGGTCAGTTCTCATTGCATTGTGCATGTGAAAACACTCTATTAAACATAGCTGTGAGTTCTTTTGTCGACCAAGTATATAAGTGATTTCGAATCATATTTTTCCAACCACATTTCTTCCGTGTAGTTCCTCACTATCATGCCAGGGTTTAAAAATGTGTTGGTCAGTTCATAACCCAGTCAATTCAGCTTCTTTTCCACATTCACTGGGTTGTTTAAGAAATGAGAAGCTACTCACTGCATCAGTTTGGGTTAAAAGAATCATTGCCAGATTAAACAAATTGATCACTACAGTAATTATGCAATCAAAGGCTCTTAAGCATTTGCATATTTAAATTCAAATGATGACTTTGGCCAGGCATTGTATTTTGTGATTAATAAGACAAACATTTTCAGTGGGAGATTGTTCTGGACCGTTGGCAGGCTAGTCTGGCACCCGCACTCTGTGATTACACAGCCATGCTGTAATATGTGAAGAATGTGGTTTGGTGTTGTCATGTTGAGATAAAAATGTAAGTCCCTGAAAAAGACAGTGAATAAAGGGCACAAAGGCGGCCCTTCCAAATAGGGAATTCAGATACTTTAATTGTGTGCACACAAATCCTGTAGAAAAACATTGCCAATAGATTGGGACATACTTGAACAGCTGCACATGAGCATAAAGAAGGGGCATCCAAAGTCCAGCACCCAGGCCAAATGGAGACCGCGGACAGATTTTATTTGGCCTGTGGCTTCTGTCTTACAAAACATTATAAGTGGTGCACCATCAACAGAGGAGAAACAGTGATTTCAGAGTAGTGGAAATTGGAATACATTATCATCAACAGCATATCACATGTTTCCTGTCCAGAGACTGTAAAGAACATACTATCAAAAGACATGAAATACAGCATGGACATTACAATAAATATTCTGGGGGCAAGAAGGAGAATGTGAAACAGCTGGAAGCAATGGTGCTCTCACAGCAACAGCCTTTTGCTGTTACCCGTGCAAATTCAACACTTCAGTAATAGGCTCAGCAGACTAAAAATTACTACCATGCATTAGCTGTTTTCTAACACTTGGTTACAAGTGTCTTTGTCTCTATAACACCATCAATCCTGTCAGGTAAGCATTACACCAGTCTCTTAGGTCATGTTCACTTCAGTTCACGCTTCAGGACTTCCTGTGCCTATTTCAGCATTTCATCTGCAGTTCCAGATTAAGAGTCTAAAACCAAGGTCTGGTTATTTTGTTTGTTAGTCATACAGGCCAAGAGTTCCATCACTACTGTTGAAACAGGCACATACAGACACCCAACAGCTGTCATCCTGAAGCGTCAATGTTGAATGTCAATGCTGTGGTCTACTTGGGGAACTAAGCACAAAGTGTGTGGAAGAATGGGTTAAAATGAACAGGAATATACTGCTGTAAGAGACTCAAGAGACAGGTGGACCTTACCTGATAGGGTTTTTACTGTTGTCAAGGGAAGGAACTTGTAACCAGAAAAAATAATGCAACATTTTTTCTGCCTGGGTAGCTTATTTACTGCTATCTAAACATAAGTGTTTTTCTTATATTTTAAAGTCCACTTCTAATCCCACAGTCTAAAAGAAACACTAATCCTATAAATATAATCACTAAATTAAGATAAATTAAGATGATAATCAGTTGAACATCTAGTCTAAAGCCTTCAAAGAGGAGTAGAGTCTGTTACTGCTCAGGATGACAGGTGTCTATGAACATTTGGACATATTGTCTAAAAGTATCATGCTATCAGTTAATTTCTTTAATCTGTCTTCTACTGTTAGTTGTAGGATCCTGCAATTAAAGAACTGTTTTTGACTTTATGCTAAGTTTTAGATAAATTCTTCAAACAATTTTTGATCATTTACTCATTGTCACACTCCCACTTCACACGGAACCAAGTCTTTCTATTTTATGTATGTATTCCTGCAGGGTGGACCGACTCCACATAGGAAAGACTCCAAAGAGGTCAGTCTTAACTCCAAATGGCTTCTGTTAAGTGCTTTGTTACTGCTTTAATGCAAACAAATGTAAGTAGGATTTACTTTAGCACATACTGTACACTCTATGGAAATTTGTGTTCGGCTTGTTATGAACTCAGTGATTTACCCATTATCTCATTGCTATTACATGCTAGCATTTTGATCTAAACAATGTTTTTTGTAAACTTCAATTTATTTTGTGTCACATCTTTTTAACCTGTAATATAAAGACTGAAACGAACAAAAATGTCCAAAAATGAAAACACACATAGCATGGGTGTCACACTAAATAATTAATTTAATAAGAAAGGGTTGCAGTCTGATGAGCCTAAAGTTATGAGAAATTACTTATGCATTTATTTAATATAATAATATGATAAATATATGAGAGCAGGCCTGAAAGTGAAGTCAGCTCTGATGGATTACCTGCTAGCTAGCATTTTTTAAATTTTGACATCTTAGGACATACTTCTATTTGGCAAAATGATGCTGACACATTTCTATCGACATGAAATCAGTCTATATTAGGGGTTCTTAGGGGTCACAAGAGTGGTCCTATAAAGATATAGACCTATAAGGCACAGAGGCAATAATTTTGCTGCCCATGAATGGAAAATAAACACAAGAAATGAATTTGCTTCCAGTAGTATTTATGTTTGTTTATGTTTGCATTCAGTTTCAGACAGCGCCAAAGTGACCCCTCATAAATCCATGAACCTTGAAAGTGTTTGTCAATGGAAAACGAGGGAGAGTTGTGGCAGCTTCTGTTTGTAAAATACTAAACAGAGAAATTGCTCCTCAGTCAACACAGTTGCCGAAAACAAATTAGTTGACCAGTTAATGCTAACCGTTTTCTGAACTATACATTCCCGTAAAAAAAACACCCAATCAAGGCTTTTTTGTACCTTCAGAGAATGATAACATCAGTACACAAGTGTCACTGTGTACTGATGGTATACTGGACGCAGGGCTGGTCACTGTGGTTTTGCATAATACGCAAAAACCTGAAAAAAGATGCATCACTGATTGTTCTCCAGCTGTGGCTTAGAATCTTACCCAAATTTTAACCTTGTTATTGATGACAGAATTACTGTAAACTTTTAACAAAAACATTTCCCAATACAGGGTGTAGCTCGCTAATTAATTTAGCAATGTGTGACTCATTTCTTTGGATGTTATTTGACATACAGAGCTGCTCTAATCAACGTAAAGTCAAATGGATGGATACAGCTAATTGTCTCCTGAAAAATAATTCTGTTCATAAAGGCTAAATGGAACGTGTGAGCTCTGGACAGTGTTGTTTGACAGCTGGACAGGGATGTGATAAGGTTTGGTAAACACATGCAGGGAAGAGATTTCACTCTGTCCACTTGACCACAGTGTTGCAGGCTTCAATTTAAAGACATGGGTGGAAGAAATTTCATCAGGAAAAGTGTACTACTGCTTCTGCTTCTCTACAAGATATCGTCGGTTTTTGCCATAGACGTCTGTTCCAACACTATCCTACCTGGATCAAAAGGTATTCTTGTTCTTTTTTGGTTTATTGTTAAGGGAAGTCTTGAGGTCTGTCTCAGAGGTATGCTGGGGGACTTAGGAAGATTAGTTAGGAAGATGTGACATTTGGAAATGTCTGATGTAATGCTTAATGCAGGTTAAATATCTGAGAAAAAAGTTTTATAAGAATAGGTGAGGCAATCAGTGACACATTTTTTGTTGTCAAACCATGAAAACTAAGCTCTTCTAACAGACCAAATGTTCTCTCCACTAACCTATTTGGCACTAAACTGGCATTAGCAAATAGCAGCCATAGTTTTAAACTGATATATTTCTGTCTTTGTCCTGAAAGCAGTCCTTGTTAGTTTGAGACAACTATAGTGGACACAGCGCATTTTAGTTTAATTATGTGAGAAAGATTCATATTTTTCATACAGTCTACATTCTCAAAAATAGAAGTGCCACTGAGGAACAATTTTTGGTTCTTTAGAGAAAGATTTTTGTAAATGAGTTTGTTCAGTGTGAAGAACCTTATTAACACGTAAACATGTAAATGCAAGCATAATGTAAAAGTTCTAGGTCGAGCCCTAAAATTGGTAAAGAACCATTACATTATGAGAATGTTCTATATACTTTTCAAAGGCTTTTCAAACTCACACTTCTTATTTACTTATTATTTACAAACACAGTTCTTTAGGGAAGTAATATGGTCATTCTATGGCCTTAATATGACCCTAATATGGTCCTAACATGGTTATTCTAAGGGAAAGGTGCTTTTTATGGCACCCTTTTTATAAGGGAACACATCTCTGTGGCACCTACCGTGTATGAATGATTCAACTGAAAGCAGAGTGAGTGCTAATGGTGCAGCTTACCTCATAGGCGGGGTTTACTGTAACAGACAGATGGGCGGGTTATAACTGTAAAACAATGCAAAACACAATTAATGAATTCAGTTCTGTACTGTTTGAACCAGACAAGCTGCCCAACCTAAATATATAAAACTAGATTCATCTAAATAAATATGATTAATGAAAAGATAGTAGTATCAGCACAATACAATCTAAAAAAACAAAAAAACAAAAAAAAAACATGAAATAGGAATATAGATGACATTTTACTGCATTAAAACTAACCCTAACGTGATGAGGGTGTGATTTAGCAGGGATAGATCACACTATGAGTTATTTACATGCTTCAAAATGCCGATATGTTGTTGCTCTTTTATTGCCACTCTGGGTTGGGAACGCATGCTATAACACTGTAATACTGGTAGAGCATACACAAGACCTCTTGTGAGAATTACATAATGCTTTACAGCATTCCCTGTCCTCCTTTTTCCGTTATTCTTTTCATTTCGTTCACCTCCAGTGTCACAATAAATAAAACTATGCCATATTTCTGTGAGTTGACATGGTTCTTTCACTGCTGATATTGTCTTTGCTGGTTCTGCGTCCTTCAGCTTGTCAACAAAGGCGCATGCAACTGTAGAGGGACCCCAAGAACAAAAATTCACATAAAATAAGATTGATTATGAAAAACATTACAGCTTTTAGAGTGGTATTGAGAACAGAATCTGAGTATTCATTGTGAGATAAGAGGGAGTGTTAAATGCCTGGTAAATGTTATTCGGGGCAGTCCTATAAAACATCCATGTTAATTAACTCACATTAATTTGTGCCCCAATCTTTTCCACGGCCAGCTAGCAGGTAGGACTGTCAATAGGCAATGAACTGTCAATGGGCCATTACATGTACTAAAGCAATTTCCATTAATGATGCAGATGACCCCAAAAGACTTGTGAAGCTGCAAAGCCACTGTGAAATGCTGTGAAGCCACACTGGAACACGTTTTTACTACAGCCAAAAATTGTAAAGTCATTGCTGTAAGACTATTTAGGCTTTCTTTATTAAAAGGGTGGTGCTGAATTTAAGAATCCCAATAACCTGTGGCCTGCGCTAGCATTCCACTCTGCCTTTTAACAGAGAACACAGTAGGTACAATCTCAGTGCTACTGCAGTTGCTCGTATAACAGCTACCCTGCTGGCAAATGCCAACAGTCTGCCTATGTTAGAGTGCCATTCTGTCATTTATAGCTTAGCAGTCTCAGCAAAAGCAACCGTTTGAAGCGTTAACTCAAGGCTTATGCGGTGAGGCTATTATTCCATTACATGGAAACGTCACCACCCATGCCAGTTTTGGGGCCTTTGGTTTTTCTTTAGCTGCACAGTAGCAGAACTTCTGTTCAGGCTCCTTCTTGTAACGCAAAGCTAATAACCAAGCTGATAGAAGTGATCAAAGAAAATGACTCCTGTCTGCTCTGCTCATGCTTTTGCTAATGCCCATAAACTAAGCACTCAGAAAATGGGATGCCATCGAAAGCAGCGTATTTGAGTCAGACCCATCTCAAACAGTTCTACCTACTTTATGAACCAGTGGCTCCAGTTTCACTCTCTCCACCTCTCTCCCTAACAGGCGACCCAGGTGAAGTGGGAGATGAAGGCGACGAGGGAAGACTGGGGAAAACCGGGCCCCTTGGACACAGAGGTCCCTGTTACTTTGCTGGTTTGCTATTAAACCAAGTAAATCGTTGAGAGATTAAAGGGAAGCTGGTTCAAGCCAGTTCTGTCAACTGCTCAGAGCGTCCTGCAAAATGAAAAAATCTTTTGAAGTCTCACAGGCTAGCTTAATGTATCTAATGTATTTACACTGGATTAGAAGTGGCCAAGGACTTGGAATAACACTGGAAACAACATTCAAAACAAAAGCCCTAATTTTACTGAAATGCCATTTAGATCCCTAGCTCAGGCCTAGTTCCAAGTTCAAGTGAGCAGTATTATTTGAGATATTTGTGCTATATCATAACTGTATGAAGTATATAGGGTCTCTTTGATGTTGTCAAAGAATCACAAAGAAGTTTAATATAATACCAACACCTTGATAAATGCATCGCGACAGTGCTAAAATGCTCATGGCTTCTCTCAAATGTTTCTCTTGAATGCACTAACTGAGGTCAGTAGAAAGAGGAGGAAAAAAAGAAGCTACACACACTGGCCTCCTCTGTGCTGTCTTTTGAAGAAACAGCGCTGCTATGTGGTGCCTGGGCCTGACCTAGAGTCAGTCATTTGATGTGCCTTTGCCCACAACTTGAGCAAATTAGAGTGAGGTGGATGTCAGGTTGGAGCATGCCAAACTCACTTCTTCCACGGAGGGAAGTCTCGTCAGAGGCAGACAGACGTGTTAATTGCGGCCAAGGGGCCGTGGTGTCGCCATGCACTCAGGGGTGGAAGCGTTGACTGGGGCGCTCTGCAAGCACAGCAGGCCCCAATCCAAGCAGGCCGTTTTACCACTGCAGTCTAGAGCAGCAGGCAAATGACAGACGCACCCCTCTCTCCCAAACACACCCATATATCGTCAGAGAGAGCGTGTAGGGGGGAAAAAAACTAAATGCCGGGAAAGGCCCAAAGACGAAAGAGAGAAATATTCGCCTGGTTTTTCACTTACAGCCACAGAGGAATTAAGGTTCAGCGTGCCTGTGTTCAGATTTCAAGTTATTTCTAGTGATGCACCTAAACATGTACATGAACAACAGTCATTCCTTTACAGTACATTTCATTTATAAATCAGCAAACATTCAAAGGGTTTGGCAGATATGGAACTGGAATGCCAAAATGGAACTGGGAGTTCCATATTTCACCTTGCAATAAACCATATAAGATGAACTATACTGGCTCTTTGGTGAAGTACATCATAGATTCACAAAAGACAAAAGAATTTTTAAATGAAATTTAAATGAAATTAATTCCTCAGCATTTATTCCTAGTAACCATTCAAAACCTGGAACCACAACTAATGGTTATCTGGAAAGAAGCAATAATAGCAGTGTGGGTTTCAGGTGGTTAAACCATGGGAGAACGCACATTAATCAGACCTAAATGAGCTCAGGAAATGTTTATCCAGCCTCAAATATGGGAGGTATTTCACCACCACCCAGCAAAAGCAGGAAGTGAAGTAAGAAATAAACAATTTAAAGAGAGATTAGTGCGTTGTTTTTTAGTGGGGTGTTTGAAGTCAAATCCCTTATTAAACATTTAGCTGGTTCGTTGGTACCACAAATCATGGAAAAATGCACATGGAGTAGCATAACACATCAATGTGAATCATAGCACTATTTTGTCATTATGAATAAATTGCAAAATCATCATTGGACAAGGCTACCTAAGCGATACCCCGATTAAGATCGAGTCCTATCATTCTTTAGGCTAAGCACTGAAGTGCCCATTAGATTTCCAGCTGGATGTCTGCTTAGGAAATTTGGTCTGGGAGCCTTTTGAACTGTTTTAAAAGCAAAAGGCCCAAACCCCTTTACGATTTGGAAAATACTATTGAATCAGATTTATACTCCAGACTACTGACACACAATTATGCAGCTACACACAAAATACAGCAATAAAAAAAAAATTAGAAATGCCTTGAATTACTGTGCTTTGACAGCGTGCTCCCCTCTCCATTGGGGCTGGTTGCAAGATATTTTTCTGTGGCTTGGACAGGGGTGAGGTTCCTGATAACCCTGTTTCCTCATCTTGCAGGCCTGCCTGGAGAGAATGGAGAGAAGGGGGAGCCTGGCCAGATGGGAAAGATGGGCCCTGCAGGAGAGAGAGGTAAATAAACTGTAATCTGAGGCCGTCCTAATGTGGAATACTGCTCCAGCCTTGGGTGTATTGCTTATGTACCCCTCAATTAGTTTGAGATGCTCCTTCCAGAACAAAAATACCTTAAGAACCATGCCTGATGTTTATGAAAAATTCCAATCAATGATATTTACTTTCCCTGAGTTATCTCATCTGAGCCAAGATTATCCTCTTCCTTTACATTAGTGGGCAATCATATCTGGAAAAAGCTATGGGTCTAAGCTTTCCTTTCAGGCAACGCATACCACACCTGATTTCACTGAAATAAAGCCTTAGTTGATGACTGTTATTATTTGGGGAGCTGCATAAGGCATGTTGGATCCATGGCTGGATTAGAAAATCAGGCCTAATGAAAAGGCTCATCAGAGCAACCTAATTAGCTTTGGACAGAGAAGATGTTTCAAATGTGCTGAGCATATGTCTCATCCAATCAGAAGTCAACAGGGTCTGCTGTTGTTCATTCCTTTGTAGACTAACAACTGAATTGAATCAGCCTCATAATTAGAACAAAACAGAACGCAATAGGAAAATACCTACTGGCACACCGTACTAATCTAATAGCCTGCTGCCATCTAGTGGGCATTTCTTATTATGACAAAACCAGTGAAACATGAAATATCAGCATGAGCCACTCAAATGATTTGCACTCTCCTCTGCAATGACTCCTCAGCAGCACAGTTTTATTTTTGGTGAGAAAGACTGTCTCGTCACTAATGAGCAAAAATGCAATTTACAGGGGAAAAAGGAGCACGAGGAATCGATGGACCTTCAGGCCTAAAGGGCAAAGCAGGTAAAATACAGCTTAATTATTTTGCATATTCATTCACAACCTGTATTTGCTTTAGCTTTTAAAATATAAAAAAACAACTTGAATGTGGTTCCTTGTACTTTGTTACATGCTATCAGTGACCATTAAATGGTCATTAAGTTTTCAGCTTTATTCACTTTCAGTCTGAAATGAATAATGCCACTGATCCTAACAACTCATGAAATTATACCTCATCATAAAAAATTTCAGTCACCGATGTATCTGTTTTAGTTTAAGTGTAGTGCTATGCTTGTGCTTTGACCTAAACAGGAACTACCTGTGACTGCGGGAGGTATAGGAAGGTCGTTGGCCAGATGGACATCAACATTAGCAGACTGAAAAATGCTGTCCAGTTTGTGAAAAATGGTAAGGCTCTGTTTTATTGATGATTCTGCATTATTATGAAAGTAGGGCAGGTTTTTATCTATTTTAATGATATTCCTGAAGTGCTAATGGAGATAAGCAAAGTAAAAATTATAAATGGAGTTAAACTGTATACATCCTCAAAATTTATGGTGGTGTACATTCACCCTCCACTTTATTAGAAACCCCAGCTTTGTATACACCTAACAGGCACTCAATGACATGGCATCAGTGCTGCATACAACAAGCCAGAGACAATGACTGTGGATTTACAGCACGGCCAATTCTTAACATTTCACTGTCATTTCCATTCAGTCATTCTCGGCATTAAGGAGATGGAGGAAAAGTTTTACTTGCTGGTGAAGGAGGCACGGAGGTACCGTGATGCTCTAATGAACTGCAAGCTGCGAGGTGGGACCCTGGCTATGCCCAAAAGCATGGACACCAACAAACTGCTGACGGGCTATGTCAGCGAGGCCGGCCTTACTCATGTGTTCATCGGCCTGCAGCCAGCAGAGGCCGGAGGAGGATATGTATATGTTGATGGCAGCCCCCTAAAAAATTCCACCATCTGGGGTCTGGAGGTGCCATCAGAGTTCAGCAGCAAGAGCTGTGTGCAGATGGGATCCACTGGGGCTTGGAGTCAGGTTGAATGTGATGTCACAAAGTACTTCATATGTGAGTTCTCAAAAAAATAATAAAGTACTTATAAGAGAGAGGTCTGATGATGTATATACTTGCAAGCTGAATGGTATATACACTTGCAGGCATTTGCTTTTAATAGTGGAATGACTACAAATGTCTGAATTTCTGAATTCTGGATGTAACATTATTCCAAATCTATTGCGCCTATTTGAACTGCTAAACGTTATTAAAATTGTTATTCCCAGAGACAGACTCCAAGGTGTGTGTGTGTGTGTGTGGGTGGGTGTGTGTGTGTGTGTGCTGTGCAAGGGTCACTGACACATGGGCACACATCTCCACATCCAGGCAATCATTAATGAAACTACTCTGCCACTGGCAAATATCCAAATTCCCTTAACCAATGCATTGTCACTTGTGTTCTACATATTACCACTAATGGTCATAGTTCACCAGACATGTAAAACAAAGAGATTTACTAGTATGGTATAGTTTACCGACTCCCTTAAATGAGAGGTTCATTAGCGTAATATGTATATCCCACTGTTAGCCATTATACTTAGAAAGTAGTATTAGTAATTAGTAAATCTGCATACATTAGGCCTAATAGGCCAGAATTTGAAGAAACAACCTTCATTATCAAAAGGGACCTCAGTGTAACGTTGGTCGATTCTTTATCTCCTTGGAATGCCTTAATCTAATATTTACTTAAGACCGGTTTGCCGGAGACTTATTAGTTAATTATTAACCTGTGTCGACACTGCTAGGCTGCTGGTTAAAAATTGAAAGAGAAAAATAATAAAAGAAAGAAAAGAATAGAGAGTGGGGTCTTTTTAGTGATGAAAGTCGTGAATAAGTCCAAGAAAGAAAACAACAAAGAAACACTGCAGATCGCTGCTTTGAGATGGCGGTTTGTCCTCAACGGTGTTTGACTCTGAATGGGAGTGGCCGCACACCTGTCGGACCGGTTCGCGACACATGAATCCCACAGATTTCTTCTACAATCTTGTTCTTCGGTAACCTGCTGAACTGCAAAGAGATGGCAGAAGCAACGAATCCAGACGCTACCTCTTTTCCAGGGCCAACTATATCCTTACCACTCGGACTGGGCGTTCTAAGGACATACTCCGGTGCTCTGATTTGCCTGGAAATTGTAAGTGCGTATAGCCGTTCTCTCATGCTTACAGGTTGATATGTAATTATCTTAAAACTGGATAATGCTTGAAAACTGCTTAAAAAAAGTTTCCTTTCAATTGTGTACACGTTGCTTGTGGCAGTAATACTAACAGTGCTATGAATGGTGCTAGGGGGTAACCTCAAGGAAAAGCAATCATCTTTCGGTTGCACCTACTCTAAAATCCAAATAAGCCAAGGCAGGAATAACATCATACAGAACAGTGATTTTATGTCGTTCAACGCTTTACTACAGTCATTTGCAGGCAGAAGATGTCCAAACATCTCACAGTTCACAGCATTCTTTCTTCATGAATGGGCTGCTGATCAGATTACTAAAAGGCCATTCTGTGCTTCCTCTTCTGTTCCGTCCCGTTAGGTTTTCGGGGGGTTAGTATGGATCCTAGTGGCGTCGTCCAACGTGCCGGTTCCGCTGTTGCAGGGCTGGGTGATGTTTGTGTCTGTAACCATGTTTGTCTGCTCCTCCACATACCTCGCCCTGTTTCTGCTGGGCTTTGCGGATAAAATCAACACTGACTGGAATTTCATGGTGAGTATTTTGAGCTTCCTTTTACATAAGTGTCCATATACAGGGTTAAGGTTGAACACTGGCAATAATGCTCTTAATGAAAAGGTGTAGTTCTTATAGGCCTCAGAAGGGAACTTCTAAATTGAATTTTATGTAAGCATACCTGTCCAATAACATTGTGATGAATGCTCATAAAGGCAGTGGCAGAGTTACTTGGAACAGATTCAATATTGAGTGAAGACTGGCTCTCAGAATCCTATTCAACCAGCGTACTTTTGGCTGAGTTCCTTAAACCTGACATAGAGCTCCGTAGGCAGTGAAACTACAGTGGCAGTGTCCAAAAGGCGTGCCAGTCCTCGGTCTTGGCCCTGGTCCCAGCTTTGCTGCTGAGTAATGTCTGCTTTATAAGCATGATTAATGTGTATAGCTTAACAGTTCCACATGTGTTAGTGCCATGTCCATCTTACAATCTTATTCCTTCATGATTAATCACGTTAGAATCAAAACGTAAGGACATGCAATTATGTTCTATTTAATAACTTTATTTGAGGAACACATTAACAATTAACAATATAAGACAATACTTTCTTTCACCACTTACATTTACATTTACGGCATTTAGCAGATGCTCTTATCCAGAGCGACTTACAACCGTGCTTAGTGTTCCGTCGGATAATGTTTCCCAGTTACACTGTCTCGAATTTCTGTGCTTTATGCTTTTGCTGTAACTCTGAACAAATGTGTGTTATGTTTATTCCAGGATGTGTTGTATCACTTCATTGCCTTGCTCTTCTATTTTGCTGCATTTGTGCTTGAGGCTGCCACTACATCTGCATATGCAGGGCAAGTGGACAATGGAACTTGCATAAACAGGCCAAGTTCAAATATCATTACATTTCTGGATTTTCGACAATACAGTATTAATGTTGTAGCTACGGTAAGTTGCCATCTACCCTCTGTTTAATTATCTGCGTAAGAAATATCTTTATAAGTGTCTCTACAAGCAACAGTTTTATAGTTTAGAAATATGATATTATGTAGTATAATTGTGTATTACCGAATTGTGTAATTGTATACTACTTTGTATATTAGCCCAAGAAGGTATGCTTGGAGGTATTAGGTAGTGAGCAAACCTCTGAACAATGCATGACTTTGAATCTGCAAACGAGGATGGAAGATTTTTTACACACTATCCACTTAAACATTGGGCAGTCTGTTTCATAAGCTTGTGTGGCCTACTGCTTTGTGGCAGACCTGTGGCAGCTCATTTCCACTTCATACTAACAGCAGTCATGGTTAGCCAGGTCAGCTCTAGCAGGGAAAATTGGCATCCTGTGACAGTGCCATATTTAAAGTTATTGAAATCTTCAGTACGACCCATTCTACTGCCAGTGTTTGTCTATGGTGATTATATGACTGCGTACTTCATTTAATGCACCTGTCAATGATTAGGATATATCCAGTCAGAGTAACTACACTCTTACTGAAACTTACGTTTAATAGCTTATAATTAAATGACTTGAGACCTCACATGTCTCTTGCACAACACAACTTGGCAGTTCTTGACTAAGACACCACAGCTGTCTAGCCTGTGCCAGTATCAGATTATCCTAAAAGAATGCTTTCACTGTGTGCATGTGGAAAAAGTAGACCAACATGTTAAAGAAATGTCATCCAGCCTTATATAAACAAGAGAAACTGGTGCATTATGTCAGCAGGGAAGACTGCCAAGCCAAAATGACAAAGATTTGACAGCAAAGTTTTTTTTTCATTTAGTTTATAAGGAAAAGTATTTCCTTATAAATTTTGTAATGTGTTAGGTCCAGTCAAACATTTCACCATTTTAATATCCTGGGTAATTGTACAATTATAGTTGCTCCTTTGCGTACGGCTAAACATCCACACCCTGAGTTTCAGTAAGTGACTCGCTAAAAGCAGAACCAGTTTTTTTGAAGGTCATTACTTTGAATCTGTGCAGGAAGTTTTTTGTGTGCTTTAAACATAAAAGTACACAGAAGCCTGCTAGCACAGATTCAAAGTAATGACCTACAACAATCGCAGGAGGAGAGATGTATGTGTCCGCACATGCCCCGTTTGCAACAATACTTAATTATAATACAATATAATACTGCCTGACCTCAGCCTAGGTTGTGAAGTGAGTCGCAGTTGATTCCTAGGAATAGATATCTGCTGTTTTGGCTTTGCTTTAAGTAAGGCCCCCCATTCACTGAGTTCCCAAGTGGCTGATAAATGACTAATTAGTGTCTGTGAAACAGAGCATGCTGAGCATTTCAAACTGGTTAAAAATGAAACATGCATTGTCTTAACATTATTACTGTTACTATAAAGACCTCTCCAACCATAAGTTGGGCTAGTAGTTGGAGTCAAAAGGTGATGTCTGACTATACATTTGTCTGTCGCTAACGACAAATGAATACACTGGAGAACAGCAGGAATACTGAAATCCACAAAGCCTGGATGGTGAAACACATAATGCCTTTCTTCACTTTGTAGCTGAGAACTCAGACAGCAGCAAAGTTATGACTCATCCACGTTTGTTATATGGAACTAAAGCTGGAGTGTAATGTATTTATTATGGCAACATATTGGCTTCCAAAAACTAAACTGGCTTAGCTAGTATGACCCAGCATTCAGGCTGTATTTCTTTTTAAAGTCATGGAGTACACTCACCATTGACGTTACTACATATACCTATCTTAGGACTTGGACCTTTTCATGAGGTCAACCTACAGTCTTCAGTCCACTATGCAAGGGAACAAGTACAGACTGTAACTTATCTCCAGTCATACTGAATACAGGGTAGTCATACTAAATAGGCCACATGCATCATTGGTCAGTTTCTGCCCTTCAGATATGATTTGGTTGGTGGATCATTCTCAACACAGCAGTGTCACAAGCTGATTGTCGTCCGCTAACCAAAAGTGTTATTTTTGTGGTAAGAAACACTGGAAAAATGGTAGGAGTAAAAACTAGAGTATGACTAAAAGGAACTTGAAAGGTAGGAGTTGGTAATAAATTAGCCAGTATCTAAGTATAGTCTAAGTTTTGTAGACTTTGAATTGAGTTTATGACTATGTTATGGCTTGGCCTTTGTAACTGTGAGGTATGTTTTTTTTTTTTTTTACAGATATTTGCATTTATAGTAACTGTTTGCTACGGCTGCAGCATGTTCATGGGTTTCAAAAGGTGGAGGAAATGATATACAGAGACAGGAAGACGGAAGCAGAGCAAATTCCACCAATATGTCAAGCATCTGCAGTACCGTCATAGGCAACACACAGGGTGTTGGTTGATGACACGTTTACGCCACTTCCTGTACTGTTATTGTTTTTATAATCACAACCCAAAACAGCTCTTATTAGTATTTTAATATTATTAGTATTTGGTTATCTGAGATAAAGATATGTCTGTAAATTCTTAAACTGAGTTTTAACTGACGTTCCTGTACTGAATTCTTTGTGACTCTAGAGCTAGGATTTCAGTGTTGTTGTTCCTTTTTCATTAATATTTTTATTTGAAGTTTAATAATGATGTCATTATGTCATGTCAGCAAACATTTTTTTTCCTCAGCATTATGTTTTGTTTTAAAAAATATATTTGCAACTCATCAGATGCGCATAATAGCGTAACATGTTATCTCTCTCACACCAGAGAGAGAATATTTTAAGTAATTCGTTTGGTCTTTCTGATTTAACATGTATTTCCCCTCTTTAAATCATGGCACTGCATTTATGTATTTTCCAATCACATGCTAAAATCTGTCATTGTGTAACTCATTTTGTTTGGCCTGAATAAAAAGTCATTTTTTATTAACGCACAAATATTGTTTTGGTTTTCCTTCAGTCTTCAAGTAAAGCTTGTAAAAGTAAAAGTAAAAAAATAAAGCTATAAAACACTTTAACTTGAATGCTGGAACAAGTTTGTAACGTTCCAGTACTTTGAGGCAACATGAATATTTTTTGTGCCTATGCACAGTAACAATATTTAATTCTTTATATAATCTGTATAACAACTGTGGTAGTGGTATACCAGCAAACATTAAGTTACCAGTTTAGTTCAGGATATTCTGTTTTGCAACGTGTGACAGGGTTGAGACCTCGGGTCTGTGCGCACCACTGAAGAATTGAAATGCGTCAAGAAATCATTTTCTGATGAAACACCTTGTGCCTTGTGACATGAAATAACGTTCAGAGACGTTCACTCACTACTTCAGATGCCCTTTGATTGTTGTACAGTGCAGCCTGAGGTGATGTTCTTTGCACCAATGTTGCATTTGGATAGGCATGGATGTCTGTCTGCTTGCACTGTTCTCAACATTTACAGCATTTGCTTTTTCTATCAAAGCTGTTTGATCCACAACCTGTTTTTGTCCACAGAATTGCTGGTAGTTTTTTTGCTTTTCATATCATTCTCAGCCAAAACCTTGAAACAAGCCCAGAATGACAGTTTTTTGACAAATGCTAGAGCTTGCATGTCTGGCCACAACCATCATGCCATGTCCTAAGCCACTATGGTTTTGTTCACTCCATCGCTCAGCGTAAGGAGAAAAAAGATACACTCAGGCCATGCTTTAATTTAACACTGGTTTCACAATTTGACATTTGGACAGTATTTTGGACAAAATTTTAATAAAGAAAAAACATGAGACACAAAGTCAAAATGTTTTGCTTAAACAAGCAGGCCAGTTAAGATATAATACATTTATAAATGGTAAATGCTGTTTTAAAACCTAGAAGCTAGCCAGCAGAAGCAGTCAAAAAAGTTAAACTTTTTTTGAATAAAAGCATCACTGCTAACATTCAAAGTCACCCAGTGAACAAATGCATCACACATAATCAATATTGTTCTCTCAGGGACATGAATAATGCAAGATTACATATATAGTCAACATATCAACAACATAATTATTATTTAGTCAGTAACTTTCATCTGATTCAGTTAAAAATGCTGATCTGCTTGATTTACCATGCATGGCAGTCTTGTGATGTTAGAGGTCTGCATGGTGTCACAAGATGTTGCATGTGTTCAAGCTTTTGACTGGTGTTCCTTTGACTAGCCAGACAGTGAAAGTGGTCCAGTGGTAACATCTGGTTTAAATGGGTGAAATTGCAACTTTTGCTCAAACCATTATTAATTGATCCCCAAGTTGAGCACTCCTTTTTGGTTCTGAGTTAAGAAGTGCTTTGTTTGTAATACAGTTGCGAAGGCTTACCACTAGAGGGTAAACTATGATAAGAGACAAAAGGGCTCCACTTCTCACTCTGAGGACTTGAAACATTTGTCTACACACCATCAACTGTAACAATTGATGCTCCACAGCAAAGTTGTTAAAGTCTGGGTTGAACTAATGTCGTTCAAATGAATTCTTCTTTTAAATGCACATTTTTCTATCCAAAATTGCTTAATTATTGTAGAAACATGTTTAAAATTGTGCATTTAAAGGAAAAACGGTGAGTACTGTTTGCTTAATACTGCTGTGTGCCAGTCTTGCTTTTGTAATTTACATTATTTACAATCAGTATGAACTGAATCTTCTGCCTGAATTTTCCCAGAGTTGGTACATCCATAATGGAGCGTTTGCTTTTCTAAGCCCACATCTATACACTTTCTTTAGCTATGTACTGATATTAATTTGCAGACTACCCAAAGTTCCTCAGATTAATTGGTTTCGTTAAGACTGGTGGCGATTCCTATAGAGACAGGTATTGATTTACTTCAAAACGACCTCTGAAGACATTTACTGCTGCTGCTGACCATCATCTAATAGACTGTGTGGCTCTGGCACCTCAAATATTCCGCCCCGGGACACAGAGCTGACTGCGTTCCCCAGCTCTCCGTACATGAAAATCAGAAAATGCAAATGGGGCCCATCACTGCCAAATAACATCGGTACAGCTAGGAGCGACATAATTATCGTTTCGTGCTGTGGTTACATTTCCTTTACACAAATCCATCAAACCTTTCATTGGTTTTGGCCTGGAGCTCTCCATTCCAGCAGGGAGCCTCCACCAAAACAAAGACTGGGCCACCATTTTGTGTGTCTTTGCAAATCAGGCGGAATGGCCAAGAACATCAGAGGCTTTCTGGGTTGGGTTGATTTATGTACAATGCGGCACCAGAACATTCTCAGAATAGCACCAATAAATCTAAGGACCACCTCTCCCTTTTTTCACCACGCCAGTAAACTGAGTACACAGAGAAAGAGAGAGCAGCATAAATTGTGACACTCCAAGCCACACTTTCACTGTGCATAGAAACGTTTCTGAACCTCTCCTTGAAGAGAGACACATTCCAGTTTTATTCACGTGGAAGAAAATGACTAACAACAGTGACCACTCCCGTTGTTCAGGTGCAACATTCTATGTGTTATTGCTCATTACTGCTACATCTGAAGATCCAAGATCTGAATTTTGTCGCTGTCCAAATAAAAACACGTATCTCCAAAATGGCAACTTTACAGGAGAGGGCAAAGACCCTCAATGAAAGAATGTAAGTCAATGAAACCAGACTTTCTTCCAAGCTGATTTGGGCCATTTCTGTTGGGTCATTCATCATGAAATTTTCACACAGTGTAAACAGCAGCTGCTGTATTCAAACGATATATATCCTGTTTTTGTGCCTAACTTGTGGCTTGACTTGTAGCCTCTATATGTCTGTTCATAAGTCTTCTGCAGACAGTAGTCTTTCACAAATTCACAACTGCCTCCTGAAGAGTGTTTCTGATCTGCCCAACAAGACCCTTTCTGGTTATTAAGCTCACCTGTTCTCTCTTTCTTCTAGGTAATGTTCCAAACCGTTGGTTTGACTGAGGTTTGCCTGGGTTTGGCTGGTGGATTCACCGTAGTGTCACAGATACACCACCTACATAATACCTGCTAAGTAAGTGGAGCTGATAAAATGGACAGTGAGCATAGACACAAGGTGGTTTGTGGTCACGTGCAGGGCTGTGCTGAACACATGCCAAAGTCACAGTAAATCCAAAACCTGATGCACTATATATGTTTATAAAAATTTTTTTACACATTTTGAGCATTTTTGGCTACAAAAGTGTTAGCCCTAACATATTTGAACTTGTATGTAAAATACCACTAACATATCACTAACAATAGTTAGTACATTCCAATTTCTGACAATCATCAAGTGCACACACATGAATGCTTTTAAAGCACTTGTTGAAACTGCTTTGCTCTTCAGCATCCAATGCACGGCTGATACGCATGAAAAACACATAAAGAATCAGAAAGAAAGTAAACTCCCTCAACCTTCCATTCACATAACCATCATTAATTTTACCACTGGCTTGTAAAATTGTAAGTGAATACAGACCTAACAAAATAAATGCAATAAATATATTAATAGAGGCTTAGTAGACTTAAAGCACTATGAATAGTCCTGAGCTTCTATTGCATATAATTCATATTTTTTCTAGAACAAAACAATAAGTGGGCTTTTTAGAAACTATTTAGGCCCGGTGTATACTTTTCATTATTATAAATGGTAGATCCCTGTTTTGAAACTTTGTTTGATAGATAGATAGATAGATAGATAGATAGATACTTTATTGATCCCGAGGGAAATTTAGCAGCCAGTAGCAGTTACACAATACAGCACAGTTAAACATTAAAACAAATGCAAAAAACAGGGTTGTGCAGTATGAAAAAAACCTAAATGGGTAGCAGTATTATTAACTGTTAACTATAAACTGTAAACTATACATAGCACAGGTCACTATGGATAAATATATAAATATCTCACCTCGCAAGGAGGCAAGAAATATATACAGGAAAATAGAAAAAATAGCTGTAGACCTGTAGAAAGACAGTGCAATAGTAATAAATAAATGTGCATGAATGTGCAGAGGGCACAGTTATCAGCAGATAATGACTGAATTAACATAAATAAATAAGCATGTGCATATATTGGTATTTAAGTAAAGTGGAGTGTCCATGGGTTTAGATGTACAGTATATATAGTAAAGTGTCCAGAGTGATATCCTTATCTTCTTCTTGTAATAGGAAAGTCAGTTCCTAATATTTTATAATTGTTGTATTTTATTGATATTTCTTTGTATCTGTTTCTTTTCATTGTTCTGTTTACTCTTATTTTTTCACATTATTTATATTTGTTTATTTATTTTCCTCTTTCTCTCTCCTGACTGTACTTTATTTCTTATATGTGCAAAGATTTAAATGAATAATGATAAAAAGGCAAACCTTTGTTTTTACCTTTTTCTTTGTTTATAAACAAATAAATAAATCATTAAAACTTTCTTGGTCACAAAGAAAGATTATTACCTCAGGTGGGCATTTCTACTATACTCCACACCAATACTGAAATCAATATCACACGTCAAGTGTTCCTGTTCTTTCATGCACACCAACAATAGACCAATTGTATTCCTCAGAGAACCTAAGAATCTCTTGCACAGGCCTCTTCAAAAGAGCCCCCGTTGATGACATACAGGTGTTAAATATCAAACTTTCCATCTACCAAATTTAAAACAGTAGATGGAAAATTTCTGTCTGCTAATCTTTCATCAGACATAATCAATGTCTGTCATCACTGAGTGGTCAAACAGAAAGGGCTGGATAGAGCCTTAAGGATACAAAAGCCTCCTTTTCAGCAAGGCAGGGTAACAGTAAGCTGTGCAAACAAATAAAGTAGGGCACCTCCTGAACAAAAATGTTGGAATGTCAGAGTCACACCTTTGTGATGCAAACAACGCAGAGCCAGAGTCTGATCTGAATCCCACTTATCTAAGGTAACAGGGTACAGAGGAGCCTGATTGGAAGTAAATGTGATGCAAATTCCAGGACAGTGCCATTCCAGAAACAGAGTTCTGCTGCTCCACCAGAGTAAACGTTCTGCAGCCTGGACACTAGGCCGAGTGCAGAGCAAAAAAAAGTTCTGCAGGGAACCAGACCACTAACAAACTGGCATGCCTGAGACCGGCAGTAGCAACATTGTTGTAAAATATCCGGATACGTCTGATTTGCTTTTCTGAACTCCAAATCCATTCTGAGACTCCATTAAGATTAGCAATTTATAAGCCATCTTATACACCAAGTCAGAAAGGCAACTATAAATAAGCAAAAGAATTTATTTGATTGCACATCATACCTCTGCATTATTAACAAGATCAGCTGCAGGATGCACATTTGAATTATTATTTTAGTTACAATTTAAATGATAACAGTCTCACATTTAAGAACAAAACCATAATGATTGAATTTACCATCAGGTTTTCCGTTGAGGCTCTTGTATTATATTCCCAACTGATCAAACCAAAAACAGGTTTATCTTGAAGTGGAAAAAGCCAGTCTCCCCCAAAAGGTCTTTGTTTTTTTTTTTTTAAGTCAAAGCTAAAGGGACAACAAATAAAAATAAATTCTGCTCATAAATTTGTCTGCTTTGTTTTCATAGAAATGTCCGTGCAGGGAGCGCTACACACCATGTGAAGTTAAAGCAAATAGTGCACTCAACAGCACATCCCAGATTCCATAAATGTCAGTCCCATACTGAGTCCCATCAACAGATTACAGCCTTTGAAAATAAAGAAATACAAGCCTATTTTTAGCGAGCCAGATGGAGATGCCTGACTACATTTAAAACTTAAGACTTCTTTTATAAGCAGAAAACAATACCATAGGCTACAAGACGCTCTGCCACACACACACACACACACACGACACTAGGCTGCTTCTACCATGTTCTAAATTATTTTACATTCAGTATCATCTGACATGTACAGTAGCATTTTAATTGGCAAAACAGATGACAAGGATGCACAGTTGAAGTCTATGATCTTTTCTAGTGTTGCATGCCGCTGTGAGATTACTTCCACTTTCCTTATAACAGTTCCCTTATAAAGATGAATCTGAGTAGACAAAAACTGTACTGTAGAGCCCCATAAACATACAATAGTTGTAAAATGAAATAGGAAAGGCAGCAACCAAAACCTATATGACTGACCATTGAGAAACACATCCATACAAACACCAGTGTGAGAAGAGCTAATGTTTCCCTTTATACAAAATATCATTTACGATTAATACTTTTTTTAGAACAACCAGAGCAAAAATGTATTGTTACATTAAATAAAATAATAAAATATTTAATAAAATAATAGTCAGTTACCCATAAGTTCAGTACCCACAACCCCCAAACTTTAGATACAGTATTATTTACTTCAGGGGAGCTCAAGTCTCTTTCAGGAGATAAACTCTTCCTGGCATCCCTAATTCAAACACTGATGTCACTGTTGGTTTTGGTAGTTGGTATGGAAAACGTATGTTGAATTTTAGGCCAGGGAAAATCTCCTTTTCCTGTTATGTGATAGAATCAATGCCGTGACAGACAATGGCCATGACAAAGGAAGAAGAACCCTTGAAAGAAGAAACCACACAGATTGAGTACTGACATTAATATCGTTTTGATATAGTATTGCGAAGAATGTAGATGAATGTAACAAAGAGAGAAAAAGCAAACATACAAATTCACCAACATACTTGAGTAGAACTTCCTCTAGCAACCTCTTTCTGCAGTCCCTCTAGTGGCCATTTCACTAGAGGACTGGAAATCTACCATAATATAACATGTTTATGCTGTGAAATGCTGTGACTCTGTGTTCAGCTGATAGCAAGCAAGCAAATAAAGGTGAAAGGGGAAAGGTGAGAAAGACCTTTTGTGAAAACCTCTCCACATAATAACAGCGTCCTTGATATCAAAATATTCACACCTGCCAAAAAACAACATTTAAACACAATAACTTACATTGATCTTGCTTGCTTACCAACTAAGGCAAATCTAGTTTGCTTCCGGTTTTGTGAATCAGGCAGAAGGAACAAAAGGAATATTAAGTATTGGTTTGGAAGTACCCAAAATTCTTAGACTCACATAAAACAGAATAGAAATCAACAAGCATGTCACAAGGGTCAGCCAAGGCTATTCCAGGTATTCCAAGACTTTGGTAAAGATCAGGAAAGTAAATCCATTTGAGCCCTACAAACAATCCAGGTTGTTTGATCAGGGGTTGGTATTATAGTCCTGCCATCTATCTAAGACTGTTTGACCTCTCAGCGCAATCTGTTTGACCTATGTATGCACGATGAAGTGCTCCTGTTCTCTCTGGGAGGACTTGGTAAACAAGCATGAAATCTCAAGAGAAGTGAAAAAGGTGACAAGTTTAGAAAACATAACCTGCTTTATGAATTTTGCATAAATGTGACATGCATAAATGTATCTATGTGCACATGCATGCATTCAGATTTGTTCACATTACAGACAGATACAGGCCACTTACATATATGAATGTGACCATCAAGATTGGTCAAATCCAATCTAAGCAAAAAATCTGAATTGATTAATTAGGCTTGTAATGCAAACGTAGCCTTGAACTCATTCTCTATGCAACGCGTAGAGAGGCCAGGTACAACATTGGTCATTATAATGTGCATTTTTCTTTTGTGTTTTTCACTACACAATCTGCACAATCCACACAATCTGAGGGACCTTAGTGCCCAAGGGGACAAGTGGGGACGAGTGCCTCTGGATGCCTTCCATCACCTAATACAATCCATGCCACAATGTGTCACTAGTGTCATCTAAGTCAAGGGTGGCTGTTCCCACTATCAGGTAGGTGGTCATAATATTCCAATATGACTGTGTATTTGAAGATTCCTCCTGACTTGCTAAGCAGAAATCAAGCATTAATGTGTCACTGTGCTGCACTGTGGCAGAAAGGGCCTGTGTACATGACATCCCTGAAGCTGAGCAGTATTTTAGGCTGCTTACTACAAATTTCTCCTGCCTGTCCCCATTATCATCTGACAGTGCTCCTGCACCACCACGACAACTTGCAATCTGACTGTCTTGTTGTTCTGCAGCCAGATTTCATCACAAGAAAGATTTTTGTTATTCTGTTCTTTGGATTTTATAGATGTTATTTTGAACCATTCTTGGATTGAAACATCAGGTCAGACGTGGTCATTGGTATTGATATCGTGGGCTGCAGCTCTGGGGTGCTTTCTGGAGCACTGGGCAGTGCTGTCAATGCTGGTGGTGCTTCAGAGGTGCTCTCTGGAGCATCCACTAGCACTGTCCAGCTTTTGGGTGTCCCAGGCAGCGCTCCACAGGCTCAAAGACTCCACCTCCTTATTGTCATCCTCCCAGTCCTGGAATACAGCAACAGGACTTCTTTATGCCACTGGTACAATTTCTTGCCAGGTGTTTCTTTCCCAACACCATGCACACCAGCCCCATTCCGGCAACACCAGGTGCCACTTTCTCTCAGTACATGTAGGACTTAGTAATTTAGCCTCACCCACATGCTGCTAATTTCGAGGATTGTCTCTAAAACTCTTCAGATTAAGTTCTTAACTCACTTTAGATTGGACATCACTTTGAAAATGTAAACAGAAAATTGACAATGAATCCTGTAAATCTGTAACAATGTCTGTTATAAGTTCAGACAACACAAGTCTTTATTTAACTGTTAAAGCCACTACATAGTATTATTTATTGTAAGCACCACAGGAAATCTCACTTACTGGTCTACAATTTACAGATTAACTAGAAATAAATAAAATATCTGCATTTTTGGCTGTGCTGTTGTTGTGTATCTGGGTAAAATGCCAAGAAAAAGGGCCCAGAGCAGTTTTATAGACTAATATGCCAGCCAAAGGAATTCTTAAATGTACAAAAGGTCACAGTAAATATATTTCCGAATGGTACATTCCACAGGGCCTGGCGATATGATAAAGCGCGGCAGGCAGTGTGCCTGAACAGAATCCAAGTCAGACACCTCTGTCTCTTGCCAGACCTGTTTCTCTGGAAATGTAGGTATCCCACTCTAGAAATATTTCACAGGTTACATAAATGTGCGTAGGTAGACTTCCTATCCAATCACGCTATATTCTATAACCTCAGTTGAACCCTTCACTTGTGCACAAACATTTTGCAGGGTTTACACCACAAACTGTTACTAAGCTGTATCGTGTAACTATACAAATTATGCAATAAAAATACTAAACAAAGGCAAAATTCTATTTTAAAAATATGAAAAAACTTTTCAACTGGTCTGTACTCTGTGTTCTAACCTATTCACAACAAGTACATTTTTCTGACAAAAAAAACCCTCGATTTTCACATCAAGTCTAAGTCTAGTACATAAACTGGAAACACCCCAGTCTTAAACAACATGGGGAGATCACCACCTCTTACAAGAGCTGGCTGAAGCTGAATACGAGTGATTTCTGTACGTCAGTAATTTGTGGCTCTGTTCTGCTTGCTGCTCCTCTCGTTATAAAGAAGTGAATGAACTGTGGTTGCATACAGTTGCTGTAATGTTACTTATCGCCATTCACAGCCTTTTAGATTTGCTCCGCTCTATTTTCTTTACCCTCCACATGTTTATAGTCAGTGTGTTACTTATTTTTCAAAAGTTGAAGTGTGCATTTTTTTATTATTGAAAAGGACTGATGGCATTATTAATGCTATGATGACCATTCGAAGTAGTGCTGAGTTTAAACTGATTATTTATAACTGGTGTTGTTTTAGTACCATAGAAGTCATCAGATTCACTAACCTGAATTCTTTATGTCAGCATGTCTATCAGCATGTCTGTCAGAGCCCACTCGGTCTGCATAGGGTTTATAAATGTTCAAAAACAAGTCTCGTCATTTTCCATTGTTTCAGTGCTGCGTAAACATGCAGTAGTCGTTTCAGATGGACCTACAGGTCATTTTAAATCAGTGCTATTGTGTCCTTCATGTAGTGCATCATTGCTATCAGTAATCAGATTTCAGCTCTAACTGTCTCACACAAATCCTCTATATAGTCAAGAAGTGGAGCAGCTAGTGTACACCTCCGAGTGTGCAGTTAAAACTGCTCCAAGATCCTTTTTTGGCACTCTATCAAACAGATGCAGTAGCAGGCTTCATTCGTGTTGGAAAATGTGTGAGTGGCCTTCGACCTCCCACTGTGACAGTGCTGAAACATCCACAACTGGCAAAAGTGATTTATATATATTCAGTGTCAATATACAAAGAGCAGTCTCACTGGAAAGGCTGGGGAACTCAGATTTATAACCAAAGAATGTGGCTCTACAAGAACCAACAATGGAACAAAAATACAGTCCTTTTTCCCAAATAGTTTAGGGTGACTGCCCTGTACACCATTTTTTGGGCTCCGGAGATTCAGTGCCGATCAGAAGCGAATATTCAACACTTCGTTGTGTGGGGTTATATGATATACAATATATCAAGCGGTGATGTAGCGAATTTCAAGTCCAGGTCGTAGCCTCTACGGCACTGGCTTGAAATAAGGTGAAAACCAAAGTTTGGTGCTTTAATTTAAACTAGTTAGCTAGCTAATGTAGCTAACGTTAGCACCTACTGTCACTGGCCCTTTGCAGATACTTTTAGTAATTAAGTCTTTATTTATATAGCGCGTTTCTAGAACAAGTCTCAAAGTGCTTTGTACTTTTGATACAGGCTATGGGTTTTTAGGGTGGTTTAGGATAGGATTGGTCAGAAAAGGGCTGACGTTATCTAGCTAAGGCAGAGCTAACGCTAGCCATCTAATTTATTTTGGTTTAAGAATTGTAGCTTACCTTATCAACTAGGGCCATTTCCTCCAACCCACACTGGTGCCTGAATAAACAAAGAAGCAACTGTGAAAAGATTTACAGATTCTGTGATTGTTATTTTGTCTTTATCTGTGTCTTTTTCTGTGTATTTTGCAGATCGCCAAAAAAGTAAAATACAAATCCCAAATTTGAAAAGGAATACATACCCAATATCTGGATACTCGAATACTCTGGTTGTTACTTGTTTCACTTAATAATTTCACCAGTTGTCTGCTTAAATGGCTTGTTTTTGTTCCTAGACCTAGAATAATTGTTTTAATGACCTAGAATAATTCCCATTAGTATAAAAACATTAAACATATGAAACCAATTAGTTTTAAAATAAAATTTAAACTGAAATTTCTTTATTTTTTATCATTTTTATCATTTTTATCAGTTTTATCTTTTATTACTTTCATTACTTTAAAAAGGAGGAAAAAATAAAACAGTAACTGTGGCTTATGCAAATGTTGGACACCCAGTTTAAAATTTTTAAACAATTTAAAACAAACAATTTTGCTTACAGATATTACAGAAACTTAGTCTGACAATTTATACCCTGGCTCCTGGCTTTGTTTAGGTTTTTTAATGTGGCCCTTCCAATGTTTGAGTTTGACATCTCTGCACTAAAGGAAATGGAAAAACTGGAAAGGCGTAATAGGTCAAATTTAAAAGATGAAGCAGCAGTCCATAGGCCATTTACACAGTCACTTTCTTTCCCCACACATGTCCTTTTTCTTATTTGTTTTATTCTCATGTTCAAGACTACTCGTTTCTTCATCATGGTCAATTCTCTAGTTTTCATCTAATTTTGTGCCTTTTTTTATTACACATTAACACAAATGTTCCCTTATGTTTAAAACAAATAAAGAATGAATGCTCTCAGCCACGCACTGCTCTTTTGCACAGACCACCGGACTTGGCCAGCTAACACACAAATGCAACATTGCAAATTTCTCAGCTTCCAGTGCAAAACTATTTGACTAGCTGTGAATCATGTCTCAGCCAGCGTGCTCCACCAACACACAAAAGATTTATAAGGCACTAAAGCAGGCCTCATCCCTATCCAGGTCTCCTGGCAGCAGCAGAAGGCAGGACTGGACACACACACACACACACACCTCAATTTAGTGTTTCATTAATAATTGCAGAAGCATAAACAAGGAATGGATGGAATGANNCCAATGCTAGCATGTTTGAGAAAATATGCCCCCCCCCCCCCCCCCCCAAAAAAATGTTCACCTTTCTCAAAATATATGAAATTACAAAGAAATATTTTAAAACTAATTGGTTTCATATGTTTAATGTTTTTTTATACTAATGGGAATTATTCTAGGTCATTAAAATAAATTTTAGGGACAAAAACGAGCCATTCCAATGCATGTTCCTGTAGCTTGCAACGAGACTTGCATGCTTGTATACATACACTGACAAAGGTAAGCTCCGTCCCTAGCTCCGCACCGATTTAAAGGCTGAATCTCAAATTGCTTCCTTCTCTCTATTTAGTGCATTAACTAGGTCGTAAAACAATGGCTTTTTCACCCAAACAGTGCATTATATGTCGAATGGAAAGCCATTTGTCTTCAACCATTAGTTGCGCAGCTCCCTATCTAACATTTAGAGCACTATCTGTACGCAGAAGCCGTAGTTTCATAGCTTATGCAGTGCACTGTGTAGTAAGTAGGGGGCCAATTGAGGTTCAGTCAAATAATCGGCGCAGGTGGCCAAAAACTATTAGCCAATCGTAAGACGCGGGATACTAGCGAATCCCAGTGTAGTAGGCGGGTCCATCAGAATATCGGTGGGGGGGGAAGTCGTTTTCCTTCCCTTGTTGGCGCCAAGTGTATAAATTCCTCCAGCCAAATCGCATCGTTCGACAGCAGCGCAGCGCAAGTGATCCAGTAACGACTAACTGGCAAACACTAAACGAAGTACGAAGATGTTGAAGAATGTGTTTGAACAGATCATTGTTCTGTGCATCTGCACTCAAGTAGGTAAATGTTAGGCAAAGTCCGCTGATGCTGACTTGTGAGCGTAACAGTAATAAGTTGTTGCATGCGTTTGGTTTGCCTCGTCCTCTCCAGGTGACGCTGTGCTCCGTAGCGCGGGCGCGCTGCCCGGCAGCCTGCAGCTGTCCCGAGCAACCGGTCGCGTGCGCTCCCGGCGTGCAGACCGTCCTGGACGAGTGCGCGTGTTGCAGCGTGTGCGCGAGACAACTCGGAGAGCCCTGCTCCCAGCGCGCGCCGTGCGATACCCGCCAGGGTCTCCGCTGCGATCGCAAGAGCAGAGTGTGTGTCGGTGAGTGTGCATGTGTATTTATCTCTTTGTAGGGACCCCTAGAAAATGTCAAGCTTTGTGAGTTTGACTGAGCTTGTTTGGAATATCAGCGTGTCACATCGGCCCAAGTTTGTATTAAAGCTCGATACTCTGTATTAAAGCTCAATATAAAGTTATATTAGTTTTATGTGCAACTGAACAGATGTTTCCCAGCACTTCCCTGTCGGGTCGAAAGTGTACCGTATTTATTGGAAGTGTGTCCAGTATTTCTGTCTAATATTTTGTATGCCACTCTTTATAAGATCAGTCGTACATTGGTTGAAGCCACACGTCATGTGTACTATACAACACTGTATGCATATATAGCCATCAGGAATACTTTACTGCGGTTTACAAAGAAACTGGTAACCTTTTCAACACCAGCGCCCAGCAAAGGCCCAATGACTAAGGTCAAGTGACTGAGAATGCCTCACAAATGTGTTGAATGCTCTACTGAATGCATTGAATTCTCTACTCTCACGTAAAGATACAGACACAGTTGCTCTTTGCCCAGGGTGCAAATTAGCTTGTTGAGTGTCTGGAGAATACATTTCAGTTACATCTGTTTAGTCTGTGCTCTCAAGTTCTAGGTACTGTGAATAATGCTATTCCTTCACTTTCATCTCCAATTCCACATCTTTGTGTTTGCATCTGCCTTTCAGTTTTGAAATATCAAACTCTTAGTCCAGAAAATAGATTGAGCAAGAGTTCCATTACTGTAAAAAGGCCTCATATATCTCTTGCCTTTAGTTTCAGTGCAAACCAATGTACACTCATCATCAAAAGAATAGTTGCAGAAATAGTTGCACCCAAAAGGAATCATTCAACAGGAATGAATCTTGGTGGGTAGGTTTGACATTGTGAAACATGTGTATGATTCAAGTTTCATGCTTGACCACTTATTTGTTGTAAGCAAGGACGGGCCTTATCACTGTACTTGACAATAGCCACGATTGCGGATATTCAGCGAGCAGTGATGCCCTCCATGAGTCATCCTGTTAGTGGCAGCACCATTGGCAGACGGCTGCACAACGCAGGACTACATGCACATAGACCATTACGACAACTGCCCTTAACACCACGTCAACGTCACCAAAGACTGCAATGGTGTCATGCCAGACTGTCATGGAGTGACTCAGATTGGCAGCGGTTACTCTTCAGTGACGAGTCCCACTTTTGTCTTGGTTGAGCAGACCAATGCATCCGTGTGTAGAGGCACCGTGGTCAGCACCAAGTTTGTCATGTGTCACACGTCCAGAAGGTCTGGTGTCACTCCACCTCCATCCCTACTGCAAAATCTGCAGGAACATGAGAATATTCAAGCTTAACGGAATGGATTATCGCAGGACACCGTTAGGAACCTCTACAACTCCATGTTGAGACGTCTGGCATGTTGTGTTAGCAAGCAAGGCCCAACACCATACTGAGAGACACTACTTGTGTAGCTCAATAAATATTGCCCATATCAGTTTAAATGTATCATCATTTATTGTTTCTGGTAACTTGTATCTTCCTGCTGAATAGCATTGCAATCCGACACCTCCTTCTGGATAAAAATATTCTTTTGATGATGAGTGTATGCAGACACTGAGCTTTGCTCCAACAAAATAGGCTGGATTTATTGTGATATCTTAGAAACATATATTTTAAAAATCCACATTGTCCACTCTGCTATATGTAGTAACCTCCTGCACATTTTGCCCATCCAACCAGCTAATGAGGGAGAGTCCTGTGTATTGGATGGTGCTGTTTACCGCAACGGGGAGGCCTTCTTTCCGAGCTGCAGCTATCAGTGCATGTGTAGGGAGGGCTACATCGCCTGCGTGCCACGCTGCAACCTGGAAGTAATGCTCCCAGGACCTGACTGTCCTCATCCCCGGAAGGTCCAGATCCCAGGAGAATGCTGCGAGAAGTGGGTGTGTGAGCCTCAGGTAGAGACCAGTGTCCTGGGGGGCTTTGCCATGGCGGGTGAGTTCCTCACTTTGCATCACACATGCCTTGTTACATTCTAACACATGCCTAGAACATCCAATATATATATCGTCGCTGTCCAAGGGAAAACAAGTATCTCCAAAATGGCAACTTTACAGGAGAGGCCTAAAACCTCATTAAATTTTAATGTAAGTCAATGGAACCAGAAGTCTTTCCAAGCACTTTAGGGCCATTTCTTTTGGTCCATTCATCATGCAATTCTCACACAGTGTAAACGGCAGCCGCTGTTTTCAAATGATGCATAAAAGTCAAAATGGACAAAAATGGAGATACATGTTTTTCATTGGACAGCGACAATATATATAATATCTGATACTATGTTACCCAATGATCACATGCTATAAGCTTTCTAAAACAAATATGGCAGTATAAGGAAGAACTGACTTACTTTTTACTCATATTTGAGTTTGTCATATTTGATGTTCTTGAGTAAGCCTTGGGCCTTGTGTTGTTCTGAATTATAGCTTACAGGCAGGAGGAGACAGTGGGTTTTGACCAGTGGGATCCCAGTGTAAACTGTATTGAACAGATCACAGAGTGGAGTGCATGCTCGCAGACATGTGGCATGGGTGTGTCCACTAGGGTGACCAATAAGAACCAGCGCTGCGAAATGGTGAAACAGAGCAGGCTGTGCATGGTCCGGCCCTGTGACGTTCTGAAGGAGCAGAGAGCCAAGCAGGTAGGCCAGCACTGCTAGTGCATATATCCACTTCGAATTTACACATATAATATTATTTGACTTTGTAACTAAATTAAAAAAAGTATATATTCAAGAGCAGTGTTAAAGAATGGGTGGGGGTACTTTGTAGTACTTTGTTGCAAAGTTATTTTGGCTTCATGTTTGGCGATGTGGTCCTCTAACTTAAATGAACCTCTAGCTATCTCGTTAGACTATTTAGTTAGCTGTCCTTACTAGTTGCATAAGGTTTGCTAGTAGCTAACATTACCTATAGCTACTTGCTTTCAATTTTGACAACAACACAAAGTAAATTAAAGTTGAAAAAACTCACTATGAAACTTTCATTTATGATCTGCCTCAATGGCAAAAAGAGGAGAAAATCACACAGCATGGCAGCTACGTACAGTTTGCTTTTGAGGTTGGATGCTAGTAAAGGTGAAACTACTCCTCTCTTCAGTCACTTCAGTGTCAAATGCTGAGCGACATCGGCTCAGTATTGTCCACGATTCCTTAAACCGTCCAGAACAACATGTGCAGAGCAAACTAACAACTTTGGATTAAAGCTGTCCAGGATTGTGGAAGCTAGAATTGGCTTCCTATTCGTCAGCTTGTTTTGTGAATTTTCCGTTCCACCTTAAATGGTGCTGAAGATACATTCCTGTGGAAGCTGTAGCTTTTAAGGTGGAATGGAACAGTAGAGTAAGAAGCTAGAGAAGAGGAAGTCAACTTCAGCCGCATTTAAAGATATTAGCCATGCCTGCTGGTTTCTTGGTGCCAATATCACCTTCACAGCCTGGAGCGATAGATTTCACCACATAGTCAGCCATTTTGTTTGCATTTGCTCTGTTGTCATTTTTTTCACTGGGCTAAAACATTAGCTGGTGTTTGTACATTTTTGGGGTGTAAATATTAATGAGTCAGGACCGTTACATAACAGTCTAAAATTTTGGATTTGGCCCATTTTACTGCCCTTTTTTACAAATGCAGCATTTGTATTTAAGGCATGTTTGCATAACTTTTTTTTTTAACCTGTTTTGTTTTTACCTATGAATACATACTATTATATATAACTTTAGAAAGTCAAAAGATATAATGCATGAAATGTATATCAAAATATGAATGTCAAAAATAAAAGTCTACGTCATGCCAAACATTGAAATAACTGTATGATTCTGTTATACTGCAGCGAGGGAGCGCATGTCTCAGAACGAAGAAGAGCACCAAAGCTATCCAGTTCACCTACAAGAACTGCACCAGCATCCAGGCCTTCCAACCTCGCTTCTGTGGCCTGTGCGATGATGGTCGATGCTGCACACCACACAGCACCAAAACAGCTCAGGTGGAGTTCCAGTGCCTGAAAGGCAGAGTGGTCAAGAGGCCTGTGATGTTCATAAACACCTGCGTTTGCCACCACCACTGCCCGGGAGACAACGCAGTCCAGCAATCTTACTACTGACACTAGCAAATACGGTCTTCAGCTCTGATGACAGCCTTTTTAGAAGAACAGAAGTGCAGGCTAGATGAAGGCACTTGCTTTTCAGAATGCAACAACAGTTAAGTTGGTTCATGCTGCATAGCTAGGGCTTTTATATGCTGACTCCCTTTGATTGTTCAGAGGGCTTATTTAATTCTGTATTGTTTTTAATACTGTGGGTTTTCATGTATGGTCTTAACCTGATCAAATGATATCCCCTCAGCAAACAGAAATGAGCATTCTGTCAGAAGGAAAAAGAAGAAAAGCCTTGGTCTTAGCTTTGTGTAAATTTGGACAAAACTGCATAAACTTAAATTCTTAAAGCATTTTTGATTAGTCATCCATCTCAAGTCCACCCCGTCCATGTAATCATAAAAGTAGAATAATAAAGATAAAACTGGGCCTACAGTCAAAAGCAAACTTTTGGTGCTGCTGATTAAATGTATTATTTTTTTTAATTGTTCAGTCCTTGGGTTTTTTTTTTTTTTTTTTTTTTTTTTTTCCTGTGAAATGTTCTGTTCTATAGAAATTTGTCGAGTTGCTCACAGTGATGTTAATAGAAACCTGAAATGTTTAATGTTTCTGAAAGCCCCCTGACAGAAAGTTATTACATAAAGCGATTGTCTATATGCGGAACAACATGTGACACATAGTTTTATGATAAGGTTTTGGCTTAAAAAGTATTTAAATCCATTTATTTTAGGCCATTTATTGTGGCAGGATACATACAGGGCATTGTGAGCCAAAACTGTCCCCCCAAAAAACTTACTTTTTCAGATTTATAACTATTTTACCATCATCAGCATCACATATAAAACTCACACATGTAGGTTCACAGGTGGGTTTGGACAGTAAAGAAAATGGTTGTAATTGGTAGACATGGCAATCCATGGTTCACTACAGCTGTAAAGAAACCAGCGTCTGTATATTTCTTAACAATAAGCCGCATTTAGAGCAAACCACTCTGAATCTTTGTTTAGATCTCAACCAGAGAACAAACTTCTGCACATTTCAGTATAATGTTACTGTTTGTATGATGACTTTAACACATTGGGAAAAAATCAAGCATAAAATGTGGCCTATGCAAAAAGCAGTGCATATTTTATATTTGACAATTTTAAGTATGGCAAATTGACAGTTGTACTCTTTTCCTGTTTTTAGATTTGCGTTGTACTTATTCTTACTTCACATCAACAAAATGTCATTTAACCAGAAGTGTTCAGACTTTTGCATGCAGCTGTCTGTCTGTCTGACTCGGGGTAAAAATCCTCATAACAACTCCTGGACCACTAAAGACTTCAAGCAATGTCCCATAAATTCCTCTAGTGGAGGGTTTGCTTAAGGATGACCCCTCCCAGGCCCTGTCTTCATAAGAAAGCGAAGCAAAGAGCCTCATGACTAAAAGTGTGCAGTGTGACTGAGGTCATAGGTCTCTCACAAAGCAGAGTGACATTCTGCTGTGCTCATATTTGTTTTTCGCTGTGGTAAAAATGGGGTCATTTTCTGTTAGAGGCCTTTCTCTTAAGCTAAATTAAATATGCCTTTGATAATCTAAACCTAAGTTTCCCTTTATGTGTTCACAAAATGTCTGAAACCTGTTGAATAGTTTGTGCATGTTGTACTCACTTATGTTGGTGTTACTTTGCTAACCAGAGTGAAATCTCTGTAGTTTAATGTTTCTGTATGCCCATATGACCTGATGGAAAGTTCACACTGCTTCTTCATGATGACGTGTATTGTTTTCAATATGTATTTCATAATAAACATGTATTTTTCTATACATTTTAAATGTACTTATTTATTGCCATACTCATTTATCGATTATTTTATTGAAGAAGGCCTCTGTGTTTACATTCTCTTGGTATACTGGAATATGACATAGCAGCTGAGCTCAGCAATTCTCTATTAACCCAGGCTTGAGGTTAAATGAGGTTAAGTGTTGAACTAAAGAGCTTCATGATAGTAGGTACTGGTGAACACAACAAAACCTGAAATACCCTCATGCTGTCCTTAGCTCCATCCACCATAACAAGAAAATGACCACCTAGAACATTTTTTCATATTTATTCTGTAGCACCACCCCTGTTATTGATATATTTATTATACTGAGTATATTTTGTGCTATGTAATAGGAATGGCAAGAATTACAAGGATGAAATGGATTTGTTTCTGGAGGACTTTGAGATGCATTTTCCCATTTCAACATATTTGTAATTTATGCTGATGGTGAAGGCCAGTGTAGACAGGGTAAGGTGGTGATTAATCAATTAACAGTATATCCATAATATCCATATCAAGAGTAACTCAAAAGAAGGAGTGCATTTATGCCCACCCCTAAACTTTAACAAACTAACTACAGGCTATACCAAACCTACCCTAAGCATAAGAAGGTCTCGGGGGTGGTCTGGTGCTGGTTTAGTTGATTACCCACCATGGACCAGGAACTGAAACAGAACATATGATGGTTATCAGCCAAATAGGTCCTATTGCTGCTGACCAGCATATCAGCTCAGACTAGAGTTCTTTTGTTTTGAGTAACTTTACCCTCATTATGTCTGTATAATTAAAATAAATGGGTGCACATTCTATTTTATCATTATGATACCAAACATCACAAAACTTACCTAACTTTACCAAATGTTTTAGTTCTGACTGCTTTGGTAGTGCTGCTTTTGGTAGACAATTTTAGCTAATTATAAGCATAACAAAAACGCTGGCCAGTACCTGACTAGCAAGCAAAGTTTTAAAGTAATTACATTCACATAAAATGCGATGCATTTAAACACAAAAAGTTTATTAATGGCAGAAAATATGTGTTTTGATTGTGACATTTCTTAATTGTGACACTTCACTAATTACACTCAGAATTTGGGACATATTTATGTAAAAACAAGTGGATCTAACTGCTCACCATATAGTAATAAGGGACAGGTATGTAGTTTCACTTCCTGGCTGGGGTGTGGCTAAAACAAGGCTTTGCCTAAAGACACTCTTTTTAAAACTACTTTGGGACATCGCTACTTTGCAAGACATTTACACAGTTCTGATGGAAGGAGGGCTAACACCCTCTCTTCAGGTTTTAGCTTTCTGCCTCTGGCATGTTTGTCCCATAACTTCTGCTTCATTTGTGCCTTTGTCAAGCTTTGTTGTGCCAGGGCCCTGTATTAGTTAACCATATCTCGCATCTGCAGGATATTTGATACCACACTGAAAGGAGTGTTTTCTTCTGCCACCCAGCTCCCCTTGAGCATGTCCAGGGGTTGCCTAACCTGAGGCCAGAACAACCTCTCTATATCCGTACAAAAGGAAAGGGAGCCAATTATTTCGATTCCACCTTCTAGTTTCACTTAAACAAAAAGAAAATGAATATATAAGCGGTATTTAAAGATTAATAACAGATTCACTCGGTTCTTATGTTAATTTTGTGCTTTGTGTCAGGTCTTGATGTCAGGACTAAATGTGCAGTCGGAGCTGATAAAGCAGCTCCTCAAGAAGCTGTGGTCAAAGAATGGATTTAAGGTCAACTTAAAGGTACAGGTGAAAGTGTTGGTGTCATGTAAAACCACTAATATACAGTTGTATTAAGATATTACAACGTACTAATAGCTTATAACAATATATAACTTTTTCATATAGCTAAAATGTATGTGTCTAAATATGGTAAATGTGTTTAGACAGACTGCATCAAGACAATGGCATCATCTAATGTTCTTCTCATTATATGCAGAGCACGGTTCAGCTGTTTATACTCAACACCTCAACACCAAAGACAAGCAGGAGAACATTCAGCAGGAGCTCATCCAGCTGCGGAAGAGCGAGCAGGAGAAAAGAACTGAGGAAGAAGCTCTAGCTTAGGAATTGGTTCAAGTTACAGATAAAGGGCTAGGGAAAGATTTTTATTCTAGCCTACGTTTTACACCTAATTCATGTTTATGTGATTCATGTCAAAAACGTTCAGTTCAAAGTGGTTATAGCTCATGCTTAACTGATATTGTTTGTCATTATTGAATTGTTTAATAAATTCTACTTAAACTTCATCTTTCCTGTAATTAGATGTTCTGCATAGTGCTGTTCTGCAATACACATAAATGAGCTCTCCTGTGGATGAGAGCGAAAAGACATGTCAGAAATAGGATGTCCTGAAAGAGTTCAAACCCAGGAGAAGAGCTAGGTGGAGTTGTAGGAGGTTTCTCTAAAGCAGACTAAGGTGGAGGAGAGTGTAGAATCCAATGCACTGCGTAAGTACAAGTAGAGATAAAAAGGATGGGATTGACCTGATCAGAACTAAGGGATGAATTGAGTTTAATGGATTAGATTGAATGGTATGGCTGGTTGGATTGGATTAGCATGTGATGTACTGGAGGGGATTGATGGATGGATGGATGGATGGATGGATGGATGGATGGATGGATGGATGGATCGGTGGATGGATCCATGCAAGGAAAGCACAGCTAAGAATCACATGAAATTATCGGATTAATGATAAACATCAGAGTCCTCAATCAGCCACTGAGGGAAGACCTCAGAACGCATAGGTCAACATGTATATGTATGTATAGGTAGTAATGTGTATGTATATATGTATAGGTAGCTATGTATATGTATGTATCCAAGTATGTATAGGTAGATATGTATACATGTATAGATATGCATTTGAATGTCTGTTTAGGTAGTTATGTGTCTGTATCTATGTATAGGTAGATATGTATGTGTATAACCTTCACATACACATAACCTTCTCTAATACCTACCTAACACTACACATAACCTTCTCTAATACCTACCTAACACTACACATAACCACACTCTAATACCTACCTAACACTACACATAACCACGCTCTAATACCTACCCTAACCTAATACAAGAGACACTGTTTAAAATATTTATCACCCTAGAGGTGACAGATCCAACGAATGTGACAAGCACCACAGAGTAATCAGGAGTGTAAGTGCTTGATCTCATGCAGTTGGGGTGGCAATATATCACCACCTTGTGGTTGTAGTAAGCTAAGGCATGACTTTGTGGCAGAACATGAAAATAAATGATAAACATGATCTATGTCAACATTTTAGAGCTGCCATTTGGCTTGTGTTTGATGCAGAACAGAAGCCACAAATTGTGTTCCACAGACAGTGCTTTTATTTCTAATGATTTAGAAACTAAATGTGATTATAAAATTGCAGATCACAGCAGTTCTAGATTCTCCCTCAGTTTTTGCACTATGTATTATTTTCCTTCAGTATCATTGACAGACTATGTGTGTGTGTGTGTGTGTGTGTGTGCGTGCGTGTGCATTTATCAACATTTTCTACATTTTAAACACCCTGCATCTATGCTGTGGGAGATTCAGAGTTACTAAAATAATGAATGGCTTAGCTTGGTCATTATTAATCATATCACGCTGTGTCCTTGAGAATGTTACAGATTGTATTATTGTGGACATAACAGACATGTGAACGGCACAGTTCCCGTGGCAAGTCCTTTTTAAATACTGTCAGTATGAAAAGTTACTTTTATTGTATTTGAACACAGCAGCTGTGCATTCCAATGTGTGAATTTCTTGTGAATAAATGGGCCAAAAGAAATGCTCCAAAAATACATTGCATTAGATAAAACTGTAGCTCAAAAAACACCATGTTGTGTTCAAGTTTCAAACTGACCAAAGTCAGAAGACACGGTCAAAACATCATAGGGAGGCTGAGCCGCTGTGGGTGTGCCAAGCTGGCTTAAGGCAAACATCCTCCCATAACCAAGAAGAATGCAGTTGCCTGCATCAGCATCACAGGGCCATACAAACAAACATCTCCCATAGCTTTCACATGGGTTTCTTTGTAGTAGTAGTTTGGGACAGTTTTAGCTTTTCACAGTACAAATGTAATCAGGGAATGGCATTCCTCCCATGCGACTCTTAATTCCTCAGTCCAACGGAGGGGGTCTTTTTTGCATGGGGATGTAAGGTATATGATTAACTTCTTGACTGTGCAATGCATGGAGCTGAGGAGACATCACAGCAGAAACATGAAGGGGATGATTGTGTCACATTAAAATTTCACACTGCTGTAAAAAGTACATGCTGTAAAGTAAAATAAATATGCAATTAAGCTTTTATTGTTGAAAATGATGCATGTTTGATTTTGGAATTGATGGTGATACTACTGGTCAATTGGGTACACTCTAAAAGCGGCCTTACTGTAGTGGACTGCTCTCTCATCAGGAAAAGAACACTTTGAGTCAGCCCTGCCATATTGAGAACACTCCTTAGCAATTCGACAGCGCTTTGTTTAAGCAATAATAATGAGTGATTAATAACTAATAATAATTAAAGTGAGGGGTAAACTGATTAGGGGACTGTACATAAGTATTCCATCATGATTTGAGCAACAAAAATAATAGATTATAAACATTAACAAAGATATTGATGTATTTGTACCCAGGATTCTGATCATTTCAACCATGGTTTGGAAAAAGTGCAAAAGCAACTAAGAAAAGCTTGAACACCAAGTGATTAAGTAGCACCCATCTGTGGATAGGACATGCTGAAATATGACCACCAGGTGCTACTGTCTAACCAAATGGCAGGCTGACAGGTAAGTATAAAAGTGTTTAATGCCAAGATTTTTTTTAGTAAACAAGTCAAATCACTCAAGTGGTAGATATTGAAAGACAACATTACAAGTTTCATCATAGTATACAGTACACAAATTCTCACTCGCTCTCACATTTCTCAGCCTTATACGCACATCACTCATCCATAAACCTTGAATAAAGAGCAAAAGCAACATTTTCACACTGTCATTGAAACTTATTTAAAGAAAGACCATTCATGTGTGTAATTCATGGAGAAAAAATGAAATTGCTGAAAAAAGTTGCATATAAGACAATAAATACGACAGTTTGTATAAAAATATACACCATCTTATAGGACAGGGCGGTGGAAGGGATAGGGAGTATGGGGTAGTGGTGGTAGTGGAGGGGCAGGATGGAGGGATTTTGACAGGACGAGGACACCTAGTAGAAGTATAGCAGTGGTTCAGATCTCGCTCTCATATGTGTGCAGATACGTCTTTAGGGAGAGGATCTCGGTGTAACTCTGGCTTGTGCGGCGGTAGAAGTCAAGTCCTGTTAGGAGCTCCACATCCCGCACACGTGCTGTGTGCATCTTCATCAGCTCCTCCACCCACTTTGACTCGTCCTCTGAACTCTGAGTGAGGAACAAAAACCACGTCAAATGGGCCTCAAATAACGTTTTCAGACACTTGCATGGCGAACAGTACAAGTCACTGACGTTCAAATGAATAAACCCCCCAAAAAGTAAGATAATATCTAAGGGGTAGATGATGATCAAACAATGGAATCAAAACTAATTACTCAGTGGTTACAAGTTACATCTGGATCACTAGTTTTTTGGGGGGGTAAACTGATTAATTTTATTGACATTGGTAGTAAGCATTTTTTCGTCTTTCGAAGAGAAAATATATTTTTTTAACATTTGGGGAAAAAAGAAGAAAACCCAAGAAAAGTAGCAAAATATAAATAAAAATAAAAATGAATAACATCTTTATACATGCTGAATATGTGTACAGATACAAAGTAAATAGGTATTAAGGGTGGCATATGTCAACTTGCTCTTATGGGGTGGCATATGTCGCCCAATTTTTTACTTTTTTTACCTGCTTGTTTCAGATTCTTTGTGTGCAACCAAAAAGATAAGAAAGAGGAAGAAGAAGAAACAACAGAAATCTGAAAGAAAGGAGGAACCAATGAGTCTAGCTTACATTGCAGGTCTCATCATTATCCGCTCTGTGAGGCAGGATGAAGGAGAAGACACTGAGAGGCCCATCACATGAGTCTACAGCTTGTGTGTAGTCCAGACAGCTTGTTGCCACAATGTAGTAATGAGTGGGGATGGGCACGGAGCCACTTAAATACCTGCAAATGTACAAATAAAAATAGACATACATAAATCTCACTGGACAAAAGGAAAAAAAACAAGATTTCTTCCATTCTTTTGTTACAGTAAAACATGAAAAAATGAAAATGTTTCTGTATTTTCTTCTCGTACTGTTTCATCTTCTCTGCTGAGTCTCGAAGTCCATCATAGTCATAGTCAAAAACGGGACCGATGACCACATTGAGCCCATTCCTTTCACTGGCGTATTTCTTTACCAGAGTCTTCTGAAAGTAAGCCCACACACCTATCACAGGGAGATGGACGGATATTTAGATGGGTGTCTTACTGATATTACAATTAGAAACACATATGTAAATTAAAATACTTCAAAAGTCATACTGTTTGTAATGATGTGTGAACACATGTAACATGACATGCTTCAAATATAATTTTCATTTTTATGGAACAGTCCACAAATCTCATGTTCAACAAAATACAGCTTCAATTTCTTGAAAATCATGGGGGGATGATAAAGTGATCTAATTAATATTTCTTTATTTTCAATTCAACATAAATAGATCATATGGATAAAATAACACTGTTACCCAAATGAAATATTAAATGTAAATCATTTCTTCAAAGATAATTAATTGTAAATAGAATGTCTGTAATCATGTCATGCCATTAGCATGAATGCTCGTTACCCACATTTTATATATTTGTTAATAATATGCTAAAAACCTCAACCGTCTTACCTACTAACCTACTTATTTAAGGCATTGTCACTTTGTTAAAAACAGATATTGTTCCTCCCATTTTAAACTATCAAAATGATGTTTTCTTAGATTTGATGCTGAGGAACTAAAAAAAAGAGAAACAACTTGAATGACAAGGGCTACATGGCACTCGACTCAGGCAATCACCCAGACGTGGAGGCAGAGATGCAGACAGGGAAGGAATAATAATACATAATATTTCAAATTTGCATGATTCTTGTACGAAACGTTTGTTTGAACAGTATGGGAGGTAAATGGGGAGTGCAATTACTCCAGATGTCTGGAGAGGAGGTCAGATGACATGGCGTAAGGGTAAGCAGGCTGCACACAGACTTTAGGGGGAGTATTGAGGACAGCAGAGTATAGAGGAAGCGAGAGAGAAGGCCTTGAGCTTCTGCGGGTGGCAGCTCTTCAAAGACAACCTCAGTGCTCCCTTCTCTGGTCCAACTAATCAAAAGCAGACATGCCACGCTCACACACCAGCCCTCGCACTCTGTTCCATCTGCCAAGCCTCCTCTACACTCATCTACTGCTCCAAACAGCAGGAAAGACTGGATATACATGGAGAAAGTGCAGAGCAACAGCAAAAGACCCTTGATTTATATCATTTCCAGTCAAACTACAAAGTTGGTCGTTAGTTTCAGCGCAAAAGTATGAATAAAAAATACATAGAGGCCTCGAAAAATTATGGATTTTTTCAGTATTTGCTACCTCCACCTTTTGCTTTCATTGCAGCATTCACTCTTTTTTCACTTCTTTTTCATGCTTGCAGATATTCAAAATACTTTTGGAGATATTTCCACACTTCCAAAATTCAGTCCAAATAACCCAGATTACAAGATGGACCACGAAACCCTGAGTCCATCAAACCTTCCTCCACATTTCAAATGTCCAGCTTCAGTGTTGTAGTGTGACTCTGTAGTGCAAATTTTGTTCTATGCACTTTAGATTTGGAAAGATAGAAACACTAAGATCTGAGGCAGAATAGAGTCTGATTTTGTCCGTTTGTTTGATGGCGAAAGGTTTGGTGATCTACCAGGTTTTGCATGATTAGAAGAATCCCATTTTCTCTAAATCTGTTTTTTCTCTGACTTTCCTCATACAAATGTTCTCGTACCATATCCCCTCAGAAACACCTCCTTAAAAATAATAAGATATCTTGTCTTGTGTGTTCTTCAGCGTCCATGTGAGTAGTGTGAGCACCAATTCATTTCCTCTAAGGGCATGCTGGGTGTGTGAACTGTTAATCTGAAACAGAGACACCACTCACGCAGTGGGTAGTTTTCAACCCAAGTTCATACCACAGGCCACACACGGCTTCAAAACACACACATACACACACACACACACTCTCTCTCTCTCTCGCTTTCTCTCTCTCTCTCGCTCTCTCTCTCTCTCTCTCTCTCTCTCTCTCTCTCTTTCTTTCAAGATTTTTTTCCCCTGGGTTACGTCGTGGTGGTCATTTTGTCCAAGCAAAACAAATAACTTCCTGAAAGACACAAAACAGCCCACCTAGACTTTCTGAAGGCTTTGCAGGGATAATGCAACCCAGACTTCAGTCAATTAACTGTGAAATCAATTTTGTCTGACAGCTCTTTTTTACATACTAAGTGCAGAGTACGTTGTGTGCTCAAAGGCTGAAACCCCACTCTGTCAATCCAGTGAGACTGAGCAGATAAAAGGCATTTTCCTTCCAATTTCACTTATGAAGAGCTAATTAAAGTCGAATCACAACAGCTTTTTAATGCCAGCTTTCACCATTGTCCGTTCCACTATTGTACAATTAAATATATTGGGGCATGCTTATATAAAAGGCACATCCCCAGTGGGCTGTATTTTGTCAGTCCAACACGATGTGAACTTTTAAGTGATGATTGAAAACACATGCTAATGTGCTGAGAGTGTAAGTAAAGTCATGAACTTGCTCCTCGCGAATTCAAGGGCTTAGTTTCTTGGATAACTGAATGAACCACTTAAACACTGAACCACATTAAACTATTAAGAGAATAAGAACAGCTGAGCAACATCTTGCTTATGACTGCCTATTTAAGGATGATCACACTACACTGCACTGTCAGTGAACAGATGGCTGGAGTTCTTACGTTTGAATGCTGGGTACATCGGCACAGTGTTGGTGATGAGCACAGCGTCGTATCTTGCTTCTTGAGTGGAGGCCAACTCTGTCAATCATGAGACACAGACCAATGAACAAAACCTTTAGGTGCATTTCCATTTTCTGCAGTAAGTCTGATGTTAATGATAAAAAGCATAATGACACTTAGCGTGTCATAGACTGTACACAAGCAAAACAAAAACAAACAACTTACATCCAGATGGATAATGCTGGTACAATAGGATTTTCCCAGATTTCAGGCCAAAATACTGGAGTAAACTTTTTAATAAATATGACAATATTCAGATAGTATACCGCAAAATATTTCCTGTTTGAGAAACTTGATGCTAGAAATATCATTGTTTTTAATAATCAACATTCTTGTATGCTTGTGATACTTGTCAAGCTGTATTGGTTTTTTAATCTTTATTTCATGATTTTTTGGCATATAATATGCCATGCATAATGTAGCAATATTTAATGAAAAAGCGGTAGCTTTTACTTCATCACATTACCAATGCAGGGATAATGCTAATTTCAGTTACCACCTTTGTGTTAGCTTAATTTCCCCTCCTTGGGTTTAAAACTACGTACAGCAGCTATACATGCTTTTGAGACTTTTTGGGAAGCAAGTAAAAGTAAACCTAATCCATTATGGTATAAATATGGTATAACAAAAACGTCAACACTGATCCCAAACATTTTGGTTCAGCTTGTTCTGCGGGAATTTACTGGGATTTATTTGAAATGAGGTGCTGCTGGATGTCTGGAGTTATCCACCCTGAAAGTCCTTAAAGTTTAAGGGGTTAATTGTGGGTCTCAGAAAGAAATGACTTACGGGGTGGGTAGAGAAAACCATAGGAGATCTGTTTGTCAGCTCGGTAGCTGGTGCAGGACTGGCTGTAGGCTGGAGGAACTCTAGCATCAGGCCTCACGCAGTTACTTAGTGCTTCGGGAAGAGGGGTCACATTCACCTGAAATAAACAAACCAAATAATGTAACATAAAGAGAATTATGGACATCAAAGCTTAAATAAAACACAACAAATTGCAAATCTAAGGTCCTCCAGGCATACTCTCTTTATGCACATAGAATCCTTAAACTGTGAATAGAGTACAGTGGCTGAGGCAACTAAATACCTGTTTAGAGACAGTATAGGAAGTCCACAGAGGCATGGAGAGAGCTTCACTGTATCCACTGATGTAGTCGCTGTGGTGGAGGATGCTGTACTTGGTGCGGAACATGACGGCTGGCCGACCATGAGGAAGATTCTTGCTGTCTATGAAAAGAAGAAAAGAAAATGAAAAACTACAATGTTCTGAAAGAGAAGTACATACAAGAGGCATGAAAAGCTGAATATGAGAACAATAATGATGCTAATTTGATATATGGAACAAATAATTTCAGTGCAGAAAAAAGTATATTTAACAAACTAAACCATTTGAGTGCTGGGGGACATTACCATTGATAACTTGTCTCAGTCGTTGATGGAGCTCCTCCACTTTGTTCTGTAAGAGACAGAGCCAGAGTGACTCCAGGTTATAGCCTCTTACCAGGGCCACTTTCAAAGCCCTCTGCCCCCTACTTTTTGAACGCAACTGCAAAAGATTAAAGGTGAAAATCTCTAGCAAGAGATCTACACATCAGCGGACAGCAAAAGCACTTGTAGGAGCAAGAAATTGTATTACTAGTTTTTTTCTTGTTTTTATAAACAAAGACCGAGTCGGTTTCCTGGACACAGATTAAGCCTAACCATGGGTTAAATTACAATGTCAATACTGATTTACCATTGAAAATACTTCAGTCTAGGATTAAACTTAATCTAGGTCCAGCAAACTGGCCCAATATGATTTAGAGAACCTTGTCTAGATAAAGGCAACAATAGTGATGCTGTTTTTCCAAGGTGAAACAAATATTATATTGTAACGTAATAACAGGTGCATCACAACAGCAACTAGTTTGATCCAAACCTTATGGCCTACTATATCAAAATTTAACACGTTAAAAAATAAGACAAATTAACCTTGAATGCAATATTTAATAACACTTTATCACCTGTTCTGTTTGGGCAGAATTTAACCTAAATTAATTTTGTACTGCCGCTCGGCATCTGATAGGCAGATAAAAAAAAGCACAACATTTCCCTCGATTTATCTTGTTATCCTACAAACAGACTTTTTAGGACGTGAACATTTTAGTGTCCTAAACAAAAATAAATGTAGACAGAACCTTACAATTTAAAGATGAGTAAGAACCCTATCATTAGGGCCTCAAAATGAAGTGTGAAGCTGACCTTTTCATCACAAGTGCACCCCAGGTCATCAGTTATGGCTGCGGTGGGCCCAGAGGGGATTGGCTTAGACACCTCTTCAGGCATGCTAGGTTTGTGGACAGGATTTTTCAAAACGTGGTTCAGACTACCATGCGTTCCATTGTTAGGAACCGGTTTCAAGCCGAGAAGGTCTATGAAAAAAGGATACAAGACATTTATGTAATACATATCTAATATGAACCAATACAGCATGATGCCTCACTGATGCTAATGTCTTCAGCTTTTATGCAGCTTACTAATGCTAATAACTAGTCCCTATTGTCATCCATTTACATTTCTTAACAATATGGTAATAATAATAAGGGGAACCAAAACAATTACAGTAAAAGGGGAATTTTAATAAAAAAGAACACAAAACAGTGAAAACAGTAATCATACCACACATAACGTTGTATAACTCAATGTTTTCAAATGGTGGTATCTTTGTCTTGAATTTGAACATCGGTCCGTATCCAAGAAAAACAGTCTGCAAAAAAAAAAAACATGTTAGCAATACACACCACAGCCCTCTTCTAAATATTACCTGTCGCTTTGTGTACATACCTGCATGCTAGTGATCTTGTTATCATATCCGTGGTCGCCCGAGAAACCACATTTGCCTGGATGCCTTTTCCCCTCAGGAAACCTCCTGTGGCAAACAGAGGTAACAAGATTAGTGCAGGTTTCACCATTTTTGATAATTCACGTGGTAGAAAAACACGAGTTACTCAACTCTAGAGGCATTAAGTTTAGGTTCACAGACCATTAGACCCCTGAGCTGATCAGATAAACATGAGTGTTTGCGTCAGCAAAAATAACAAATGCTTAAAGGCAACGGACCAATCTGAAAATGCCAGACTGTGCGAGAACAGAAAGTCATTGCTGATTAAATACTACAGTAATTTCAATGAATCCTGCAGAACATCTAGGTGTTGCAAGCACATAGTGTAAATCACATAACAGCAGGAGACCTCAGCACACACTAGCATTCTGTTTTACCTCATTTCATCTAAGAAGATTATTTGAAAGCCTGCTTCATGCTATAACACAGTCTTGTGAAAAACTCTTCCCTATGAAGAAGCAGTTGCTTCAGAATTCTGGTGCCACCACTAAGACGAGTCTGAATCTCCACTGGTAGGCCTAAAAGAACTCTTTCATTTGAGGCATGATGCATGCCAAGGCAAACAGAGGGGGGCTTCCCTATTCGACCACAAGGAGCTGCTTCTCTCTCTTCATCTACATCTTTTTTATGGAGTGGGTTCAGAAGTCGTCATTAGCTCGGTAATGACCTCATGGGTTTACTTTAGGAGTCATAGTTTTCCATTGCACGCGGGTATGAACATTTATGGCTTATTAAGGTTACTGCAAAGAAGATGGTTAATAACATCTGTAGCAGAGGTGGAAACCCCTAAATAAAGAACCAAAGGTTTAGACCACTGGTTTGGATGATAAACAGGTGCACAAATGTGATTTAAAAAGATGTTAAACAAACTTCTGCTGCATAACTAGAGGGAACTTTGGACAGCTAGGCTATGGGTCATATGTGTGATCAAGATATATAACGAACTACACAATCTGTTTGACTTACCATGAGATTGCAAACTATATAACCTAATTCCTCCAAAAAAGGTATTTTTTTATGATTGTTTGGTGATCCTAAACCGGCACTGCTACCCTGAATCATTAACATGCATTACTATGCTCTTCCATTACCATTACTAAACCCCTCCATTACAACTGTATTACTAGGATATTCATAGACTGATATTCCAGTCTGATTACTTTACCTTGCTACATGCCATTTTCTTTCCACCTTCAGGTGGATCTCCTCAATGCGGCGGTTGTTGGCATAGTGGAGGCGTTTTGGAAGGTGCTGTTTCAGGTAAGGTTTAAAGTGCTGGTCAGGCTTCTTACACTGCGAGAGGAGATCAGCACAGCACAAATAAACAGCCTGGCCCACAGTAAATAAGTAAGTAAAGAATCCATTTATTTTAATATATCCTCCTTTATATACAATACTGTGCAAGGGTCTTAAAAATACTACTGGAAAATTGTGTGGTAGCTGAACTATTTTCAAACCTCTCAAGTAAGCCCAGTATTTACAAATACCGTCCAATACTCTAGCTAATCAAACATTAAATAATTCATTAAATTAAGTCAGATGTGCTGCTGATGGAATATATCAAATATATGTAATGTCTGGAGTGAACCAAGAGGTCAAGATCCAAACTGTTCTTTGAAGGTCACTAGGCCTGCGTGACAGGCAGATGTTACTGGATATTGTCACACTGGTTAATAAACCTGATGATAGTGCTTAAAAGGCATTTTAATTTGCTGTTATAAATGGTAATGGCATTCCTTTAATAAGTGGGTGGGTGCACACCATAACAGTCAGTTTACAAGACAGAAAAACCCCTAGCCCTGAAACTTTAGAAGTGGAGAAAGTGGCTCTTATGGTCTATGACCTGTAAACCAGACAAAAAAAACAACTAAACTATTAAATATGTACATCTAGTGTTTTACTAATAACAGCTCTCTTTGTATGTAAAGCTCATGGGCATGGCTTTGGAAGTCACTTGTTGTCAGAAGTTCCTCAATCAGGGAGCTTTATTATGCAAGTAGCTTTTAACCTATACCATCACAAATGTGTGTTTGCATTATGTTATTTTAAGATGACAGGTGAATTTGTTTGCAAAATATGTTCGGTTACTCAGTATTAGTTCACAACAACATACTGCATGTACTTTTTGGGGTGGGGTGGCAATATAATCATCACCAACGATTATTTTTTAAACAGAAAATATTGCTGGGGTTAGGGTTAGGATTAGGGTTAGAGATCACTAAATATCATTCAGGCCTAGTGAGGCACACTGACTGGACAAACACATGTACACAAAAAAAAAAACACGAGTTGGTGTACCAAAATCTGAGTGCTGAAAAACTTCACACCTTTTTCAATTTAGTTTATTTTACTTGTCTATTTTAACTGTAGATCATTCTGTTTGCTTTGATTTGTAGGCCATTGTACTCTGCTTTACCTGTATCTTTATAAAAAAGATTTTAAAAACTTTTTGAAACATTTTTACCTTTCACAGGCAATAAAGGACTTTGGCACAGTATTGTGTGTCATCAAGAAAGAAGATGAATTGTTTCATGAATGTACTTACTGTAAGATTTGCTACCACTGCTTTTGCGTCATCTACAAGTGCAAAAGAACAAAAACTTTTAAAGAAATATGGCAAAATAAATATTCAACATCTTCATTATACCACTTATTGGGCAAGTCACACATAACAACAAAATGGTGCAAAACACTATAAATCATTTGAATAATATTTCGGGTAACTACACTATAGTGCTAATCTTTAAGGACCCACGCTGTTAGATCAAGTGTACTTCTAATAGTCTAGTAGTAGATCCACAGTTTTATGCAGTCTCACTCTTGCTACATGAAGTAATTAGGCAAGTTCTCTGCTCTTGGTTCACTCACATTTAGAGTGGTTGGGAGGGCGAGCTCGGATTCTTCCAAGAGAGCCAGGAATTAGGATGATGTCATCAACATTGGACATGTATGAGCTGAGGAACTCTGTACGGTCACAGTGAGCTTCCTCCATACCTGAGGAAAAGTACATGGTTCGTTCCACAGCATTTATGGAAAATGATTTAGCGGCTTAAATTCATAAAACATTACAGACAGTTACCAACTGCTGAATCAAACTATTTGCTCTAACCTGACCTCACTAAACTTACCATTAACATAGCATTATGCAAAGCTTCACTTTTTTAAGCAAGTATGGTACTCACATATCTGATGTGAAACAACACTGAATGGAATTGGAAATGATCAAACCTGACAACTTCAGCAGTTTGATACAAATACCATATATCGGTAAAACATCAAGAGAGTGGACACCATTACCGTGGTCACCAACCAGGATGATATTAACACATCGGTGGAGTTTCATCTGTTTCAAACCATCCATCAACTGGCCAACCACTCTGTCAATCTCCTTCAGAGGGTTGTTAAGCTGTAGAAACAAAGTACATTCCATTAATTAGAAATGCAAATTAATTTAAAAGTAAGCTAGTGTAAAATGCATCATTTGTTGGGTACTTGTATAAGCAATTGCTGACAGCACCAATCCTGTGAGGATTGCACCAGCTTTGGATTCCATTCCATTTTAGACCAATCTTCCACTAATTTTATCCTTCATGTGTCAGCAGAACACCACACTAACATTACCACATTCCAGGAAGACAACTGTTAGGTGTTTGTATATGACTGCTTCAACAAATATGATGGGACCCTGGGAGAGATTCACTGACAAAATCACAAGACCTCAATCCCATTTCTTAATCTGGAACAGCAGGGGAAATGTGAAAATAGCCAGAGGAACTGAGTGTTCAGTTTGCAGAGGGGTGGGCTATAAAGGATAACAAAGGATAAGAATCTCAAGGGACTGATGCAACTCCTATCTGACAAGAACAATGCTGTTATTAAGGCAAGGGGACAGATAACTAAGTTTCAGAAAAGAAATACTGCATTGTAACAATTTTAGCGAGCTTATTTTAGTACGTTAACAATGCAAGTCTTTATATAACTACATATAATACATATGTCAAATTTTTCCTTGGATCTAGAATTAAGCTATGTCAAGTTGGCAGGTCCAGCCTGCAGACCTTTGTGGGAAGCCAAGTTTCCCAACTGCCCACATTGAGCCTGTGTGTGTACTAAAGTCTTGTTTTCTTAAGGGAACATATGGAGCATGTAACATCCATGTATGTATACATTAGCTAGTGTGGTTTCAGCAGATGTGGCGAATACGGTCTGGTGAAGGTCTTAACCGTAAATGTGTGTTTTTTGCAAATCAGCCCACCTCAGGGCTCTGGGGTCCTAGTTTGTGGCCGTAGGTATCCAACTGCTCAGAGTGCATGGCGTAAACATACGGCCTGTAAACACAAATCAGTTCACCTTTGAGCTTTAACTCCAAACAAAACTGCAAAGGTACAGTCAACAGAAGCAAAGCAAATGTCCTCATATACAAAGACTATTAGTTTAAATACACCTGTAAGCTTGTACTGCAGGAGAAAACCAAGGTCAACATTTGATTCTTGGATTCATTCATTAAAATTATTTTAAACAATAATATACTTTTATACAAACACTGGATTTATTGTTTTATTAAGAGAGTAAACAATAAACAGGGAATGGAATTAAATTATTATGACACGCACAATAATTTAAAGTAAATATTAGGACTGAAGGGATACTGACCTCTCTGCATCAGGGAGGTGAAGCCAGTGCAGCATGGTCAACACTCTCCTCTCTAGTGGAATCCCTCTGCGGAACAATGAGGAGAATCCACAAAATTACAGATGGACAGAGAACTACACATAAAAGCAAGCAATACAAGTATAGCACATATAGTTCATGATTTTAGAAACATAAAGAGACAGACAAATATGTGCATTTGTGTATGTTTTTGCCCCTAAAAAGCATATATGTTCTCCACATGACATATATTGGCCCTCTGTAAGGTCTGTAACCTCCATGAAAGTCAGATAAAATTCATCTATTCATAAAATTCATTTTCTCCCAATTTATAAGACATAGGATGTGGGACAGGAGTAGTGCTTTGGCTTCACTGTTAGAAGAACTTGGAAGTTAGAATCCACAGGGGCCTTGCTTTGTACAAATAAGCATTTTTTACAAACTGCTACAAAAACAATTCGAGCGCTCATGTCTATGCCCAGGCAAAGAAAAACTCTGGTCTAAAAGGCCTCTGTGTGTGAATGTGATAGCCGTTGTGTTGCAGGCATGTTTCAAGTGAGCTTGGGACTTGCCCAAGAACATGTGTATCATTTTCCACCTTTGCCTGAAACTGGCTGTAGTGCAGTTACAGCATAATTATGCCAAAAACTGTCCTTTTGTTCTGTAGCGGGACTGTGAAAAGTATGGTATTGCATGTGGTCACACACAACTCTGCCAATTCCAGATTGGGAATAAAGATACAAAGTGTAGACTTACACAGGCCAGAAGAACGTGCCAGCCTTCACCCCCTGCTTTACAGCGGTTATCCAGATCTAGAGGAAAAGAGAGGGAAGTAAAAAAACATGCAGTGGTCTGTGTCCTCAAAGGTGCATCAATATAATGGTGGCCCTGAATGAAGTTAGAGGAGTGGTTACTCAAAAACTCCAACGGTCACATAAAAGAAACACGTTTTAAAGCTCCTGTTGCTTTCTTAGCAGGTACTGCGTGGTTAGACGTATTTAATAATAAATCCAATTAAATTCGCTCTACATATTTTTCTAATTTGTTTGAGATAAGTTTGCTTTTACAACACAGAAAAGGAAGCATTGGCCTATAGTGGGGCAAGAAGTTGCTTGGTGCTGTCCAAGAATGTCAAAGGAAGTAATCCATAAGACAAACTGACCTATATCTTTAAGCTGATGTGAACAAACTACCTTTAAAATGTCGCTTTTAGAGAAATTACCATCACAGATCCTGAAGAGAACATCTCCCATTTTGTTTAAACAACAGAAAGTTGCCTGTGGTAGAGTTGGGTGATCACTGTCAGCACACAGCAGAACCTGATCAACTCTCCATATAACTCTCCATTCAAGTTCCATATGTTATGTCTTTATAGCAGCATCTTCTTGCGCCCTCACAATTCACTCAGTGGTTTCTGGTGACAGCCGAAAAAGGACAAGAGCTCAGTGAAAGCAAAGAATTGGCTCCAGCTGTTGAACTAATGCTTGCCAGATGTGCCAGGAGCTGTTCTCTTCTCTCTGGAGAAGTTGGAAAGTACAGATCCATGCTGCAAAGTACAGATCCTCTTTGTGAAGCTTAGATCCACGCTTAGAAAGAGGAAGAAAATCACTGCATGTCTGACGCTACTCTTTTAAATCAGTGTCTTGATGCTGGCATAAGGAAAGGCCATTTGACCAGGACACTTAGACGATTAAACGACTGTATATAGAAGCTGTTTTTTGGAAACAGATATTAAGACACATTTTCTGTCACTCACTAACATAGAAAATGTATCTATACATCCTCTGCTGAATACTACAAGACCAGACAGACAGAATTCAACTCACAGGTTGACCTCCCCACCAACGATGGTTTAGCTTCTCCTTCCCTCGAAGAGTAAATGTTGCATCAAAGACAGGGTCATGCATGGAGTTGCCAACAATGCCATGGGACTCAGGATAAAGACCCTACAACAGAGAAAAAATGAATGTGATGTTACAAAGAACAAGCCACAGCAGTAAAAACACTAACAGTCACTGTAAGCAGGAGTAATGCATACCGTCGCAATTGTATATAAATTTGGGTAGGTTTTGGTGGGGTAGACCGGTCTCATGTATGGTGCATGGGTTCCGCATGTTCCTATAAAGAGAAGAGGTGTTCAGAAAATAATGAGCCAGAGATAAAACGAAAAAGCTCTGAGATGTGATATTAGGTCATTTAACATATGTATGTGTCTCCAAAATGCAGATCCTGTCTTACTCAGTTTCTCAATGTTGGGAATCACTGTATTGCCCCTCTTCATGTAGGAGGCACGAAAGCCGTCAACAGAGAGCATGATGAGAGGTGGACGAACAAACCTAATCAAAGAAAATTCAAACTCTGAAACATACTGAAGGAATGCAAAGACATTATTATTAAGTATTAGAAAGATCTGCCCCTGTTCGTAGCAGTAATCTAGGTCTTATTGCTAAACTGTCCTAAAATGCTAATTTACTTCAAGAATGTTTCAAAAGGCTCGGATTGAAAAGTCAGGCACATGATCAGTCCTCACACCTCCTGTAATACACACAGGCAAAGGACCTCATTTGCAGGTGTTTTGTCACACAGATGCACCTTTCAGTCTGCATCTGTGCCGTTAGCACGCTTCAGATATGTAAACTAGACCAGTGAGGTGCAAAGTGTGTGTTGCGGACCAGGAAACATGGTGTGCATTCAGGGCTGCATTTGAAGACTGAAGTGGGGCTCATGGTGGGAAGTTTGCCACCCGAACCTGGTGTTCATCTTAGAGAAGGAGTGCAAATCTAGGATTTGCTCTTTGTGATCAAAATCAACATAAACATATAAGCACTTGCTAGGACTGCCTGAAGCATGATATGCTTGTATGTGTTTAAAGAACACTAGAATGTGTCAAAGTTGTCTGTGGTAACAGAACGTACAAGACAGACGTGGCAGATACAAACACTGCTACTCAATATGTGCAATTAGAAATACTGGCCACCATTTAGTCATCAACGTATGCTGTTTCTGAGCCTACTGACAAACTGAAAGTAATTTTTCACACAGCGATGGCAAATTCAAAACTAAAATATCAATATTTTTTACAACACAAAACTACTAAACATAACCACAAATAGTGTGACCCAAACTGTGAGACTCACCCAGCAGGACACTCATGGCTCTTAATCTCTTCACACTCTTCTTGCACCCAGGGAGTATCGCCTAGAAGAAAGGTGGGTGATATCTTTAAATGATTAAACAGATGTTCCCCTCTTGTGCCCTTTTGCAGCTTTCTTTAAACATGTTTCCTGCTTAAAAGTTTGTGTACCCTTCAAAATTTCACAGACTGGAAGGAGTTCCAAATCTTTTTCTGATGAGTTTGAACTTCACAGATACATGATCAGGCGGTACAAATTAAAAACCACTGCTACACTTCCTTGAAATGGTCACCCAAAAAAATGACTCCAAGACTATGATGTCAGCATTCTAAGAGATTTTAGGGTCTGCAAGCCTCTCTTTCACTGGTGAATGCCAGTATTTATGAGTCCACAATCAGGCAGACAGAGAACAAGATTAGTATGTATGGAATGAAAGCATGAAACAATGTATTACTCTCTAGGAAGAACATTTGTGTTTACTTAACATTTCCTAAAGGCTACCTGGATAAGCCAGAAGACTACTATAATAATATTGTGTGGAACTATAAGGCAAAAATATATCTTTATGACTTAAGTAAGAGATGTTAAGAGACCATGATGATGTGTCAGAAACATTAACAAATGCACTTACAGAGATATTACTACTTCTAATAGTAATAATAATAGAAACACTTTTTCTACTGTTAATTTTGAGGCAATTCCTAACACTTAAGAGGCAGGTAAATTAATTTTTAACATCAATGAGGCTGTTACTACCATAACTCTGTTACCACCACTACCTAATTCGGCTTCTTTTGAAAGCACTTCTGGGAACCGATTTCTAACCTTTGCACAGAGTCCTGTAGTTTGTGCAGCAGTCTCCTTTGGCCAGGCAGTCGTCCGAGCAGTGGCAGGCATGCTGGTCATTTCTGGTTTCCCCGCATCGCTCCTTACTGCACTCAAAGCCCCCCTCTGACAGAGCAGAAGCAGAGACACACCGCTCATAGTTATTCTGCGACAGCCGCAGCATAAAGTCCCGCTCATTACCAGAGTAAATAAAACTATACCAGACTAGTGCAAAAGATAAAGTTGCGAAAACATACAAGGAGCTGCTTTGGGGAAAAAAAGTGCCCTCATTTGAACTTGAACAAATTCAGTCCTTTAAGTATGACTCAGTCATATTCTCAGAGCCCATACTGTTACCATTATGTACACCCTGTCTGGAGAGCCAAAACCCTTCCTTACAAAGAAAAGGGCACAAAACTAAACCATACTTTTGCAAGGTCAGCATACATGCTGAAAGGAACATCTGTAAGGCCCCTTACCTGTCTTCAAACAGTGCTCGTCAAAGTCTGAGCAGCAGCTGTTGTAGGTTTTGCACAGGTTGTCACAGCGGCAGTTTGGGGCCTCAGCCTCCTGCAGTTCAAAGCACCTGTTTTTGCAGGATCCTGATGTGCTGTCATATGGGGAGTCTGACTGGACTGAGATAGGGTGAAGAAGGGTAACATCTGCATTAACATCTGCTGGAGGGTTAAAGCAACATCAACCTTGATCAGAGCCACAAATTCAGTTCCCTCATGTTTTACGGCAGGATAAAAAACACAGACAGAAAGTACTGGGAAGTCAACCAAAAGACAAACAAGACAAAGTCAAACTACCCTGACCAGACACAAATAAACTAAACTAGAAATAAACTACCTTGCACTTTTACCTACTGGTCACCTCATGAGGCTCAGCTAGGTTCACTAAGTGGGTGTACAATTAAAATTACAGCTCAATTGTTTTTACACACATCAGTTGTTTTTAAACACAACCCTGAGTTCGGAGTGGAGTGGGCCTAAATAACATGTGCTTAACAGTGGATCTGTGGTCAAAAGCTGACCACAAGCTGTATAAGGGGCTAGAGTGGAGGTGCACAAACTAGGTATAGGCCAAAAAGGACAGCCACTGGTATATGGTGGGAAAATGTATTCACAAAATATTGCAGAGGTTTCTTTACACACAAAGCCCATTAAATTTACTGGAGTTTAGTTTATTTTCATGGGTAATCTTTACATCTTCTTCTGTCCATGTGCTTGTATTTGGCGTTACTGTGTTGGACTGACAAATGTATGGTGTAAAGGGTCATAGATGTATCTGGTTACTAAACATACCTAGTAAATAACATTTTAGAAGAATACAAGAACTGTATTATAGGTGTTCTCTTATTGGCTGAAAGAGTGGGAGGTTAGGCTCAAATCAAAGATCCTTGGGCCCCATTTTGGGCAGTCACAGACTAGAGGACGGCGAGCACAAACTGTGCCTGACAGCAGATGGGCTATAGTCTATAATTTGCTAGTGAGCAAGGTGGAGCTATTAGGTAGAGGTTTCTAATAAAGAGGGCAGTGAGGGTATATTATGATGTGATAAGTCCACTAGAGGGACAAGGACGATTGCTAAGCAATCCACTGAAAGAGACTGACAGGAATTTGTGTTCGGGACATTCAGACAGTCCACAATCATGAACACCTTCAGCTTGTAAATCTTTCCTCCCTCACTGACCAACTACATGTATTTTTTTTTTTTAACTGGGGTCAAGGAATCTGGGTCAAAAGCCGCCGAAGCTCTCTCTGTACATCTTAATATTGACTCAAGGTAAAGCAAAGCAAATATTGCCCAAATTTCAACGGATCAGTCAACTGGTGGACAGGCAACAGTGAGCGGTTGTTTCTTCAAATGCTACCAGCTCGCCAAGCCTGAAGCTGGCACGCACATCTGATGCTAATCACCAGCAAATCTTTTTATTAAAAAAACACTAGAAGCACAAAAAACTGCGTTACAGCGGAAAAAAAGAAAACTGACCCATTTTGTGAGAAGAACAAACTTTGGTAATTGGAAATGATTATTATAAAAGGCTGAAACATACATTACAATTCTTCTTTTTTTCCTTACTAGCTGGACAAAAATGTAACTATAAACTTGTCTGCAGAAATATGAGCTTGACATGTTTAAAAGAACGTCAGTAGATTTGCTCTTGGGTACACAAACGGACCAAACACAGAGCTACTTTCCAAAATACACTACACTGCACAGCTCCTCAGTGGAAACTGGAACATTTAAAGTCCATATTACTGCAGTTTCACAGCCATATGTCTAATAGCACGAAACCTGCATGGACAGCTTTTCTTCCCCAGCTGTTTCAAACCTCAAAAAACACATTCATCACAGGGTGAATGTCATATTTGGATTCTTGTGAAGAAAAGTAAAGACGAAATAAATCACAGTATGCCTACACTCATCCGGCGTGCCCGTTTTTCCAGACCGACTGAGGACGTAGGCCAGGCAAACACTGGACCCCCAGAGGAGAGAGAGAGCACAGAGCACCTGGAGACACATTTCAGGAGTAAAATAAAACAGCAAGATTACAGGACATCAGACACTTTGAGGCAAAGCAGACTATGTTTACTTACATGTCCATAAAGCAGGAAAGTGAATCAGACTGTGCAGCTTTATAGCAATTACCTTAATTCCACATGAAGCCTGATTACTAAAAAGGCCATTTGACCATAGACCTCTATATGAAAGCAGCATTATTCAGGACAAACAGGAATATGTATGTTATGTTATGCCAACTTGTATTATCATTATTGTCACGTCTTAAACTCTTATGCCTGATGTTTAACTAAGGCACGTTTTTACAACACTCCATATACGGAACGGATATGTCCATATACGCTCCATATACGTACGGAACATTATAAGACCTACTAAAACACTGCCCTGCTGAAGGGTCTCCATAAACCGTGAAAAGTTCACAAACTGCACCACACGTCGCCATTAAGCAGTGAAAGCTCTGAGTAACTGACAGAAACTGACCGCGAATCTCTGAGAAACAGAAGGTGTTATTAACAGAGCCTAAATCTGTATCTCCTCTTACCGTACCGGTTTGAACTCCATCCTCCCGCTGCTGCTCCGCGCGCACTAACTGCCGCAGCGCGAGCACCAGCGCGGATCAGCCGCTCCAGCTGACCAATGAGGAGACTGAGAGTGCGCATGCGCGGAGTCGCGGGGTTGGGTGGGTGGGGGTGTAGAGCGCAGAGATAAAGACATAAATCTCCTTAGATGTCTAAATAGATTAAAAATAAAGGTTTAACTTGTACTTACAGTACTGTTTTCATTGATATCAAAAAGTAAATATTTCGGGTTTTTTGTTGTAGATTCCTTTATGATACTAGTACGTTTTATAGCTCTTCAGTTCATTAGATTTTTGGCAGTGAAAAATGCGAGATGAGTCCAGACTTATGAACGGAGCTGTATCCTAAAACTACTGCTATAAAATTACATCTTGGTGTTCTCAAAACACTGAAAATATTTAATAAATTCCATGAATTTTGAATAAGTAAGTAAGTATGTAAGTAAATAAATAAATACACCATAAGTATTATTATTATTATTATTATTGTATGTAACGTTATTTATTATATAAATTTGTCCTTGTCCCAACAACCAGCAGCCACGGGTTCCTTGTAGCAGCTGAGTATCACTGCATAATTGACAAAGATGTTTTCAGGTAGCTGTTTCCTCAGGAATGTGGAGGTTGAGTTGTGGTCTAGAAGACATCTTTCTGAGACAACTGCTCTTAGGGTTGCTAAAAAGACAAATCAAAAACCCTGTTTGACCCTGGAAAAGACCTACAAGACCTTGAGAGCTTCATATTTAGCAGACTCTGGCATAGTGGTGCACTGTTCTACTATGTAGGAACATCTGAAAAAATGTGACCTTCATGGAGTAGCCACCAGAAGAAAACCTCTCCTGCATCCTCAACACAGAATTCAGCACCAGAAGTTTGCAAATGAGCTCTTAAGAAACAACTCCTGTGGACTGATAAAGCTGAACTTCTTGGCCGCAATGAGCTGAGGTGTGTTTGGAGAAAAAAGGGTGCAGAATTTCATGAAGAAGTTCAACTGTATAGCACAGGGGGTGGATTGAACATGATATGGGCTTGTGTTTTAGCCAGAGGCACAGAGAGCAGTTAAATACCAGCTAATTCTAACATCACACCATCTGTAAAAATGGCTGAAGATGAAAAGAGGATGGCTTCTGCAACAGGATATGATACTAAACGCACCTCAAAATCCAGAATGGACTACCTTTAGACACACAAGATGAAGGTTTTGCTGGGGCCCTCACAGTTCCCTGACCTGAACATCATCAAAAACCTGTGGATAGATCTCAAAAAAGCAGCACAGATGTCAAAAGAGCAACACATACAAGACGCCACAACAATCTCACAGAACTAGAAAGCTTTTTGCGAGGTAGAATGGGTGAAAATCCCATAAACAAGACCTGAGACTTTTAACTGGCTACAAAAAGTATTTACAAGCTGTGACACTTTTTAAAGCATTTCCTAAGTACTGAACATGCAGGGTTCCCATCACTATTATCTTTCTATTGCTTTGGCGCTAAAAATAAATGCTTAATCAAATGTATGCCTTTTGGAAATCCTGTTATCTTTTACTTGTTTGCTTGTATTTGTCACTACAGACACTAATAATTTAGTTTTTGTTTTATAAAGTCAGGGATGAGCTATGAGAATGATTTAGACATTTTCACACGTAATTTGCCAAAAACTTTGCTGGGATAGGTATTTAACTGACAGAAGTAAAGCTGTTTTTAGTGTGGTTTTATACTTTTGGAATTTGTTTTTATAAGTCCTGTTATAGTGGTGCTAAGTACTCCACAGTACAGCTCATCCCTTGCTGTAGGAAGCCAGTGATGTGTCCCCAAAACACTGCCTAACAGAACAGGACCGCACTCCACCCCACTATCAATATTACAGAGACACACTGACCAAAATGAAAATTGCAACCTTCGTACATTGATTGCAAACATACGTACTCGCCCCCTGCACAGGCCTCTAGAATAGCTCTGGGTTGTACAATGTAATCGCATGCTGGGAGAGAGAACTAATGGATGAAGATGAAGGAAAAAAAAGAAAGAAAAACAATCCTAAATTGCACCTTCTGTTAAACCAAAACAGGCTGATGGATGCCTCTGGAATGCCCCTCAACATCAGACTGATTCTATGTGCAAAATGAAACGATTTAAGATTTGCATGTCTGACAAGACAATCATTCTACAAACAAAAAGGATACACCCCTCATCCCTCATTCATAGCAAACACATTTAAATTTATCAGTCCTGTATTGTGAAAACAGCTATTTTTATTTTGAACATCACAGATATAAAAATATGACAATAACACTATTGAACAGCAAAACACTACAATGAAATTGTTGCAAGGGGAAACCCAGACATATGTAAAAAAATCACAATTAAACATTGCTGGAGAGTGTCAGTACAGACTAAAGCAAAAGTAACTTATGGCTTTTAAAAACTACAATACAGTCAAATATGACAAGTCTGCTCATAAAGGCCATGCTAAACTGGTTCTGGTGTGAACTGAGGTCTAAGAGAAGGATTTTTATGTCTTATGAAAGCTTACAGTTTTCAATTTAACCCCCATAATTTCCAGTAGCTAATGAAACTACTAATGCATTAACTGAGCTGAAGAGCCAGCATAGTGAAAAGTTTCATTATAGAAGTACTCTGCAGAATGCTGTCATTTATTGGACAAGACGGCCTCAGTGGTCCTTGTGGTGAGAGGTGTGTGCAGCGGCATGTGTGGTTATGAGCATGTGGAGAGTCTGAGAGTCAGTGACGTCAGTGACGACACTGGAGGAAAATAAAACTGAGGGCTACTCTCACACTAGTAACAAGGAAGATGCAAGTCCAGGCTGAGACTGAACACTATTTGAGTGGTGGAATCACTGCCTCAAAAAGTGGGCCAGTCGTTAACTGATCCAGCTACTGATGTCACTGTACATCTCCTACTGACCTAAGTACAAGTGGTTAGTTACTACTAGTCACCAGTGGCCTTCATCCTGCAGACTGGATCCAAGGTGTAAAACTACTAATCATAACAAAAGAAATGGTGTCACAAAAAAGTCCTGTCTTGGTCTGATCAATCAGTCAGTCAGAGAGGGGGAGCGCATGGAACGGCCGCTGGCAGGGCTGTTGCTAAAAGTGTGAGAGTCACGCTCCTTCTCTTTGTCCTTGTCTTTGCTGTCATGCTTGTGCTTGTGTTTGTGTTTATGCTTGTGCTTCTTCTTCTTCTTCTTGTGCTCATGGTGATGGTGATGATGATGGTGATGGTGGTGTTCTCCACCATGCTTGGAGGACAAAGTGCTTTCCTTGCTGAATAAAGGCACGGGCGTGGCCGGCATGGACATGATGGCCTGTTCCATCGCGGGAGGTTCCCTACCTACAGAAACGTTGGAAGAGGAAAAGAGAGGTTAAAGGTGAAACCAGCCAAGACGAGTGGCAAAAGAATAAAAATTACCCTCTGAAACCTCCTAAAAGTTATTTTACCATAGATGGCAAATTTTAATATTTCTTACTTTGGCTGGACATCAATGAAATGCATAATGATACACCAGTGGAACATCTTAGTTCAATTGTTATTTGCATTATAAGACAAATAAGTCACAATATCAATAATATGTTTGCACTTTCCATTTTGTCTGAATTGAATATCTTTTTATGGTTACTGCAGAACATACTACAATCTGAACTAAAGCAAACCTTTTCCAATTTCCGTAACTACTCCCTAACTACAACATTATTCACACTGTCCAAAATAAACATAGTATGTTATGATGGTGATGTACAGCTTAATCTTTGAATTCTGGATAACTCTGCCAGAGCAACAATGTTACAAAGTGCAGTAGCATACACCCATCTGCGTGGTTCGAGGTCATTTCACAAAGATCTCTTCGACACAACAACAAACAGAATACTGTTGATTTTGGACTCGCCTGGCGTGGAAGGCCTGTCCAGCATGTTGAGGTGGTGGTAGATGAAGGCCTGACTATCATGAACTGTGTCCATATCAATATCCTCCTCCTCTTGGGTTGGGAACTGAGAAAGAAAACATTGGCGTCTTTGTGGGTTATGGGAATCTCTTAATACCTCAGATTGACTCTCAGATTTACTTTTCCATCTTTTGTATCTGCATTGGCATTTGCTCTTGTCCAGACTGACCTACTTTTTTACCCTACAGAGGAATCTGGCATGAGGTCTCTTTATTTGTATAGTGTAGGGTGCTTGCCGAGGCAGGAATTTCTCAATACATTGTACCAACAGCACAATATGATTTGTTGTCTGAACAGAGACATAAACCCTGTAGCCTAAGTTTAAATGTTTGATGCTCTACCACCTGATCACCTAAGCTATCCAGGCGATCAGACCACCTGATAGGTGATAGGGCCAGAATATATGCACTGTTATCAGGACCACTTACAGAGGTACCATTTATTGAGGGTCCCACAGTATTCTCTGTTTAGCTTGTCCCTACAATATACGATTATAGCATTCAACAGCAGTGATACTCACTCTGCTCTTGATGCCTCCCTTGACCACAGGCTCCTCCTGCAGCACCTGCCCAGGTTCAGGGGGTGAACCCAGTGGAGTCTCTGCCTTCCTTTTCAGACCCTGTGGGGCTAGAGCCATCCCACCCAATGGTGATTCCATGACAACATGTTCCTCCTCCAGCTAGAAATGACAAAATGGAGGACAGAGGAGGACATCAGTTTCAATGATTCCATGATTCATTCCAATAACTCCAATAGCCCAAAAAAAAACATCAGGAAATTCCATAGATGCATTCCAGTGGATCTAGCTGTTCCCTACAAAGTGGATGGCACATGGTGTTTAGACATTTTAAAGGTGATTCCAGACTATAGGGAGTGAAAATTATCAGTTGGAAGGGAACTTTAGACTGCAAAGCGAGCAGTAGGCCATGACTTTGTGGATTCTGCAGGAAGCTGAAGGACAGTTTACCCTTTGGTCATTGTAGGTCTCTTGATACCACATGTTGCATTTTGTTTGATTATGATGCCGTAGGATGCTCCAAATGAAGGTACTTATCGAGTGGAGTTTCCCCAACCCACATCCCGTGCTCAACGATGTATGGAAAATGACTGTACTTGACTGTGTGGAAAGGAATGCACCTCATGTTTTCAGCAATTTTATAGCTCAGATTAAAAATCTTAACTCCCTAATCTAAAATAATTGTACGTTTGATAAAATTTTAGTATTTAAATAATGTTAGCATCCTAGAAAAAATAGAACCAGACTGTGTTAGACCGAATAGTGTTAGAAACGAAAATCATAGCGCTATCAGGTTTCAGTAATACAAAGAACTATCATATCTCTAAAATAATTAATCCTGTCTTTTTCCATTTAAACAGCCGTGCATTTTGTTACAGCTACATGAGTAGACAGAAGCCTTCAACAGAATTATTAGTTTTAATAATTTGGTCATATTCAATCATCAATTTGAACATGAAAAACACGTGATTTCCAGAGACCGCACATTTTCTAGTTTTCATCAAAGACAAGCAGGAGAACATTAGCATGTGCTAACCAGGGTTTATATCGTATCTCTTGATATTTATTGGGAACTGTGTCTTTCCACTTTCCTGTCCCTTGCGCTAGTTTGCTGCTTGTTGATTTATGAATAACTCTCCCATGGGCACTGTCTAGCATAATTTGCCAAAGTACTAAGGGTACCGCTTTGAAGGCCATTATCGGAACTAGAAGCCAAAAAAAAGGTTAATTTTGAAAGCGAAGTCTTTTTGAAAGACAATATTGCTAAAGGTAAAGGCACATTCATACCCATCATCCTTAAACAATGCTTCATACTTCGAAACTAAAAAATATTAACAATGAAGACTCTTTAATGTCTTGGGTGTTTACACTGCTAGTGAAGACCATGGCAGGCGGCAACTCCGGGCCTCCAGAGCCCAGTTCAGGTTTAATAGTGGGGTTGAGGACAGCCTTCTTCTCCTTCAGGTTGAGCACCAAGCCCAGCTCAGGAAGAGGCAGGCACGAAGGCCTGGTCAGTCCAAACAGAGTGTGGTATAGGTTCACTCCATCACAGCGCAGGCGCCAGTCATGAGATGTGCCTGGACATGTGAAGACAAAAAGACAAAAACACATGTACATAGGAAGTCCAGATTTCAACTTAACTGAACCGATGAGTCATATCATTGCTAGAGTGGTCAAACCCTTCTACTGGGAAAAGCTATAAAATGTAGTGGTTTGTGGGTGACAACAGCACAACAAACTCAGTACATGCCAAAAGTGAGGTTATTAACTTTCAACACTTTAGACCTTTAACTAAATGCAAAGGTGGCAGCTTTCCTGGCACAGAAGGCTGGCTCCATCTGCCAAGAGTGGCTGCAAAACCTCAAAGTACAGGAGCAAGTTCTTACTCAGTAAAGCCTATTACAATAAGGGCAGAAATCTTTAAAACGCTGCCAGAGGTTGTGAAAGACCAGATTTGCCTGGATTTGTAAGAAGTGCAGCCAGACATCGAAAGCAGGTTATAAAGCATGTTTTTTATTAAATCACAGTTAAGGATCATTTTTTATGAGATTTTCCATGTCCCAGGGTGAAGCCTACTGGTACAGACATACTGACATATACACTACAGGATGGCTGAAAAGGTTCTGAGGTGATGGAGTGAGGTTTGTGGAGTGTGAAAATAAGACCCCCCCATAGAGCTAAAAGCTGGGAAGTCTCCAAAAGGCGAACCGTGGCTTGAGGCAGAGATCAATATGTTTTCTGAATAATAGCAAGAGGCACCAACAAATGACAGAGCTTATGAACGAAAGTCTATTCAGTGCCTGCCAAAACTCAGGAGAACAGCTCTTCAGTCCATATATGGACTACAGGAGCATAATTACGACTATTCCCAATGGCCTGAATAGCAGACCTACCTGAATTCATCAGCTTCCACAATTGGTCCACTAGAGCTTCATTGCATAGGGAAGACTCTGCTGCTTTGGTAAAGGGTGGATTTTTGGCCAACATACTAAGAATCTTATGTCTGTGGGAAAAAATAAATTAAAAATAAATTATATTTTTATAAAAATTCAAAAAAATATAAAACTAAACATCAAAAACCCTGCAATCACCAACATGTTTGAACACCCCTGTGGTAATAACATGTTTTGTTAATTAAAAAGAAAAGTTAACACATCCTCTACAAGAGTTTAAATACAGCATTTTCAGCAAGTGTTAGTGCACAATTTCTATTTATTGGCCCCTTAGGGGATGAGTGCTTTTATCTTACACTTCATCAACAAAAAGTAATTTGAACACAGACACACAAACATTTTCATATAACTGTAGCACTGTTGAAGAAACATACTTCCCTTTTTAATTAAATCACCCATAGTACACATTATCAATGCATGAAGACTCACAAACAAGGCAAAAAAAAAAAAAAAAAAACATCCATACACAGTCTTTAGCTACAGCTAACAAAAATCAGAAATGGTTACATTGCTTACCTGACGTAGTGTACTGGGTCATTCTGGACCATGTCCAGCAGCCACTGAAATTCTTCAGCACTCCTGTCAACTGTCAATACACAGTGAGTACACACACACACACACACACACACAAAATTAGGCTTTACTCTTTACTCTCAGCGCTAGCATACTGCATTGCAAGGTACAGTCAACAATCAATAGATTTTTACAAATGTAGAGGTTGACTAATCTATTTTTTCTAAGTCTATACCAATACCAATTAGTAATCTGATACCAGTAAACACTGTGAATTCTAGATACAGACTAAACACTAATCAAATTCTAGTTACAGACTAAGCACTGAGTACTGAATAAAGAGTAGATACAGACTAAACACTGTATGGAGCCTAGACACAGACTAAACACTCCATAAAGACTAGATATAAACTAAACACTGCATAAAGCCTAGACACAGACTAAACACTCTATAAAGACTAGATACAGACTGAACACTCTATAAACACTAGATACAGACTGAACACTGTATAAAGCCTAGATACTGACTAAACACTGTATAAAGCCTAGATACTGACTAAACACTGTATAAAGCCTAGACACGGACTAAACACCGTATAAAGCCAAGACACAGACTAAACACCGTATAATGCCTAGATACAGACTAAACACTATATAAAGCCTAGATACAGACTAAACACTGTATAAAGCCTAGATACAGACTAAACACTGTATAAAGCCTAGATACGGACTAAACTCTGTATAAAGCCTAGACACGGACTAAACACCGTATGATGCCTACACACAGACTAAACACTCTATAAAGACTAGATACGGACTAAACACCGTATGATGCCTACACACAGACTAAACACTCTATAAAGACTAGATACGGACTAAACACTGTATAAAGCCTAGATACTGACTCAACATTGTATAAAGCCTTTGTTAAAAAAAAAAAAAAAACATTGTACAAAGTAATTAACTGCTTTCTGGAGGCTCGTCTGCATAGTTGGCCCACTAAATATCCGCCATAGTTTTTTTCCCTCACACTGTAGAAGTTCTGTAGAAGTCTCTCACAAAATCAGAAAAAAACATTTGATTGGAATTATTTAACAGGAGACACACTACAGAAATGCTGGTTGATTGTATTTGATGAGTCATCCACATTTCTACCAGTTCAGTAACACTGTGAGTGGTACATTGATCCAGACTACAGAAGTGTGTTTTGTGGACCACCATTGTGTCAGTTATGCGCATGAAAAAACAAAAGATGCATGAAGCAAGCTCAAAAATCAATTTCGACAATCAGAAAATTGCCTTGTATCAGCTGATAATCAGTCAACGCCTAGTTAAAAGCTGCCGGTAAGTGAGTGCTCTCAACAGCAGAAACTCTGTCCAACTATATCTAAATAAACAACTGGTTTTGGTAGCATTTTCCACATAAAACTTAACTGGCAATTTGTCAATGGCTCTATAAAGTGAACATGGTCGTAAGGACTCAAGAATTTACTGCCTTGCTGATGAAAAGGTGAATGGTGTGTGGTCATGTCCGCCTGCTGATGAATGAAATGTGCTGTGTTTACAACTGAACAATGAATTCAGTCATAAATGTTATATAAGCTATTTAAACAATCATCAGTAGTGACGTAACTATCAGATGTGCTATATGTGTGTCAATAACATCAAGTTGTTATTAAGTCTGTACCAACACATCTCTTATACATAGTGATATATATATATATATATATATATACATACATATATATATACACACACACACACACCCACTGGCCACTTCATTAAGCATGACTCCTTGTATCTTCACTCATTTTATCAGCTCCACTTACCATATAGGAGCACTTAGAAGTTTTATAATCACAGTCCATAGTCCATCTGATTGTCTGCATACTTTGTTAATCCCCTTTCACCCTGTTCTTCAATGGCCAAATCCCCCACCCACAGAGCAGGTATTATTTGGGCGGTGGATCATTCTCAGCACTGCAGTGACAGTGATGTAGTGGTGTGGGTGTTGTGCTGGTGTGAGTGGATCAGACACAGCAGTGCTGCTTGAGCTTTCAAACACCTCAGCGTCACTGCTGGACTGAGGATAATCTTGGGACATATAATATGACTATGAGAATAACGCTATAATGAACAAAATATATTATAATGAAACATACAAGTTTAATTAATTGATTAGCAGTGTTCATAATGACACACCTCTGGTATAGTCCACCACAGCCTCCAGCGCAGCTACCCTCACATCCACGAAATGACCGTACTCTGCGTAAGACTTAAATAGACTGGGGTCACTAGGAATATGACCGTTCTTCTGCAGCATCCGGATAGCCCGTAGACAGCTGCAACACAGAGAAGACAAAATCAATGTGAATAATACAGTTCTACAGTGGAACTGATAGCTAGAAGTAAAAAGACCTGACTTTTAATCAATCTGAACTAGTAACAAGTACACTCTCTAGCCACTTTATTTGGTACATCTATCATGTCTCTACACTCACTGTCCATTTTCTCAGGTCCACTTACCATACAGGCACACTAAGTTCTACATTTACAGATTTTAGTCCACTTGTTCATTCACATAACATGTGAGCCTCCATGAGGACCAATGAGGAGCTATTATTTGGGTGCTGTCAATCCATCCACTCGTACCAGCACACCAGCACCACACACACACACACACACACACACACACACACACACACACACACACACACGCACGCACGCCCCCTGGGAAATACAGCAAATACATGGTAATTGTCTATTAATTGTGCAGAAGTGTGCAGAAGTTAATTAATGAGTGATTAATAGCATTCCAAAAAAATGTGTAAGCTTTTATGAAATACGCTCACACTCCAATTTTTCGAATTATTAGGAACGAGATTCTTACTGAAGTTTAAGATTAGTACCAAGTTAATCTCATCTGCAACACAGTAAGACTCTGGCACAGCTCTAGCAGTTCTTACTGATCCGCTGAGACGTCATATCACTTTTGCTCAATTAGCAAACTCCTAGCATCACTAACAGCTCAGTTTCTGAGATGAGAAGATCACCTTTTTATACAGCTCCTAAACTTTGTAATAGCTTTTTAGGGAATATTAGGAACGCAGGAAAGCTGGAAAGATGTTTTTAAATTTAGATTTGTTTAAGCTGGCATATGCCTAGTAATATGGCGGCTCATTTCCAAGTTTGTAACTGTACTGCTATGTTCATTAGTGTTGTTATTTTTTTCCATGTTTTACTAATATATGTGTTATAAAATACCTTGAGATTTCATAACTTATTAAAAAGTGCTATAAAAATAAAGATGACCTACAAAAGTTTTAAGATTATAATTTCTTAGTGAGAAGAGGGAACATGCGTGTGGTGAAAGAGCAGCGTAGGATGACACCAAATAAACTGTGCAGTTTGTTTAGCTAGCCAACCTTCATGCCTTTTACTGGAAGACAGAATGATTAGTGGGGGCAGAGTTGCACGGACCCCCAATAAGCAAACACAAAACTGCGGAATATTGATCTTTGGATTCAGTATGCAGCAGTTTTATTAGCATATTCTCATATGCAGCAAGACATTTGCAACCTTGCCTTACAGCATCTAACTGACAACATTAACTTGCAGAATTAATTGTGATGGAAGGGAAGATGCTGTGAAAATCTCTGCTTGCATTGTGGGAGCTCATGTTTATACAAAAAGCGATTTGACCTTGCTAAGCAAACAGCAATCCTTTGGGCATTCAGGGACAGCTATGGCCAGGCTACAGTTGGTTTGCCTCCATTTGACATGTGATTTGTAATCTGTGTGCATGAAGACACCACTTTGTTAAACATTAGTTTAAGCAGTACATCTGCTGGATGAACTAGGTGAAAACTGTTTGCC